>OX381593.1:5035000-6285000 GCA_947458855.1 Monopis laevigella
ATTAAATTTAAAAAAAAATGTTCAAATATTCCTTGTATAATCATCTACAAATATTAGCATATCTCGAGCTCCTCCGTTTGATGTTTCAGACATCGGCCCACAAACATCTGAATGAACTAAACCCAGCTTCATAGTAGCTCGTTCCCCACCATTAAGATGTAGACGATGCTGCTTCCCCTGAATACAAGGCACACAGTTATCCATAGACACTTCATCAAAATGTACACCCGATACTACACCTTTATTCAGTAACTGCATATTATGTTCATTCAAATGACCAAGTCTCTTATGCCAAATATCTTTTGATAATTTATCCCTAACAGTCACGAGTGCATCATTAAATATTATTTCATTAATATGAGACAAATTATTTCCTTATATATACCGTTGACTTCGCTCGCAGTAACAATAGGGTCACCACCAACCTGGCATACCAGCTCGTCATATATCTTGTAACCTGTTTTATCAAAGATTACACAAAAACCATTTTTAATAAATTGAGAAACAGACAATAAATTTACGGACAATTTAGGTACATATGTAACATTATTTACAGCTTTAATAATATTATTTATTTTTAAAACTACGTTTCCGTAACCCGCACTTGACAACTTTTCGTTATTCGCACACGAAACACCGAGAACTTTATTACATGTTTCGTTTAATTCGGAAAATTGTTCTTTATTGAAACACATGTGAGACTTACTTATTTATATTTACGTTATACAGGTACTCTGTTATTATATATTATTATTTAGTAAATTGCCTGTACTATTTAGTATTTTCAGGTCTGTACATTGGTACAGTAACCAATTGCTGTACTGTTAAATGATCTGCCATAGGGTGTTTTGTGCACGCTTTTAGTAGGATTAGAGCATTTTAAGTATGCTACCATATGCTGTTTGCATATCGGTAACTCAATGGCTGTGTTCCTCTGTTAGTGTGTGTGAAGCACCAGAGTTTTTTACTTGCTGGTACCTTTTTCTCCGGGGTGTCTCCGGGGGGATCGACTTTACAACTAGTGTTTACGCCCTTGAAGATGCCGATCCATATAACTGTGTTAATGCGATTGATGGTCATTCAAAAATATATACAGCCAATATAATGATAATAATATAATATAAGAACTAATATTTAAGGCGTGGATGGTGAGGTTGGTCGCCTCGGTGGCACTCTTGTATGGCGGATGATAATCGGATGGTCAATGGAATCAGCTAACCACCTAGTCTTACACTGGTTGGCTATGTAGCGTGCGTTCGGTTGGTTGTTTTTTTTTTTTTCTTTTTTAATTTTTTTTTATGACACCTTTTATTAATTAATATATATATAGCAGCCTAACCAAGCGCACTCTAGACCTTATTGTTAAAACTCTTTTTTTTTTTTTTGACTATTCATAAATATCTGTAAAGATTTACATGAAATAAATAATATTTGATTTGATTTGACGATGCACCTAAATCGACGTACCATTCATTAGAATTAAACACTCCCGCACCAAAAAGCGTTTGTAGAGACAGTAACTATCACGTTTCGAAGTACTCGCTCCATCCGTCTGCCTGTCTGGACATTATTATTATTAATTATTATTAATTCATTTATTGAGCAAAATCTTAGACTAGGTACAAAATTTAAAATCTTAATCCTATATAATATACAAATTAGGCTGGTTTCTATTTTAAAAGTAGCCCTACATTGAGGTTTAATGTGTCCTTTCTTGCCACATTTGTAACAACGAACTGGTTTCTTCTTCGATTCTATCGGCCGTTTCAATAAAAGCGCCGCATCAGACGACGACACTGAAGTCTGACTACGAATGTCTTCTTGCAAAAGTTTCATACGAACATTTTCAGAAGTAATCTCCAAACCTGAATGTTCAAGCGCCATCTTCAAGGGTCTGTATTCTTCTGGTAGACCACGAAGCATTACAACAGCAACCAAATGATCATCTAATCCTTTGCCGATGTCTCGCAATTGTTGCGCCGTCGTCAAAATTGACGTGAAGTAGTCATTCATATTTAAATGCTTCTCCAACTTTTGATCGAGAAGTTTATACAGAAGTGAAATTCTTCTATTCACCCCCTTATCCTCAAAAACCTTGGTCAGTTCATCCCATGCTGTTTTTGCATTATCCGCATTTCGTAAATACGGAAATATGTAGGGTTCTACCGATAAACAAATAAATGCTAAGCTTTACTATCCTTTTCAACTGAATCAGTATCTGATTCATCATTCAATAGCATACGATACCCTGCTTAGGGAGGTAGGCCGCTTTAGCTGTCTGGCTCCCAGTTTGATGTGCCTCGCTGGTCAGATGCTCAATCTCGGCAGATGGTTGTTTTTAAAGAAGTTGAATTGCGGGAAGTGAGCCGACAATGGGATGCCACAAATGAAGGGTTTGCGACGAGGACACGTTGCTGCACATTATAGCGGAATGTGCCGCCTGAAATGCCTGAAATATGCATAAGCGTTCCGTTCCCCCTTTATGGCATCCGGTGAAAATATTGTGAGGTTTTATAAAATGAAAGTATACAAAATTTCAACTTGTATATTTTCATTTACGGTTGCCGAAACAGTGACTTTATTCTAATAGAAATAAGTCTTCAGTGTGGCATAAATCCTAAACCGCAAAAATCTACCGTACTAGTAGCTTGGACGACGTGATCCAAATCTCAGATTCCGATTAATGTGCTGCTTAACCAACTATTTTGAATGCGGACAAAACCCCTATATGGGAACAAACCAATCTATAAAATTATGAAAGTTTAGATGTTTGTTATATAATAAATCCAAATCGGCAAATAAGCTATTATCTATCGTTCTAGTATCCCCTAGGATAACGTGATGCAAATTTCAGATTCCGATTAATAGGTCACTTAAGAATTATATAAATGTAGTTATAAATGTGGCTTTCAATAAATGAGCCTCAATTATAGGCGGCATACATCATCTTCTATATATTGTTCTTAATTCTATGACTGTACACGACTAGGTTGCAAAAGTGCGCACGGAACACTATGAACACAATGCTTGGCCGGCCAAACCATGACCACGACCAGCGCCAGCGTAGCTGTTTTTAGCCTAAGGCTACTTACTGGTCAGGTCCTACCTGATTGTCAGCAGGTAAACAACCACTGTCAGCAGGATAAGAATGTTGGACTCGGCAATGATGCTTAACAAAATTGAGGCCCTATGCTTTCTTATACTCAGAAGGGTGCCACCTGATTATCGAGCAGCCGAGCATCCTAGACTGCCGGTGGAACTTCCGGTGGAACTTCCGGGAGCACTTCAGACGTCTGGTTCCCAGTTCGATGTACCTCGCTGGTCAGATGTCCAATCCCGTTGAGAACTCATTGCACATGGTTGTTGTGTTGGATTTCGGAAGAGAGCTGACAATAGGTTGCCACTAATGAAGGATTTGCGACGAAAATTCTGCACATGAGATGTGCAAAAGCGAAAAATTCACCTTGCATGGCCCCAATAAAATTATACAAAATTTCCAGCAACCCTACAGATGCTCGCTGCGCCGCTTGGACGACATGATTCAAATTTCAGATTCCGATTAATGGATCAGTTTAGAATTATATCATTATAATACGTCAATAGTCGTATTCTAATTAAATTGAATTAAATCTAGCTAAGTTCTAGTTTTTTTTAAATACCTTTTTGCACAACATTACAAAATAAAATGGGACACCATAGAGGACGCGATCTTTCATGCATTAATACAATTGCGCGGGTAAACGTCTATCCCCCTACGCATCGTCGTTCAGAGGCCGAGAATTCGAAAGTGATGGTGTGCTTAAAGTTTGGGCGGAAAACAAGAAGCCTGTAGAGTGGCTTAGAACAGCGATGGCAAATATGCCATCACCTACCAATGGAACAAAGTAGAAGCAGTTGGATCTTTATAAAAAGGTACGTGCCTACCAACACATCCCACGCTATAGGGGCGACATGAAGCGGCTCCAGGAGGTACTCCAAGCACAGAACCCGTGGTACAGGATGGACACCTGGAGGCTGCTCAAGGCTGACCCTCTCAAGGATAACGCATTATTCGTGATAATGGGCATACCGGAAGAGAAGGTGGGGCAAATTATCGCCCGGGGCAGGAGAGTATCCTTCCATGTGTCGTCACCATTAATATAGTCATCTTTATCCGGCTGTTATATTGCGCCCGCTAAATTGTGGTATTTTTTATTGGAATTTTTACTTAATTTCTATTGGAGAAACCGCAAGCTTAACAACCCGCGGCGGTCGACTACGATGGCCCGCGCGTTACAGTATGTTTTCAAGCGGCGTTTATGAAGCGTACACCGCGCGTGTAGATATGCAGCTTGGACGACGTTATCCAAATATCAGATTCCGAATAATGGGTCAGTAGACCTACAGGTTACGTTTTAGCTGGTTTTATGTTTAAAGGTTTTATATTTTGAAAGAAATATCGTCACTGTCTTTTTTTTTTTTAAACCGTATATGTTTTCGTAATAAAATTATAACGATAAAATTTCAAGGGAAATTTTCCCACTCTCCAGGAAATGTTATTGTAATAATTTCTAGTTTGTTAACAATTTCTTTTTAATGACACTTCATAAATAATCAATTGAAAATATAAGTACTTATAATGAAATACAATTATAATAACAACCCTACTGTACCGATTTATTGTCGAGGTGGTATATGTCTCCATTACGGATGCGATTACGAAAACAAAAAGAAACCAATATACTTAGCATTAAACAATTATTTTTATTCCGTCTATTCGAAAAGGACGACTTAAAGGCGGTGACGTACTTTAAATCCCTCGCTACGTTCAGGATTCAAAAAAGTGCCCTCGCCATAAAAATATTATTTTGCTCCCACAATATACAATCTACTATTACAAAACACAAGCACTCATATAAGAAAAAATATTAATAAATCTGCACACAGATATTAACATTCGTCACAAGAAAATACAAATATAACTTTAGACATAAATATAAATAAAAACTGTCTTCGCCCAGAACACTCTATGGTAAAAAAAATGAGAGGTTTGAAGGAGCACAGTTGTATTATAAACTCGCAAAGGAAGTTACCGATGCCAAGCTAATGTCTACCTTTAAAAAACTGCTAAGGAACTAATATTACTGTTACCTAAACATACTTTAATTTATTATTTCGTGCTAGTTTACATTATTACTCTTATATATCATTTATTTGATAAACCTTAAATAACATAAAATATATTAAAATAAAAAATAATGCATTAAAATCTAAACATCTAAAAAAAAAAAATCAAAAGAAAAATCCTCTATCCTATTTATATACTTAAATAAAAGAAACAATATAAACCTACATAAAATAAAATTAAATAAAAAATTTCGTCCAACTCCAACATAGCGCCATTATTATAACAAACTTGTATATTTTTATTATTTCTCATTTAAGCGATTATTGTAATCTTTTGAGTAAATAAAAGTCTTTAAAAATAAAAGGGACGTAGATTTGAAAATAAAGCAGCGAGAAAATGAAAACAGACTCATATTGAAAATTTATCCGGCGTTGCGAGAACCAATGTTATGCTATCATCAAGTATTACAAAATCACATGTTGTACTCCGTTACGGGCTGGTCATCCCATCGATACTATTTTTTTTTAATATTTATTTTTAAAAAATCATGTTCATTAATCATATTTTACAAAAAAATCGGATCTAACTTTATAAATTCCCTTCAAAGTAGTAATCAAAATTTATCCATTAGCGAAAAAATAGCTTTATCAAAACTTAAAAATGGTCAATCAATAATGGTTTTAGCAGCAGATGAGGGATCTACTACAGTGATACTTAACAAAACTGACTACATTAATGAGGGTCTAAGACAACTGAATGACGCGCAATTCTATACAACTGTTACAGCTGACCCCTGTGAACCGTTAGTTATTGAAATTCAAAATTATATACATAAATGCGTTCGATGAAGGACTGTCTGATAATGATATTTCGGCCTTAATTCCTTCTAATCCAGGGACAATGCTAAGTATATTGGTTTCTTTTTTTTTTGTTTTCGTAATCGCATCCGTAATGGAGACATATACCACCTCGACAATAAATCGGTACAGTAGGGTTGTTATTATAATTGTATTTCATTATAAGTACTTATATTTTCAATTGATTATTTATGAAGTGTCATTAAAAGGAAATTGTTAACAATCTAGAAATTATTACAATAACATTTCCTGGAGAGTGGGAAAATTTCCCTTGAAATTTTATCGTTATAACTTTATTACGAAAACATATACGGTTTAAAAAAAAAAGACAGAGACGATATTTCTTTCAAAATTTAAAACCTTTAAACATAAAACCAGCTAAAACGTAACCTGTAGGTCTACTGACCCATTATTCGAAATCTGATATTTGGATAACGTCGTCCAAGCTGCATATCTACACGCGCGGTGTACGTTTCATAAACGCCGCTTGAAAACATACTGTAACGCGCGGGCCATCGTAGTCGACCGCCGCGGGTTGTTAAGCTTGCGGTTTCTCCAATAGAAATTAAGTAAAAATTCCAATAAAAAATACCGCAATTTAGCGGGCGCAATATAACATCCGGATAAAGATGACTATATTAATGGTGACGACACATGGAAGGATACTCTCCTGCCCCGGGCGATAATTTGCCCCACCTTCTCTTCCGGTATGCCCATTATCACGAATAATGCGTTATCCTTGAGAGGGTCAGCCTTGAGCAGCCTCCAGGTGTCCATCCTGTACCACGGGTTCTGTGCTTGGAGTACCTCCTGGAGCCGCTTCATGTCGCCCCTATAGCGTGGGATGTGTAGGTAGGCACGTACCTTTTTATAAAGATCCAACTGCTTCTACTTTGTTCCATTGTTAGGTGATGGCATATTTGCCATCGCTGTTCTAAGCCACTCTACAGGCTTCTTGTTTTCCGCCCAAACTTTAAGCACACCATCACTTTCGAATTCTCGGCCTCTGAACGACGATGCGTAGGGGAATAGACTTTTACCCGCGCAATTGTATTAATGCGTGAAAGATCGCGTCCTCTATGGTGTCCCATTTTATTTTGTAATGTTGTGCAAAAAGGTATTTAAAAAAAACTAGAACTTACCTAGATTTAATTCAACTTAATTAGAATACGACTATTGACGTATTATAATGATATAATTCTAAACTGATCCATTAATCGGAATCTGAAATTTGAATCATGTCGTCCAAGCGGCGCAGCGAGCAACTGTAGGGTTGCTGGAAATTTTGTTTACCTGCTGACAATCAGGTAGGACCCGACCAGTAAGTAGCCTTAGGCTAAAAACATAGCTACGCTGGCGCTGGTCATGGTCATGGTTTGGCCGGCCAAGCATTGTGTTCATAGTGTTCCGTGCGCACTCTTGCAACCTAGTCGTGTACAGTCATAGAATTAAGAAAAAAATATAGTAGATGATGTATGCCGCCTATAATTGAGGCTCATTTATTGAAAGCCACATTTATAACTGCATTTATATAATTCTTAAGTGACCTATTAATCGGAATCTGAAATTTGCATCACGTTATCCTAGCGGGATACTAGAACGATAGATAGTAGCTTATTTGCTGATTTGGATTTATTATATAACAAAAATCTAAACTTTCATAATTTTATAGATTGGTTTGTTCCCATATAGGGTTTTTGTCCACATTCAAAATAGTTGGTTAAGCAGCGCATTAATCGGAATCTGAGATTTGGATCACGTCGTCCAAGCTATTAGTACGGTAGATTTTTGCGGTTTAGGATTTATGCCACACTGAAGACTTATTCTATTAGAATAAAGTCACTGTTTCGGCAACCGTAAATGAAAATATACAAGTTGAAATTTTGTATACTTTTATTTTATAAAACCTCACAATATTTTCACCGGATGCCATAAAGGGGAAACGAAACGCTTATGCATATTTCAGGCATTTCAGGCGGCACATTCCGCTATAATGTGCAGCAACGTGTCCTCGTCGTAAACCCTTCATTTGTCGCATCCCATTGTCGGCTCCCTTCCCGCAATTCAACTTCTTTAAAAACAACTATCTGCCGAGATTGGGCATCTGACCAGCGAGGCACATCAAACTGGGAGCCAGACAGCTAAAGCGGCCTACCTCCCTAAGCAGGGTATCGGCAGATCGGTCGTCCAAAGACTGAATCTTCCTTGTACCACCTACCGTTATCCGCCTTAAGCTCCTACTAATCGAGAACTCTTCCCGCCTTTGTTGAACCAACTAGGTTAGTATCGGCCTTGTTACAAGGGACGACTCACGTAGCTCTTGTCCCCTGGTTTCCTCGCGAACCACTTTTGTACGCTTGCACTGCGCCCTTAGCGCCTTTACCATACTTTTACTGTGTGGATGCCCTGCAGGTCATTTAAACGGGTCGGTGTGCATACTTCCATAGCAGGACCATCCGCATTATTTTCGAGAACTTTAGAACATTACAATACCATTACGTTAGCCGAAGTCGTCGTCGGGTTACCTAGTGAAGAATGAATGAAAAAAAAAGACTATTATAGTAGGGAAATATTGTGTCAACATCATTTGGAATGTTTATATTCAAAGTCTTTAAATCTTCAGTTTTATTTAGTTTAATAGTAAAGATGAAATTTTTACTGATAAAATGATAAGATTTAAGTTACATTTATCGTTTATAATAAAAAAAACAAATGATCGACTATAGAACTTGATACATATTCTTTGTTATTTAGTGTTACAAAGTCTTGAATTTAAAATTTCCTTTACGGTTGATACAATTTTTTCGTTGTTTTGTAATGCAACAGCCTTTCGGGATAAGTTTATAATGTTCAATATCGTTTTGGGATAAAATTCTAGTTTTTTATTTATTGTTATAGTTGTTAATATTTTTATATTATTATTTCGTTATTTCAATATCACAAGTTTTGCACCAAAAAACTTTTTTTTTATTAAATGTTCCGTTAAGTTTTATTACGCAATCAATATGTACCCAATTACTAATATTTTTGCACTGAGTCCAATACAAGGTGATTCATTGCCCACAATAAATACATAGTTGCATATCTGGGTCATTAAACCAAGAGTCATTAATCTTTGAATTACTTTCTGGTTATTTGACTTTTTTTTAAAAACCTCCCATCAAAGTGTGAAAACGATTTGTTCTTTTCTTCTCATACGATGATCATACATGACTCTTGACATCCTGTATCGTCGAGGCTTGCTTGACCGATGCATAACCTATTCTTTGGATTTTTGTTTCCCACCTCCTATGTGAGAGCTATAATGTTTTTATAAAATAATCGTATAAACTGTGTGGGTTTTATATTTCGCTCATGATTTAATTAATATATTTGATTTTAAATTATTAAAAAAGTTTTCTACCAGAGCATTGCTTTTTCGAGTACTCGACTTATGTACTAATGCTGACCAGAGATGCAAGATGCAGAATGGCAAATATTTGTTTAAAATAATATTTTAAAAAATATATTATAAAATGAATTGTGTAGCGGGATGGGTCGTGTGAGACAGAAAGAAAAGGAAACACTGAAAACACTATCTATCGGTTGTATTTTCCTTATATAATATAAATGTCCAGCCGTTGGGGCGTCGTGAAGTTCCTTCATAATTTCTTCACGCATGATGTCGGGTACAACCAGCTGTGGCTCTTCAGACTCGCTGTCCGGGTTTAGCCTGTACAGTACACCTTGCGACATATAGTATCCACGATCGTTCCATCGGGTATGGGTGGTTGTGTCCGTGTTCTCCAAGTCAATCATTATTTTTTTTACTTCGTCATCCGTCACCTGAGCAGTTCTTAATATAGAGGGGTCTTTGCTTGGGATATCTACAGTCACAGTACACACACTTTGTGTGTCCATGCTACATACTGGTCGGCTCAAAGCATCAGCTACTACATTTTCACGTCCAGGATGGTACTCAATCTTTAGGTTGTATGATTGAAGTCTCAAGGCCCACCGTGCAAGACGGCCAGTGGGCGATTTTAAAGTTAGGATCCACCTCAATGGTTGATGATCGGTAGCGACAATCACTTCGGACCCCTCCACATATCCTCTAAACTTCTCCAGGGCCCACACCACAGCCAACGCTTCTCGCTCCGTAGTGCTGTAGTTGCGCTCCGCACTGGTAAGCAACCGACTCGCATACTCAACAGGCCTCTCAGTATGTCCCTCCCCTTGCATCAGTACAGCCCCCAAAGCATAGGCGCTTGCATCAGTTCTTAATATGAAGGGCAGAGCATAATCCACCTGTCGCAATACTGGGGCTGTTGCAAGTTTAGTTTTCAGATTGTTAAAAGAATTACGCTGGTCCTCTCCCCAGGTCCAGCCTGCACTCTTCTTGAGTAACATTGTGAGCTGTTTTGCTGTGTCTGAAAATTCAGGGATAAACTTGCGAAACCATGAGCATGTTTGTACGAAGCTCTTCAAATGCTTCGCATTCACCGGCTTCTTCATGTCCATAACAGCCTTTACTTTCTCAGGGTCTGGATGAATCCCATCAGCAGACAAAACATGGCCGAGGTATCTCACTGTTGTACTGACAAACCTGCTTTTCTCACGGTTCACTCTCAGGTTGAATTTGTTAAGCCTAGTGAAAACGGCATCCAGGTCTTCTAAGTGTTTTTCAAAAGTCTCTGACAGGATTATCATGTCGTCGAGATAAGCTAGCAATATGACTTGTGGTAAATTATTTTTGAAGCGATCAACAAGTCTCTGGAAAGTAGCCCCCGAATTGCGCAGGCCCATGGTACATCCCAAAGGGCGTCACAAAAGCTGTCTTGTCTCTATCTTCAATTGAAAGCGGAACTTGAAAATAACCAGCCCTTAAATCCAAGGTTGTGATGTATCTGTACCTCCCGGTCCCATGTAACAGATCATCTATGTGAGGGATCGGGTATCGGTCTGGCTTGGTCACCGCATTAAGCTTGCGGTAGTCTATGCACACACGAATGCCGTTATCCCGCTTAGGAACAAGCACCACGGGAGCAGACCACGGTGACTCACACTCCTCTATTACATCGTCCTTGATCATGTCTTCTAATGCAGATTTCAACATCTCTCTCTTTGGTTCAGGCAGTCTATATGGTGGCACTGCGACCGGCTGCACTCTTTCATTCACCAACTCAATGCGATGGACGGTGAAAGGTGTTCCCTCTCCCCCTGGTGTAAAGATAGTAGCATGAAATCGTAAAAGCTGGCACAACTTTTCTTTTTCAACAGGTTGCAATGAAGTAGCTTCGTCATCTCGGATGATCTTGGTAGCGGCACAAGCAGAGATTGTTATGTCAGGCTCATATGCCAAGTCATAACAACATTGCGGACGGTCGGCAAAATTCCAGGTCTTGGTAGAAAAGTTTATCACAAGGCCTGCTGAATTTATAAAATCTATGCCGAGGAGAGTTTCATTATCGGTTGCCTTAGGTAAGATAATGCAACTAACAGGTATCACCCTGCCCTCCAACGTCACATCAAGGTCGGCCACGAGCACCTCTTCCAGGCTGGCTCGGCCGTCAGTTGACGTTCAAAAATGTAGAATGAAATGACTGACCTCGTTGACGAAGTAAGCAATGCAGCTTGTATCCTGCTACGCTCCTTTTCGCGGCCGTGTCGATGAGTGCGCGGCCACGAGACCCAAAGATCTCCACGTAGAGGACCGGCCGGGGATAGCCGGCGCGAGTGGCGCGAATGATCTCCCTCATTCGCCGACAGCGAATAGAACTCGACCGCCCCCTCAGACGTTGACACAGCGGCGATGCTTTCTTTACACTTTGCACAATTCGCACGAATAACACCTACAGTTCCACAACCGTAGCACGAAAACTTTGGCTTCTCAAAAATGTTTCCGGACGAAGGCGACGCGGTCGGCGTCGATGCCGACTTTCGCGATAGTTTTCCGCACAAGTCTTTATTATGTCCGTACACTTTACAATATACACAATATCGGCCGGGCCTTACTCTCTCACTTGAAAAAGATTTCACATTCGAAACACCAAACACCGTTTTTTCACTATTGTCAGTCGTCTTTCGAACTTTGACAGATCGTTCAATACCGCGGTCCGAATTTACTTTACCGCTAGCGACGCTCGAATTTATAATTAATCTGTTACCGCTCTCGTTAGAATCCAAACTGAACGCTTCGCTTAGAGAATCTTCTATGAGGCGCGCACGTTGTAGTAGGTCCATGAACGACCTTAAATCGTCGCGCGGCACTCGTTTTCTTATTCTGCGATTTAAAAGTCCGTATACCATATCTACTTGAGCACGTTCTTTAAGTTCGTACGGGAGCTTAGCTAGCAATGCGCGGCACTGACACACAAAAATATCAGTCTTTTCTTCGCCTTGAACACTTTTAAATAGTTCGCGAAATATACGATGCGCGGGCAGTTTTCTGCCGAAGGCGTTCCGTAGACCATCTATGGCGTCGACCCATGATACTGTGTTGTTTTTACTCCTCGCCACCATGTCGCCGCCAGACCCTTCAGCAACAGAGACAAACCGCGGGTGGCATTAAAGTCGGAGACGTCAGCGCAGTCCTTGTACGTCTCCACGGCGTCAATAAAAGCTTCCACTGCTTCTTCTACCGATTCTTCAGTTCCGCTAAAGCTAAGCTTACACTCAGTAAAGTTCCCGGGATAACCGCGGCTCCGGGAGTTAATGGACGCGGGATTTTTGGCGAGGAACTTTTCGCAGATCTCGACCTGCTACTTGTGCATCGACTTCAGAAGCAAAGCGAGGTGGTCATCGGACATCATTATGGCGCTCGGTTTCTCTTCTTCATCCTCGGATGTGAGAGGAGACACTGCAGGTTCAGTTTTCTTCTGCTGGGGCAGCGCACTATCCAATGAACGCAACATATCCTTAGCGAAATTTTGCATCGAAACTGTTTACTTTAAAAAAGATTAACGCACGCGGCCGGCACACGCGATTTTTTTCCCAAAGATGGCGGCGTTTTCTTTTTACCGATTTTTCAGTCACACTTGCCCCACGCGTTGGGCTGCCACTTTGTAGCGGGATGGGTCGTGTGAAACAGAAAGAAAAGGAAACACTATCTATCGGTTGTATTTTCCATATACGAAAAAACAAGGATCGACAAGCACAATTTTATATAGAAGCGCGGGCGCAGCGTGCGCGTGACGTTCCCGACGAGACACGACGAACTGGCCGAATTCTAATTGGCGCGCGGGCACCTTAGCTTCACCGGAAGTTAGGTGGGGATCATTTCCGGTGTTGCTACAATTGTCATTTTCATACTTACCGTTAGTACCCACAAGCATTATTTGCTTACTAACCGTTTGAATATTTTATAATATAAGGACTACTTTTAAATATAGTATTACTTTCGTCATCTTCATTTAAATCATAAATGTTGCTTGATTCACTTATAGATATTTGGTAATTTAGTTATTTTGATTAAAGATTGTTGTACTTGACTATTATTATTTTTATTATTCAGTAAAATGTAAAGATTAGATATTAAATTATCAAAATCTGTGATGCAAGTAAAAGTAATGGCACGGGCAAAAGTATCCTTTAAAATATTTTTTTGAGGGATGCCCATGAAATGTATCAATGTCATTACACCATTTAAAAAAAAATCGAACAACAAAGATATATTGGTACTTTCTTTTTTAATAAGTATTCAACGATGTCAATATCATTTTTATTATTGAGGTGAGTTGTGGTTATCTCATATATTTCTACTAAATATTTAAGTAGTGTTGATCTATTGAAAGCCTTAATAATAGCATGCAGATTGGCAAACAAAAAATCGCTTACAATACCATCAAAAGCTAGCCAAGCGCTGCTTTCTTCGAAAAAAAAAACGAAAATCGCTTAAAAGTTTTAAAATTGCGTTGGCGTCGTGTTTTGCGGACCACATTGAAAATGCAGGACATACTCTGCCGGATGATATACCAATGACTCCGCTGTATAAAAATATTTGTTTATTTTCATATATAGTTTATTTTTATTTTTTTATAAACCGCCTGTTGCATAAAAGAACAACGGGCACGGTCTATGTTGTTTAACAACTTTCTTTTGCATGGAATTTTACACAAATTGGCCAACTTATTTCTTTAACATAATTTTGATGCTCTCTTTCATATGAAACTAAATCTAAAATATCAAGCTTTGACCGGTCATTTGTTGACTTTAGCTCTGATCTTATTTTTCTAAATGTGCGATCCGATTTGATTTAACGTCTTGTAAATTGCGAGCTTCTTTTAATATAATGTCAGTACTTTGTAATAATTGCTCTTTTTTTAATTTAAAGGTTTTTTTATTTACTATTTTCTATTTTATTTTTTGCAATATCCCTTTCAATACCTGTTAACTTGTCCTGTTAACATTTTACCATATGAAAAATTTTTACAACTGCTGTAAACACGAAAATTTAGATTAGAGATCGTTTTTGTAAATTAATGTCCATACTTTTGAATCCAGAAAAAAACATCCTTCGTTAACTACCAATTGTTTTTTTTTCTGGGTATATATTCTTTGTGTTTAAAGGTAAGAGACTTAATTTTATACGTGGTGGCCGAGTTGGTTAGACCTTGGGCTTAAAAACGCTTAGGTGCCTGGTTCGAATCCCGGTGTGTACCAATGAGTTTTTAGTTAAAAACATTTGTTTGACAACACCACTATAGTGCCTCGGAGAGCATGTTAAGCTGTCGGTCCCGGTTTCACTATACCAACTTGTGAAACTGTTTATAGATGGTATATAGAGTTCGATGTAGACTCGTACCATCGGCAACGACGAGGTGGGATTAAAACCCCTCCGCGGGTACCCTGGGGCCGTCTAGGCGGTCTCGGGCGCTTTAAGGCACCCGTGATGATATGTATGTATGTAGAATTAATGTCTATAGGGGGCTCGACAGATACAATTTTTTTTTTTTTTAGTATTTCAGACGAAATATTTGGTGATATGTCATTATTGTTACCTCTTTTGAAGGTCTCTAACTCAACTAAAACTCTGTTGCTTTCATTAATCCTCTACTTTAACATTAAAATATTGCTCGCTATGCTAATTGGATAAATATAAACAATTCTACATTACTTTCCCTTTCCAATCATTTAAAAATATTTATATTATGTTTTTACTCTGAGTTCTAAAAAACAAACAAAACACCCACTTGATACAATTTTGTCGCGGTTTCAAATCTCATGCGCAGAGTCAAATTTCTAGCAAGATGACCGCCCGACCGGCTAAGGTATTATACATATTGAGGATTTTAACCAACTTTAGAGGTGTTATGATATTTGGGGATTTTAATGTAACACAAATTTACATAACATATTCTTTATAAAAAAAATACTTTTGTTTAGAAATAATTAATAATTAGAAGTAACATATTTTTCCAACAATATAAAAATACATATTGAGAATTTTGTTTTTATTTATAATTCATATTTTTTACAATAAGTATTCATGTAATATGTTTAAGTTATATATTTTACCTATTTAAGTATATATATATTTTACCTATTTAAGTCAATTAAAAAAATATATATATTGAGAATTTTTTAATTTTATTTTTGTTACATATTTTTTTTACAGTATGCATATATGAATATGCATATACATAAAGACTAATAACATATTTTACCTATTTATGACAATATAAAATAGAAATTAAGAATTTTACTTTTATTTGTTTTATACTTTTCTACAATATACATACATATATGTATACATACATATTACTAATAGCTTAATTAACTCATTTATGTCAATATAAAAACATATATTGCCCTAGTAAGTTCCGGAAACAGTTTAAGGACATATTGAGAAGGTCCGGGAAACTGGACTAAGTGTGGTAGGAAATGAAGCAGTTCTCAATGCACAAATTAATGTCCACACTCCATGCACTTCCATATGGTCCTGGTTGTGACCTGCCGCACATCTGCTGGGCGCACATCCAGCAACGAGTTTGTCTGGAGCCGGTACGAATGGGGAAATGGCGGTGCTCGAGTTTTGGGCGGTTGTTGGTGGAAATTTGTCGTCATTTTGTCATAGTCATCCCATTATGCCGGTGGGACAATTTTGAATTAGAAGTGAAGTAAATTATATAACAATTAAATATGGCCCTATTAAACAACCGGCGGAATAGTTTTTTGTACAAAACCTTATATCTAACTCTTTTCATGGGCTGAGCAGACAGGAACTGATCTTTTCTGTCTACCCCTTCCATGGATTTCTTATAGTCCAGGACAATGTTGGGCTTGTATGTCAGCCGGTTGTACTTTTGTCTGGTTCCGATTTGCATGTAATGGTATGTTGAGATCATGCTAAGTAAGTTAGAATCTTTCCATACCATAACCGACAAATCGAAATAGTAGCTTGCTACTACTTCGCATTGCGTAACTCAGATTTATTCAATGTTTTCAATGAACTAGGAACGAATTCCCGGTTCAGTCGTAAAGTCCCGTAACAGTCAGTCTATTGTCTATTGAAACTACGCGCTTAATAATGGAATATTGTAAAAATTGTCCATTATTAGCATATGTCCCCGGTGAAGTAGCGGCTCTACAAGGTTATACACAATTTAGCAGTGGCGCCACTAGGACGTTCACCACTGTCAACTGGTAGTTGGTCACGTGATGTGTCAACAGGTCCTTCATTCGTCTTATCGTCGGTCGTTTTCTCATCATTTGTCTTGCCATTTTTAGTCGCAGTCTCTGGTTGTTTGTTTTTTCCAGCATATACGAAGAACTTCCAGAGATAGCCACTGGAAGACTCACACAGTTCATAGGTTTTTACGCCAACCTGTGCAGCTTTCGACAGAACTTTCTGGGCAAACCTAATCTCCTATGCCACTTTAAAAGAGATTCGTCAATGGCTATCTCTTGAGAAGGCTAGTATAAGCGGTAAAATTTTATATTAAAATAATCTGTCACTAGTCCAATTTTACACAGTTTATTTTGTGTACCGTGTTTTTATGGCAAATAAATAGATAGATAGATGTTTATTTACCAAATAAACATCTATCTATCTATTTATTTGATATATATATATATATCTATCTATTTAATGATTTATGTAGTCGCAGTGTCATTGTCAACAAAATGGAGCATGGATTTTAGCAACTGATAACGGTTGTATGACATTATCCTTCAAATACAAGGCATGGTGCCAAAACTGTTAAAAGAGTTACGACTGGGAGGGGATATAAGCTTAGAAGAAGTGTCAGTGCTAAAAAACTGACCATTTCGTCCCTATTAGTCGGAGACCAATGGTACAACCGCGATGTCGTAAATTGCTGATCTTCTGTTTAGCGTACCGATTGGTCTCTATGCACACAAACAAAGTCATTGTCAATCATTTTGTAAAAAATATCAATTATATTCATTTGTGACTAAAAATTAGGCCCAGGAGTTCCAGTAAAAGTCTCGTAACAGTCTTTTGGCGCTATAGTCCTTAAAGCTAAGTCATTCAGTCGGTCTTCCGTGTTTAAAATTTGTGATTCAAAGGGAGTCGAGTCACTGTCTGCCACAGGCTCCGCTGAAGCATTCCGTCCCGTCACAGACGTAAAAGTAGCTTCTTCTGCGTCGCTGTCACTCAGGTCATCGGTCGTCCTTAACCACTCGTCAATCGTCACGTCAATTTTTTTATCCATAGGACCTGAAAGAAAATCATATTTTTATTTATATACTAGACCATACTACATTAAATTGAACGAAAATTAGACTGTGGTTCTACTTCGTTAAATTTAGAATATACATTTTAATTTTTACCAATCAATCCATCTAAATTGGGCGATCATAGGCATAGATGTTGTAGCGAGACTTGAGTCAACTTTAACGCCACTCTGACGTTCACCGCACCGCAAGATTATAATAAATAATAAATAAATACCATCACGGGTGCCAATTTGGCTCCCGAGAACCGTTTAAACGGCCTCAGGGTCCCAGCGGAGGGATTAACCCATCCTCATTTCGCCGATGGTATTCGATTATAAACAGATTATAAACAATTTTTTTTTTAAGCACAATCGAAATATTAACAGTTAACAATACATAAAGTCTCTCTTGTGTATTATACCTATACATTATACATATTAATAAAATGCATACGTACATATCGACGTTACTTTCTTGCACATTGAATGGGTAATGACCTCGACTTTCGCCCCTACTTCCATATTTTACACAGTAAACAAAAGTTATGTACAAAGGTGAACTTAATGCCTTATTCATAATTGTGTATATGAATATTTGAATATATATTTTGGGATGAAAACTTGTCAATAAAGGATTGTATCACAGTAAACAAAAGTTATGTACAAAGGTGAACTTAATGCCTTATACATAATTGTGTATATGGGTATTTGAATATATATTTTGGGATGAAAACTGTCAATAGAGGAATGTATTTATTTGTGAGATAAATAAGTGTTTAAAGAAGTTTATTTCCAAAACAATTACAAAATACATTTATAAACGCAAATATATAAATACTTATAATTTTGAGCACATTTAGTGCACTCCAAGGAAATCCAGATTTTAGAAATCAGAAGCTGCCAATTTTTCAAGTTATAGTAAATCCCTGATTATAGTGAATCCAAATCGCTTATCAACTAATCAACTAATCAACAAAAAATCGAAACAAATTCCAAGGAAAAGAAGTTATCGATATATTTTATCGAGAAAACCTATTCAACGGGTGAATCTGACCAGTTTTTGTATTTTATTTACCTTGGAGTCCATGAAATGTGGTCCAAATTATAAGTTGTCGATAATCGATTTGGATCACTATCCAGGGAAATCGGAGAATTGGGTACAGTGTCAGTTATTGGCGTACCGCTTTCTAAAACCTCTTCGTGCTGCTGTTCTGCTACATATTCTTCTGGCGGCCTAAGTTTTATATCTTCTGCAACAAATAAGTATTATTGTAACTTTTTTATTTATTTATGACTAATTACAAAGAAATAAGTATAAACTAATAAAACATTACAAAAATACCTAAAATAAAATTTAACAATAAATAATACAAAATTAATATCCTATATCCACCATATCCAAACCCCGTCCCGGCCCGAAAGTACCCATAACACTGGCAGCATTACCACGCTGTACTGCCAGTGATATTCTTTGTTTAAAAAAATATCCGGACCGAGGATCTCCAGAGGTCTCTTTTAGAAGAGCACATAATTTCTTTCCAAAGACCACAGCCTCGGAACCCCAAACTCCAGTTGTCTCCACAGCAAATGGGACAAATAAATATTCAGATTTTCAATCTTGATATTTAGTATGTTTTAATTTAGCTGCTGCTTTAGCAGCAGCCCCTGATAAAAGTAAGTCACATATGGGCTGAAGAGTTCTGCATTCCTAGCCACGAGATGTATGATGGAGCTAGCTCACCGATTCGGTTCAGAGTATCCTCTGGCTGCGAAGGTAATATTCAACAATACTTACGTCGACGATGTACTTACGGGTGCGAGTAGTATTGAGGAGGCGATTTTAATAAAAGAACAAATAATAAAATTACTCAGGCTGGGAAGTTTTGATCTACATATTTATTTATTTATTTTATTTATTTTATTTAAAAACTTTATTGCACAAATTTAGTACAAAGGCGGACTTAATGCCGCTAGGCATTCTCTACCAGTCAAACCTTTGGGACAAATTAAGCAGTAAGTAGGTAAAATAGGTGCAGTAAAATACATTTAAGAAATAGAGTATACAAATATTATACATACACACTAATGCTGACTACATATACATACATATCATAAACTATATTAATAATATACATAAATATTAATAAAATAGCAAATATTACAGCAACAGCACAATATAGCACTACCCACAGCACAATAATTATTTAAAGCAGAAACACAGGATGAGATGAGAGAGAGAGCGAGCCCAAACGAATAATAAAAAGGAGACACATTCACACATTCAGAAAGTGTTTATACACTAGTCTCTTAAAGATACCCCTGTTAGGAGCTTGTCTAATGTCCACCGGTAGATCATTCCAGAGTCTTGTTGCAGCAACAGAAAAAGATTTTGAAACAAAGGTAGAATGATGAGAAGGTATAGAAAGAGTTGAGTTAGAGGCAGAACGAAGGATTCTATCATGATGCGAGCCGAGGGATGTAAAACTATCCTTGAGGTATTTGGGAGTGTTAGGTTCGTTTAACAAAGAGTAGAGCAGGCAGAGAACCCTGCTGTTTCTCCTACCTCGTATCCTCAACCATTTCAGCTTATCTCGATAAGGTGTGACGTGATCATATTTGCGCAGACAGAAAATGAATCTGATGCATGCATTGTGTAGTCGTTCCATTTTGTTTAGTAATTCTTCCGTAAGATCTACACAACACACGTCACCATAATCAATCAAAGGAAGAAGTAAAGACTGAACGAGGGTAACTTTAGCTTTTATAGGCAGAAAATGTTTAAGTTTATTGAGAGAGTGCAGCGAAGAAAAAATTTTACGACTAGTATTAGTTACTTGCGCTTTCCAGCTAAGATGAGAATCCAGATATAAACCCAAGTTCTTAACCTCGCTACAAAACGCAATCGGTTTACTGTCATACCGAACAAAGTCAATCTTGGCCATATCAACTTTTGATAAGAGGCGGGAACTCCCAATAATGATAGATTGACATTTGGCCGGGTTGACAGCAACACCAAATCTAGTAGACCAAGCCAATATATTTGAAAGATCAGAGTTAAGCCAAGCTATTGCACTATTCAGTGAGTTGATGTCTGTCTGCACATAAAGCTGCAAGTCATCGGCGTACAAGTGATAGTGACAGTGAAGCGATGTGGTGATACTGTCAATAAACATGGAAAAAAGCAATGGAGATAGTATGCCACCTTGTGGAACGCCTGTACGTAATTCACACCAAACTGATGACAATTGGTCAACCCGCACCTGTTGCCGACGTCCATGAAGGTATTGGTGAAACCACGCAAGAGTCTCTGGAGAGAATCTAAGACGAGACAGAATAGCGATTAGCAAATCGGGATCGACTGTGTTAAAGGCGTTGGTGAAATCGATCAGTACAAGTACTGTGACCTTGGTTTCATCCATGCCATTTCTGATGTCTTCAGTTACTTTAAGTAAAGCTGAAGTTGTACTATGACCGCATCGAAAACCAGATTGAAAAGGATTTAAAAGTTCATGGTTTTGAAGAAAGAGCGTCAGTTGCTTATGTACTACAGACTCTAAAACCTTAGATAGAAATGGTAGAATAGAAATAGGACGATAATGAGTAGGAAGTGTTGGAGAGGATATTTTGGGAAGTGGTATGATGAAAGCTTTACGCCATAATGATGGAAATTGACAAGAAGTGAGGGAAAAATTAATGATATGAGTTATACGGGGTAAGAGTATGTCAAGAATGATAACGATCATAGCACGACCGATAGAATCACATCCCATTGCTTTTGAAGTTATTGATCCAATCGTCTTAAAGATTTCATCGGCAGAGACTTCTTCGAGCACAAATGGTGCAACATCAGCCATCGGCAACAATGCGACCTCAGCCAACGTTTTTATCTTGGTATCCACATCCAATGTCGAGGCTGATGCGAACTGAGCATTAAGCTGGTCAGGTGTGATAGAACCAAGAAAAGCCTGGTTTTGAGAGCGACCCAGACCCAATGATTTTAGAAACTTCCAAGTATTAAAGGGAGATTTGTTGCAAATATTATCCTGAAAATGGCGGCGTTTGGCTGTCCTCACCAACTGATTGCAGCGATTTCTTGCAACTCTAAACGCAGCCAAGCTTTCATCACTGCGCTGCCGTCTATATCTACGATAAGCACTGTCACGCTTCCTCATCGCTCCACGAACTACATCATCAATCCAAGGAGCAGGTGGACGTTTTAATTTCGTTGGACGAATAGGAGCATGAGAGTCATATAATTTTAGGATCTCGCAATTGAAAGCGACTACCATATCATCAATATTTCCTGCTTCTTCAAAGGAACTCCAATCAACCCGGCTAGCATCACGACGTAATTCTTCAATATTTATACGGCTTAAGTGGCGCATGAAAACTACTGGAGGGCGAAATTTTGGGGGTTTGACTTTGTAAGATGCATAAATTAAATCATGGTGAGAGAACGCAGGAGCCATGAACTGACCATGACAAGAGACTATGTCGGGGCGAGAGGTTAACATTATATCAAGAAGTGTATCAGATGAATTAAGATGGTGAGTTGGGCCAGTTTGTAAAAGAGATAGATTACATGAAGAAATTATATTTAATATTTTGGAAGCGCGAGTTTTCGTTATAGGATGTTTATCTAGAAGACATGTATTAAAGTCTCCCATGATTAAATTATGAGAATAGTCGGTTACAATTTCATCTAGCACGATCTCAAGACCAGAAAAGTAATTAATGGACGGCGGACAGTAGACAACTCCAAGGAGTATGTTTCTTCCAGAAAAACTGACATCTATGAATAGATATTCACAAGATGTAGTATACAACGCAGGCGAGCAACGAATAATTTTAAAAGAAAGACCAGTACGTAGATAAATCGCAATCCCACCTCCGCCGCGCCCAGTGCGATCATTGCGAATAAGAACGTATCCTGGAAGCGAATAAGAAGTAGAAGGAAGTGAAGGCTTGAACCAACTTTCAGAAATAAGAATGGCGTCGAGAATATCAGGAAAAGTGAAGGTATTAAGAAGATCAGTGTAATGTGCAGGAACACTTTGTGCGTTAATGTGACATACATTAAAGTTTTTTCTGTGTAACATGAGCTCCTCTCTTAACAAAACGTCCAAATCAGTATCGCCAGCATCATAGTATTCACTAGAAGTATCGCTGCTTACAATAGAGTGAAAGGATTCGTCGCTATTAATATCAATCATACTGTGGTATATACGTAATATATCTAAAATATATAATAAATAAAATAAATATATATAGTAAATAAATAATAAAGAGTTTACAAGTTCAATAAATCTGCATGTCCTGCTGGCGTGATAGGTTTACAAAAGATAATAAGAAATATTTCTTATTATCTTTTGTAAACCTATCACGCCAAAATAACATTTGCCAACAAATTTGTATATAAATAAAAGCATTTTAAACTACTTGAAATTAAAAATAATAAAAACTGACACTAAAATAAACTTTGATTCCTCCATGACTTCCCCCAGTTATACATTCCACACTAAACACAACAATTAAACCAATGCCAAAAAACAAACAAAATATATATAATAATATTCGGCCGATGGACTTGTATCCAGTGCTATGTTAAAATTGATAAAATAATAATAATATTAAAAAAAAAACAAAAAAAAAAAAAAAAAACAAAAATAAATTAAAGAGAAAAGGTAAATTGGTAGAACGGTATTTTTTTGTAATATTGATAATATATGGTCGAAAAATCTTTGCCTTTCCACACAGGTGGAAGAATCACACAAAAAAAAAAAAGAAAAAAAAAAAAGATAATCTGTGAAAAGAGTGGCAGTTTAAGTGGAATAAGATAACATTAGGAAACATCAATAGGAAGAATCATTACTAAATTTTAACGCCTCGCAGTCCTCCTGGGTCGCTCCTTAGAAAGACGTCCACCTGGCATCTGCAGAGGGGCTGGGATTCCTTTCTTCAGAGTTGTTAGGTCTGAGTGTAGTCCAATTTTTTGTTTAGTCCCATCTGTTAATTTAACAATAACGGTGCCATCCTGCGTCCAGCAGTTATGAACTCCAAAAGTTTTACGGGCGTCCGCAAATAATACCTGTCGGTTTCTAGTGAGGAACTCTGAACAGCTGTAGGGACTTCCCTTAAACTTTGTTTTATTTTTCCAGACATCAAGACGAAGCTTATAATCAAAGAACCGTACCAATATAGACCGGGTCGCAGAGTCACTATACCCACCAAGGCGATAACATGTCCGAAAGGACTGTGTGGTTACATCCATAATGCCAAGCCTGTCCTGCAAAATGTCACTGACCACCTGAGAAATATTTTCCCCTTGCTTCTCCGGGACTCCCTTAAAAATCAGGCAGTCAGAGCGGGCTCTTGTTTCCAATCTGTCTAGTGAGAGTTGCACCTCAGTAATTTGTTTCCGCATCAATGACAACATCTCCACGGCAAATATTTTGAATTCCTGAAATTCTTTAGCCAAGATCTCAAGCTTCACTGTATGCAATGGTTCCATGTTTCCAGACAGTTGATTTTCAAAAGAGGCCATTCTTTTAGTCAGATTGGCTTCAAGCAGTTGCTGAGTTTGAAACATTTTATCCACGGATGCCATTATTATGGTGAGATTTTGTGAAAAGTAGTCAATAATATTATAGGTTAAGTACCAGCAGGACAGCACAAACTTATATATGTTGTTATATCATGTACAATATCACACTCATATGCACTGTTAAAACACACAGAATTGCTATTTAATAATTAACTAATTAATTTAAACAATTAAGCCAAAATAATAAGTGTTTGCTTTTTTGCACCTACCCACCAAAAAAACAATATAACAATAACATAAATGGAGTTCAAACAATAACATTATATTACACGACATTTCTCCGAGCAGAGTTAGCGCTCCAGATATAATTGATTTATTATCAATAGTTCTTAACATAGAATAGTCATCTATGTCTCCTTCGATTTTAATACGCTCGTAGTATGAATTTAAAGATTCCGAAATTTCTCGTTCTGAAATCCGTAAATTGCCTTGATCATTGCACAAAAGTAACGCTTCAGTTACTGGTTCTCGACAAAATGAAATGCTTGGTCCAATGCATTTCGGTGATTTTCTTGCCAAATATTCTATTTTTGGCCGTGCTGCAGCTAGATCGTCTTGAAGATCAGATCCAGTATATACTTCAGGCATCTCTTCTATATTATGCAAGAAAGGATTTTCGTCGTTTCCAACCCAAATAGCGCCTGGGATTGGGCAATTTCTTCTAAATCTACGGCGATATTCGGCAGGGACGTTAGGACTGCCAAGGGCAACAACAGTTTCTCTTAAATTTAAAATAAATAAATTAAAGGTACAATTACGGATGTTTTATTTAATAAACCAGTAAAATACTATATTTATTATCTCAGTATTCACTATTATAGATTTAAATAAATATTAAAGCAACCCCATTTTTTAAAAGTAATTAATGATTCTCAGCAATTACTTCGCACTATAAAAGCCACCTTTTACCTAAATTACAATCTTAGAAGCCGGCGCTGCCGCCAGTACGAGTCCCTTTTAGGTCTATTTCATATATTTTCATTTATTTACTCAAAAGGTTACAATAATCGCTTAAATGAGAAATAATAAAAATATACAAGTATGTTATAAATAATAAACCTGTTGTAAGAGTAATAAAGTAACGAAGAAATAAAGTAAAGTATGTTTAGGTAACAGTAATATTTGGTTCCTTAGCAGTTTTTTGATGTTTGACATTAGATTGGCATCGGTAACTTCCTTTGGGAGTTTATTAAACAACTGTGCTCCTTCAAACCTCACTTTTTTCTTACCATAGAGTGTTCTGGGCGAAGGCAGTTTTTAATTATATTTATGTCTAAAGTAATATTTGTATTTTCTTGTGACGAGAGTTAATTGGCTGTGTGCAGAATTATTAATATATTTTCTTATATGAATGCATGTGTTTTGAAATAGTAGATTGTATTATTAAGGGAGCAAAATAATATTTTTATGGCGAGGGCACTTTTTTGAATCCTGAACGTAGCGAGGGATTCAAAGTACGTCACCACCTTTGGATGCACTTAAGGGCGAACCAAGTAGTCCTTTTCGAATAGATGGAATGAAAATAATTGTTTAATGCTAAGTATGTAGGTATCTATTTTTTTGTTTTCGTAATCGCATCCGTAATGGAGACATATTTACAATAATATACATGTACCTCGACAATAAATATGTACAGTAGCGTTGTTATTATAATTGTATTTCATTATAAGTACTTATATTTATATTCGATTTATGATTTATAAAGTCTCATTAAATAGAAATATTTAACAAACAAAAAAAATAGAAATTATTACAATTCCTGGAGAGTGAGAAAATTTCCCTTGGAATTTTATCGTTATAATTTTATTACGAAAACATAATAAGGATTAAAAAAAAAACAAAAATAATAAGAAAGACAAATAGACGATATTTCTTTCAGAATATAAAACCTTTAAACATAAAACAAGCCAAACCGTAACCCGTAGAACATTCAGGTATTTCTCCATTTTCTAACAGTCATTACTCACAAATTTCTTCGCTGTAAACCGCTTTGTAACCCAAATAAAATACGAATAAAACAACAAATTCCGAGTAAAAAGGTGAATGTTTTCATGAATTTTGGAAAGTTGAGATTGGAGCATATTAAAATATATAAAATTAATTATTCGTTATTGCTTCATTCAGTGAAAAATTATTTAATTAATAATCTTAAATGGCTACGCATTTATAGCATTTACTACGCATCGCAGTTATTTCATAGATTTTTTTTATATAAGACGACCTACAAAGTCCAAGAATATGGACCAACACAACGTTATTTAATAACAGGCTACTGTACTACCTGCCAATATTTCTTTGCATTAATTATTTATGACAATAATGTAGGATATTATACACTTTTTTCCCGGATCTCAAACAAGGCTTTACTATACTATGTACTAAGCTATATGTATATAATTCTTTACCCATTCACTGGTTCATGCTACTGACCCATTATTCTGGAATTTGATATTTGGATAACGTCGTCCAAGCGGCATATCGTTTGCGCGGTGACCGCTTCATAAACGCCGCTTGCAAACATACTGGGTCATCGTAGTCGACCGCCGTGGGTTGTTAAGCTTGGGTTTTCTCCAATAGAAATTAATTGAAAATTCCAATTAAAAAATATCGTAATTTAGCGGGCGCAATATAACAGCCGGAAAAGATGACTTTATTAATGGTGACGATACATGGAAGGATACTCTCCTGTCCCGGACCATAATTTGGCCCACCTCCTCTTCCGGTATGCCCATTGTCACGGATAATGCTTTATCCTTGCGAGGCTCAGCCTTGAGCAGCCTCCAGGTGTCCATCCTGTACCAGGGGTTCTGTGATTGGAGGACCTCCTGGAGCCGCTTCATGTCGCCCCAAGGCTTCAAGGCTTTTTTTTATAACTGCTTTACCACTACCGGCTTCTATTCTTTCCATTGTTAGGTGAAGGCATATTTGCCATCGCTGTTCTAAGCCACTCGACAGGATTCTTGTTTTCTGCCCAAAATTTTAGCACACCAGCACTTAAATTCTCGGCCTCTGAACAATGGTGCGTAGGCGATAGACGTTTACCCGAACAATCGTATTTATGCGTCAAAGATCGCGTCCTCTATGGTGTCCCATTTTATTTTGAAATGTTGTACAAAAAAGTAAAAAAACAAAATAGAAATTAACTAGATTTAATTCAACTTAATTAGAATACGTATTATAATTTATTGATGTATTATAATGATATAATTCTTAACTGACCCATTAATCGGAATCTGAAATTTGGATTACGTCGTCCAAGGGGCGCACCAAGCAACCGTAGGGTTGCTGAAAAATTTGTATAATTCGCAAATCATTCATTAGTGGCAACCCATTGTCAACTCCCTTCCCGAAATCCAACACAGATATCTCCCAAAACTACCATGTGCAATGAGTTCTCAACGGAGATTGGACATCTGACCAGCGAGGCTCATCGAACTGGGAGTCAGACGGCTAAAGTGCTCCCGGAAGTTCCATCGGCAGACAAGCATGCTCGATTAATTACCTTTTATTAGCCTTTAATTAGGAACATGGATATAATCAGGTGGCACCCTTCTGGGCATGTGAAAGCATAGGGCCTCAATTTTGTTAAGCATCATTGCCGAGTTCATCATTCCTTATCAACATTCTTATCCTGCTGACAACGGTTATTTACCTGCTGACAATCAGGTAGGACCCGACCTGTATCCTTAGGCTAAAAACATAGCTACGCTGGCGCCGGTCGTGGTCATGGTTTGGCCGGCCAAGCATTGTGTTCATAGTGTTCCGTGCGCACTCTTGCAACCTAGTCGTGTACAACCTAGTACGTTTACTATACTATGTACTAAGCTATATGTATATAATTCTTTACCCATTCACTGGTTCATGCTACTGACTCATTATTCGGAATCTGATATTTGGATAACGTCGTCCAAGCGGCATATCGTTTGCGCGGTGACCGCTTCATAAACGCCGCTTGCAAACATACTGTAACGCTCGGGTCATCATAGTCGACCGCCGCGGGTTGTTAAGCTTGGGTTTTCTCCAATAGAAATTAATTTAAAAATATCGTAATTTAGCGGGCGCAATATAACAGCCGGAAAAGATGACTTTATTAATGGTGACGATACATGGAAGGATACTCTCCTGTCCCGGACCATAATTTGGCCCACCTCCTCTTCCGGTGTGCCCATTGTCACGGATAATGCTTTATTCTTGCGAGGGTCAACCTTGAGCAGCCTCCAGGTGTCCATCCTGTACCAGGGGTTCTGTGATTGGAGGACCTCCTGGAGCCGCTTCATGTCGCCCCAAGGCTCCAAGGCTTTTTTTTATAACTGCTTTACCACTACCAGCTTCACTATAATGCTTTATCGTTGCGAGGGTCAGCCTTGAGCAGCCTCCAGGTGTCCATCCTGTACCAGGGGTTCTGTGATTGGAGGACCTCCTGGAGCCGCTTCATGTCGCCCCAAGGCTTCAAGGCTTTTTTTTATAACTGCTTTACCACTACCGGCTTCTATTCTTTCCATTGTTAGGTGAAGGCATATTTGCCATCGCTGTTCTAAGCCACTCGACAGGATTCTTGTTTTCTGCCCAAAATTTTAGCACACCAGCACTTTTAAATTCTCGGCCTCTGAACAATGGTGCGTAGGCGATAGACGTTTACCCGAACAATCGTATTTATGCGTCAAAGATCGCGTCCTCTATGGTGTCCCATTTTATTTTGAAATGTTGTACAAAAAAGTAAAAAAACAAAATAGAACTTAACTAGATTTAATTAAACTTAATTAGAATACGTATTATAATTTATTGATGTATTATAATGATATAATTCTTAACTGACCCATTAATCAGAATCTGAAATTTGGATTACGTCGTCCAAGGCGCGCCAACCCTACGGTAGACCAAGCAACCGTAGGGTTGCTGAAAAATTTGTATAATTCGCAAATCATTCATTAGTGGCAACCCATTGTCAACTCCCTTCCCGAAATCCAACACAGATATCTCCCAAAACTACCATGTGCAATGAGTTCTCAACGGAGATTGGACATCTGACCAGCGAGGCTCATCGAACTGGGAGTCAGACGGCTAAAGTGCTCCCGGAAGTTCCATCGGCAGACAAGGATGCTCGATTAATTACCTTTTATTAGCCTTTAATTAGGAACATGGATATAATCAGGTGGCACCCTTCTGGGCATGTGAAAGCATAGGGCCTCAATTTTGTTATGCATCATTGCCGAGTTCATCATTCCTTATCAACATTCTTATCCTGCTGACAACGGTTATTTACCTGCTGACAATCAGGTAGGACCCGACCTGTATCCTTAGGCTAAAAACATAGCTACGCTGGCGCCGGTCGTGGTCATGGTTTGGCCGGCCAAGCATTGTGTTCATAGTGTTCCGTGCGCACTCTTGCAACCTAGTCGTGTACAGTCATAGAATTAAGAACAATGTGGATGTAGATGATGTATGCCGCCTATAATTGAGGCTCATTTATTGAAAGCCACATTTATAACTACATTTATATAATTCTTAAGTGACCTATTAATCGGAATCTGAAATTTGCATCACGTTGTCCTAGCGGGATACTAGAACGATAGATAATAGAACGAATAGCCTATTTGCCGATTTGGATTTATTATATATATATGTTTTTCATAATTTCATATCAGGTTTTTGTCCGCATTCAAAATTGTTGGTTAAGCAGCGCATTAATCGGAATCTGAGATTTTGATCACGTCGTCCAAGCTACTAGTACGGTAGGTTTTTTGCGGTTTAGCATTTATGCCACACTGAAGACTTATTTCTATTAGAAGAAAGTCACTGTTTCAGCAACCGTAAATGAAAATATACAAGTTGAAATTTTGTATACTTTCATTTTATAAAACCTCACAATATTTTCACCGGATGCCATAAAGGGGGAACGGAACGCTTATGCATATTTCAGGCATTTGAGGCGGCACATTCCGCTATAATGTGCAGCAACGTGTCCTCGTCGCAAACCCTTCATTTGTGGCATTCCATTGTCGGCTCCCTTCCCGCAATTCAACTTCTTTAAAAACAACCATCTGCCGAGATTGGGCATCTGACCAGCGAGGCACATCAAACTGGGAGCCAGACAGCTGTGGAGGCCTACCTCCCAAAGCAAGGTATCGGCAGATCGGTCGTCCAAAGACTGAATCTTCCTTGTACCACCTACCGTTATCCGCCTTAAGCTCCTACTAATCGAGAACTCTTCCCGCCTTTGTTGAACCAACTAGGTTAGTATCGGCCTTGTTACAAGGGACTACTCACGGAGCTCTTGTCCCCTGGTTTCCTCGCGAACCACTGTTGTACGCTTGCACTGCGCCCATAGTTGCGCCCTTTACCATACTTGTATGTGTGTGGATGCTCTGCAGGTCATTTAAACGGGTCGGTGTGCATACTTCCATAGCAGGACCATCCGCATATATTTTCCAGAACTTTAGAACATTACAATACCATTACGTTAGCCAAAGTCGTCGGGTTACCTAGTGAAGAATGAAGAAAAATAAAGATTTCATAGGATTTTAATTGGGAAATATTGTGTCAACATCATTTGGAATGTTTATATTCAAAGCCTTTAAATATTCAGTTTTATTTAGTTTAATAGTAAAGATGAAATTTTTACTGATAAAATGTTATACCTAAAGTTAAATTTTTCGTTTATAATAAAAAAACAAATGATCGACTATAGAACTTGTTACATATTCTTTGTTATTTAGTGTTACAAAGTCTTGAATTAAAATTTCCTTTACGGTTGATACAATTATTTGTTGTTTTGTGACGCAGCAGCCTTTCGGGATAAGTTTATAATGTTTAATATCTTTTTGGGATAAAATTCTAGTTTTTTATTTATTGTTATAGTTGTTAAAAATTTTATATTATTATTTGTTATTTTCGTTATTTCAATATCACAAGTTTTGCACCAAAAAACTTTTTTTTTCATTTAATGTTCCGTTAAGTTTTATTACGCAATCAATATGTACCCAAATACTACATTTTTTGCACTGAGTCCATCCAATACAAGGCGATCCTTTAAGGAGCCATGCCGACAATAAATACATAGTTGCATATCTGGGTCATTAAACCAAGAGTCATTAATCTTTGAATTACTTTCTGGTTCTTTGACTTTTTTTAAAAACCTCCCATCAAAATGGGAAAACGATTTGTTCTTTTCTTCTCATGACTCTTGACATCCTGTATCGTCGAGGCTTGCTTGACCGATGCATAACCTATTCTTTGGATTTTTGTTTCCCACCTCCTATGTGAGAGCTATAATGTTTTTATAAAATAATCGTATAAACTGTGTGGGTTTTATATTTCGCTCATGATTTAATATATTTGATTTTAAATTATTAAAAAAGTTTTCTACCATAGCATTGCTTTTTCGAGTACTCGACTTATGTACTTATGCTGACCAGAGATGGCAGAATGGCAAATATTTGTTTAAAATCATATTAAAAAAAAAATATATAAAATGAATTGTCATTTTCATACTTACCCTTAGTACCCACAAGCATTATTTGCTCTTCTAACCGTTTGAATATTTCATAATATAAGGACTACTTTTAAATAAAGTATTACTTTCGTCATCTTTTTTTTATAAGTATAAAGGTGTGTAAGTTTTATAAGTGTATAAGTGTAGGTGAGTTGTGGTTATCTCATATATTTCTACTAAATATTCGTGTCGATCTATTGAAAGCCTTTATAATAGCATGCAGATTGGCAAATACGATCTAACGATGGCCAAGCCCTGCTTTCTTAAAAAAAAAAAACTGAAATTTCTTAAAAGTTTAAAATTGTATTGGCGTCATGTTTTGCGGACCACATTGAAAATTCAGGACCATACTCTGCCGGATCATATACTAATGACTCCGCAGTATAAAAATATTCGTTTATTTTCATATATAGTATTTATTACATTTTTTTTTAATAAACCACATGTTGCATCAAAGAACAACGTGCACGGTTTATGTTGTTTAACAACCTTCTTTTGCATGCGTCCAATTAATTTTACACAAAATGGCCAACTTATTTCTTTAACAAAATTTTGATGCTCTCTTTCATATGAAACTAAATCTAAAATATCATGCTTTGACCGGTCATTTGTTGACTTTAGCTCTGATCGTATCTTTTTAAATGTGCAATCCAATTTACGTCTTGTAAATTGCGAGCTTTTTTTTAATATAATGTCAGTACTTTGTAATAATGATATCCCCTTAACTTGTTCTGTTAACTAGATTACATTATTATACTCGCATATATATATTTTAATTAGATTACAGATTATGTTTTAAAAAAATTACAATTAATATATTTACATTTTTCTCTTATGATAATCTTATTTAACTTATTATAAATTTAATAAAATCAAAAATATTTTACAATAAACAGTTTCAATTAGAACAATATAAATCTTGTCCGTGTGGAATTGTGGCAAGAACACTGGCTGAATTCCCTCGCTGTATCGCAATGCTGATTCTTTGAGCGAGGAATGAGCCAGCCCTCTTGTCACCAGAAGAGGCTATTAAGCGGTGTGATTTCTTTTATAAAACTTTTTGCGTCCCATACGAGTGCCCGTCCTCGTTCCCAGGGGATCAGCGTCATACCATCTGGTCTCTTGCCATCATCGCGGTGTATACCAGTAGGCTCTAAAAGAGACGGAACCTCAATGGTGGCAAGAGCCCTTTTAATGGTGTCGTTTAAGGAACTGTGGCGGGATAATCTGCCAGCGCTTTTAATACAAGATAGCCCATGGGTTCCATAGCGATCTACCTCTTTTCCACACGGACATTTGTGTTCGGTGCATAAAGGTGACCCTATCCTTAGCCCGACGGCTATGCGAAAACTAGCATTGTCCAGCAGTGTACCAAGGTTTGTGGATGGTAAGGTATTAAGCCAGTGGCCGGATTCTTTTTGAATAGATGCTAAAAGTCGAGCACTATTATGATGATCATTGGAATGTAATTGTGATAAATGAGTGAAAGTGATTTGAATTGTGTATCCCAAAGTTTTTGTTGTGTTGTTTCCTTTGGGATATCAACATTGGGACATGTCATTCTCCATTCTTTGATTGCTTCGGATGCAAATGGTAATTATGTGGGTTTTATGTTTAAAATGTTCTCACTAAGGTCTTGGACACTGTGTACTGACGAAAGGAAAGCCGGAAGAGCAATACTAGAAATTTTCCTTATGCCAATACCACCTAATTTTACTGGTAAGGTCGCTTGGATCCACGAAATTTCGTCTAGCGATAAATTTAGAGTTTTTTCTAGAACTTCTCTTAAAATTGTATCCATTTGTTCAAGAAGTTGGGGAAATTTGAAAATTGGACATGTGCGGAGAATGTATATTAATTTTGGAACAAAAATACAATGTTTTAAAATGGTAAAAGCAATGTGTGTATTTAAAATACCTAATTTGTTAGAATTATCTGAAAAAGTATTAATTTTATCATCCAACAAAGGTTTAATACCTTCTTGTAAAAGCGGAGCTCCTAGAAGAAAAAGAAAATCTTTATTAAGAATTTTAATGTTAGGTGTATATTTATTAAAGTTTATGACAGTACAAGACATTTGACTATTTAATAGATTTGAAGTTAGAAAGATTTCACATTTTGATGAATTTAAGTCAAGACCGATTTTTTGAAAGGAATCTTTAATAAATATGAGATCACTTAATACTGTATCGGCTTTGCCTCCTATTGCGCCGTCATCAAGGTACCATAATCTTATTTAAGTTACATTAATGTATTGAAAAATAAATATAAATGTATTATTAACATGCTGTTTAATTTTTTTATTAATTTTCACATGGGTGAATTCTGTTATCAAGTTTATTGTTTTTGTAAATTAATGTCCATGCTTTTGAATCCAGAAAAAAACATCTTTCGTTAACTACAAATTGTTTTTTTTTTGGGTATATATTCTTTGTGTTTAAAGGTAAGAGAATTAGTGTATGTAGGGGGCTCGACAGATACAAATGTTTTTTAGTATTTCTGACGAAATATTTGGTGATATGTCATTATGTTACCTTCAAAAAAAAACTCTGTTGCTTTCATTAATCCTCTACTTTAACATAAAAATATTGCTCGCTATGCTAATTAGATAAATATATACAATTCTACATTACTTTCCCTTTCCAATCATGTAAAAATTTTAATATTATGTTTACTCTGAGTTCTAAAACAAATCAAAACAAAACACCCACTTGATACAATTTTGTCGTGGTTTCAAATCTCATGCACAGAGTCGAATTTCTAGCAAGATGGCCGCCCGACCGGCTAAGGTCATATTGAAGATTTTAACCAACTTTAGAGGTGTTATGATATTTGGGGATTTTAACCTATATATGCCCAGAACTATTGATCAGCTTAGATTTTTATAAAATTTTGATATGTATAAGCACAAAAGCTAAAAAATGTAACAGTAAAAATATTTTTCAGTTGATTTTTACAGTGGGGCAAATACATTGATACACAAAGGCAATAAAAAAAGTTTGTGTAAACCAATAATAACTTCATTAATTTTGAGTGTAAAACGTCGAAACATTTGTCGTGTAATTGCATTACAACATTATACATTGCATTTTTTGCACTTTTTACGTTTAAATTATTATATAAAGCATATCTTCGTCTGATTTAACCTGAGAGTGACAATGTTCTTAGCTATCCATGGATTCTCCACGCGGGTGTCAATTTCATGGATGGATGGCAGGGGAATAAATTGCCGCGTTCTCGGACTTGCGACGTCGAAGCAGTGACGGGGAGAATTAAAAGGCCTTTAACCCTACAAAACCTTTTAACTCCCCCGTCACTGTGTTTTCACTACCCTCTCTACTCAACCAAATACTATATGATCCTGTTAGCTCCATCTTCAAAATACGTTCAATTAAGTAAAAGTGACCGGCTTATCTTGGAAGGCCAAGATCCAAGATCCTCCAAAAGACGATGCAAAGACTTAGAATTTCTCTTGCACAGACTTCCACTGCATAGGGTTTTAAAACCGTTTCTAGTAATTTCATTCGTAAGATCAAAATTGATGGTGGTGGTCCTTAGGAATGTTTGTTTTCCAAGGAACGGTGAGTTCTAAGTATTAAAAAAAAAGGGATACAAGCACCGAGAGTGTACGCCAAGGATGTCTGGTCTATAGGCTGAAACTGCTAGTTCGTCTAGAATTTTGCGTATTTTGAATGTATCTAAAGTAGTTTACAGATTGTTGACGAGGAAATTCAATTTTGACCCATTTATGTTGCCATATGGCACTCCTACATCTTTTGGTAATAGTTGTCTGTACTGACGATTTGTAGACGGATTTGAAGAAGTACCTTCAACTAAAGTAATATAAACTTAAATGCTCATCTTTTTTATGGTTAAACACATGTTCTAAAGGAGTAAGGAATTCATTCCTGTTCAACGGATCAGGATTTTTGTATCCTCCATCCTCCAAATTACCATATTTTAGAGTGCCATCTCCTAGAAGGTCAATGTGCACATCGGCATCTCACACCTCTTCATTTTATAAAGACTCCAGTAGTGCCATAATTTCGTTAGTAGTAAGTAGTCTTCGAAACCTAAAACAAATAACAATTTAATAAATAGGGTATCACTAATGCCCAGGGGGTCGTTAACGACCCATAGAAAATATTTCGAATATTTACACATATAAACATAAATCAATGAAATAAATGTACTTCACAAATTAAACGTTACATATTTAAAATATAAATTATTTTATAAAATTCTAAATTACTATTTGTAATTAATAATTACTTACATTATTGTGTGCGCGGCCGATAAATTTTGGTACTTAAAATTTCTTACAATTTGCATTGACTTTTTAATTACTGTGATTTATTTGAAACTAGTAAATAAATACTACGCACCAAAGTATATATTTCTAACTATTTAAAGCCAACATTATAATTTTCGCTGTGTTACCTGTTTACAAGTTATGTCATGTTTTTTGAGACCCTTACCCATGGGTCGTTTTCGACCCTGTGGGCATATATGGGTTAATGAAACACTTAACATATTCTTTATTAAAAAAAAAAACTTTTGTTTAGAAATAATTAATAATTAGAAGTAACATATTTTTCCAACAATATAAAAATACATATTGAGAATTTTGTTTTTATTTATAATTCATATTTTTTACACTATGCATACAAGTAATATGTTTAAGTTATATATATATTTTACCTATTTAAGTCAATTAAAAAAATATATATATTGAGAATTTTAATTTTATTTATGTTATATATTTTTTTTACACATATATGAATATGCATATACATAATGACTAATAACATATTTTACCTATTTATGATAATATAAAATAGAAATTAAGAATTTTACTTTTATTTGTTTTATACTTTTCTACAATATACATACATATATGTATACATACATATGACTAATAGCTTAATTAACTCATGTCAATATAAAAACATATATTGTCCTAGTAAGTTCCGGAAACAGTTTAAGGACAAATTGAGAAGGTCCCGGAAGCTGGACTAAGTGTGGTAGGAAATAAAGCAGTTCTCAATGCACAAATTAATGTCCACACTCCATGCACTTCCATATGGTCCTGGTTGTGACCTTCCGCTGGGCGCACATCCAGCAACGAGTTTGTCTGGAGCCGGTACGAATGGGGAAATGGCGGTGCTCGAGTTTTGGGCGGTTGTTGGTGTAAGTATTAATATATAATGGCGGTAGTAAAATATTAATTATATTCATTTACTCTGTGACTAAAAAGTAGGTCCAGGAGTTCCTGTAAATGTCTGTCTTTCTTTGTTCCAGTCAAACAGGCGTTATAGTTAAAGCTAAGTCATTCAGTCGGTCTTCCGTGTTTAAAATTTGTGATTCAAAGGGAGTTAAGTTACTGTTTGCCGAAGGCTCCGCTGTCACAGTCGTATAAGTAGCTTCTTCTGCGTCTGTGTCACTGTCACTCGGTCATCGGCCGTCCTTAACCACTCGTCAATCGTCACGTCAAAATTTTTACCCATAGGACCTGAAAGAAAATCATATTTTATTTATATACTAGACCATACTACATTAAATTGAACGAAAATTAGACTGTGGTTCTACTTCGTTAAATTTAGAATATACATTTTCATTTTTACCAATCAATCCATCTAAATTGGGCGATCATAGGCATAGATGTTGTAGCGAGACTTGAGTCAACTTTAACGCCACTCTGTAATCTGATGGGGGTTGTGCTAATATTCTCTGCCGGTCACCGCACCGCAATATTTTATTCAATTATTTTTTTAAGCACATTGTAAATATTAACAGTTAACAATACCTAAAGTCATCTCATGTGTATTATACATTATAAATATTAATAAAATACATACGTACATATAGACGTTACTTTCTTTCACGTTGAATGGGTCACCAAAATAATAAGTTGTCGATAATCGATTTGGATCACTATCTAGGGAACTCGGAGTTGGGAAGTATGTGTCCATTTATGCGAGTACGGAGGGGTGTCGTAGTCTCTCCCACATAAAAACTATTACAATATCTGCATTCCAGCATACGCAATGAGAAGTTGTACTTTATGCGAAATTTTGAATTTTGATGACATCAGTGTTATGATGAGTTTTAATATTGATATCGGAATGCATGCGGTTGCACTTGTTTGTACCTAACAATGTATTATTGCTTCGTGTATATATTTTTTTCCAAAATAGCTTTTCAATTTTGATTTTGTTTATACTAGGGCACGTTTTCAAAATATTTTGTGTAATATTATTTATAAACTTTATTATATTTTGAATTATGTATGCCCCGTGGAAGTATGGTATTATAAGCCGAAGGGAATTTTGTTGTTGTTTGCACAAAAAGATGCCATGCGCGTACCCATGGCAGTGCTTTTCTCTTGGTGATAGAATTTAATATCAAAAGTAAAATACAAAAAAAAATATAGAAGGTATAGAAGAAGGTAGACGCGGGTTTCGGCGGCTATTGAAATACTCTTTTAGGGCATACAGTCCTTTGTCATATGATAAATTAGTTATATAAGAATACAACATCTATAGTTACTAAGAAAATATCATTACAATTTGGAATATGAATATTCTTTATAATAGTTAAAAAAGTGGTTTCTTTAATATGCGAATCTATTTTTTTTACTAAAGGTTGCGCATAAAAGTTTACAAATGATGATATTCTTTCGGCAGGACAATCATAAGAAGCTACAATTGGTCTACCTGGATTACTAGGTTTGTGTACTTTCGGCAACATGTAAAAATGTGGTGTCCTTGGATTAGAAGGAATTAAGGCCGAAATATCATTATCAGACAGTCCTTCATCGGACGCATTTATGTATATATAATTTTGAATTTCAATAACTAACGGTTCACAGGGGTCAGCTGTAACAGTTGTATAAAATTACGCGTCATTCAGTTGTCTTAGACCCTCATTAATGTATTCAGTTTTGTTAAGTATCACCGTAGTAGATCCCTTATCTGCTGCTAAAACCATTATTGATTGACCATTTTTTTATTTTGATAAAGCTATTTTTTCGCTAATGGATAAATTTTGATTACTATAAATTCCCTTCAAGGGAATTTATAAAGTTAGTAAAAGTATTTTCAAATATACGTCTATTTCATATATTTTCATTTATTTACTCAAAAGATTACAATAATCGCTTAAATGAGAAATAATAAAAGTATACAAGTATGTTATAAATAATAAACCTGTTGTTAGAGTAATAGGTGACGAAGAAATAAAGTAAAGTATGTTTAGGTAACAGTAATATTTGGTTCCTTATCAGTTTTTTGAAGGTTGGCATTGGTTTGGCATCGGTAACTTCCTTTGGGAGTTTTTTAAACAACTGTACTCCTTCAAACGTCACATTTTTCTTACCATAGAGTGTTTTGGGCGAAGGCAGTTTTTATTTGTATTTATGTCTAAAGTTATATTTGTATTTTCTTGTGACGAGTGTTAATTGGCTGTATGCAGAATTATTAATATATTTTCTTATATGAATGCTTGTGTTTTGTAATAGTAGATTGTATATTAAGGGAGCAAAATAATATTTTTACGGCGAGGGCACCTTTTTGAATCCTGAACGTAGCGTGGGATTCAAAGTACGTCACCACCTTTGGATGCACTTAAGGGCGAAACAAGTAGTCCTTTTCGAATAGATGGAATGAAAATAATTGTTTAATGCTAAGTATGTAGGTATCTATTTTTTTGTTTTCGTAATCGCATCCGTAATGGAGACATGGACCACCTCGACAATAAATATGTACAGTAGCGTTGTTATTATAATTGTATTTCATTATAAGTACTTATATTCATATTCGATTTATGATTTATAAAGTCTCATTAAATAGAAATATTTAACAAACAAAAAAAATATAAATTATTACAATTCCTGGAGAGTGGATAAATTTCCCTTAGAATTTTATCGTTATAATTTTAATACGAAAACATAATAAGGAATAAAAAAAAACAAAAATAATAAGAAAGACAAATAGACGATATTTCTTTCAGAATATAAAACCTTTAAACATAAAACAAGCCAAACCGTAACCCGTAGAACATTCAGGTATTTCTCCATTTTCTAACAGTCATTACTCACAAATTTCTTCGCTGTAAACCGCTTTGTAACCCAAATAAAATACGAATAAAACAACAAATTCCGAGTAAAAAGGTGAATGTTTTCATGAATTTTGGGAAGTTGAGATTGGAGCATATTAAAATATATAAAATTAATTATTCGTTATTGCTTCATTCAGTGAAAAATTATTTAATTAATAATCTTAAATGGCTACGCATTTCTATCTACTACGCATCGCAGTTATTTCATAGAAAATTTTTATATAAGACGACCTACAAAGTCCACGAATATGGACGAACACAACGTTATTTAATAACAGGCTACTGTACTACCTGCCTATATTTCTTTGCATTAATTATTTATGACAATAATGTAGGATATTATACACTTTTTTCCTGGATCTCAAACAAGGCTTTACTAAGCTATATGTATATAATTCTTTACCCATTCACTGGTTCATGCTACTGACCCATTATTCGGAATCTGATATTTGGATAACGTCGTCCAAGCGGCATATCGTTTGCGCGGTGACCGCTTCATAAACGCCGCTTGCAAACATACTGTAACGCTCGGGTCATCGTAGTCGATAAGCTTGGGTTTTCTCCAATAGAAATTAATTAAAAATTCCAATTAAAAATATCGTAATTTAGCGGGCGCAATATAACAGCCGGAAAAGATGACTTTATTAATGGTGACGATACATGGAAGGATACTCTCCTGTCCCGGACCATAATTTGGCCCACCTCCCCTTCCTGTATGCCCATTGTCACGGATAATGCTTTATCCTTGCGAGGGTCAGCCTTGAGCAGCCTCCAGGTGTCCATCCTGTACCAGGGGTTCTGTGATTGGAGGACCTCTTGCAGCCGCTTCATGTCGCCCCAAGGCTTCAAGCCTTTTTTTTAACTGCTTTACCACTACCAGCTTCTATTCTTTCCATTGTTAGGTGAAGGCATATTTGCCATCGCTGTTCTAAGCCACTCTACAGGATTCTTGTTTTCTGCCCAAAATTGCACACTGCAGCACTTTTAAATTCTCTGCCTCTGAACAATGGTGTGTAGGCGATAGACGTTTACCCGAACAATCGTATTTATGCGTCAAAGATCGCGTCCTCTATGGTGTCCCATTTTATTTTGTAATGTTGTGCAAAAAAGTAAAAAAACAAACTATAACTTAACTAGATTTAATTCAACTTAATTAAAATACGTATTATAATTTATTGATGTATTATAATGATATAATTCTTAACTGACCCATTAATCGGAATCTGAAATTTGGATTACGTCGTCCAAGGGGCGCACCAAGCAACCGTAGGGTTGCTGAAAAATTTGTATAATTCGCAAATCATTCATTAGTGGCAACCCATTGTCAACTCCCTTCCCGAAATCCAACACAGATATCTCCCAAAACTACCATGTGCAGTGAGTTCTCAACGGAGATTGGACATCTGACTAGCTCATCGAACTGGGAGTCAGACGGCTAAAGTGCTCCCGGAAGTTCCATCGGCAGACAAGGATGCTCGATTAATTGCCTTTTATTAGCCTTTAATTAGGAACATGGATATAATCAGGTGGCACCCTTCTAGGCATATGAAAGCATAGGGCCTCAATTTTGTTAAGCATCATTGCCGAGTTCATCATTCCTCATCAACATTCTTATCCTGCTGACAACGGTTATTTACCTGCTGACAATCAGGTAGGACCCGACCTGTATCCTTAGGCTAAAAACATAGCTACGCTGGCGCCGGTCGTGGTCATGGTTTGGCCGGCCAAGCATTGTGTTCATAGTGTTCCGTGCGCACTCTTGCAACCTAGTCGTGTACAGTCATAGAATTAAGAACAATGTAGATGTAGATGATGTATGCCGCCTATAATTGAGGCTCATTTATTGAAAGCCACATTTATAACTACATTTATATAATTCTTAAGTGACCTATTAATCGGAATCTGAAATTTGCATCACGTTGTCCTAGCGGGATACTAGAACGATAGATAATAGCCTATTTGCCGATTTGGATTTATTAATCTAAACTTTCATAATTTTATAGATTGGTTTGTTCCCATATCAGGTTTTTGTCCGCATTCAAAATTGTTGGTTAAGCAGCGCATTAATCGGAATCTGAGATTTGGATCACGTCGTCCAAGCTACTAGTACGGTAGGATTTTTGCGGTTTAGGATTTATGCCACACTGAAGACTTATTTCTATTAGAAGAAAGTCACTGTTTCAGCAACCGTAAATGAAAATATACAAGTTGAAATTTTGTATACTTTCATTTTATAAAACCTCACAATATTTTCACCGGATGCCATAAAGGGGGAACGGAACGCTTATGCATATTTCAGGCATTTCAGGCGGCACATTCCGCTATAATGTGCAGCAACGTGTCCTCGTCGCAAACCCTTCATTTGTGGCACCCCATTGTCGGCTCCCTTCCCGCAATTCAACTTCTTTCAAAACAACCATCTGCCGTGAGTACTTACCCGAGATTGGGCATCTGACCAGCGAGGCACATCAAACTGGGAGCCAGACAGCTAAAGCGGCCTACCTCCCTAAGCAGGGTATTGGCAGATCGATCGTCCGAAGACTGAATCTTCCTTGTACCACCTTCCGTTATCCGCCTTAGGCTCCTACTAATCGAGAACTCTTCCCGCCTCTGTTTGAACCAACTAGGTTAGTATCGGCCTTGTTACAAGGGACGACTCACAGAGCTCTTGTCCCCTGGTTTCCTCGCGAACCACTTTTGTACGCTTGCACTGCGCCCATAGCGCCATTATACCATACTTTTACTGTGTGGATGCTCTGCAGGTCATTTAAACTGGTCGGTGTGCATACTTCCATAGCAGGACCATCCGCATTATTTTCGAGAACTTTAGAACATTACAATACCATTACGTTAGCCGAAGTCGTCGGGTTACCTAGTGAAGAATGAAGGAAAAAAAAAGACTATAGGATTATAATAGGGAAATATTGTGTCAACATCATTTGGAATGTTTATATTCAAAGTCTTTAAATCTTCAGTTTTATTTAGTTTAATAGTAAAGATGAAATTTTTACTGATAAAATGTTATACCTAAAGTTACATTTTTCGTTTATAATAAAAAAACAAATGATCGACTATAGAACTTGATACATATTCTTTGTTATTTAGTGTTACAAAGTCTTGAATTTAAAATTTCCTTTACGGTTGATACAATTTTTTCATTGTTTTGTGACGCAGCAGCCTTTCGGGATAAGTTTATAATGTTCAATATCTTTTTGGGATAAAATTCTAGTTTTTTATTTATTGTTATAGTTGTTAATATTTTTATATTATTATTTGTTATTTTCGTTATTTCAATATCACAAGTTTTGCACCAAAACACTTTTTTTTTAATTTAATGTTCCGTTAAGTTTTATTACGCAATCAATATGTACCCAATTACTACATTTTTTGCACTGAGTCTCATACAAGGCGATTCATTAAGGACCCATGCCCACAATAAATACATAGTTGCATATCTGGGTCATTAAACCAAGAGTCTTTAATCTTTGAATTACTTTCTGGTTATTTGACTTTTTTTTAAAAACCTCCCATCAAAGTGGGAAAACGATTTGTTCTCTTCTTCTCATGACTCTTGACATCCTGTATCGTCGAGGCTTGCTTGACCTATTCTTTGGAATTTTGTTTCCCACCTCCTTTGTGAGAGCTATAATGTTTTTATAAAATAATCGTATAAACTGTGTGGGTTTTATATTTCGCTCATGATTTAATTAATATATTTGATTTTAAATTACTAAAAAAGTTTTCTACCAGAGCATTGCTTTTTCGAGTACTCGACTTATGTACTAATGCTGACCAGAGATGGCAGAATGGCAAATATTTGGTTTAAATAATATTTAAAAAAATATATTATAAAATGAATTGTCATTTTCATACTTACCCTTAGTACACACAAGCATTATTTGTCAAGTCATTACTTTCGTCATCTTCATTTAAATCATAAAGTTTGCTTGATTTACTTATAGATATTTGGTAATATAGTTATTTTGATTAAAGATTGTTGTACTTGACTATTATTTTTTTTATTATTCAGTAAAATGTAAATATTAGATATTAAATTATCAAAACCTGTGATGCAAGAAAAAGTAATGGCACGGGGAAAAGTATCCTTTAAATTTTCTTTTTGAGGATGCCCATAAAATGTATCAATGTCATTATACCATTACCATTTTTAAAAAAAATCGAACAACAAAGATATATTGACACTTTCTTTTTTAATAAGTATTCAACGATGTCAATATCATTTTTATTATTGAGGTGAGTTGTGGTTATCTCATATATTTCTACTAAATATTCGAGTAGTGTCGATCTATTGAAAGCCTTTATAATAGCATGCAGATTGGCAAACAAAAAATCGCTTACAATACCATCAAACGCTGGCCAAGCGCTGCATTCTTCGAAAAAAATATCGAAAATCGCTTAAAAGTTTTAAAATTGTGTTGGCGTCGTGTTTTGCGGACCACATTGAAAATGCAGGACATACTCTGCCGGATGATATACCAATGACTCCGCAGTATAAAAAAAATTGTTTATTTTCATATAAAGTTTTTTTTTATTTTTTTATAAACCACTGTTGCATTAAAGAACAACGTGCACGGTCTATGTTGTTCAACAACCTTCTTTCATGGGTCCAAATAATTTTACACAAAATGGCCAACTTATTTCTTTAACAAAATGTTGATGCTCTCTTTCTTTTTGAATTTAGCTCTGATCTTATTTTTCTAAATGTGCGATCCGATTTTACGTCTTGTAAATTGCGAGCTTCTTTTAATATAGTGATATTATAATAATTGTAATAATTGCTCCTTTTTTAATTTAAAGGTTTTTTATTTTCTCTTTTATTTTTTGCGATATCCCTTTCAATACCTCTTAACTTGTCCTGTTAACATTTTACCATGTGAAAAAATTTTACAACTGCTGTAAACACGGAAATTTAGATTACAGATCATGATTTAAAAAAAAATACAATTAATATATTTACATTTTTCTCTTATGATAATCTTATTTAAGTTATATTAACGTATTGAAAAATAAATATAAATGTATTATTAACACGATTTGTTTTTTTTTTTATTAATTTACATATGGGTGAATTCTCTTATCAAGTTTATTGTTTTTGTAAATTAATGTCCATACTTTTAAATTCAGAAAAAAACATCCGTCATTAACTACAAATTGTGTTTTTCAAATAAATGATATATAAGAGTAATAAAGTAAACTAGCACGAAATAATAAATTAAAGTATGTTTAGGTAACAGTAATATTAGTTCCTTAGCAGTTTTAGAAGTTCCTTAGAAGGTTGACATTAGCTTGGCATCGGTAACTTCCTTTGCGAGTTTATTATACAACTGTGCTCCTTCAAAAGCGGCCCCAGCCTAGTGGTTAAGTCACTGCGCAACTGATAACAAGGTTAAGCAGGTGACAACAAGGCCGGCCTGGGATGGGTGACCGCTTTATACAACGAGGCTATTTCATCATAAACACCGCAACAAGCTCGCCACTTGTTAGGTGTTGCCTCCGAATACCATCGGCGAAATGAGGATGGGTTAATCCCTCCACTGGGACCCTGAGGGCCGTGTAAACGGTTCTCGGGAGCCAAATAGGCACCCGTGATGGTATTTATTTATTTTTTTATGTGCTCCTTCAAACCTCACATTTTTTTACCATAGAGTGTTCTGGGCGAAGACAGTGTTTATTTATATTTATGTCTCAAGTTATATTTGTATTTTCTTGTGACGAATGTTAATATCTGTGTGCAGATTTATTAATATTTTTTCTTATATGAATGCTTGTGTTTTGTAATAGTAGATTATATTATGGGAGCAAAATAATATTTTTATGGCGAGGGCACTTTTTTGAATCCTGAACGTAGCGAGGGATTCAAAGTACGTCACCGCCTTTAAGTCGTCCTTTTCGAATAGATGGAATAAAAATAATTGTTCAATGCTAAGTATATTGGTTTCTTTTTTTTGTTTTCGTAATCGCATCCGTAATGGAGACATATACCACCTCGACAATAAATCAGTACAGTAGGGTTGTTATTATAATTGTATTTCATTATAAGTACTTATATTTTCAATTGATTATTTATGAAGTGTCATTAAATAGAAATATTTAACAATCTAGAAATTATTACAATAACATTTCCTGGAGAGTGGGAAAATTTCCCTTGAAATTTTATCGTTATAATTTTATTACGGAAACATATACGGCTTAAAAAAAAAAGAAAGACAAATAGACGATATTTCTTTTAAAATATAAAACCTTTAAACATAAAACCAGCTAAACCGTAACCTGTAGGTCTACTGACCCATTATTCGGAATTTGATATTTGGATAACGTCGTCCAAGCTGCATATCTACACGCGCGGTGTATGTTTCATAAACGCCGCTTGAAAACATACTGTTAATGCGCGGGCCATCGTAGTCGACCGCCGCTTAAGCTTGCGGTTTCTCCAATAGAAATTAAGTAAAAATTCCAATAAAAAAATACCGCAATTTAGCGGACGCAAAAGCCGGAAAAAGATGACTATATTAATGGTGACACATAGAAGGATACTTTCCTGCCCCGGGCGATAATTTGCTCCACCTTCTCTTCCGGTATGCCCATTATCACGAATAATGCGTTATCTTTGAGATGGTCAGCCTTGAGCAGCCTCCAGGTTCTGTGCTTGGAGGACCTCCTGGATGCCGCCCCTATAGCGTGGGATGTGTAGGTAGGCACGTACCTTTTTATAAAGATCCAACTGCTTCTACTTTGTTCCATTGTTAGGTGATGGCATATTTGCCATCGCTGTTCTAAGCTACTCTACAGGCTTCTTGTTTTCCGCCCAAACTTTAAGCACACCATCACTTTCGAATTCTCGGCCTCTGAACTACGATGCGTAGGGGGATAGACGTTTACCCGCGCAATTGTATTAATGCGTGAAAGATCGCGTCCTCTATGGTGTCCCATTTTATTTTGTAATGTTGTGCAAAAAGGTATTTAAAAAAAACTAGAACTTTACTAGATTTAATTTAACTTAATTAGAATACGACTATTGACGTATTATAATGATATAATTCTAAACTGATCCATTAATCGGAATCTGAAATTTGAATCATGTCGTCCAAGCGGCGCAGCAAGCAACTGTAGGGTTGCTGGAAATTTTGTATAATTTTATTGGCGCCATGAAAGGTGAATGGATCGCTTTTGCACATCTCATGTGCAGAATTTTCGTCGCAAATCCTTCATTAGTGGCAACCTATTGTCAGCTCTCTTCCGAAATCCAACACAACAACCATGTGCAATGAGTACTCAACGGGATTGGACATCTGACCAGCGAGGCACATCGAACTGGGAACCAGACGGCTGAAGTGCTCCCGGAAGTTCCACCGGCAGTCCGGATGCTCGGCTGCTCGATAATCAGGTGGCACCCTTCTGAGTATAAGAAAGCATAGGGCCTCAGTTTTGTTAAGCATCATTGCCGAGTCCAACATTCTTATCCTGCTGACAACGGTTGTTTACCTGCTGATAATCAGGTAGGACCCGACCAGTAAGTAGCCTTAGGCTAAAAACATAGCTACGCTGGCGCCGGTCGTGGTCATGGTTTGGCCGGCCAAGCATTGTGTTCATAGTGTTCCGTGCGCACTCTTGCAACCTAGTCGTGTACAGTCATAGAATTAAGAACAATGTAGATGAAGTATGCCGCCTATAATTGAGGCTCATTTATTGAAAGCCACATTTATAACTACATTTATATAATTCTTAAAATAAAAATAAATAAATAAATACCATCACAGGTGCCAATTTGGTTCCCGAGAACCGTTTAAACGGCCTCAGGGTCCCAGCGGAGGGATTAACCCATCCTCATTTCGCCGATGGTATTCGGAGGCAACACCTAACAAGTGGCGAGCTTATTGCGGTGTTTATGATGAAATAGCCTCGTTGTATAAAGCGGTCACCCATCCCAGGCCGGTCTTGTTGTCATCTGCTTAACTTTGTTATCAGTTGCGCAGTGACTTAACCACTAGGCTGGGGCCTTAAGTGACCTATTAATCGGAATCTGTAATTTGCATCACGTTGTCATAGCGGGATACTAGAACAATAGATAATAGCCTATTTGCCGATTTGGATTTATTACATAACAATAATCTAAACTTTCATAATATTATAGATTGGTTTGTTCCCATATCAGGTTTTTGTCCGCATTCAAAATAGTTGGTTAAGCAGCGCATTAATAGGAATCTGAGATTTGGATCACGTCGTCCAAGCTACTAGTACGGTAGGTTTTTGCGGTTTAGGATTTATGCCACACTGAAGACTTATTTCTATTAAAAGAAAGTCACTGTTTCAGCAACCGTAAATGAAATTATACAAGTTGAAATTTTGTATACTTTTATTTTATAAAACCTCACAATATTTTTACCGGATGCCATAAAGGCGGAACGGAACGCTTATGCATATTTCAGGCATTTCAGGCGGCACATTCCGCTATAATGTGCAGCAACGTATCCTCGTCGCAAACCCTTCATTTGTGGCATCCCATTGTCGGCTCCCTTTCAGCAATTCAACTTCTTTCAAAACAACCATCTGCCGTACTCACCCGAGATTGGGCATCTGACCAGCGAGGCACATCAAACTGGGAGCCAGACAGCTAAAGCGGCCTACCTCCCTAAGCAGGGTATTGGAAAATCGATCGTCCGAAGACTGAATCTTCCTTGTACCACCTACCGTTATCCGTCTTAGGCTACTACTAATGGAGAACTCTTCCCGCCTTTGTTGAACCAACTAGGTTAGTATCGGCCTTGTTACAAGGGACGACTCACGGAGCTCTTGTCCCCTGGTTTCCTCGCGAACCACTTTTGTACGCATACACTGCGCCCATAGTTACGCCTTTACCATACTTTTACTATGTGGATGCTCTGCAGGTCATTTAAACGGGTCGGTGTGCATACTTCCATAGCAGGACCATCCGCATTATTTAACTTTAGAACATTACAATACCATTAAGTTAGCCGAAGTCGTCGGGTTACCTAGTGAAGAATGAAAGAAAAAAAAAGACATCATAGGATTATAATAGGGAAATATTGTGTCAACATCATTTGGAATGTTTATATTCAAAGTCTTTAAATCTTCAGTTTTATTTAGTTTAATAGTAAAGATGAAATTTTTACTGATAAAATGTTATACCTAAAGTTACATTTTTCGTTTATAATAAAAAAACAAATGATCGACTATAGAACTTGATACATATTCTTTGTTATTTAGTGTTACAAAGTCTTGAATTTAAAATTTCCTTTACGGTTGATACAATTTTTTCATTGTTTTGTGACGCAGCAGCCTTTCGGGATAAGTTTATAATGTTCAATATCTTTTTGGGATAAAATTCTAGTTTTTTATTTATTGCTATAGTTGTTAATATTTTTGTATTATTATTTGTTATTTTCGTTATTTCAATATCACAAGTTTTGCACCAAAATACTTATTTTATTTAATGTTCCGTTAAGTTTTATTACGCAATCAATATGTACCCAATTGCAACATTTTTTGCACTGAGTCCAATACAAGGCGTTCCATTAAGGATAAATACATAGTTGCATATCTGGGTCATTAAACCAAGAGTCATTTGTTTTTAAATTAATATTTACTTTTGACTTTTTTTAAAAACCTCCCATAAAAATGGGAAAACGATTTGTTCTTCTCTTCTCATGACTCTTGACATCCTGTATCGTCGAGACTTGCTTGACCGCGATGCATAACCTATTCTTTGGAATTTTGTTTCCCACCTTCTTTGTGAGTTTTTATAAAAAATCATATAAACTGTGTGTGTTTTATATTTCGCTCATGACTTAATATATTTGATTTTAAATTTTTTAAAAAGTTTTCTACGAAAAGATTTTCTTCTCAAACAAATCAATATTTGCTTAAGAACTTATCAAAGTAAAAACATTTTATAGTGAATTAGTCGTATCTACCACAGCATAAATATGAAATCAAAATATTATCCACATTTAATTACTTTTTAATTTGTGTTTTCGGCTAAAACCGTTCGCTTAATTGATTTTAACACCCACTATATTCGAAACTAAACGTCCCAGAGCTTAGTCGATTTTATCTCTAGAAAAAGCAGAAGATTTTTAAACGATTGGTGTAAAAAAGTGAATTTACCAAAAAAAACATAGTTGGTTTTCGCTCTAACACGGCGATATATATGCAATGAGAAGTTGTACCTTATGCGAAATTTTGAAGTTTGATGACATCAGGGTTATGTTTTTATATAGGGATGAGTTTTATAATATTGATATCGGAATTTATTATGGGACATGTTTTGCAACGAGTGCAATCAGCACTTGTGTGTGCCTAACATTGTATTATTGCTTCGTGTATTTTTTTTTTCCAAAATAGCTTTTCAATTTTGCTTTTGTTTATACGTTACACTAGGGCACGTTTCCAAAAGATTTCGTGTAATATTATTTATAAACTTTATTAAATTTTGAATTATGTATGCCCCGTGGAGGTATTATAAACCGAAGGGAATTTTAATGTTGTTTGCACAAAAAGATGCCATGCGCGTACCCATTGGCAGTGCTTTTCTCTTGGTGATAGAATTTATTATCAAAAGTAAAATAGTTATTGGTTAAAACCATTTCCGCTAAATCTAGTAAAAATTTTGAAGAAGGAAGACGCGGGTTTGGGCGGCTATTGAAATAATAATAATAATAATATGTAGGACAATTTACACATATTGCTTTGGTCACAAACTAAGCTCTAGGCTTGTACTATGTGTACCAGAAGCAACGATATAATACATATTATATTTTATAAACACCCAGACCATGACAAACTGTACAGAAAAAGCGTACTAATATTTTGTTGCCATGGGTGGGAATCGAACCCACGACCTCCGGATACAACGCCAAAGACGCAACCATTAGTCTACGGAGGCTGTCTATGCCCTAAAATACTCTTTTAGGGCATACAATCCTTCGTCATGTGATATATTAGTATATAAGGACACAACATCTATAGTTACTAAGAAAATATCATTACAATTTGGAATATGAATATTCTTTATAATAATTAAAAAAGTGGTTTCTTTAATATGCGAATCTATTTTTTTTTACTAAAGGTTGCGCATAAAAGTTTACAAATGATGATATTCTTTCGGTAGGACAATCATAAGAAGCTTCAATTGGTCTACCTGGATTACTAGGTTTGTGTACTTTCGGCAACATGTAAAAATGTGGTGTCCTTGGATTAGAAGGAATTAAGGCCGAAATATCATTATCAGACAGTCATTCATCGGACGCATTTATGTATATATAATTTTGAATTTCAATAACTAACGGTTCACAGGGGTCAGCTGTAACAGTTGTATAAAATTACGCGTCATTCAGTTGTCTTAGACCCTCATTAATGTATTCAGTTTTGTTAAGTATCACCGTAGTAGATCCCTTATCTGCTGCTAAAACCATTATTGATTGACCATTTTTTTATTTTGATAAAGCTATTTTTTCGCTAATGGATAAATTTTGATTACTATAAATTCCCTTCAAGGGAATTTATAAAGTTAGTAAAAGTATTTTCAAATATACGTCTCTTCTAGGTCTATTTCATATATTTTCATTTATTTACTCAAAAGATTACAATAATCGCTTAAATGAGAAATAATAAAAGTATACAAGTATGTTATAAATAATAAACCTGTTGTAAAAGTAATAAGGTGACGAAGAAATAAAGTAAAGTATGTTTAGGTAACAGTAATATTTGGTTCCTTAGCAGTTTTTTGAAGGTTGGCATTGGTTTGGCATCGGTAACTTCCTTTGGGAGTTTTTTAAACAACTGTACTCCTTCAAACGTCACATTTTTCATTATTGTATTTCATTATAAGTACTTATATTTATATTCGATTTATGCTTTATAAAGTCTCATTAAATAGAAATATTTAACAAACTAGAAATTATTACAATTCCTGGAGAGTAAGAAAATTTCCCTTGGAATTTTATCGTTATAATTTTATTACGAAAACATAATAAGGATTAAAAAAAAAACAAAAATAATAAGAAAGACAAACAGACGATATTTCTTTCAGAATATAAAACCTTTAAACATAAAACAAGCCAAACCGTAACCCGTAGAACATTCAGGTATTTCTCCATTTTCTAACAGTCATTACTCACAAATTTCTTCGCTGTAAACCGCTTTGTAACCCAAATAAAATACGAATAAAACAACAAATTCCGAGTAAAAAGGTGAATGTTTTCATGAATTTTGGGAAGTTGAGATTGGAGCATATTAAAATATACAAAATTAATTATTCGTTATTGCTTCATTCAGTGAAAAATTATTTAATTAATAATCTTAAATGGCTACGCATTTATACTACGCATCGCAGTTATTTCATAGAAAAATGTTTATATAAGACGACCTACAAAGTCCAAGAATATGGACCAACACAACGTTATTTAATAACAGGCTACTGTACTACCTGCCTATATTTCTTTGCATTAATTATTTATGACAATAATGTAGGACATTATACACTTTTTTCCCTGACCTCAAACAAGGCTTTACTATACTATGTACTAAGCTATATGTATATAATTCTTTACCCATTCACTGGTTCATGCTACTGGCCCATTATTCGGAATCTGATATTTGGATAACGTCGTCCAAGCGGCATATCGTTTGCGCGGTGACCGCTTCATAAACGCCGCTTGCAAGCATACTGTAACGAACGGGCCATCGTAGTCGACCGCCGCGGGTTGTTAAGCTTGGATTTTCTTTAATAGAAATTATTTAAAAATTCCAATTAAAAAATATCGTAATTTAGCGGGCCCAATATAACAGCCGAAAAAGATGACTTTATTAATGGTGACGATACAGGGAAGGATACTCTCCTGTCCCGGACCATAATTTGACCCACCTCCTCTTCCGGTATGCCCATTGTCACGAATAATGCTTTATCCTTGCGAGGGTCAGCCTTGAGCAGCCTCCAGGTGTCCATCCTGTACCAGGGGTTATGTGATTGGAGGACCTCCTAGAGCCGCTTCATGTCGCCCCTAAAGCGTGCGATATGTAGGCAGGCACGTACGTTTTTATATAGCCTTTTTTCATAACTGCTTTACCACTACCAGCTTCCATTCTTTCCATTGTTAGGTGAAGGCATATTTGCCATCGCTGTTCTAAGCCACTCTACAGGATTCTTGTTTTCTGCCCAAAATTTTAGCACACCATCACTATCATCAAATTCTCGGCCTCTGAACAACGGTGCGTAGGGGATAGACGTTTACCCGAACAATCGTATTTATGCGTCAAAGATCGCGTCCTCTATGGTGTCCCATTTTATTTTGTAATGTTGTGCAAAAAAGTAAAAAAAAAAATATAACTTAACTAGATTCAATTCAACTTAATTAGAATACGACTATTGACGTATTATAATGATATAATTCTTAACTGACCCATTAATCGGAATCTGAAATTTGGATTACGTCGTCCAAGCGTCGTACCAAGCAACCGTAGGGTTGCTGAAAATTTTGTATAATTCGCAAATCATTCATTAGTGGCAACCCATTGTCAACTTCCTTTCCGAAATCCAACACAGATATCTCCCAAAACTACCATGTGCAATGAGTTCTCAACGGAGATTGGACATCTGACCAGCGAGGCTCATCGAACTGGGAGTCAGACGGCTAAAATGCTCCCGGAAGTTTCATCGGCAGACAAGGATGCTCGATTAATTGCCTTTTATTAGCCTTTAATTAGGAACATGGATATAATCAGGTGGCACTATTTTATTAGGAACATAGATATAATCAGGTGGCACCCTTCTAAATCGTTTGGTCCTAAGTAATCTGGCCATAAGCCCATACTATTCCTTCAACGAAGGACCAAAAACAACGCCCGATAAGTTCTTTCTCCGAGTTCATGAATTAGGGTATTTAGCTCCCAAGGTTCCTGCCAAACCATCCTCTGGCTAGGTAGTCTTACACTCACCTTTTCTGCAGAACTATTTTCACAAGATATTACAAAATACGGGACCACCTTATGTGGGACCGGCAGAGCTCGTACACACCTTTCTCACCGCGAGTCAGACAATACGTCGGGTTTCTTGGTACTTTTTTGACCGACGTGTCTTTTTGTGAGGTACCGGTAGAGTCTCTCATTTGCTCGGACTCGGCCTCACCGACTTCAGTAGTCTCCAAGGAGATACCTCACACCCAAATGGTGGAAGGCCCGAGCTGACCCCATTACCTCCTCGGTGACCCAAGTCGGAGCGCACCCCCTCAGCCACCACCCGAAAAAAAATGTTAAGTACTCGGTTTATCGGAGCTTTAAACCGAGTACTTAAAACATTTTTTCGGCTAGCGACTCACTCAGCCACGCCACCGTCGGAAACAGATAATGCCTCAAGGCTCTCTGTATTAGTCAGTGAAAAGAAAAAACAACCAAGAAAAGGAACACGCTGGGCCGGCGGACGGGACCAGCGCCAACGTTGCTATGTAATTAGCCTTAGATGGGAGGTACTGTGTGGTACCTAAGTGCCTCCCAAATACAGCTCCAGGGCATGATATTGATCGTCGGATTTTATGATGTCAGGAATACCGCTCCACTATGCATGCATTCATTGTGATTTTCTTCGACCATTAGTATACTTGGTATTTAGAGGTCGGGGCATTTATGCATCATTAGTGCTGCCCGAAATTACGTCGCATCGTCCTCTACATCAGCATGTGATGTGATGAACAAGAACATTTAAAATATAGTTATTGTTTAGTTCTGCGCCATTTACCTAAAGTTATTTTATTCCATTATACATAAAGCTTTGGCCTAGATATTAACCCCTTCTTAACACAACAGGAACGCACTGAAAGTGTGGGCGTCTATATAGCCTAAACGACCACGCCAGATAATAATTAACCATATTTTAGTATAATTATTTGTATACTATTAAATTCGACTATTGACGTATTATAATGTATATTTCTTAAGTGACCTATTAATCGGAATCTGAAATTTGGATCACGTTGTCCTAGCGCGATACTAGAACGATAGATAATAGCCTATTTGCCGATTTGGATTTATTATATAACAAATATCTAAACTTTCATATTTCTATAGATTTGGTCTCATATCAGGTTTTTGTCCGCATTCAATATACTTGGTTGAGCAGCACTGAACCATTAATCGGAATCTGAAATTTGGATAACGTCGTCCGACAGATTTAAAGCGGCCTGCCTCCTTATGCAGGGTATCGGCAGATCGGTCGTCCGAAGATCGAGTCTCCCTCTTAACACCTCCTACCGTTATCCGCCTTAAGGTCCTCCTAATCGAGAAGGAGCTCTTCCTGCCTTCGTTTAACCGACCACTTTAGTACCAGCTTTGTTTTCAAAGTTTTTGTTGTCAAGGGACGGACTCACGACACCCTCATCGCTGGTTTCCCCGCGAACCACTTTTTGCCTCATAACGAGCCCGCGTGGCTTTGAATGTGTATATGCTCTGCATATTAGGGTGGATCGTTTTTTTTTTTTCGTTTTTCTTAGCAGCGGGGTGTGGAATGGATGCCTTATGGGAATACTTTTAAAAATCATTATAGCAGCATTAAGATAATTCGAGTGCAAGTACTGCCCCAAGTCGATTAAAAATTTTAAAAACAGCGAGAAACTGGGGTTTAACTTTTGTTCAATAAAAGTAGTAAAAAGTTAAATAAAATATTTAATATTATCTACTAATCAATAAACAATACCACGTACCACTGCTACCCAAAAAAAAACCACAAAATAGGCTAAAAAATAAAGTAAACATTTTTAAAAGTTATTCAGTTTTGTAGTCCTTCTTCGAATTAAATACTGGCATTATACGACAAGATTCTAGCTTGTTTCGTATCCACCCTTCACGTCTATCTGGTCCGCAAACAGCAGAGCATGATGCCGTTACCACTTTTATGCATCTTTCCGTGGCTTGGGTATGACAGGGCATCAATCGGAATGCTGGTTTTGATAAGTTCGTGGTCTGCAATAGCATCAATTATTGTCTCGCTAGATATTAGTTTTGTAAGGGGTGATTCGAATGGTTTTTGCCAGTCGATCAAGTCAATATAATCTGCGGCGTTGAAATTGAATGTAGGTAGCTTAAATACTCTTATTGGAGAGAAACCTGACGTACGTTCTCGGATACTTACAATCCGTCTCAGAGCCAACTCTCTAATGTGCCTTCGTTCGTCGTTTAGCATACTAATAAGTATATTTTCGCTATGGCCAAAATACCCATTACGTTGAATTACGGGATCTTTTGCAAATGCTCTGGAAGGTAACGACTAATTTTATGGTTTCGTGGAGGTGCCTTGCCCCGTAAACACACAAAGGTTGTGTTTTTATTTTAAACCACATTGGAGCATACACTCTTTGTACAAATTCTGTCAATATCACCTGATTTTCTGTCGGATTTTTGGTTGAAATGTAAAGTCTGAGAATGGTATTGGCTGTTGTTAACCAACGCGAGTGACATATTTTACCCGGATTTCTTTTCGCTAAGTTTTCGTTACAGTGCCCTTCGGTGATTGCTCGGCACATTTCCAATAAATATAGCTGGTCTGTGCTAAGGTCGTCCCGGGATTTTGTTATGTCCGGTAAGTTGCATTTTATTGGTTGAAATTTTACCACAGGAAGATGTTCGGAGTTTTTAAGTAACTTTCCTATTGGGCCGCTAAAGCTTCTAGGACCTGTTGTCGTTCCATCAAGGTATTCGAAAAGGTGTCTCAAATTTAACTCGTTAGCATGCAACTGACAGACCAACCACTGAAGTGGACGATGGAGCTTTCCTTCAAGAAGTCGAATAATGCCAGACTTAGTTCCAGTATTAACTGCCGTTTCGTCACATCCGATAGCCACAGTGCACGCTAAGTCAATGGATTTTGCTACAAAATATGCAAACAATTTGTTAGCTATTGTTTTAGCATCACCGGACTTAACATCTATGTGGCCAATGTATTGGGAGCTGGGTTCTTTCAAAAGACTGATATGTTCTTCTATCACAACTTTTCTGCGTCTATCCTCCATGATTAATGTTTTATCCTTTCGGCCGTCAAACGATATGCAAATGCAGGAATCAAAATGAGGCTGATTGGTGGCAGTCAGTATGGTCCTAGTTTTGGTACGAGCTCGTCGAATCTTATTACGATCGATCACGTTTGTTAAATTATCTGTTGTCACTAATCCAATATCTTGAAATGTAGCGCAGATGATGGCAGCACCTGCCCGATCAGAAATATTGTATCGATCTAATGTTCTGGATACAACAGATAGTCGATTGTCTATTGGATTTATTAGAAAAGAAGTAGAAGTAGATGAAGCATAGTATTGTGGGTCAGTTGGAAGATCAGCGTTAGGACAACTTGAAACTGTACTGCGAGATGTGGACGGTTGATCTAAAGATGTTTGTTGTGTTTCTTGGTATAGTTAGCGCTTTAATTTTCTTAACATAATACTCTCGTTTTGCTTAGTAGTTTTTCTATCTAAAGAACCAATCATCATTTTTCTGTCGCTTCTTTGATTTATCAAAAAATGCCTTTCCTTAATAGGTACTTTTCGATTTTGCGCACAGAAACAATTTTCAAACGAACTACATTTGCAAGTAGCAATATCAAATAAAGTCTGGCTGCGTCTTTTGAAATCGTCCAGTTTTTTTAGGTAACTCTCATTATGCTTCCTACCTTTGTATGGTTTAAGAATCGCCCGATATTTTTCATGATAGCTCTTTATTCGCGTTAAAATTGTTCGATGTTCCACGATCGGTAGAGACGCTCGTTTCCAAATATTTTCTATTTCAGTAGCAACAATTTTACTAGTATCTCTTACCAAATCCTGGAATCGTTTTTCTGTGCTATGCGAGACGTAAATAAAATATTTTATCATGTCTTCATAAGTTGGTAACACACTAGTAGGTAATTCCGCACCACAACCAAACAAAGGACAGTTTTTGTCACCGCTGCGTAAACTCATTGTTATTTATCTTTAACCTAAAAATAATAATTGTAAACTCTAAGTACTCAAATGGGCGTGCTCGCTATGCTAATTACAATTGTTTACTGATTGTAACAACGACGCGGGGCTGCGGGGGCGGGAAATGGACGGTGCGCAAGCGTGGAGCGAAAGAGGACTCAGTCTCATTTTCGCGGGAAAAAAAATATTATGTCATTTTTTTATTATTTTTATTTAAGGCGTGGCTATTTTGATTCATTATAAACTATATAAGTTTAAATTAAACTATTAGTGTTGACATAAAACTGTTTTGTAAAGAGACAATTTTTTACCAAATTTTAAATTTTTCTACTGCTTTGGGGCAGTACTTGTTATGAAAATTTTTAATTGATATTTCGTATGCTTAATTGTATGTACCTAGAGCATCTATTCCGCACCCCGCAAAACTTGATTTGTAAAAAAAAAAATTACCATACTATGGCGATCCACCCTACTGCATATCATCTAAGCAGATCGTTATGCGTACTTCCGTAGCTGCACCATAATATAATTTTATTAGGTTACGCAGTGAAGATTGAAAGAAAAAAAATACTTCATAGGATTTCCAAGAGTATAGGGGAAATACTCTGTCCTTATGATGTGTGCCTTCGCTAATATATAAAGTAAGTAAGCCTAAGGTTTTGCTTGCTGAAAAAGATCAGCCGGTTCCTTCACTGGTCCTATACGAGGTCGCACTAACATCCCCTCAGCCATGCTTATCTAATGATTCGGCGCGTTTAGATTTCGAGGTATTTTTTTCCAGGTTACTTGTTGAGTTCGAGGTATTTGTTACTTGTAGTCCGGACGGCCAAGCCTAGATCATCGGCCCCTTTTATGCCGAGATACATGTCCACTACACTCGAAAAGTGTTAAGATTTCACCGGTTGTCATCGTTAGTCGATCCAGCCCTATCCTCTAAAAACAGTAGCCTGGCTCATCGGTCATCCGATGCTATAAAATAAGACATGTACGTTGTTTGGCACAGGAAGTGACATACATAATACATATACTTGGTAAGGTGCAAGACTCTGCTTGAATAAGGCTAATGTTCGCGCTGCCATGATTCAGTTCTGGAAATTATTCATGAAGCTGTAAGTCTCAGTTTTACTAGAGCCAGAATAGGATTATCATTAAAAGATTAACTACATTTGTAAAGGGCAGACAACTCTAGAAAATTCAAAATATGTTTTCTTAATTCTGTCTGAATGACAATCAATCAATCAATGTCATGGTAATCATCTAATAAATTATTTAAACTTTAATATATTTTTTAATGAAACATTTTTTGGGGAATCAAACACAATTAGTCTTCTTGGAAATTACTTTAATACATTAATCAAGTTAATGACTTATAAGGTACTAGCCCATATCACCGGCGACATCTTCAGACCTTGGATCCATTAAGATTACGTAGGTAACTTCTAACAATATAAATGAGTTCACTGTCTGTCTGTTTGAGACACATTCATCGACTTTTTCGTGAAAACTACTGAACTAATTTTAATGAAATTTGTTAAAGACGATATTTATATTTAAAAATGAAAGTGGGTATTCTATTAATTAACTATATTTTTTAGTTACAAACATTTATCAATAAGAGCAAAGCTTAATAAGCAGAAACCTTGAATTTTGAATCATTTAAATTAGTAATTGTATTTTCTAAAGTTGTATATCATGAAACGGAAGATTTATTTTGTGTGTCATGCAGTACAAAGGTTGGCTTAACATAAAAAAAAGCTACTGGATGGTATTCGCGATAGGGCTTGATGACTCCGCGGATGCCGCTCTCGTTTTGCAGTAAATACCGCAGTTTGGTGTGGTCTTGAATGCTGGGAAGGTGGTAGACTTAAACTAGTAGAGCTAGACCTTTAGTAATGACTCATTTTGACTCCAAAGACAAGACCTAAACCTGCTAATTTCACTTAGAGGAAAAATACAAAACATGCAACGGATAGGTGGGTTGTGGACTTACAAAAAGGAATCCAGGTGCTTGACACATTTATAATCACTATGTGACAAGGCAGCCAGTAACTTTGCGTATTTTTAATATTTTTATAAATTTATGTACCCGACCGACGATTATATTGTTTGAAAAATGTAATCAGAAAAATTAGCAAAGGGATGCACATAAGGATGCTGCAAGTCTCAATAGCTACTACTATTATACTACTATAAATTCCAAAATTTGTATGGATGTTTGTTACTCAATCATGTCAGAAGAGCTGAATTGAATATCGATGATATATAGTCTAGCCAGCATATAGGATATATTATAAATGCGAAAGTAACTCGTGTCTTTATAATAACTTAACGATCAAGTTCCTGCTGAGATAATTTTGGGTCGAATAATTAAATGTTGATAACTTTTACATTGTTAGCATGGTGAAGACAAACACCATGCATAAACAATAAAATTCCTTACATTTCATAATCAATTTCATATTTGTATTTTATTTAATTTTTAAAACCCCTCCGCTGGGTACCTTGGGGCCGTCTAACCGGTCTCGGGCGCCGTAAGGCAACCGTGATAATAAATATGTATGTATATTATTTTATTTTGATAATAGTATAACAGACACTAAGTAAGCAATAAATGTTTGGTCAGCTGGCATCAATCAAGTTACATTTAACAGAGTATAAAACTATTATAACCTAACAATTATAAACAAAAATAAATCATAAAAAATAATTATCCCTTATAATTAAACTATTCATTATTTGGAAATGCTTTAAAGATCGTTGTACTGTACTATTGGGTATTAAAATCTTTCTGTCCCCTATCCTTAATATCAAAAGGAACCATCTGCAAAATAATATATTGTGCAAAACATATGTGGCCAAGAGATATTCTGAAATATTTTCCACTGATGTCTAGGATACTCCTTCCGCGGCCCTTCCAAAGGTAGAATGCCCTTTCAATAGACATTCTTGTAGATGATAAAAGGAAGTTGTAATTTTTTAGTCTGGCAGTAAGATGTCCATTATCTTTAATGGGGGTCACAAAATGGGATGAATGCCATAAACGTCACCTATTATATACGATTCATTTGGAAAATAGGTTTCTGGTGTTTCGATATATTTTTGGACTGGTGATAACCTATAAACCCTTACACCTTGACAGCAACCTGCATGTCCAGCAAACACTGGGGAATAATACATGTTGGGTACATACATAATAAAACAAATTAAAAAATGCAACAGAAGAAAAACTAGTTTAATTAAAATGTGGAATAAAACCTGTTAAATATTATATAATAGATTTCTAATTAGCACACTGCACTCTTTGGAGAAACTTTTATAATAAACTCTTTAAGGGTTAATTTTTCAATCTTCAGATAAAGTTATTTTACAGTTAGTATACAGTATTTTACAACTTGTATGAATAACTTTCAAATTTATTCATTCTCCATATTTATTTATTTATTTTAAATTCTTTTTTGCACAAAATTGTACATAGGCGAGCTTAATGCCTTAGGCATTTTCTACCAGCTAACCTTTGAGAAAGTGAAATATGCTTAGGGTGCGGATAATTTTAACAATGATGCATAAAAATACTTAAACTACTTAAATACTGTATATAAATAATACAAGTTATCTCTTATATGATAATAATAACTTAAATAAACTTAAACCTTTTTTAGGGCCGATTTATCTGACAATTGAAAAATCGGCCCTAAAAAGTTTTAATACACTAATAAACTCAATATTTGTTTTATGTAATTACCTGCACTTGGATAGAATAATATTTTTTCCTATTTAGCATCTTCTTTGAGAGCCTTAATTATTGTAAGGACCCCATCAATAGCACCAATTGTTTTAGGAAATCCACTGAACCTTAAGAGGTTCAGTTGATTTCCGGAGTTTGATTAATAATATCGACAGCAATATTTACTTCCCATTTGGCCACTGAATAAATCTTCGTACTAAATAAGTACATATTATGTAACTCTTCTTACATATGGCAAAGTAACAGCACTTAGATATTTCATGAACATACCTGAACAATCAGAACATAATTTGTCAGTCTTTTATTTTATGAAAAAAAGCTATCCTGCTGATTATTCATTTACCTATATTAATCAGATATTGCCATCATCCAAAAGGCACAAAAGCTTATGTCCTGAAATTGGTTTTCTTGCACTGAGAGTGTTTGTTCTGGTTATCATTGGTCCTTTAAGCCCAATAATATGGTCAAAAGTAAAAGAAACTCTGATTTATTTTTTAAGCATTTTTTACGAAAATATACAATTTATTAATATATTTTTTTAGGTACGCTACTAGAGTGATCTACGTTTCGTTAAGCTATTTGCTTACGTTTAGGGGCTAGGTCTAATCTACCACATCGCTGCCAATGTAGAGAGATGGTCGACCAACTTGGTCACCACGGTCTCTCATGTGTTAAAAGCGCCGGGAGATTATCGCGACACGCCAACTTAAATAATATTCTACATCGGGCCCTTAACACTGTCTCTGTCCCATCTGTATTAGAACCTAGCGGACTGGCTAGAGACGATGGTAAGAGGCCGGATGGAATGACGCTGGTGCCCTGGACTGGTGGACGGTGTTTGGTATGGAACGCGACTTGCGCCGATACTTTTGCACCGTCTCATCTGCAAGGAACTTCGCAAAAAGCTCTCTCGGCGGAAAACATCAAACGGCGCAAATAGCAATTCTCAGTAGAGACTACATATTTGAGCCGTTTGGGGTCGAAACCATAGGGTCGTAGGGACCAGGAGCTCAAAATATATAAATATATTGTTTTGCGGTAGACACATTCGGTAACCCACGAGCTGGCTTGTTTCTAGCACAGCGAATAAGCATAGCTATACAGCGAGGTAACGCGGCCAGCTTATTGGAAACCCTACCAATTGGCAGCGATATGGACAATTTTTTTTATTTATTATAATTTTACTTAGGGATACTGGTTTTATTATAGTAGTTTTATTTTATTATTAAGATATTCATTTTTTTTAAGTTTTATTGATTAACAAATAAATAATTATACTTATTTTTTACCTAAAATGAGACTACTAACTGTTGTTTTTCCATTGTATAAAATTCAAGCTTAGATAAATAAAAACACTGCTACTATACTGTACAGTACAGCAGAACTGGTCTAATTTATGATTGTAGATCTCGTTGAAGTCAATCTAATAGAGTATTATAGTTTCTTATTTCTCAGAAATTATTGAACGGAATTAATTGAAAAAAAAATAGGTTTGCAGGTATTCACTCAAACATTGAAACTAAATTCATATAAGTAGGTACCAAAATTTAAATAGTTTTTGAGAAAAAAAAAACAACTGAAACCCTTCACGAGTGAGTTTTTGCACTTGCCGTTTTTTTTATTAATTCTTGATATATTTTGAATGGAATATCAGATTTGAATAGAAAAATAATTCCATAGGTACTGAACAACCTAGAATACTAATACTATTTGGATAAGGATTAATACCAAGGTAATAATAACGTGGTCTAGTTTCTACTAGTTTATTTCCATTAACTTTTCCTACATACAGAAGTGGTTCAAGTGGCATAACTATTAATAGTTGGACATATGGTACCGCAAACTTTTTTGTAGATGTGTTCTTAATTAAATATCATTTTCTTCATTATCAACACTTTTTGCAGCGCACGCGATGTAAAGAAATTTATAGGTATTTTTTTATACCTTGGGTTACATTTTCGAAGTTTTCGTACGGTTCCCGAATATTTTTTCAAATAAAACATAGGCTCTCTTACTCAGTGATAATGTAGCATTATATTAGTGAAATAATTTCACTTAAACAAATCGGTTCAGTATTTTTTGAGTCTATTCGTTACAAACAAGTGTAGAAAAATATAAAAATCTTCTCTCTTTATAATATTGTTATGGTTTGTTAATTATTAAAATTGTAATTAGAATTAGTCAACATATTTTATAATATTCCTTGTAGATTTTTGATTAAAATCAAAAGCTAGAATTATATAACTCTGTGATCTCAACGTTGTAATAGAAACGTGCCACGTTTACATACTGCTCCAAATCAAAAGCACGACAGAGATACAAATCGTTCATTGATTCGGGACAGGCTGATATCGTAATTCGTAATACTTATTCAAAGCGTATATATCGGAACGCAGGGTTAAAGAGAAAGCCATTGAATCTTATTTTTTAAGATATTTCAAAAAATATAATAATATCAATAGAAAAAAAATATATCTGAAAATAAGATTGTATACATAGTGACCGAATTGGTTAGACGTTATAGGTACTTATAAACACTAGCCTTTAAGATCCGTTGTGCCTCTATTCACAAAATCTCCCACAAAAAATATACCACGTGTGTTATTTTTGGAATTTTAAAAGTAAGTCATTTTTATGTTCCCAAAATCGCGCAACTAAGTGTTTCATTCGGTAACTTTGATTAGCTATTCCCAAAATATACACATTAAATGTTTTGGATTTTTTTTTAAAGTCAAATTAATCGGACTAAATAGAATAATAAAATAAAATAAAGTGAAATTAAAAAAAAAAAAAATCAAGAAACATGATAGGTACCTAAAAATTAAATCAGCTTACCAACAAATTGGAGTACAAAATATTTAAATTATTAAACGTAACGTATAGTAAATTAAAGTGAAGTCTAATGAGTAAAGTATAGATAGTGAATTAAGTGTAGATTTGGCTCATTTAAAGTGTAATGGTATAGAACAAAATTAAAGTAAGAAAATGAAATAAAATATAGTGAATTTAAATAAAAGGAAGAGTGTAATAAAAGGAACTAATTAAATTAAAGTGGATGTGAGTCGTAGTGTATTTGAATAGAAATGTTTTAAAGTGACTCCACTTTCCTTACTCTACTCTAGATTACTTCACTTTTCTCTACTCTACAATAAACAAGTCCAACCAAATCCACTTCAGTTCAATACCTACACTTCACTTGGTACATTTTCTTCAATTTACTTTATTACATTCTATTTCATTTCATTTCCTTAATTTGGTTCACTTCAGTTTTAAACATTTCAATTAGTTATACTACACTACACTTCACACAACACCCAACTACACTATGACTTAACTAAACTCCACTGCACTGTAATTAACTTAGTTTGTTTTATTACGCCTCTCCTTTTATTTCACTTCACTCCATTATATTTTATTTGATTTTCTTACTTCAGTTCACTTCACTCCATTTTAGAACACATTCATTTGTGTTACAGTTACATTTGTCGATAAAGCAGCGAGGATGTTACTGAATAGAACTTCTTGAGCAAAGCCTAGTTAGTTAATAATAAAAAAATAAATAACATAATTATATATTTTATTTTATAGTACCCTAAATAAAACTGTACTGAACCTTTCATATTAAACTTAATATTGTAAAATGACATTAAGTGAAACTAACTGCAACAGAGAAAATAACAATTTCACCGTATAAAAATTCTTGTATAATGTAATCAGTTGTTTCATTAATATTATGTTTTCATTAATGTTTGGATTTGGCTTTATTTTATTAATCCTTGCATTCCACGCCTCTACTAAGTATCTTTAAATGAATAATCTTCAAGCCATGTATTGGCAACAGAAGAAATAATAGTTGGTATTGCTGAAATATTGATTAAATTTCTTACAAGCTTCATCCTTCTTATTTTTTCGACTTTCTTTTAAAATTTACCTCCAGTTAATCGCAATTTTTTGTCGAGGAAGATAAGCTAATGTAATAATACATACTTTTAAAATATACCTCCAGTTAATCGCAATTTTTTGTCGGGGAAGATAAGCTAATGCAATAAATCGCTTTATAAGGCTTTAATTTTAATACATTAAATTGCTTCGCTTATCTATTTTTTTTTTTCTTAAAATGAAAGAGACAACCAGTTATTTTAGCATAAAGAAATATATGTTTCCAATTCCAATCTGGGCATTGGCTTTTAATTAAATGAAACATAATATTATATGTTTCTTGACTCTTATTTTGTAGTAAAGAATATACCACAGGAATTATATTAACAAAGTATTTTAAACTATCTATATCAGCGTGGATAGTGTAGAGTTGATAGAACATCTTAGGACATACCTACTTTAAAAGTTCCAAGTGCTTTTAAAGATCATGAGGAGAAACTCCAAGTAAAGGTTTTATTTCCACCTTTTTTTAATATTTATATAAATTTTATTTCATCATAAATATTTATTTTATGTGATAGTTTACAGGCATTTATGAAAAAAAAATGCATATATAAGGTCCAAGTGTGCACTTGGCTAGGTCGCCATTCCTCCCACATACACAGACAAATGTAATAAAATAAATAAAAAAATATAATAAAAAACAAACGGGTAGTGAACTATTAAACTATTGTCCTTGCGGGAGAAAAAAACAACCAAACCGAACACACGCTACATAACCAACTAGTTAAAGACTATGTGGTTTCTGGTTCCATTGACCTGTCAATCGTTAAAGGTACCACAAGCCTAAAGCTTAGTTTGTGACCAAAGCAATATATGTAATACAAAGCAATATATGTCCTACATATAAAAAAAAAACAAAATAAAATGAAATTAATACTACAAATTAGTTTAATAGAATAATGAAAGAATTTTAAATTTTCTCCAAAAGTATATCTTTAAGAAAATAAATTAAAGATTGTTTAGTATTTTCTTATTGCATTAAAAATTGCTCCGGCATTATTAAAAAGCAAACTTTTACAACCTTCATTAAATACAACCCTTAGCCACTTCAAAGACTACGAGAGACAAAGTATAATTGTTCTACTTTAATTAAAAAAAGTTCATTAAAAACTTATAATGACTAGAAACAGGTATAAATATAATTAGAATTTAAACGTGTTTTTAATTATATTTTAATCCTTTATTGGGTATAAACTGAAAAGGATGACAAAAGATATAAATAATCGGGTATACCAAAATACAGAAATAGGAAAGGTTTTAATTAAGACATTAAAAACGCTCGAAATCGGCATTTAAGAATGAGAATAATTTTAATAAAAATAAAGAGACACCAGCTCGTCTTCGCATGCCACGCAAAATTGTATGTAACTGAAGAATAATAGTTATTAAAAGGAAAAGAAACAAAACTCTATTATGCACGCGTGTATTATTTGTTAAATAAAATTATAATTATTTTACATAAAATAGTTTTTTTTCCGTGTAGGTAAAACTTTATTCAGCGTATACTTTCCCGAATGGTGGATGTGCCCCAATCCACTGAAAGGCAAAAAAACAACTTTCCCATTTGATTATAGCAAATATTACCTTTTGTTACATAATTATATTGACAGCCTCTGTAGACTAGTGATTGCGCCTTTGGCGTTGTATCCGGGGGTCGTGGGTTCGATTCGAAAAACGTACTAATATTTTTTTGCCAATGACCCATGACCAGACATGGGACCCATGGCAAAAAAATATTAGTACGTTCTTCTGTACAGTTTGTCATGGTCTGGGTGTTTATATAATATGTATTATATCGTTGCTTCTGGTACACATAGTACAAGTCTAGAGCTTAGTTTGTGACCAGAGCAATATGTGTCATTTGTCCAAGTTATTATTATTATATTGCATTTTGTAAATTAAAATTTCCTCCGAAACAGAGAAGGTAAAATCTGAAAAAAATACTGTAATTAATCTTAATGAATTTTAGGTGAGATCTGAGGTGGATAGATTACAGATTTATCTTCATCATTTATTTATTTATTTAAATACTTTATTGCACAGTAAATAAAAGTTAAGTACAAAGGCGAACTTTAATGCTTTAGGCATTATACCAGCTAACCTATAAGATTATGTTCGAAGTCATCACAAATGTGTCATCATCATGACAAGAGTAGAATTGGCAGCAGTCTATTTGACTCTTCTGAATTTTTATTCTAGGTAGTAATGGAATTCTTATTTGTTACTGTTGTTCATTTTGACGTTATAAGTTCAAATCAAATCAATCTCTAACATCAATCAAACATCTTGTTACCCAATGTATATGGAGATGATATTTTGTTTCCATTCCTTTCCATGGCGACTTCTTTCCGTAACGTCAAATACATACATTGTGTTAGGCAAGATTTTTGATTTATTTATTTAAGTATGATACTCACGACGAGATGTAGCTGTTACATTGTTGTATTAGTCTTCAGGTTCACAAATTGAGCTAACATCTAGACTACGGGGCCGAGCACGAGCGTCATTCGGTTCGATACATATCGATCGATAAGACATATATCTACAAAGCTAACACGCGCGACCACGATATATACCGAATAGACTAATTTGACGCATTGGAAGATATATGTCGACTTTTATCGAAAACGGTAGCACGCAGCTTATTAACATCAAAACTAAACTGTCAGATTGTAGACAAAAGTCGATATATATACAATTTTTATCACGTTTCTTTTAGGTGCTGATAAGTGTCGAAATAACTTTTGCTTTGATATTTTTATTGAGTTAATAGCGAAAAACAGAACCAAAATTGTTTTATTTTCGTTAGAAAAACTGTTATACTTAAGTGACTATAAATGTGCGTGTTATAGAAAAGTTGCTGGAACAACTAGAACCTCAAAAAACAATGATTTTGAAAAAAATATCTGGATGCCCAAAACAAGAAATAGATTATGAAAATGAGATTATCAGAAAATAAGTATTTATGTTTCTAGAGTTATGCTATTTAGAAAAGATAATTTAATTAATATTAAAATTCTTGTTTTATGTTATTATCGTGTAATTTTTTATTTAACTTCATGTACCTATTTATTATTATGAAGTGGCAGTAGGTAAGTCTTAATATTTTAAAGCGAACAAATCCTAGAGGGGACGATCACTATTAGAGTGAACACCTTTGAGCTTTGGTAACCCCCTAAGTTCAGAGGTTTTCAAGTTCAGATAGGTCTTGAAGGCGGAAAAATTGATTGTGTAATGTAATTTAATTACTCAGACGGATAATTAAAATAAATCATTCACACGTCGCCGTATTGCATAAAATTCAAAACATCCATAAACTAATATATTTGATTTATATAATTGAAGTATATAAAAGGGAAGTACTTTAAGGCTTAATCGCGTTACCAGTCATAAGAATAAAAGATAGCCGCCCGCAATACAAACCAAAATAAAAAGTGACACAAATGCGATCATAACCAATCAATGCTCAAGAAAATTTGTCTGACAATTCGTTTGAATAGCGTTTTTAGGTCTTAGACCACTTCCGTATCTATACATACTTTCCATTACATATTTTTAATCCTATCCAATGCCTTAATAAATAAAAAAAAACTCAATCTTTTTTTAGGCCAAGGTAACAAGTTTTATTCGGCATTATTTTTATTTTGTTAAAAATATGTATTTTTAAATCTTTTTAAATTAAAATATATATTTGTGTAACGATTATTAATAATAATATATAATAAATGCATCGTATAAGGTAATAATTATTTATTTATTACATAAATGTTTTTGAAATTGTCAACGAAAACACACTTGTTTTAACTAGTAGACAAAGCTCGAGAAATTTATCGTGTCGGTTTGCGTGCTCACCAATTCGATATATTTTTCGACAGCAGACGGTATAAGTCGAGTCGGTATATATCTTATCGTTGTCCGCGTGCTAAGCCCCTACATCTTACTATTGTAAGTATACGATATAATATTTAAGTATTTTAGAATAAAAAACTTTATATAAAAAATTTTTTTTTGCTTGATAGCTATCCATATCTTCTTGGCTAAGGGGGATCAGAAACCAGTTATATATATATATATATATATATATATATATATATGTGGTTTCTGATTCCCTGATATTTAAATCACGAAAATAGAATAAGTTGTTCATAAGTCACGGACAGACAGACAGATATACTCGTAAAGACGTTGCATTTTATATGTATATATATCTTCACAGGTGCCTAACGGCGACCGCCTAGACGGCTCAGGGTACCCAGCGGAGGGGTTTTTAATCCCACCTTGTCGATGGTATGAGCCTACACCGAACAAGTGGCTAGCTCATCGCGATGTTTTGAATAGACCCAATAACCCATCTATAAACAGTTTTACAAGTTGGTATAGTCAAACCGGGACCGACAGCTTAACGTGCTTTCCGAGGCACTATAGCGGTGTTGTGAAACAAATGTACATATTTTTTTTAATTAAAAACTCATTGGTACACACCGGGATTCGAACCAGGGACCTAAGTTTTTTTAAGTGCAAGGTCTGACCAATTCGGCCACCACGTATATAAATAAATAGGTAAAAAGAAACTAACGTGGCACTTAAGTGTGAAAAGGCTTTATATATAATACTGTCTGATATATAATACTGTCCGATATATAATACTGTCTAATATATAATACTAGCTGATCCGCGCAACTTCGTATGCGTAACTGTAACGTTTTTGCAACATTTTTCATTATTATTCCGCGCCTATTGGTAGTAGCATGATGTTATATAGCCTATAGCCTTCTTTGTTAAATGGGCTATCCAATACTTTTTTTTTTCAATTCGAACCAGTAATTTCTGAGATTACCGCGTTCAACCAAACAAACTCTTCAGTTTTAGAATATTAGTATAGATACTACACATTGGTGTTTTACTTGTAACACATAAGGTGAAAGGGATGTCTCAGTAACTTTTCCCGACCGGATTCGATACCTCTGCTCATTAAAAAAAAAACCCGTCATGTGACCTAGTAATGTTTCAGCGGTGAATCCGGTTGAGGGTTTTAATTCCAGTCATGAAAAATATTTGTAAGTTTTTACTGTAAAGTTGGCCATGATCTAGGTTATTTTATAAAATATAATTCAGTACATTCTATGTAAGAAATAAACTAAAAAACCCTTTAAAAGTTTAAATATTAGGCTTTGGGTTTGGTGTGAAATTTAATTATACTTTTGTTATATATTAAGCTATAATTCTTAGTGATTAATCATGAGAACTTTGGAGTTAATTTTCAGCAAATTTGCTTTGGGGTTTTTAATTGACTGGCATTCCTTTCTCAGTATTTTCTTTTGGGGGAAGAAAATTATAAATTAAAATTATTTATGCCACAGTGCTTTTCTTTTAAGATATTCTATTGGTGTAGTTAGTGATGTTAATTAGCAAATACTATGTTATATGCAGCACATATATATGCACATATCATCACGGGTGCCTAACGGCACCCGAGGCCGCCTATACGGCCCCAGGGCACCTAGCAGAGGAGTTTTTACCCCACCTCGTCGTACCCGATGGTATGAGTCTATACCGAACAAGTGACTAGCTCGTCGCGATGTTTTAAATAGACTCAATAACCCATCTATTAACAGTTTCTCAAGTTGGTATAGTGAAACCGGGACCGACAGCTTAATGTACTCTCCGAGGCACTATATTGGTGTTGTCAAAGAAATGTACATACATTTTTAAATTAAAAAAATCATTGGTTCACACCGGGATTCGAACCAGGGACCTAAGTGTTTTTAAGTCCAAGGTCTAACCAACTCGGCCACCACGTATATTACACATTAACATTATACATTAACGTGACTATTATTACTGTTTTTTCTTACAATGGACAGATTCTGTTTTGACCTCAAGCAGATGTCTTAAAGACATCTTTATCTATAGTAGATGTCAGGAAACACAACAGCAGGAAGGGAATTTCATTCCTTAGTCATATATAAGGATTAAAATTTCTAAGTAATAGACAAAAGCTACGTACCATAACTGGTGTCTCACAGCGCCTAAAACTGTTTATGCGGCCGGTGCTCGGCCGGTATTCCGAGATTACACCGTACAAGTGACGACGACATAATAAGCTCGTCGTAGTGTTTAAATACATAAATAAACTCAATAATTCATTTATGCAACGTTAACAAGTGGTTAAGCGGTTGGCATTGTATGCGGAGGTCGATTTTTTTAATGTCCCCGGTAATAAATCTGTAAACTCTGGCAACACTGGTCGTGAATTGGATGCCCACGCAAGGCAAAACGTGCTAATAAATAATAATAATAATAATAATATGTAGGACAAATTACACATATTGCTCTGGTCACAAATTAAGCTCTAGGCTTGTACTATGTGTACCAGAAGCAACGATGTAATACATATTATATTTTATAAACACCCAGACCATGACAAACTGTACAGAAAAAAACGTACTAATATTTTTTGCTATGGGTGGGAATCGAACCCACGACCTCCGGATACAACGCCAAAGGCGCAACCACTAGTCTACGGAGGCTGTCAAATATAAGTACAGTTTTCCTTGACTGGATGTAAAATAAAGCTTTTATCAGTTTTGTTGTCTCTCATACTTTATAGGTACAAACTGTTTAAATTAATAGTTTTCGTTAAAATTAAACAAGTGACTATATTACTATGGACCCTGCAAATGAAGTGAAATGATCTTTATATGTAAACAAAGGTAATACATAAAGTAGTCAAAGCTTACTCGTATCATCTAAACAATCAAACATTGCCAAAAAAATATATTATAATCCTTATTAAATAGTAAACATGTTAGCTAAAAGATTACCCCTGTTTTTTATTAATTAAAAACCTTTACATTGCTTGTAACCTTTAAATTGCATTGACACTTGTAACAGATTTTAGAATACTCGCTTCAACACCATCAAGAATTAAAAAGGCAGTTTAAACCCCGTTAAACCTATATCTTTTAATTTCAAACATTACGTTGAATGATGTCATACATCCTCTAAAATTAAACTGATATATTTGAGACCATTTTTGGTATTAATCTTAACAATTTCAGAGATATAACTTTGGTCCTGCGCAGCGTAATTACTGCTTTTGCAATATGGACGCTAAATCTACTCTAATATTATAAAGCTGAAGAGTTTGTTTATTTGGTTGAATGCGATAATCTCAGGAACTATTGGTTCGAATTTAAAAAATATTAGTATTGGATAGCCCATATATCGAGCAAGGCTTATAGGCTACATAACATCACGCTACGACCAATAGGATCGGAGTGACAAGGAAAAATTTTGCAAAAACGGGGGAAAATATTCCATTTGAGAGCGTACGCTGCGTAAACGGTTAAAGTTACGCAAGATTTCCGCTATTAATGCGCTCTCCTTCAATCAGAGCAGTTTTTCAACCTTCGCTGATCGGAGAGAGCACTAATAACGGAATTCGTTATTTTGACAATCTAACGGTCACGTTATAAGAAACAAAATGTGGCCGCAGATAGTTCATAGATAAACCAAGACTAGTATTTTTAATCACATTCAACCGTATGTTATCTTTGATAAAGGAATCCAAGACACTTGTTCATGACATTTACAAGATTAATTTCACACACTAACGGTCAAACGGTCACGTTATAAGAAAACTAAATGTGGCCGCAGATAGTTTATAGATAAACCAAGACTAGTATTTTTAATCACATTCAACCGTATGTTATCTTTGATAAAGGAATCCAAGACACTTGTTCATGACATTTACAAGATTAATTTCACACACTAACGGTCAAACGGTCACGTTATAAGAAACAGAATGTGGCTGCAGATAGTTTATAGATAAAGCAAGACTAGTATTTTTAACAGTTTGTATTCACATTCAACCGTATGTTATCTTTGATAAAGGAATCCAAAACACTTGTTCATGACATTTACAAGATTAATTTCACACACTAACGGTCAAACGGTCACGTTATAAGAAAACTAAATGTGGCCGCAGATAGTTTATAGATAAAGCAAGACTAGTATTTTTAATCACATTCAACCGTATGTTATCTTTGATAAAGGAATCCAAGACACTTGTTCATGACATTTACAAGATTAATTTCACACACTAACGGTCAAACGGTCACGTTATAAGAAACAGAATGTGGCTGCAGATAGTTTATAGATAAAGCAAGACTAGTATTTTAACCGTTTGTATTCACATTCAACCGTTTATCTTTGATAAAGGAATCCAAAACACTTGTTCATGACATTTACAAGATTAATTTCACACACTAACGGTCAAACGGTCACGTTATAAGAAAACTAAATGTGGCCGCAGATAGTTTATAGATAAAGCAAGACTAGTATTTTTTCACTAGAAATCGACAGGTATTATTTGCGGACGCCCGTAAAACTTTTGGAGTTCATAACTGCTGGACGCAGGATGGCACCGTTATTGTTAAATTAACAGATGGGACTAAACAAAAAATTGGACTACACTCAGACCTAACAACTCTGAAGAAAGGAATCCCAGCCCCTCTGCAGATGCCAGGTGAACATCTTTCTAAGGAGCGACCCAGGAGGACTGCGAGGCGTTAAAATTTAGTAATGATTCTTCCTATTGATGTTTCCTAATGTTATCTTATTCCACTTAAACTGCCACTCTTTTCACTTCTTTGGGTACTTTTAGAAAACAAAAGTTTCATTTTATTTTGGGATAAATAATAACTATAATTATTTTCACTTACACTTGTAGTCATTCACATATAAAATATAGAAATATTAAATGTAAGAGTATGATACGACTAACTGTATTATTTATTAATGAAATTGTGTTGTGCTTTGTATAACTTTTAATTCTTAACATTTATCATAAGCAATGTTTGGTAAAAATTATGTAAGAAGTAAACAAACATAATCAGACATTTCTCTTATCAATCATTATGAAGATTATTATCAATCAATATCACAGATTATCTTTTTTTTTTTTTTCTTTTTTTTTTTTTTGTGTGATTCTTCCATCTGTGTGGAAAGGCAAAGATTTTTCGACCATATATTATCAATATTCCAAAAAAGTACCGTTCTACCAATTTACCTTTTCTCTTTAATTTATTTTTGTTTTTTTTTTAATATTATTATTATTTTATCAATTTTAACATAGCACTGGATACAAGTCCATCGGCCGAATATTATTATATATATTTTGTTTGTTTTTTGGCATTGGTTTAATTGTTGTGTTAAGTGTGGAATGTATAACTGGGGGAAGTCATGGAGGAATCAAAGTTTATTTTATTTTAGTGTCAGTTTTTATTATTTTTAATTTCAAGTAGTTTAAAATGCTTTTATTTATATACAAATTTGTTGGCAAATGTTAATTTAAGCATATTTCTTATTATCTTTTGTAAACCTATCACGCCAGCAGGACATGCAGATTTATTGAACTTGTAAACTCTTTATTATTTATTTACTATATATATTTATTTTATTTATTATATATTTTAGATATATTACGTATATACCACAGTATGATTGATATTAATAGCGACGAATCCTTTCACTCTATTGTAAGCAGCGATACTTCTAGTGAATACTATGATGCTGGCGATACTGATTTGGACGTTTTGTTAAGAGAGGAGCTCATGTTACACAGAAAAAACTTTAATGTATGTCACATTAACGCACAAAGTGTTCCTGCACATTACACTGATCTTCTTAATACCTTCACTTTTCCTGATATTCTCGACGCCATTCTTATTTCTGAAAGTTGGTTCAAGCCTTCACTTCCTTCTACTTCTTATTCGCTTCCAGGATACGTTCTTATTCGCAATGATCGCACTGGGCGCGGCGGAGGTGGGATTGCGATTTATCTACGTACTGGTCTTTCTTTTAAAATTATTCGTTGCTCGCCTGCGTTGTATACTGCATCTTGTGAATATCTATTCATAGATGTCAGTTTTTCTGGAAGAAACATACTCCTTGGAGTTGTCTACTGTCCGCCGTCCATTAATTACTTTTCTGGTCTTGAGATCGTGCTAGATGAAATTGTAACCGACTATTCTCATAATTTAATCATGGGAGACTTTAATACATGTCTTCTAGATAAACATCCTATAACGAAAACTCGCGCTTCCAAACTATTAAATATAATTTCTTCATGTAATCTATCTCTTTTACAAACTGGCCCAACTCACCATCTTAATTCATCTGATACACTTCTTGATATAATGTTAACCTCTCGCCCCGACATAGTCTCTTGTCATGGTCAGTTCATGGCTCCTGCGTTCTCTCACCATGATTTAATTTATGCATCTTACAAAGTCAAACCCCCAAAATTTCGCCCTCCAGTAGTTTTCATGCGCCACTTAAGCCGTATAAATATTGAAGAATTACGTCGTGATGCTAGCCGGGTTGATTGGAGTTCCTTTGAAGAAGCAGGAAATATTGATGATATGGTAGTCGCTTTCAATTGCGAGATCCTAAAATTATATGACTCTCATGCTCCTATTCGTCCAACGAAATTAAAACGTCCACCTGCTCCTTGGATTGATGATGTAGTTCGTGGAGCGATGAGGAAGCGTGACAGTGCTTATCGTAGATATAGACGGCAGCGCAGTGATGAAAGCTTGGCTGCGTTTAGAGTTGCAAGAAATCGCTGCAATCAGTTGGTGAGGACAGCCAAACGCCGCCATTTTCAGGATAATATTTGCAACAAATCTCCCTTTAATACTTGGAAGTTTCTAAAATCATTGGGTCTGGGTCGCTCTCAAAACCAGGCTTTTCTTGGTTCTATCACACCTGACCAGCTTAATGCTCAGTTCGCATCAGCCTCGACATTGGATGTGGATACCAAGATAAAAACGTTGGCTGAGGTCGCATTGTTGCCGATGGCTGATGTTGCACCATTTGTGCTCGAAGAAGTCTCTGCCGATGAAATCTTTAAGACGATTGGATCAATAACTTCAAAAGCAATGGGATGTGATTCTATCGGTCGTGCTATGATCGTTATCATTCTTGACATACTCTTACCCCGTATAACTCATATCATAAATTTTTCCCTCACTTCTTGTCAATTTCCATCATTATGGCGCAAAGCTTTCATCATACCACTTCCCAAAATATCCTCTCCAACACTTCCTACTCATTATCGTCCTATTTCTATTCTACCATTTCTATCTAAGGTTTTAGAGTCTGTAGTACATAAGCAACTGACGCAAAAGTTCATGGTTTTCTTCAAAACCATGAACTTTTAAATCCTTTTCAATCTGGTTTTCGATGCGGTCATAGTACAACTTCAGCTTTACTTAAAGTAACTGAAGACATCAGAAATGGCATGGATGAAACCAAGGTCACAGTACTTGTACTGATCGATTTCACCAACGCCTTTAACACAGTCGATCCCGATTTGCTAATCGCTATTCTGTCTCGTCTTAGATTCTCTCCAGAGACTCTTGCGTGGTTTCACCAATACCTTCATGGACGTCGGCAACAGGTGCGGGTTGACCAATTGTCATCAGTTTGGTGTGAATTACGTACAGGCGTTCCACAAGGTGGCATACTATCTCCATTGCTTTTCTCCATGTTTATTGACAGTATCACCACATCGCTTCACTGTCACTATCACTTGTACGCCGATGACTTGCAGCTTTATGTGCAGACAGACATCAACTCACTGAATAGTGCAATAGCTTGGCTTAACTCTGATCTTTCAAATATATTGGCTTGGTCTACTAGATTTGGTGTTGCTGTCAACCCGGCCAAATGTCAATCTATCATTATTGGGAGTTCCCGCCTCTTATCAAAAGTTGATATGGCCAAGATTGACTTTGTTCGGTATGACAGTAAACCGATTGCGTTTTGTAGCGAGGTTAAGAACTTGGGTTTATATCTGGATTCTCATCTTAGCTGGAAAGCGCAAGTAACTAATACTAGTCGTAAAATTTTTTCTTCGCTGCACTCTCTCAATAAACTTAAACATTTTCTGCCTATAAAAGCTAAAGTTACCCTTGTTCAGTCTTTACTTCTTCCTTTGATTGATTATGGTGACGTGTGTTGTGTAGATCTTACGGAAGAATTACTAAACAAAATGGAACGACTACACAATGCATGCATCAGATTCATTTTCTGTCTGCGCAAATATGATCACGTCACACCTTATCGAGATAAGCTGAAATGGTTGAGGATACGAGGTAGGAGAAACAGCAGGGTTCTCTGCCTGCTCTACTCTTTGTTAAACGAACCTAACACTCCCAAATACCTCAAGGATAGTTTTACATCCCTCGGCTCGCATCATGATAGAATCCTTCGTTCTGCCTCTAACTCAACTCTTTCTATACCTTCTCATCATTCTACCTTTGTTTCAAAATCTTTTTCTGTTGCTGCAACAAGACTCTGGAATGATCTACCGGTGGACATTAGACAAGCTCCTAACAGGGGTATCTTTAAGAGACTAGTGTATAAACACTTTCTGAATGTGTGAATGTGTCTCCTTTTTATTATTCGTTTGGGCTCGCTCTCTCTCTCATCTCATCCTGTGTTTCTGCTTTAAATAATTATTGTGCTGTGGGTAGTGCTATATTGTGCTGTTGCTGTAATATTTGCTATTTTATTAATATGTATGTATATTATTAATATAGTTTATGATATGTATGTATATGTAGTCAGCATTAGTGTGTATGTATAATATTTGTATACTCTATTTCTTAAATGTATTTTACTGCACCTATTTTACCTACTTACTGCTTAATTTGTCCCAAAGGTTTGACTGGTAGAGAATGCCTAGCGGCATTAAGTCCGCCTTTGTACTAAATTTGTGCAATAAAGTTTTTAAATAAATAAAATAAATAAATATTTTTAATCACATTCAACCGTATGTTATCTTTGATAAAGGAATCCAAGACACTTGTTCATGACATTTACAAGATTAATTTCACACACTAACGGTCAAACGGTCACGTTATAAGAAACAGAATGTGGCTGCAGATAGTTTATAGATAAAGCAAGACTAGTATTTTAACCGTTTGTATTCACATTCAACCGTTTATCTTTGATAAAGGAATCCAAAACACTTGTTCATGACATTTACAAGATTAATTTCGTTATAACTTATGTAATATACATATTTACCCGTCGGCGTTAAAAGCATCTGACCCTTCCAAATTATATGAGCCATAAAATAAGGATTTGGCGTGGGTTATTGAAGTATTTTTTAATTTGGTCGGGTCAAACGGGACGGCTTGTTGATGCTCATAAATGTGGGACTTTTACATGGACAACACTTTTGTAATTTATGTTGTATTACAATACTCACATGCCTTTATCTTGTCTCTTTGTAAAGGTTAGAAATATTGTAGATAAATTTAGGTAGTAGGGGTAGGTTTTAGGTAAGTAGTTTTGTACACACATATATACATCATGAGTGCCTTCCGGCGCCCGAGACTACTTGACGGCTTCAGGGTACCCAGCGGAGGGGGTTCTAAACCCACCTCGTTGTAGCCCATGGTATGAGTCTACACGGAACAAGTGGTTAGCTCGTCGCGATGTTTGGATAGACTCGATAACCCACCTATAATCAGTTTTACAAGTTGGTATAGTGAAAGTGGGACCGGCAGCTTAACGTGCTCTCCGAAGCACAATAGTGGTGTTGTTAAACAAATGTACATACATTTTTTGATCTGTTTTATTAAATGAAATGTCGATAGATATAAAATATACCCTAACACTGGTATTCATATTTGACCGCCTCCGTAGACTAGTGGTTGCGCCTTTGGCGTTGTATAAAAAGGTCTTGGGTTCGATTCCCACCCAGGGCAAAAAAAAAAGTATAATAGGTACGTTTTTTTCTGTTTGTCATGGTCTGTGTGTTTATAAAATATAATTTGTATTATATAGTTGTTTCTAATACACATAGTACAATCCTAGAGCTTAGTTTGTGACCAGAACTATATTTGTAAATTGTCGTAACATATTATTATATTGAGCACTTGAAGAATAGCAATAAAAATGAATATACGTGAAAGAGACAAAACTTATATTAACTAAAGTGTTCTTCAAGGACTGTTTTTTTTAAATGAATTAAGCCATAACATTGGAATTCTATAGGTATCAGAATTGTAAACGAAAATAAGAAGATACAAATAATAAGTTAAAATTATAAAGAATTTTAGAGTTATAAAGAAAAAATAAATATAGATCCTTTCAACGTCTACTTTTGCGAATTTAATTTATTTATTCAGAGACTGCTTTATCTGTAATAGAGAGTTTTTATTACATATTTATTATACTATAGGTACTGTGTAAATAAAGATTGTCTCAGAAATAACATCGTGTATTTATGGAAAATAACCATTTTCAAATGAGCGCCAATAACTATTTTACATTTATTTTAATCGTGAGCTAGAAATTTTAGAACACCTTAAGTTGGATTTCGTCTTTTGTTTACTTTACTTTCTTTCAATTGAGATACATTTTGGGGTATTGTAGGTATTGAAACCTTTTTCCTGAAAAAACCCCATCTGCAGGGGTTAGATATGAACTTCTCGGTGGCAATTCAATGTCGCTTCGGTGACTAATGATTCTTCTCCGAAAAAATTGCGAAGTTAACGACATGACAATAACTTTTTAGGAACTGTAATGATAAGTAATAAAACCCATTTCTATATTTTTGAAGTCGATCTGACCTATTTTTTTTGCCAATTTACTGTAGAGTATTTTTATTATAATAATAAATGTATATATAAAGATATACGTGGTGGAGGTGTTGGTTAGACCTTAGACTTTAAAAAAAAAACACTTAGATCCCTGGTTCAAAACCCAATGTGTACCAATGAGTTTTTAATCTAAAAATTATGTACATTTGTTTAACAACACCACTATAGTGCCTCGGAGAGCACGTTAAGCTGTCGGTCCCAGTTTCACTATACCAACTTGTGATACTGTTTATAGATACTGTTTATTGAGTCTATTCAAACATTGCGACGAGCTAGCCACTTGTTCGGTGTAGACTCCATACCATCGGCTACGACGAGGTAGGATTAAAACCCCTCCGCTGGGCACCCTGAGGCCGTCTAGGCGATCTTGGGCGCCGTAAGGCACCCGTGATGATATATATATATAAGAAAAGCTTTTATCACCTTAACTTAATTGAAATGTCACCAGCACCGGCCCTAATGAACTGACAGACTTCCGTTAGTGACTTGTATTCAGAAAGCTTCTCTTACTAATTGCACAATATCTTCTAATTATACTCGCTCATACAGCTCTCATGGACCAAGGCAACAATCAATTCAACAGATTCAATAGTGTAGAACAGAATTCACAAATAATTTTGACGTTGTATCCCGTAGTCTAGTGGTTTCGTCTTTGGCGTTGTATCCGGAGGTCGTGGGTTCGATTCCCACCCATGGCAAAAAATAAAAATAAAACGTTTTATTTTTTTTGTTCTGGGTGTTTATAAAATATAATATGTTATATATTGTTGCTTCTGGTACACATAGTACAAGTCTATTATTAGAGCTTATTTTGTGACCAGATCAATATTGTGTAAATTGACTTACATATATAAAAAAATACAGTTGTTGGGTAGAATAAAATAAAATATTGAATTTAATGATTGGGTAATTTACTTCCTAAAAAATAATTTGCGCGTAAATACTTTTATAGTGGTATAATTGAGAGGCCCTACGCACACAGCGTCGTAAAAGCGTATCGAAATATGCACGTAGAACGAGAACAAACATGTTCAAAAGAGTCCGAAGACGTGAAAGAGCGAGTTTGCAGCAAATTGTATGAGTACATCTCATGTATGCTACGCCTATTGTCATTACAATAGGCGTAGCATACCGGCATAAAAAGTACTATTTTATACCTAGTAAATAATTTAAAATCTTAACTTTTCAAAATGTCTGAAAAGTTTTGTTCGTAAAACTGGAGGTGTTTCCTTGTCTATACAACCATTCAAAGGAAGTGTAAAGCTTGGGCAGGAATATCGAATTACGAGGCGACTACGCTCACGATTCGTGTGCAAAGGATGCTTATGAGACGACTACGCCTACGATTCGTGTGCAAAAGACGCTTACGAGGCGACTACGATCACGATTCGTGTGTAAAGGACGCTTACGAGGCGACTACGCTTACGATTCGTGTGCAAAAAACGCTTACGAGGCGACTACGCTCACGATTCGTGTGCAAAAGGGCCTTAGAGCACCAAAATAGCGAGGTGTCTGACCGTAGACCAGGAAAAAATGCATGTTGAAGAGACACTCGCGCTAGGTTCTCTCTCCCTACCCGTAAGGGACCTGGCGTTAAGATAAATAAGGATTGGGATTCCTTTTATTAATTCCCTGAAGGCTGAGGCTGTGAAATATTAATTATTAAAGAAACTTTAATAACGCCAGTTACGATCTTGAAGTCATTTAAATTTTCGGTTTCTCAAGTTTAATGACTTCGACCTAAAGTTATCGCTAACACTTTCGATAATTATTTCTTTGGTTTATCTTAAAACTCCTATTGAATTATAATTAATAAGCTATAATTAGTTACCTGGGTAGTTATTGATCTAGCTGCCCGATCCGGCTTCGCACGGGTGTAGGTACTGATAAATAAAATGGGACCAAATCATCCCTTTATAGTACTACCATGTAATGAAATAAAATGACAATTGAATAGTTTTGACCATAAATTATTCTTAAATAAGTATATTTTTATTAGCGTTTTTCGCATAAATAGGTATTAATTAAAATAAAATACTCTATAAAAAATCTTAATAAAAAACACCTTTCTGTTAAATTCACATTTTCGCGAAGTTAAAATAGTCATTAAATTTTCGTTCCGTAAGAACCCTCTACAAAGCATTAGAAAACATTTTTTATAGGTTAAGTCCTTCTCAAACTATGGAGGGCCCAAGAGAAATAGGGATTCATTTATATTTATAAATTAATCCCTATTTCTATTCCTATTTTAATAGGGATTCATTTATATTTATAAATTAATCCCTATTTCTCCTACGAGCAATAATCACTATGTGTGTAATTCGAGTGGGTATACGATATTGTCGGGCGGCATACAAATTTAGCGTTAGTTGCGATGCTTTTATATAAAAACAAAACAGGATATTGTGCCATAAAGTTATTTTCATACATACATAAAAAAATACGGCGCCTAGACGGCCTCAGGGTACCCAGCGTTTTAATTCCACCTCGTCGTAGCTGATGGTATGAATCTACACCGAATAACTAACCCCATCTATAAACATTTCACAAGTTAGTATAGTGAAACTGGGACCGACAGTTTAACGTGCTCTCCGAGGTACTAAAATAGTATTGTCAAACAAATGTACATATTTTTTTAAATTAAAAACTTATTGGATTCGAACCAGAGACCGTGTGGAAAGTGTTTTAAGTCCAAGGTCTAACCAACTCGGCCACCACGTATATATTGAACCACGTAAGTTATTTTCAATAACAATAATAGTAGGATATTATAAAGTTTATAATATTTTATTTTTGTTACTATTTTTTTTATCGGTGGCGGTGGCGGCCGCGGTGGCGATCACTTACTGCAGTAGTACTTGTATCGACAGGTTCAAACCAAACGCGTTCTGCGGCCGCCCGCGCGATCCGTACAGAGTCTGCACGCGCGATCACTTGCGGCCGCCAGTGTTGCCAACTTAGTGGATTTTCCACTAAAATTGGTTGTTTAGACCAGTCTTTCAGCGTTGAAATTTTGTTTTAGTGGCTGGTGGTTTTTCTTAGTGGTTAGGTATCCTAATAAGGAATTTATAAAAATGCATAAATATAAAATACTGAAAAAAGTAAAAATAAAAACACTCCCATCTAGTATTAGAAACTAGGACTTCTAACTTCACTCGTATAGAGTGTATAGTTCGTGGGTTCGAGTCCCACCCACCAGGATTTTTTTCTATGTTTTATTAAAATTGTTTTATTGAAATTTCAATGCGTACTATTTTTTTTTTTGTAGATTTATACCCAAAATACGACTTTTTCTAGTGTTTGGTACGATCCTTTAAAAAATAATGTTGATGGCAACACTGGTTCACTCCACCCGAACGCAGATATCCTGAACGCGTTGGTGTGAACGGCTGAGATCGCCACCGCGGCCGCCACCGCCACCGCGGCCGCCACCGCCACCGCGGCCGCCACCGCCACCGCCACCGCGGCCGCAGATTGATCGCGTTGGTCTGTGCGTACCTTTACCTAAAATCTCGATTTATTTTCTCTATTCTCTGTGATTCTCACGATCGTCCTCTTCGCTCCTCTGTTAATAATCAATTAAAAATCCCGTCGCACACCTTCACCAAATATTCCGATTCTTTTACTATGTCAGCTGCTCGTCAATGGAATTTGCTTCCTCTGTCTATAAGACAGGCTCCAACCATCGGTGTATTTAAACGTCTACTCACCACTCATTATCTGAATAAGTAACTGCCTATTTTTGTTTTAGCATTTTCTGTTTTGATAATGTACTATATGTATTATATTGTATGATTTATATAAGTAGTATATTATGTATTGTATGTATATTTAAGTATTTACATGTAATATTTAAGTAGTTTATATACTATTCACTATATGTCTTTTAAATTGTTATTTATTTGCTTTTGCACCCTATGCATAATCTTCCACTCTCTCAAAGGTTACTTGGTAGAAAATGCCTAAGGCATTAAGTTTGCCTATGTACAATTTTATTTTGTAATTTTGTGCTAAAGTATTTTAAATAAAAATAAATTGAGGTATCTGTTGACCAGAAGGCTAGCATAAATTTTGGACAAAAGTTAAGTATTGCCATACAGTGTGGAAATGTGGCCAATTTACATTAGAACATGCCAGTGTTGTGTAGTCCAAATAAAAGAAATCAACATATGTTATTAGTTGACGGTACGAGTGTGAGAAAACTATTTATATGAAAAACTGAATATTAATAATATATACGTGGTGGCCGAGTTGGTTAAACCTTAGACTTAAAAAAAACTACAGTTTTTAGCCCCCGGTTCAAACCCCGGTAGGTATGTACTAATAATTTTTTTATAAAAAAAAAAATGTACATCTGTTTGTAAACACTCACTACCGGTCCCAGTTTTACGCTATACCAACTTGTGAAACTGTTTATAGATGATTATTGAGTCTATCCAATTTATCCAAACATCGCGACGAGCTAGCCACTTATTTTATTGACAGCATCCGTAGACTAGTGTATTAGTGCCGGTCCCAGTTTTACGCTATACCAATTTGTGAAACTGTTTATAGATGGTTATTGAGTCTACCAATCTATCCAAACATCGCGACGAGCTAGCCACTTATTTTATTGATAGCATCCGTAGACTAGTGTATTAGTGCCGGTCCCAGTTTTACGCTATACCAACTTGTGAAACTGTTTATAGATGGTTATTGAATTTACCAATCTATCCAAACATCGCGACGAGCTAGCCACTTATTTTATTGACAGCATCCGTAGACTAGTGGTTGCGCCTGGCGTTGTATCATCCGGAGGTCGTGAGTTCGATTCCCACCAATGGCAAAAAAATATTAGTACGATTTTTTCTGTACAGTTTGTCATGGTTTGGGTGTTTATAAAATATAATATGTATTATATCGTTGCTTCTGGTACACATAGTACAAGCCTAGAGCTTAGTTTGTGTCCAGAGCAATATGTGTAAATTGCCCTACATAGTATTATTATTATTATTCGGTGTAGGTAGATTTATACCATCGGCTACGATGAGGTAGGATTAAAACTCTCGACTGGGTCCATCTAGTCGGTCTCGAGCGCCGTAAGACACCCGTAATGATATTTATTTTTATTTATTCGACAATATATAAAATAAAAAGTACCATCACGGGGTGCCTATTTGGCTCCCGAGAATCGTTTAAACGGCCGCAGGGTCCCAGCGGAGGGATTAACCTATCCTCATTTCGCCGATGGTATTCGGAGGCGAGCTTGTTGTACAATATATAATATTGATATTTTATTACATAATTTTTATTGTTTTTTTAAAGTAACCCAGACACCCTTTAATAAAATAAAACGATTACTGCCTGTTAGATAATAACGTGTTAACACGAAACAAGATCATTTAAAAACGATTACCATTCAGATTGCCTTCAAATTAGGTTTGGATATACCGCAAAATGAAGTTTTTGTCACGAAACTTTTTGTTAAAATTTTACAAGACAATTACATATCTATATTAGTTTTTTTTATGAAAACAATATTCTAAAATATTGGTTACGTACCTATTAGAAGGTGCAATCAATCCAGTTTTTGGGAAAGGGAATAATTTTAGTAACGAACTTTTAAAGAAAATTGATGCTATAAGCTGAAAATGCTATTGTAAAAATATCATATCATATACCTATATAACTGCTAGTCAAGGTGTTTTTTTAACGTTTGTTTTGGTATATATTAATGAAAGCTTTATGCAGTGTGTATGGACCAACAGTCAATAATAAAAAAAAAGAAGTTACATCTCGACGGAGGCTTTTTTAAATTTTTTAATTATTTTTATATTTGTTTTTTTTTCAATGAAAAAAATATTCTAAAATATTAGTTACGTACCTATTTGAAGGTGCAATCAATCCAGTTTTAGGGAAAGGGAATAATTTCAGTAACGGAAGGTGCTACAGCCTTAAAAAATGGTACATGCCAGATGAAAAAGCCATTAAGTGAACTAATCATATTTTGTTATAGCCTATGAATTTTGTTAAGGCTTCTTGTCAAGGTGATTGTGGAAGGCTTCTTTATTTATTATTATTATATAATTTGTAGGTCTGCTCTGCATCAGGTAGATACAAAGTAAGATGTCCTGCTCCAACAAAAGAAGGTCGTCGTAATTTAGCTAGGGGTTTTACATTATATTACTCCAGAGGGACAGCAATGAAAAGGTCAAGCCAAAATAATTGCCTTATACAGTACTTACCCAGTACTTTTATAAGTTATAGCTTAAAGACGAAAAATCCACCTATATATTAGTAGAAAAATATATTAACATTCCTAATAGCTTTCTATAATAAACCTATTAATTTAAATGCATTGATTCCACTTATATTCTTTATATTTACGACTAACTTTTGACCGCGTTTCGCCCGCGTGGTCTACAATAATGCTACGAGACCTACCTACCGCAGTATTTATTTGTAAATAATATGTTTTGGTGCTAGAATCACCAGGCTGCTCCGTGAGCTTATTCTGGAGCGGGTCACGTATAACGTGTGAAAAGCAGTTCTCCCCGGAATCTACCCCGCTAAATTAAGAGTTTGTGGGCTTGAAATGTATTCATGGTTTTGGTTATGTCAAAGCAGAGTTTGAATTAAACATTAACTCCTTTAAACCTAAAAGGTTAGTTCGATGCTGTTAGTGGAATCCTCGGAATAAACACCATCTGCCCTCGGGAACAACCATTCAGTATAGTGGCCACGATAACATTTCGTTGCAATGTTTTCACTCGCAACTTGGTACCATTGCATAATTTTGGTGGGTTTAAATTACCTAGCAACATAACTTGGGCACCAACTTTCAATTTAAACATGAATTAAGAGACGCCTCGATGTGTTAAGAAATTCAACTGGGTAATGTATGTCGTTATTATTGTTTATCATTAAGAGCGGAGTCTGATCAAACATTTCCCATACATTCACGACCTTTTGGTCCTAACTGTTACCCCCCACTAAACATTTATAGATTTTTATGAGTTTTGGACGCGCTATAAATAAGACCTATATCTAGGCTATATCTGCGAAAAAAAATCCTCACATTAAAATAATTCCTATAAAATATCAAGGCAGAAAATTAAAAGGAAAACATACAGTCATCGTTTATTGTCAGTCATCGTTTTTCTCTCTAATGAAATGAGATCATTTATTTTCAAATCGATTAAAGTTTAGGGGTAGAAAACAGTTATTGTGCGAAAGTCGTTTTGCTGCCTAAATTGTAGGTATAATCTCATACGTACTCTTTCTCTTATTAAGGGTCGGGGGGAAGGTTTACATAAATGTATGGAAGGGTTACCGACTCACCGTCATGCGGAGGGAGAAGTAATACTTTGCAGTTAAATCAGCATGAGCATCGAAGAGCCTCATCAGACACTCCTATTAAGTGCTAATGGCCCACAATCGATTCAAGACTTCTAAGATGGAATTCGCAAAGTTATCGAAGACATACAGCCGCAAAATGTGCGAATTAATCGAATATTTCATGACAAGAATATAGTCCTCCTGCAAGCGAAAGCGTGGCCGCCATTTAGCTAATATTGTTTTCACTATTAATAGTATACCCTCCTCTTTACAATGTAATATTCAGATTCGTTTACGGTGTCAGCTGCTCCCCAGTGGAATTTGCTTCCTCTGACTATAGGATCAGCCCCTTCCATCGGGGTGTTTAAACTTTTGCTCACTCATTATCTGAACGCTTAAAGCAGATCCTCGTGATAATTTTTGTTTGGTATGGTATGTATGTTTATGTATTACATTTAATATATTATATACAGTATTTAAGTAGTTTAAGTATTGTTATGCATATTGTTAAAATTATATCTATATCCTTATATCGAAAGTTCTGAACTCTAAGCATATTTCACTCTCTCAAAGGTTAGCTGGCAGAAAATACCTAAGGCTTAATGCCTTAATGCTCGCCTATGTACAATTTTGTTCAATAAAGAATTTTAAATAAATAATAAAGCACCCAATAATTATCTCCCTCTCCTTCTCTTATTGTTTTAAATTACTTTTACGGGTGCGGGTTAACGGGCGAGGAGGCTTTACAATCAAACACACAAATATCACACTTCACAATGACACTATATTACAAAAATAACAATTCTATTCTGATATATCTGATCCCTAAATACTAAATCACTATTTAATGATGTTCCACCGAACACGTGGTTGCGAGCGTCCGATCTCTCTTACAACTGACTGGCCATATCCGCCATCTTGTCTTTCTTAGTGATCAACGCCGCCGCATATCCATCGACCAATCACAATCAATCAATCAGTAGCCGCCATACCAATATCCGGTGTTACGTCAATAGTGTTACAAAATTAAAATAATGAAATTCTATTGTCTTCGCGGTGTTGCCATATGAATAAGTCGAGGCGCCGTCACGGCCAACCCTGACTATCGCACGGCCTCGTGCGGTTACATATCGCTGTCTGCTCTACCTGCGGAAGATAACCAAGGTGTTAGTAAAGTACTTAAAAGAGCAGACGCTCGTCCATTCCTGACGTCCTGTAACAAACAATTAATTCACATGGCGTGGACTGGGCGAACTAGGCCCCTTCGAACAGCCTTCTCAATCAACGATTCATAGCATAATCGAGGCATACTTGGTCCATTCCATTGGCATGAAAATGCTAGATACATGGCGTGGATCGGGCGTACTGGGCCCTTTCAACCAGCCTCATGACCGATACATGGCGTGGACCGGGCGTACTGGGCCCTCTCGACCACCCTTAAAACAACTTATGGCGTGGACCGGGCATACTAGGCCCTTTCGACCAGCCGCTAAATTAACACTCTAATACAATTCTGCGGTACCGGTGAGAATAGAGTGCCTCTACTATTGCCATTTATAAAAATCATCTGAAAATTAGATTTTAACATGTCAACTTACTTTCATGTACCTGAGCCTGGTGCACGATATGTTCGCACCCTGAATCCGAGGTAGTAACGGTGTCTGAGTCAGCGGTCAAGGTGCCTTCGCTCGATATTGATAACGTATCGCTATCGTCATCAGCCGGATTACAACCAGCTACATTTCCTTCGGCCGCCGTCTCGGCCTCCTCCGTTAAGATGTTAGCGACCTCCACCAAACCTTCATAACCTTTAGGCACCACTCGGAGATTCTCATGTGCGTATTTATACACACGATTCGATTTGTTAATAGATTTTAACTCGTACCGATAATTTTCTAGTGTTTTAATAACTACAAAGGGCCCCTTGAATTTGGGAGCTAACTTCGTTTGGGTACGCTCACTACACTTAAGAAAAACGTAATCTCCCTGACGAAATGCTTTGACTTTGGCCCTACCTCTGTCAAAGCGTGCTTTATCAGCTTCCGCCGCTAGTTCTATATTTTTAGACGCTTGTTTGCGAATGGAAGTTAAATCAACACGGGCGCAATCGTCACTGTTGGGAGATATTTTAGATAGACCAAGTGATTGCGCTTTTGTGCCGAACATAAGTTCCATAGGCGTAAAGCCTGTGATTTTGGACCTAGTACTATTAAGAGCCAATTGGACATCTGGAAGCTCATCACGCCATACTTTATTGCTATCGTTTTCTATTATGGTAAGTAGACTTTTAAGAGTACGCATGACTCGTTCCACCTGTTCGTTGGCTCTTGCAGAACCGGTGGCAATGAGATGCAAATCAATATTATGATTACCACAAAATTGTTTAAAATCCGAACTTATATAACATCTGCCCTGATCGGCCACAATTCGTTGGGGTGCTCCGAATAACGATACAGCTTTCGTCAATGCTTTTACGGCGCATGTAGCGTCAAGAGCTTGAGTATATTCTAGTAAGACATACTTAGTAAAGGCGTCTATAATAACAGACACGTATTCTTTCCTATCGCTTTTTCCGCTCAGTTTACCCGTAAGGTCAACGTGAATAGTATGCCATGGGGCAGCTACTTTGGGAATGGGATGTAATCTAACTTGTTGAGCGCCAGAGGGGCCTTTGGAAGCGCGACACACAATACACGAGTCCACAAATTTGCGAACATTTTTAGACATTTGGGGAAACCAATACTGTTCGTAAATTTTATCTAGAGTCTTTTCGCACCCCAAATATTTTATTTCGCACTCTCCTCCAATCAGAGTAGTTTTTTGATCTTCGCTGATTGGAGGAGAGAGCGCTAATAACGGAATTCGTTATTTTGACAATCTAACGCTCACGTTATAAGAAACAGAATGTGGCCACAGGCACTTACCTTATTTCGGTCTACCTTTCTGTACAAAATACCTTCTCTTACATTGTAAGTATGCGCTACTGCTTCGGGGAGTTCATTATTTTCGTGCTTAGCTATGAGGTCTTGTATTTCGTTGTCTCTTTTTTGTTCTACTTTTAACCAGCTATTGTGGAGTTCAACAAAATGAATAATTTTACGATTTGTTAGGCGTACCGGGTCACTGCCAGTGGATGATGTATTGGTAGGTTTAAGGATAAAAGGAATTCGTGATAAAAAATCAGCGTGGCTCATATTGCGACCTTCTTTATAAACTATATCGAAATCGTAGGCTTGAAGGTATGCCCACCATCTGTGAACACGAGGTGAGAGATCAGTCTTTGCCTTAGATGCCTTCAAAGAATTGCAATCGGTATAAACCGTGAAGTGTTGCCCGTATAGATAGTGGCGGAAGTTTTCAATCGCGCGTACCACTGCTAAAGTCTCTAACTCGTACGAATGGTATCTAGATTCAGTATCAGTCGTACGGCGACTAAAATAGGCGACTACATGTGGACCGCTATTATATTTTTGGATGAGAATAGCGCCATATCCATTGGAACTGGCGTCGGTATGGAGTTCGATTGGGATGTCCGGGTTGAAAATTGTAAGAACTGGCTCGGAAGTTAGTATTTGAATTATCTTCTTATGAACATTGTCGTGATCTTGTGACCATTTAATCGGTCCTTTTAGTTTTGTGAGAGGGTATAAGGGTCCGGCGAGGGTGACAAAACTGGGTATATAACGCCTAAAGTAGGATGCGAGTCCCAGATATTGCCTAACTTGGGTGGCAGTAGCTGGCGTTGGAGCGTCAATAAGAGCTTGTACTTTCCTAGGATTTGGTCTTACTTCGCCATTGGATATTACGTGGCCTAAATAACTTATTTCATTCTTCATAAAACTACATTTCTTAATATTGAACGAGAAACCTGCGCTGGACAGCGCTGCCAGAACGGTGTCCAGACGTTCCAGCCCGTCTGCAACATTGGACGAAAAGCAAAGTACGTCGTCCATGTAGGCGGATACTACTGTGTCCTTAAGGGACTTTAGAGCTTTATTAATACATCTTTGATAGACTGAGGCAGCGTTTCGCAATCCAAACGGCATCGTTAGGTATTCGTATTGTCCATCTGGCGTTACGAAGGCAGTCTTCTCAACTGAATTAGGCTCTACCATGATCTGGTGATAACCTGAGGCCATGTCTAGGGAAAAAAAGAAATAAGCTCCATTTAAACGGTCTATTTGCTCGTCTATTCTAGGAAGAGGATAGTGTTCTGGCTTGGTATTTGCGTTTAATTCCCTGAAGTCTACACACATCCTATCGGTACCGTCCTTTTTCTTTACCAACAGTATAGGACTAGCAAAAGGCGACGAACTTTCACGTATAATACCTGAGTCCAGAAGGGTTTGAACTTTGTCGCGGACTACTTCTTTTTCAGAAGGAGATAGCCTATAAGGACGCCTCTGTACTATCTTATGTGAATCGACAAGTTCTATTCGCATTTCTCCAGTCATGACCCTACGGGTAGGTAGCCCGTCAATAAAATATTTACTGTATTTACGTAATACCGATATTAAAGTATCTTTTTCGTTACCGTTAAGGTCGGTGTCGATAGTGCTAAAATCGAATACGTTGGTAGTAATGCAAGTATTAACTTTACTTCGCTCTGAAAAAATTACTGAATCACTATTAATGCGTACCTGGATCCCTAAATTTAAAATATCGCGGCCTACTATGATTGCCTCTGAAATAACATTGTCAGGCACTACATGAAATAAAATAGACATGGAAATATTTTGAATTTTAACCGGACATAAAATTTGGGTAGTGCATTCTATATTGTCACCCCCTATGCCTGCCAAATACACTACATTATTGCGCACAGTGCCCGAAAGTTTGTCGGTCAAATTTTCTTTCACCAAGGAACAATCGGAACCACTGTCAAAAAGAAATGGAAAGGTCTCACCAGCTGATGTCGACAGCGAGCCTCGAGGGTGAATGCACTCGCAAATGTGAACTTCTTTCCTGGACGGCTCCGCACCGTGGTTCTTCAGGTGGCAGGTAGTACTCAGGTGCCCAACTTTCCCGCACGAAAAACAAGTAACAGTCTTCTCTACTTCCGGTCGCTTGGGTCTGGATATAGTAAGATTGTCACGGCGCTTGCGGCATTCTTCTAGTTTATGGCCTCTACTTCCACAATAATGACAGGTACCAGAAAACCGTGGCTCAATAGTACGGAGCCTCTTACTGTCGCCCTCGTGAGAAATAGTATTGTCGTCATGTCGTCGTTTAACTCCACCGAGGACCCGGTATAACTGTGCTCTTGTTGTTACGTTGTACGAATTCAGTTCACGCCGAATGAGTGGATCACGTTGGCTCAAGACAGAAACTACGAAGCCAGTAATAACTTCTTCACTCATTTCAACTTTTGGAATTCGCTCAATTGTGCTCCAAAGACGCATACCTGCTTCCGGTGCAGTTTCCTTGCTACCAAATTGAAATTTCATTACATCATCGAAATAGTCCTGCATGAGCTTCGGCTTTCCAAATCGAGCTACAAGAGAGTCTTTAATGCGAGCCCATGTAAGTTCCGCCATGTTCAATTTGGTAAGACACGTGGCGGCACGACCACTTAAGGCTTGTGATAGTGCCACCCGAAGGTCTGCCCCTTCTAGCTTGCGGCTAGTTACAATAATTTCAGTCATCCGGCACCAACCTTCGATATCCGCTTCGGCGTCATCAGGATCGTATTTGATTAGTTGGGTCATATTATTATACTTCGTGGAAGACGCTGTGGTAGCGGCGATTAATCGCGATAGAATTGCCTCCATTCCACTTAACAATCCGGCTGTAACCTCATTTGTTTGATTTTTCTCCTCAGATACAGTTAGCCCTTCACATCCCACTTCTGATAAAGGCTCGAAAGCCGATTCAGGAGGCCCACTGTGGTTATTAGACTCCATTAATTCCTTTTACGGGTGCGGGTTAACGGGCGAGGAGGCTTTACAATCAAACACACAAATATCACACTTCACAATGACACTATATAACAAAAATAACAATTCTATTCTGATATATCTGATCCCTAAATACTAAATCACTATTTAATGATGTTCCACCGAACACGTGGTTGCGAGCGTCCGATCTCTCTTACAACTGACTGGTCATATTCGCCATCTCGTGGATACAACGCAGATATTAAAAATATTAGTTTATTCATCAACTATTAGTGGCTTTTAGAAATCAATTAAGAAAAAAAACTACTCGCTGATCAACTATTTACCGCATAATAGCACAATTAGATCATCATACAACAATTGTGTAAACATACTTAATATTTAATAATCTTTTTTTATTTTTTTTATGGAGTGTCTGTAAATAGTTTATATGTAAAGTTTGTGTAATGTTTGAGCTTATATGTAATCTGTGTACCTATAGTAATTTACTGTGATCATACTTAAACTTGTATAATGAAAATACTTAAATTAAAAAAAAAAAAAATGTACGTACTAGCTACGGTAATGGATAGCGCCTGCCGTATCTCTTATCCCAGAAGGGCATCAGCTGAAAATCAGCGCTACGGCCTAACAACTGTAGCTTGTGCTGAGCTGAATCCCTCTTTGTCGCCGCGCAACAAAATTGTAGTTTATAAAACAGCATTACCTGGAGCACTGCATTCGTAATTACGAACGCCGCGTTCTCCATACAAAATTAGCTTCCGCGTGTGTTCGTCTGAGTCATGAAGGTAAATTAAATACCCGTAGCCGTCCGCGCGCCGCTACTGGAGTAAGCATCATTCAATTTGCAGGGTGCCGCGCGAGTGACAAATTTGGCACTCACACACATTTTACATTTTTTACATCCTCAGTCTGATTTAATTGTTTTTCGCCTTTTGTAGTTTGCATCGACTTTTATAACTTCCTCTTGGAGGTCGGTCAAAAATGTTGAGATTGCGTTTAGTAGGTAACATGTAGTTAGTTGTGCATGTGTTTTAATTTAATAAATAATTTAATTTAATAAGTAAGGTAAGGTATTTTAATTTAATGTTATATATACCTACATATTTTAAATCCACTAGTATTATAAATGCGAAAGTGTCTATAAGGGTGAATTTGAAAGGATGTACTTTGGGCTAATATGAGGTTCTGCTGATAAAATCTAACAACTTCTTCTATGAAACCATATGTCTATATTTTTCATATAAATGAAAAAAAATTGACTTCCCCATACAAATTGGTCATTTTAACGTTACTAGTTTGGATAGAGAAGGCCACTTTTTCCTTTGCGATACATGGTTCCATGGAAAAGTTTCAAAGTTATTGAGTCTATTCAAAACATAGCGTCGAGTTAGCCACTTTTTCGGTGTAGACTCATACCATCGGCTACGACGAGGTGGGATTAAAACCCCTCCGCTAGTTACCTTGGGGCCAGTGATGATATGTGTGTGTTTTACAATTGTATATAGATAAATAATTATTAATCTTTGATGATCTCTATAAATCCCAAAATATTTGGTTTATATCGATAAGTTATAATATTTGTTGTCGGTGGCAACACTATCGAAACTATTAAGTATGCAATTTAACATTTAGCTTATTATAATAAAAAAACAATACACTTCATAGACACGTAAAAAAAAAATCATGTATGACAATAGCTAACTTGTATCTCTTTTTTTCTCAAGCAGTTTTTTAAGTGTCAGACGCGTTGAGCTGCCATTTGAAGCCACACCTTTTTCTCCGTTCTTCATTTCGCTGGCCCCGGGCAATATATCGGTAACCACCGGTTACGCCAATTTTAATATTATTTGTTTTTTGGCTTCTCCAAGTATCAATCTATCACTCCAATTTTATTCAGAATTTTTTATTAATATTTAAATATAATAACTGAGGTTAACATCTTTATTGCACGGAAATTTTTGTTATGCCTAAATTATATAATGTTTCATTACTCTTTGAAACATAAGACAAAAAACTCGTGAACATCTTTACACTAGTTTTCCTTACCACTTCTAAACATAGAGGAACAATAAAACTTTCAACCACTCTTTTGAAAACATAAATTTATCATTAATAAACTGTACACACCTAATACGAGGTAATCACAAGATATTTTATTCAGTAAAGGCTATTACCCCCTTTTTTCCGCAAAAAATATGTAGCCCTAACGATGTTAAAGTACTATAACTATAACATTTGGATGTGCTTGAGTAATTTTGATTTCCTGAATCTTTATCCACATAACTTTTTCATTGGTTAGGTCTGCAGTATCGTTTGCTCATTAACTCTTTTAAATCAAAGGAATTACACTGTTCTATTTCTACAACCTGAAAATTTTCGCCATTGATCTTGGCATTCATGATTATGCTATACATTTGATCAGGAGTATAAATCGTGTGGTTCTTCTTTGCACGTTCTATAAGAGAATGCATCGAATCTCCTTCAGACTGGCTATGGCCAGTGACAAAATATCTATGAATTATGTTAACTCCATACTTTTGGACAACATATAAATAAAAAGCAAAAATTATTCTATTTTTATTCTGGCCAGCACAGCACAACCATCAGAATAAAAAATAAAATTCTTGAAGCCTCTTCGGCTTTATTTTCAATAAAATTTAGAAGGCAGCTGCCAATTTCGTTGGCGCCCCTTTTGGCTAGACGATAATGCCAAACATAGCAGTATCCCCTTTCATTTAATGAGTTGTAAATCGTAAAATTATATATGGGATACTTTCGCTTATAATGAAAGATTCCTACTTCTGATTGAGGGATCGTCAGGACCTTTTCTAGGTCATAAATCGCTACGATTGTAGAGTCGCAGGATCACTTTCTATTTTATCTTTAGTTTTAAGTTCACGGGCACATTTCTTGTTTTTAATGTGCTTTGTGTAAGCTTCTTCAAGCTGCACTTTTATTTCACTATCGGCTTGATGATACAAAGTACATTGACCATTTTTAAAAATGGCCACAACCGAACTAAGTTTTATTACACATATAAAGCTTAAGATTTCTATTTTATTTCTTTCTTAGATTCTAAAAAAATATATTTAAAAGAAACACTGAATATTTCCAAAATGTACAGGCTGTATGATGTATGGTTCCGGAATGAAAATTATTCTAATTACATAAAGATTGCTATAAAACGACAATATGAAACTGTATTTAATACAAAATTTAATCATTCCTTTCATAAGCCTAAAAAGGATATCTGCAGTACCTACTTTGTATCATCAAGCCGATAGTAAAAGAAAAGTGCAGTTTGAAGAAGCTTACACAAAGCACATTAAAAACAAGGAATGTATCCGCGAACTTAAAACTAAAGATAAAATAGAAAGTGATCCTACGACTACAATCGTAGCTTTTTATGACCTAGAAAGGGTCCTGACAATCCCTCAATCAGAAGTAGGAATCTTTCATTATAAGCGAAAGTATCCCATATATAATTTTACGATTTACAACTCATTAAATAGAAGGGGATACTGCTATGTTTGGCATTATCGTCTAACCAAAAGGGGCGCCAACGAAATTGGCAATTGGCCTTCTAAACTTTATTGAAAATGAAAGCCAAAGAGGCTTCAAGAATTTTATTTTTTATTTTGGCCAGCACGGCCAAAATAAAAATAGAATAGTTTTTGCTCTTTATTTATATGTTGCCCAAAAGTATGGAGTTAACATAATTCATAGATATTTTGAAACTGGCCATAGCCAGTCTGAAGGAGATTCGATGCATTCTCTTTTAGAACGTGCAAAGAACCACACGATTTATACTCCTGATTAAATGTAGGTATTGCCTAATCATGAATGCCAAGATCAATGGCGAATAATTTCAGGTTGTAGAAATGGAACAGTGTAATTTCTTTGATTTAAAAGAGTTACTGGGCAAACGATACTGGTTGCGGGCAGACCTAACCAATGAAAAAGTGATTTGGCCAAAGATTCACGAAATCAAAATTACTCAAGCACATCCAAATGTTATCTACTTTAAGTATAACTTTGACGATGAGTATTTTTTTTTAAATACTGCACCAAACACCAGATCTTCCAGAGGAAAAGGCAAAAAGTCGCCCGTGGCTGATATTGTATCAGATGTATTGAGAAATCTTTACACAGAGCCAATCGCCTTGCCCAACCGCTTTACGAAGATTTAATGAGTCTCTGAAGACAAAAAAGCTCAATAAAACCTTGGAGCCGTTGCAGCTTCGCAGAGATGTGGCATCTTTGAGCGTATTTTACCGCCTATACTATGGACAGTGCTCTGAAGAGCTTTTTAACATTATTCCCCCTTCCCCTTTCCGTTACAGGACAACACGCACTGGTTGCAAAATGCATATGTATACCGTGGCGGATGTACCAACTCGTACTAAACGTTTTGGCGATTCATACATCTGCCGTACTATTAAAATGTGGAATGCTCTACCAGCTTGCGTGTTTCCTTCCTCTTATAACCTAGAGTCCTTTAAACAAAGAGTGAATAGGCATCTTAAGCCGGCATAATGATGGCAGCCAGCGGTGCACCTGTATGCATCCGCTGGTTGCTATCATTCATGGATATTGCATACTGCTTAACATCAGGTGGATGCAAGGTCACATGTTGTGCTCTCATAAAAAAAAAAGAAAAAAAAGAACTGAAGCAATACCGAAACATTATCATACATTTTATAATAATTTGCATTGTGTTGGTGCCTCTGTAGAAGAAATAGATATTGAAAGTAAAGACTCAAATAGCATTTAATTAATAAGCAAATTGTTTTATTTTAATTTTTATAATATATTTTTTAGTGTCCATTTTATATTTATTTTCAAAGTTTAATAATTAATATAAATTATTTGATTTTAATGCTTTTTTATTGTACCGAAAATATTTACGTGGGAAGGTTGGGTCCATGAAGCTAAAGCTTAGATAGGGTTGTACCTAATATAGATATACGTACTTCATTTCTGTTTATCAATAGGGTAACTAGAATGTATAGTTCATTCGTTTATTACTATCATAGGACACTTTTTTCGTTTTATTTCTAATTATACACTTTTTCATACATTCTTATGGTTTTAACGGTTTCTTAATAATAAATATAATATGTTTTTGGTAAAATCATGCTTTCAGAGATTTAGTATTTAGATAAACATTAATTAGATAGTAACATAATTTAAAAAATAAGTTTAATATCAATAAACTGCCTAAAACAGTAATATATAAAAATAAATTATAATATAAGGTCAATCTGTAACAATAGTTACACAAAATTATGTTTCATTGTTATGATCTCAAAATAGCGATTTGTAGATGTTACAATCAAGGTTTGGTTATAAAATTTCCCTGAAAAAGGTGGTAATCGGCTGATACGCTCAAGATCTAAAGTGAAAAATAACATCGTATTACATATATACGATTCTGATTGTCAGTAGTCGGTGTGATTATAAAGTCGTTGTTGATGTTACAATTAAAAAGTTACGGGCTGTAATTTGTATTATTATTTTTTTTAATTATTTCTTTAGATATTTAAGTCATAATATTAAAAATGAGGGTTTTGTTAATAAAAAAAAATAGCTTTCTTTTGACATATTAATCATTTATTTTGAACCACTATTCGCTGAATTATAAACAAATTAGCTTCTTTTGTTTCTCCTGTAAATTTAAATTTTTGATATTACCGCTTTATTGCCCGGGGCCAGCGATTTGTTCGCCTCAGAAATTGGCGACACCGGTATCGTACTATTATGAAACAATTTATGTATCATGTACTCCATTGGCTCTGGGCGCGTTTTTTTAGCTTCGTGGTCTCAGTGAATTAGATTCATTGATTATTTTATTTTTTAGTGTATTTTATTATTATTCTTTTTTATTTATTTTTATGTCCTTTGTTGTGGTTGTGTTGCTGTTGTTGTTGATTGCTGCTTTCATGAAATATTAGTTTGATTCTTAGAATATTCAATGGAAAACAGACTCCTTTCAGATTTTATTTAGTTTTAGTATTAAACGGTAAATTAATGTACCTATTAAAAAAACAAACAAACCTGACCTACACAAACATAGTACCGTTACGCATTAGGATGCGGCACACGATCAAATTGAAACTTTCATGAAGACAAATGTTTCTAAATTATCTCTTATAGAACAATTGGCATCGAATACGTTTTAACTTTGCATTACATTGCTGCTTTAAAACAGATAACGTACGACAGAGTAGTAAATACTACGTAATGTATACTGAAGTTTTAGCAATTCTAAATATCTTAAATTTGCTGGAATAAATGTATGGGTTCAATAAAGCAATTGCACTTGGTAATACATTCACCCAAGCGTTTCTCTCTTAGAAGTCTCTATTAGATAGAATTTTAGTTATCTAAAGTCTATACCACGAGAACTGATAGTGACGTCATCGCGTCTAAACGTACTCCGTTATACACAAGAATGTAAATATCTTTTTGATGCCGCTAATTGTATATAGTAAGCAACGTAAAAATGACGTTTAAATGAATAAAGGGACATTTCGTGGTATCTTCGGTCGACGTTTAGTCATGCTTAGTACTGCATTATATGTTAAAATCTTTTGTGGAATTGAGTATACGTAGGTATATTAGAAGGTTTTGTTTAGTATATTATTGTAATAAATTGCGTCACCATTAGACCATGGGAAGCAGTCAAAACTACGTTTAAAATTAACATTTATTTTAGTTATTATATGTTAAAGTTATTTATGTATAGGTTATTGAGTCTATCCAAATATCGCGATGAGCTAGCCACTTGTTCGGTGTAGACTCATACCATGGGCTACGACGAGGTGGGGTTAAAAAAAAACTCCCCTCGCCCGAAGCACCCGTGATGATACATAATTACATACATCGATTTTTGCAATGAGTGAAATTATTCAACAAAGTTCCGTTAAATTTTGTGTGCGGAAACAAATTTCTGGGTCCGAAACGTGTAGAATGTTGTAAAAGGCCTTGGGTGATAATTGTATGTCGCGAGTAAGTGTTTTTGATTGGTACAAACTGTTTAAAGAGGGTCGAGAACGCGTTGAGGACGAAAGTCGTCCAGGACGGTCATCAACATCAACTGATGATTAACACGTCAATAAAATCAAGGAATTAGTGATTAAAAATCGACGATTAACAGTCAGAGACCTTACTGGCATCGTTGAAATATCGGAAGTATACTTTGAGGGGGACGAAATAGATTTGGAAGAATAAATAAATAATTTTATAATTATGAACAAAGTCTTACTATTTATTGCCCACGGTCGTATATCTACGAGTACAATCACTAATTTTGGGACATTTTTAATTATAACTCCTATTCGTTGCAACTTTTTTTATTGTCACCCTTTTTTGTCTGAACTGTATAAGTTCGGATTATTTGATATTTTTTTGTTCATTCTCTTTGGAATTACTTTTGGACAAGTTTAAAATGATAGTTCCAAATTCAGCATTACTTGTAGTTTGTTTAACTTTACTAGTAACATAGAAATAATTCAAGAAGTAAAAAATAGAAAACAGAAATAAAAATAATGTAAAGGTAGAATAAGAACATTTGGAAAATGGGTTTTTTCTTAGGCACGAGTAATCTCCATCGGAATCACGTTCGTTCAAATTTTCTTTCACTATTGTGAATATAGTTGTATAGTAATACTTATAACTTTGTAATAAGGTCCTATTCACGTTGTCGATAAGCACTAAACCTCATTGGTAACCTTAGTAAATCTTTAGATAATAGTGGAATAAACACTACTATGTTGTAACGTGTAAAAACATAAATATAAATTTAAAAAAAACTTTTGACACCACTATAGTGCCTCGGAGAGCGCGTTAAGCTATCGGTCCCAACTTCACTACCAACTTGTGAAACTGTTTATAACTCTGTACAAACAACGCGATAAGCTTGCCATTTGTTCGGTGTAGACTCATAATACCATCGGCTACGTCGAAGTGGGAATATAACCCACCGCTGGGTAACTTGAAGCCGTCTATTATCTGTCTCTTTTATTTTATATTAGAATATTTAACTTTGGGTTCCATTCGACCGGAGGAAGCAACGTGGAAGGCCCAGGAAGAGATGGAAGGATGAGTTGGATACCTTTTAGAGGGGCTCGTCTAAATTAGCGAAAAATAGAGAGAAATGAAAAGAGGGAAAGGTCTTTGCCCAACATATTTAGTAAAAACATATTTAACTATCACTACTATTTATGGAACTCGGTCATCTTCTATAGTCTACTTTTCAGCTATAACCGTATTCTCTTTCGTATTATTTCCAACTTTAAAAAAAAAACATTTTTTTTAAAGATTTTTATATTAGCCAGAGAGTAATACATAATTAAAAAAAAGACAGATTAACATAAAAACCAGCTATACATAAAAAGTTACTATTATTATTTGCAAGGATGGTAATCGAACCTATGACCTCTGGAATATAACGCTAATGGCCGTGACAACTTGATCACTGAGATGCTAATTTATTTATTTTATCAATGGTAATACGATTTTAAAGTTTTTTATTATTATTATTTTCTTTATTTTACAAACATAAAAAATACAGAATTTTACAAGTATTTCTCTGCCAAACTATATAAATAGTTTGTTGGCAGATTGCTCTCGTTACATGTTTTGGTAAATAATTATAACACAATTTTTATTTATTTTTAATAGACTCAAAACAACAATAACAGAATAAAGTACAGGCCTAAAAACTGCTTACTTTGGAAGAAACAATAAATTTAGGTTGGATTCAATTTGATCCAACAATTGTTTTTTTACTTGGATCTTATAGTGACCTTTGACATGTTAAAAAAAAAGTTCTGCTTGAAAAGAATAATGGTCACCCCAAAATTCAAAATTATTTATTTCATGTAAATCTTTACATATATTTATGTGCTTAAAGTGCTCTCCGAGGCACTATAGTTAACTATAGTTGTTTTGCTAACACAACACAATAACAAGATTGATTCCTCGTACGGCCCACTTTTACGGCCCACTTTTTATTTTTCCTTCTACGGCCCAAAACTTGTTCCTTATATGACCCATTTTTATATTATTTAATTTATATTCCTCGTACGACCCAAAAGCTATTCCTCCTATGCCCCAAATAATAAAAATAGGTTTCTATTCCTGCTACGGTCCAAAATTTGTTCCTTATTCGACCCAACAAGTACAGTCAAAGGCAAATGGCCTTAATTATAAAAATCCATGGTGCTGTTTTTTGCCGCTCACCACACGGAAAACAAATCATATTTAAACAGACAGATACACAGGTATTCTAGCGTATGTTTTCCAGAAGTGTAGATAGACAAATAAAAATCACTTTATATTTAACAATCTGTTTAATAATAACAAGGTTTAATCACAATCAGTTCAAATATAAAATTCAACATTTAAGTATGTACAATGTACAATTTAAATTAGCCTAATATAATTAGTTTTCAAATTGATGAAAACTATAAATATCTCGGTATTTATGAACATGGTAAACACAATTATAATGAAATGAAACAAAGTATTAAAAGTGAATATTGTAAAAGAGTAAAAAAAATATGCAAACTAATTTAAATTCAAGAAATCTTCTTAAAGCTATACACATACGCAATTCCAATTATATTGTATTCGACATTACTTTATAATGCTCGCCATAAACGACAGGCGACAGAAAAAAAATGTTACTACGAGTATATAGAATTATAAAAGAAGCAACATATCATCAGCTCTATGTCAACAAACAAAAAGTGATGCCTATTGAATTATTATTAATATATACATTTTTTAAATTTAAATTAACTTATTATTAGGTATTAAAAATGTATATTTTAATAATAATTCAATAAAATTGACAAATTTTTTCTAAACATAAAGCTAATGATATGTTGCCACTTTTATAATCCGATATAGTCATATTAATTCTTTCTGACGCCTCTATGTCTTTTGGATGTCTAAATCGACTTGTCCCAACTCCTTGTAATATTTGTTCCCTGCGAGCATTTTGATATTTAGCGTCGTCACTAATCAATTTCAAAAATTGTAAAATGTTCATTTTTTTTGAATTTGAAAATTGACGATTTAAATTTGCATGCCATCCTTCGAGCGCATTAGTAGTTCTGTGCCGTTCATCGTGGACATTCCACTTTTCTGCATACTTATTTTCTAGCCACGTGTTGACAAAATAATCGTTGAATTTAATTATGCCATCTCCTTTAGGGCAGTCTTCCATGATGTATAACCATCCATCAGTCACAGATTCCTGAGGGATCAAAGCTAATGCTATACACATTGCAACATGTTTTTTATCAATTGCATGTTTTAAATTCAACTGTTTTGCTTTTTTCCATAGGGCCTGTGCAAAATGAAAATAACAACCTTTAATGTTAGCTTGCGGAAATACGAATTGTACAGCATTCATGACGGCCACTTCGAAGTCACATGTAAATTTTGTAAGTTTCCAGTCCGGTATTTGTGACCTAATCATTAAAAAAAGGGTTTTATATGTTTCCTCCTTTTTATTCGGTAGTAAAGCATATACCAGTGGCATAATATTTGTTTTTACCTCTGTGCTACCAAAATCTGCATGTATTGTATATAACTGATAGAATGGTGACACTTTACATTTAAATGTTCCGTCTCCAAAAAAATGATTATATGACTGCATAAAGGTCCGAGATTCTTTACAAATAAATGCAATAATTCTATTGCCAGTGTCATTTTTATCCCTATAATCGCACAATAGAAAATCCTTGTATATGTCTGGTATTTCAACATCGAAAAGTTTTTTAAACGATGTTCTTTTGACACCATGTGCTTTATTGCGAGCATTATAAAGTGATGTCTTCATGCTCGTAAATGATGGAAATTTTTGAATGATATCTATTCCACTATCTTTAACCAAGGTAAGTGTTTTTTTGTATAAACTAGGAATTGGGTCTCCTTCCAGACATGAGGCTTGCTTCTTACAAATGTCAACTTTTTTTCTTATTTCGTTGCTAGCGAAGTTAACTAAACACATATCATGAGGTAACTGTTTAAGAATTTGATTGTCTAAGGTTATGATAATTCCGTGACATAATCGAGTGGCGCATCGCCACACACTTGTTCCCTTTTTATTATCTCTTTTCTTATTATATTGATAACCCTCATGCAGTAATACTTGAGTACCTCTTTTAGATGTAACGAAGGTAAACTCATTATTTTGCGAGGTAGATATTTGTTCGTCCTGTGATGCCATGTCAAGAATATATTGTATACAGCGCACCAAGCAGCAACAAATAACTGAGTTAGTCTTCAGATAGCGCCAAACTCGACCTGCCTAAAAATATCATATAAAATGTACCTATAATATAAAATGACTTATGTTTCTAATAATAATGTGTAGATATAGTAAAATATAAAGTCAAAAAACATAGAAGTGAAAGAATAGTTTGAAACACAAGGTTAAACAAAATCATAGAAAAAAGTGATACGACTCAGGTGCATCCAGCGTTCCAAATAGAATACAATAGAAACCGCGGCACACAACTAGTAACTAATAAAAATACTTACTTTAATCCGTATAAGGCACTTTTTTTACACCAACAACATAAACACTGAGAGAGCACATTAATCCACAAAGACAAGTTCAGCAATGAAATGTAATAGCATAATATGGCACTTATACCCTTAAATATTTATTGAAAATTGTTTATGTGGTCAGGTAGTAGCCATTTTGTGTAGCCAATGTGGCTTTGTCTTTCGGCGACCGATGCGCTAAGTCTTCATAAAACTCAATATTTTCTATTGTTTTATCAGGTAGTCTTATTTTTAAGACTACCTGATAAAACAATAAAAAATTTTATCAGGTAGTCTTATTTTTAAAACTACCTGATAAAACAATAGAAAATATTTTTGCATTAGGCTATTGTATATAAAAGATGATAAGAAACTAAGTTTAAAACTTCTTTAAAATTAATACTTATTTAAAATTACAACTTTTGTATTTGTCTGTACTTTATTGAATTAAAAATGTAGGCCGTACGAGGAATAGATAACTAAACTGGGTCGTAGAAGGAAGAAATTTAGGTAAATATAAAAATGGGCCGAAAAAGTGGACCGTACGAGGAAACAATCAATAACAACAGTTAAATAGTAATAACAGTTCAATGTCTGACAGTTCAACTACTTTAATGGAAATATATCATCAATAGTCATTTTGATAAAGTAATATCTACGAGCTTTAACCTGCGCGTTGACATAATTGATGACGGGACATTCTGAACATTTCGCTTGAAAACCCATAAATTTTCAAAGATTAGGACACATTCAGGCCAATATTGGAAGTTATTAGATCAATAAACAATTTACTTTGTATACATAAATGTTATTCTATTTTAAAATTTGGATACCTACATAGGTATGTAGATTTAACTTTTTTTTTTTTTAATTTTCATTGATACATATCTAGTACATTTTATCAAAGTTTTTAGTTTAATTATTACCTACTGTATTGATAAGATTCTTATACCTTCTATCCAAAACCGAAAATAAAAAAAATATATTTTACAATAATCAAAGTTGTAGCGTTATTTTAATATTTTATTTTATTGGAGCACGCCATGTGACGTTGTATCTACCTAATATTAAGCTGACCTACAAAGTCCTAAAACTAAAATATAATAAAAATTGCTGTTATTTATATAATTTTTTTTAGTGTAATATTTTTTCACCTGAACCCAAACATTTTGACTTATACCACAGAATAAATACTTATACTCTTTTGCATTCATGTCACTCAACAAGCTCTCTATCCATCCCAAATATAATAATTCTCAAGATATTTATGTGAAGTGACAGTCCGAGACAACGGAGTATTATCATAATGGGTTCTTAAAAAAAATACTTTTCCGAAAAGTCTCGTCTCTTTATAATAATAATAACGTAGCCTTTATTATTCAAATAATATACAATACCATTATGTTTAATACTAACTGAACCGGTGAACTTCGTATCACCTACAACGATGATGGCTTTCCGACGCGCGAACACGCGATATACAATTTCAGTCGCTAAAACTAAAATAAATAGTAATGTGAGTGATGACAGATATACTCGTAACAGTCACTGATGGTTGTATGGTTGAAATATCCTTGCCTTTCCACACTAGCAGAAGGTTAAATAAATAAATAAATTACAGAGCAAAATAAACAATCGCGACGTGTACCGTCATTTGACAACAAAATTGCTAATATTATTTATTAGGGTCTTTGGCGAGAGCCCATAGGGGAAGGTAGTCTTTATGTTTTTCTTTGTATTTTTGTATCCGTGAAAGTTTGTTGTTCGAAAGTGTTGATGATTTCGTGGAATATCCGAAACATAAGTTTGAAAAACTTAATACCTAAAGATTAAAACCAGATTTCGGGTCGCCGCTAAACTCCACTATACGTATGTTGCATTAATGGCCGCCATCCCATTATTGTAGCGTGTGTTTGTGCTCGTCCTCACTTGACACTAATAGAGAAATCGTATACTTTTATACGATCGTGTTGCCATTTACTTATAAACTCTCACCGTACAATATTCAATACTACTTGACACTGGCAGAAATATTGTTTAATAACGATGGTTGCCATTCATTAAAAAAAAAGCTTTTCTTTAGGCCTTTTTATTATTTTTCTTCGTTTAAAAGATACGTCAGAAGGACAAAAAATATTCGATAAAGGAATTTCGCACCTTTGTCCACCGTTTTTTTGTGAGTGTAGGCTTGGCTTATTTGATTAATTTTTAAACACAAGGGTGGTTACCCTTGTGTTTAAAAATTAAGCGTTTTGGTAAGCTTTAAACTCAGTAGCGTAGTTTTTATTGTCTAAAATTTTATTATTTTTGCATCTAGGTTACGTGTACCGTCAAGTTTTATTTTGTTTTAGTCACTGCGACATAGGAGGTTTACTATGCGTTAATTCCTAAATATAGATTTTGACGCCATTAATGTACCTTTGTGTACATTAACGAAGTAACGTAAATTTACACGGAGTATAAATTACTCGTAAATTTATACTCCGCGACAACGTTCTTTTTGTCAAAAGTAATTTTGTTACTACGACACAAAGGCCTATGTCTTTAATTCTAAAAATACATAGGTTATTTAAACGAAGCATTAATACTTTTGTGACTACGATAAAGTTTTTTGGCAACATTGTACTGCTGACAACGGCCCTTTGCGTTTTCATCAAAGTTCATCATAATTTTCAATTCCTTCTTTAAAATTCGTTCAGTCATCAGCAACGCATCCATACAACACGCAATTTGTTGAGATAAATTTTGTGCACTTTTTTTACATCAGGGAACTTTTGTGATCTATTTATGACATCAAGACTGCGCATTTATTTATCTTTCTAGTTTTATTTCTCAGGTCTGTGATCCTTGAACATACAGGCGAGGTTTTACTGTTGGGGCTTAGCAGAAGGTTTAAAGAAGATTAATGGGTTTACCCAGGAGCTTGTGTTCATATTATGTCACTATAGCCACACAGTTTGGGGAAATACAGCGACAAAGTACCTTTGTGATAGAGACGTATCACTTTAATCTGGCCATTCTCGGGTACTCCATTTGGCAACGCTCCACTTCATCGCACCAAATTAGTACAATATCTTGTTATGAATTTAACAAACTACATGGATTCGAAATGGCCGGTTTAGATGTAATGACAATACAACGTAAACATACAGACAATGTAACTTCGTCAAAATGACAAAGCTACCCTTGTCGTCGTAACGATGCTCCTTAAACATATAGACAATGTAGTATTGTCAAAATTACAATAGCATAGCAGTAGAGACAAATATAAATATATATAAATCATTTATTTACCAGAATATGGGTAGATGTTGTTGAAAAGTTGTTTGCTTGATCCTACATATTCTACCACACGATGGCGTGCAATATATATATATATATATATATATATATATATATATTTTAATCTTTATATAATATTAAAGTTAAACTTACACTAACACTGTAATTACGCCATAATTATATTTACACTGACACTGTAATTATCACACATCAACATCAGCACGGTCAGCATTACAAATAGACCCGTCTTCTACAAATTATTTTACTGAGTAGTACAACTTATGAAGCAATAATTTATGCAGACGATTTTTAAATGATTCAAATGGTAGACTATTCAATGATTTAGGAAAGTGATTATACACTGGAATTGCCATGGCAAATGTATTTGATTGGCATAAGTGTAATCGTACTCTTGGAGCGTATAATTTATTTTTAATTTTTCCTTTTGAACCATAAACTTCTTCATTTGTTTTAAACGTATCAAAATTGTTTCTAACAAAAATACAAAGTTCCAGTATGTATAAACACGGTAAAGGGAGTATTTTTAATTTAGAAAATAAGGGTTTACAATTGTCGAACGGATGAGCTTTACATAACGCCCTAATACACTTTTTTTGTATAACAAATGCTCTGTTGACCTCCACTGAATTGTCCTAAAGAATTAATCCGTAACGTAGTAAACTTGATACATGGTCATGATACGCTAATTTAGCCGTTTGTTGATTACTAATATGATTTAATGTGCGCCTTCCAGTTCAAATGTGCGCCTTCCAGTTCAAATGCCTATGTAATGTTACCCTGCAAAAGCTACCCTTGCACCTTGCACCTTAGACAATGCAGAATAGATGATATGACAATATCGTAATCGTAGAGCCAAAGCAATATTGTGGATGTGACAATGTACCGTAGACGTATAGACAAAGGAACATTGTCGAAATTACAATACACCGAGTACACCGTGACAATTTCATTTGTGCCGTTATTATACGAGACAATATACTGTGTTAAAGTTCCTTTGATGTTGATTTTTTCAATCGTTTAAATTTGCTTGTCAGTGGCTTTAACGTCCCTAAACGGCTCCTATTTGCTAAGGATTATTAACGCCACGTTTATAAATTTCTTTGAGTGTACCTTCTGGCTGAGGCCTCTTCTGACAACTCACTTTATCCTGTCTTTAATATTTTTCATCAACAGCTTCCCTATACATTTATTTTGTTTCTTCGTGTCTAGTTTTTGGTCTACGTCTTATTATTTTTTCTTCTCTTGGACGCCATTCTTTTCAGAAAGAGAACTGGTCTTTTTTGTTCCGTAACATGTGTCTCCATATCATTTGGACTTTCTTATTTTGTTTGTTATCTCCTTCGTTCATTATACTTCCTATATAAACTTCTATAAAATGTCTTTAAGTTCCTTTGGTATATATATAAATATGTTTATTTCTTCCGATGTAGCTTTCTCTGATAGAAAGTATGCTCGTATACTTTCTAACAGAAGCTACACTGGATGAAATAAACATATTAGTTTATCTTGATAAATAAATAAAATCTTACAAAATGTATGATTTGTAAAGGATATTAAGTGAGAAGGTTTAATAGTTTAACATAAACTGCAACTGGGCCTAAGTAAATAAGCATCCTTTTGTTCTAACCATCCTGTGGTATAATAATTAGATCAACACTAAAATATTTTTTCAATTCGAACCAGTAGTTGATGAGATTAGCGAGTTTAACCAAACAAACTCTTTATAATATTAGTATAGATTTAATGCAACTTTTTGGCAACTGCAGTGGTTAGTTGGTATACCTAAAGTAATATTATAGACACCAAGGCATAGTAAAAATGATCACTGGTTCAGATACAGCAACAATATCAGCAAAAAGTTTGTGTCAAAGTCAAAATTGTTTATTTCAAGTAAATCTTTACAGATATTTATGAATAGTCAAAAAAAAAAAGTTTAACAATGAGGTCTTAGAGTGCGTTTGGTTAGGCAGCTATTCATTAACAAAAGAACGACAAATATTAATTAAACTTAAACACGATGGAATGGAAATATGAATATGAAAATTACTACCGAACCGAACATACACTACATAACCAACTAGTGTAAGACTAGGTGGTTAGGTAGGTTGTGAACACATGAAGTTGCCGCAACCGCTAGTACACAATAAACATTGTCGTAAAACCTTTTAATGCATTTGTTTGTTTGTTTATTCTAATGGATAAATAAATAAAATGGATGAAAGGATTTGGATAAAATTTTGTTTACTTTCAGTAAAGGATTACTGAAATTCCATTCCATAAATCATGAAACATTTTCACATAGATTTCCCGGAAAACTTTTGCTTTACACACTTTAGAGGTTTTTTATGGTTTGTTGATCTGAACTAGTTCAAAACAAAATACGAAATATAGACAACCTAGTAAAAGAGCGTGTTATTTTTATGATGGTAGCTAGAATTTTATTATGAATTAGCTGGTGCTCGTAACTTCGTGTGCGTAGTATTATAAACAACAAAAAACTATTTGGCATAATTGATTAACATATATAATAATAATAATATGTAGGACAAATTACACATATTGCTCTGGTCACAAACTAAGCTCTAGGCTTGTACTATGTGTACCAGAAGCAACGATATAATACATCTTATATTTTATAAACACCCAGACCATAAAAGCTATACAGAAAAACGTACTAATAATTTTGCCATAGGTGGGAATCGAATCCACGACCTCCTAATATAATGACAACAGTGTCACCACTAGACCACGAAAGCGATTAAATAATCAAAGATGTTTTAGATTTTCCTATATATTTTGTGAGTTTGCTTCCGTAACCTCACAAGCAAAATTGCACTAAAATATTTGTACAACAGCAAGCTTAGGACTTAGGCATTATCTAACCTGTATGAGAGTGAAAATTGTATTATAGGGTGCATAGAGTAATGTAAAGAGAAAGTAAAATAGATAAACTAAATACAGATATAACAATTATTATAGTAAATAATTAGTTATCGACAACAGGTTCATTCAAAAAAGAATAATGAAAAAAAAACAATTTATTATTTTATTTGCATAAAAATAGTATTTACGTATTATTGTCGCATTCCAGATTTTCCCATACCTGACGTCACGCGGCTGTTTTTTACTAAAAATATATCTTAAAAACCAACTCTTTTTTTAATCCAAAATAAACTAACTAACTTTCTTATTTTTAGGTGAATTTTCAGGAGAAAAAATATGCCTTCTTACCTGGACAGACACGTGGGCGAAGTTTTCGAATGGTTTATATAAAATATTGTACAATTTCATAAGATAAAACTGGAACCGGGATGAGTTAAATTGCTTTTTGAGTCACAAATAGAGTTTCAACATTTTTTCATATTTAAATTTAGGATTGTGCAAAAATTTACTGAGTTTTAAATATATTATAATATATGTATATATCACGGATGCTTTACGGCTCCCGAGACCGCCTAGATGGCCTCAGGGTACCCAGCGGACAAGTTTTTAATCCCACCTCGTCGTAGCCGATGGTATGAGTCTACACCAAACAAGTGGCTAGCTCGTCGCATTGTTTGGATAGACTTAATAAAAACTTGTGAAAATGTATATAGATGGTATATACATTTTCACAAGTTGGTATAGTGAAACTAGGACCTACAGCTTAACGTGCTCTCCGAGGCACTATAGTGGTATTGTTAACCGAATGAATATTAGAATAAGGTACTCGAAGTGATCTTTGGTGTAAGTAGTATGCATTAATCCTGTTATATATATATATATATATATATATTTTTTGGATTACTAAAGTATTTATTCGAAGGCACAAAAATAACAAAGTAACAAAAAAAAAAAATTGCTTGCTAGTTATATAAATATTAAGATTTACAAAGGTATATATTTCACTATTCACCACACCAGGATTCCCTGTGTCGTGGTGATTAGTCTCTTCCTTGTAGTTAGTTAAATATACACATATAATCAGGCACACAATCCATTTAAGATACAATATAAATTAAAAACTACTGGCTCAGTAGGAGCCACAAGAATTGATACAAGTTAATAAATATAAAATGAAAGAAAAAAAAATGTAGGAGAAAAATAATAATAATAAAATATTCAATGTAACAGCGGACTTAATATTTATACTTATGTAAACATGACTATTGTAAATACATTATGAGCGTTTTATTATACCTATTAGCAAATATTTATAGACTGTCTGTTTGTTGGGGACATCTAAATTTGTATAGAAGACTATGTATGTATTTGAGTATATAATAGTAACTGAGTGAGCAAAATGTGGTAGTGTTGTAGTTATGTGTGTATTTATGTGATGTGTTATATTAAGGATGTTTACATTTCTTCATATATATATAAGTTTAAAGTTGTGTGTGTTTAGATACTTATTATTGTTTTTTTTTTCTTCTCTTTTGGCGCTATGTACACACATGTTGTGTTCATTAAATAGATCTAAGTATACCTATATGAGTATGTACATTATATATGTAGCGTGTTTAAGTATTTGATTATAGTTTACTAATGTGTGAGTGTGTGCGTACAGTTTATATGAATTATTTTTGTAGATACTTAGGTTTGAGTATAAAAAAGAGTGTGAGCGAATGTAAGTGCGTCATATTAAATTATGATGTGTATGAAAGTGTGTGTATGTGTGTGTGTATATAATAATATATTAGATTAGATTGGAGTGTTTGTTTGTTTCGTGTTAGATTATATAATATTATGTGATAGAATGCCTATATAAAAATTCTGAGTATTTTTATGCGTGTGTATGTGTGGCTATGCGTTAGTGACATGAGTAATGTGTATATTAATATAGTGTGTGTGTGTGTATATAATAATATATTAGATTAGATTGGGGTGTTTATTTGTTTCGTGTTAGGTTATATAATATTATGTGATAGAATGCCTATATAAAAATGCTGAGTATTTTTATGCGTGTATATGTGTGGCTATGCTTTTGTGAGATGAGTAATGTGTATATTAGTGTAATATAGTGTGTGTGCGTATATAATAATATATTAGATTCGGGTGTTTGTTTGTTTGTTAGGTTATATAATATTATGTTATAGAATGCCTATATAAAAATGTTGAGTATTTTATGCATGTGTATGAGTGGCTATGCTTTTGTGAGATGAGTAATGTGTATATTAGTGTAATATAGTGTGTGAGTTAATGTATGTGTAAGTAACTGTGTGAATGAGAGTATAATAATATGGTATGTATCATCACGGGTGCCTTACGGCGCCTGAGACCGCCTAGACGGCCCCAGGGTACCCAGCGGAGGGGTTTTAATCCCACCTCGTCGTAGCCGATGGTATGAGTCTATACCGAACAAGTGGCTAGTTCGTCGCGATGTTTTGAATAGACTCAATAACCCATCTATAAACAGTTTCACATGTTGGTATAGTGAAACCGGGACCGACAGCTTAACGTGCTCTCCGAGGCACTATAGTAGTGTTGTCAAACAAATGTACATAAATTTTTAAATTAAAAACTCATTGGTACACACCGGGATTCGAACCAGGGACCTAAGTGTTTTTAAGTCCAAGGTCTAACTAACTAGGCCACCACGTATATGAATAATATGGTGAGCTTTAAATATTTATATACTTATGTTAAATATTCAAAACCTCTTCCATTTAACTTAATATATTTAAAATATTTTCTGTGTCAGTATAATTTAATTTGTTAAACCAAGTTTTAAGGAGTTTCTTGATAGCTCTCTTTTTTAAATATAATATTTTAAGGTCTTGTGTTCAGCGTGAGCAAATTATCATTTAACCATTGTGATACAATATACTTTCCGCCATGCCAACCACATCATCCCATGAGTCACCGTGAAAAATAATAGCGGTATCATCAGCATAGGCAAGTGTAGTTGCTTGGGGTAGCTCTAGTGTGCACAGATCATTCACATAAATAATAAAAAGAGTAGGTCCTAGCACACTACCCTGTGGTATGCCAAATTCAATATTCGTAAGGTCACTTGTATCATCGCCTTTTTTTTTTTTTTTTTTACGTGGGGAATCCTCATGGATACCCAGCCATCGCGGGGGCGACAGCCAGGTTATGTCAGACTCTTACTGACTAAACCCTACGGTGTTCCTCCGGCCGCCATAATGGCAGGGCCACGGGTACGCTTACGCATTCGTCCGCGACCCCGCCGGCGTGAGCCCGCTTGCGCGGGCACCGTCTCGAGTGGAGGAGGGCCCTCGATATACCCCCCTCTCGACTCCCCCAGGAATAAAGACGCCCGGTAACACCACGGACGCCTTTCCTCACGTGGCCCTCGACGCGACGAATGCCCCCGCATCCGCCGCCCCAGGCCCCACAGAGCGGGGGGAACGAGCACCATGTCCCCCGCCGCCCCGTTCCTCCTCGGCCACCGAATGAACGGCGGCCGGGGTTGTGGCCCCATCCCAACCAACTCCGCCTCCACAGAGAAGTAACGGGAGGGACCCCACTTGGGACCGTTAGCTTCAGCGGAGATGACCAGCCTCCGCCTACTAGAGCCCCCCCACCACGACAAGGTGGCCCCATGGGGGGGACTTGTATCATCGCCTATCCTAACTCTTTGATACCTATTTGAAAGGTAGGATGTGAACCATTCAAGTGACGTTCCACGTATACCTAACAGTTCCAATTTTCTAATCAACCAATGACCCTTGATACCGTATCAAAGGCTTTTGCCAAGTCCAAGAATACACCGATGAACTTTTTGCCTTTGTCTAGATGTTCTCTTACAACGTCATTTAAAGTTATTACTGCATCTTGAGTAGATTTGTTGTTGCGGAACCCAAATTGATACTTCGATAAGATTTTTTTATGTTCGAAAAAATGTAAAAGCCGTTTATTTACTACCTTTTCTAGAATTTTTCCTAATGTACTGAGTAAAGAGATAGGTCTATAATTTGATGCCTGGAGATCACCGTCCTTATATATCGGGCACACCTCAGCAATTTATTTTAATGAGTACGGGACCACCCCACTATTTATGCTTAAATTACAGATGCGAGCAATTGGTTCAGAGAGAATGTGTTTACAGTGTTTTAAAATGTAATTACTGATATTATCATGTCCGGTGGCTGAATTTGTTTTAGAATTGTTAATAAGTTTATATATTTCAAATTTGTCTACAGGTGTAATAAAAAAGGAATCTGCTGGTGATATAAATATTGATTTAGTTAAATTTTTGCTTAGTTGTTCTTCTGTTTTGTTATTATTGTGTAATATATTATTTGCTAATTTTTTACCAATAGTAGAGAAATTTATTAAAGCCCTAAATGATTTTTTTTATTTTTTTTTAAATATATTTATTTCATTTAGAGCTTTTGTTTTGTCAGATTTTAGTTGTAGGAGATGAGTATTAGTATATTTTTTGACATCTATATTGCAAATATTTTTTATATTGGCCCAAGTCTTTTTACTGTCGCTTTAATTTTTTTGTAGTACATTTTTTTTTTCGTAGGTATTTCTTAAATTCTGAATAATGTTGCTACAAGTGTTTCTATAGTTTTTATACTGTTTGTATAGATCTGGATCAGTAGGTTTATTTTTAGTTTTAATATGTAGTTTATCCCTCTTCCGTAGACACCGTAGTAGATTTGGGGTTATCCAGGACTTAGTTATTCTTTTTGAGCTACATATTGTATAATCCTTTTTATTAGCTTCTATACAATAGTTTAGGATTTTACTAAATTTGTTTACGGCCTTGGTTACTTAATTTATCTTATAAAGTTCTTTCCAATCGACCTCCTTCAACTCTGTTATTACTTGAGGAATGTTTATTTGCATTTTTTTTAATTGTGGGCAATTTGATGCTGGGTTTTTTGTTCAACAGATAGAAGAACAACGTCGTGGTCCGTTATATCTGAGGTACACACTACAGTACATGCTTTAAGTTTAGTTCTAAGTAGACAGTGATCTAGTGAATTTGGACCACGAGTTGGAAGTACATGTCCGGGAAAGAAACCATGATAACTAGTAAGGTTTAGATATTGTTCCGAATTTATGTCATCGTTGTCAGGTTTTATATCGATATTTAAATCACCAGCAATAACACACGTTGTTCCCTTTAATAGGTTGAGTATATTCTCTAGCGATTCACAAAATATATCAATTTTCCTAAATGACTGAGACCTATAGATTGCCGCAATAGACATATAATGACCGATGTGTATAAGAAGACAGGTTCCTTCTTTAAAAGATGGTTCAACAACTGTAGCATCTAGCGATGACTTAACTAGGACATTTACGCCGTCATTTTGATTGACATGACATTTTGTGCAGTAACAAGAGTAATTGTCAAGATTAATATTTATATTACGACTTTCTAACCAGCATTCAACAACTGTAGCATCTAGCGATGACTTAACTAGGACAATTACGCCGTCATTTTGGTTGACATGACATTTTGTGCAGTAAAAAGAGTAATTGTCAAGATTATTATTTATATTAAGACTGTATATCTGTTCAAAACGTCCCCAAAAACTTGAACACAGCTCTCCGGCAAATCAACTCTGGTACTACTAAAGATATATGTTTTATCAATTACATCAAATATTGTGGTCATTTTGATATATTTTATTATATATATAATATTTTAGTTTAATATCAATAGCAGCAGCCAAAGCTCAGTTACCAGATTTGGAGAAGCGTAGTTTGTAGAAACAAGGTAAATATAATGACACAATATTAAGTGGTATAAACTCTCTTTCTATGGTTAAATGAGATTTTTTTTGTATATAAATATATGTTTGTAAAAAATTATGTGTGTATAAATGAAAGTGTGTGTGTAAAATATAGCGATAGTGCGAAAAAGTTTTCGTGTTTCTGTACTGACCTACGCGGTAAATATAAGTGTATGTATCAATATGCGTGCATTTATTATGTAGGTAAATATAAGTATGCATGAAGAAATGCATGTATGCATTTTGATTAAAGGCGACACGCTCGCCTATATTGCCGCGCAATTTTGGTAACTGAAAGTGTGTGTCAGTCAGGTGGTGTGTGGGTGTGTGACTGCGTGCTTTCATATATGCATGCATGTTTTTTAAGGTAAGTGTTTCATATTGTATATTTTGTATATGTATTTCGGTGAAATATATGCGTATTTTTTTCCACATAAATAACATATGTGTAGTTGAGTGTATTTGGGTGCGTATGTGTTTATTAGTATGTATGTGTGTGTGGAAAAATACACGTAAAAAAGGATGTTTGGGTATAAAGATATTTATGTGTGCACAAACGCGTATGTAAAGCATTTTCAATATAGCAAACAGTGTAAGTATAATACAGGTAATGATAAGTGTAATTACAGATGAATAATTTTGCATATTACAAACTAATATTGCCTTATAACAAAAAGATATAGTTTCAGTGTTCAAAGTAGTTAGTTTATGTATGCAACATTCAGTAAAATAACTAAGTAAGAAGGATATGTTTATCACCCATGTGATAAACATATCCTTTGTTACAAATTATTGTAGCCAAAACAAAAGGTATAGTATATATAAAAAAAATATAAAACAAACTAAAGAAACCTAATATTAGTTGAGTGGGAGTAATGGATATACTCGTATTATAATGAAATCTGACCAGTACTAGTCAGATATTGTTTTTGCCTAGGGATTTTAACACACCTTCATTCTTTATCCATATGTGCGGAGATCCAGATTCCTTGCGTAGAAATACTCTTCCACACGTAACCCAGCAAAACTCATAGTTTTGTGTCATCATTTCAGTGTTTGTATTTCAGGATCTCATACTCTTTAGTAATATGGTATTACCCATTCTATCACTTTTAACTTAACCTGTCAGCGGTGAAATTAGTAAATGGTCAAATACGAAAAAAATAATTTTCTCAAAAGTAAATAGAAAAACGAAAATATTAGGTCAATCAAACTACTTGAAATCATAGCTCATTAATAAAAAAAAAATGTTTTTAAAAACCCGGTCTCCCAGAAATTTACGTTACCACTGGCGGGTTAAGTAAAAAAAAAAAAAATATCAACCACTTGGAATTTGAAAAATTACGCGCAATACGTAGAAGCCATTAATTAAACAACTGTAGCATCTAGCGATGACTTGACTAGGACAATTACGCCGTCATTTTGGTTGACATGACATTTTGTGCAGTAAAAAGAGTAATTGTCAAGATTAATATTTATATTAAGACTGTATATCTGTTCAAAACGTCCCCAAAAACTTGAACACAGCTCTCCGGCAAATCAACTCTGGTACTACTAAAGATATATGTTTTATCAATTACATCAAATATTGTGTTCATTTTGATATATTTTATTATATATATAATATTTTAGTTTAATATCAATAGCAGCAGCCAAAGCTCAGTTAGCAGATTTGGAGAAGCGTAGTTTGTAGAAACAAGGTAAATATAATGACACAATATTAAGTGGTATAAACTCTCTTTCTATGGTTAAATGAGATTTTTTTTGTATATAAATATATGTTTGTAAAAAATGATGTGTGTATAAATGAAAGTGTGTGTGTAAAATATAGCGATAGTGCGAAAAAGTTTTCGTGTTTCTGTACTGACCTACGCGGTAAATATAAGTGTATGTATCAATATGCGTGCATTTATTATGTAGGTAAATATAAGTATGCATGAAGAAATGCATGTATGCATTTTGATTAAAGGCGACACGCTCGCCTATATTGCCGCGCAATTTTGGTAACTGAAAGTGTGTGTCAGTCAGGTGGTGTGTGGGTGTGTGACTGCGTGCTTTCATATATGCATGCATGTTTTTTAAGGTAAGTGTTTCATATTGTATATTTTGTATATGTATTTCGGTGAAATATATGCGTATTTTTTTCCACATAAATAACATATGTGTAGTTGAGTGTATTTGGGTGCGTATGTGTTTATTAGTATGTATGTGTGTGTGGAAAATACACGTAAAAAAGGATGTTTGGGTATAAAGATATTTATGTGTGCACAAACGCGTATGTAAAGCATTTTCAATATAGCAAACAGTGTAAGTATAATACAGGTAATGATAAGTGTAATTACAGATGAATAATTTTGCATATTACAAACTAATATTGCCTTATAACAAAAAGATATAGTTTCAGTGTTCAAAGTAGTTAGTTTATGTATGCAACATTCAGTAAAATAAATGTCCGGGAAAGAAACCATGATAACTAGTAAGGTTTAGATATTGTTCCGAATTTATGTCATCGTTGTCGGGTTTTATATCGATATTTAAATCACCAGCAATAACACACGTTGTTCCCTTTAATAGGTTGAGTATATTCTCTAGCGATTCACAAAATATATCAATTTTCCTAAATGACTGAGACCTATAGATTGCCGCAATAGACATATAATGACCGATGTGTATAAGAAGACAGGTTCCTTCTTTAAAAGATGGTTCAACAACTGTAGCATCTAGCGATGACTTAACTAGGACATTTACGCCGTCATTTTGATTGACATGACATTTTGTGCAGTAAAAAGAGTAATTGTCAAGATTAATATTTATATTACGACTTTCTAACCAGCATTCAACAACTGTAGCATCTAGCGATGACTTAACTAGGACAATTACGCCGCCATTTTGGTTGACATGACATTTTGTGCAGTAAAAAGAGTAATTGTCAAGATTAATATTTATATTAAAACTGTATATCTGTTCAAAACGTCCCCAAAAACTTGAACACAGCTCTCCGGCAAATCAACTCTGGTACTACTAAAGATATATGTTTTATCAATTACATCAAATATTGTGTTCATTTTGATATATTTTATTATATATATAATATTTTAGTTTAATATCAATAGCAGCAGCCAAAGCTCAGTTACCAGATTTGGAGAAGCGTAGTTTGTAGAAACAAGGTAAATATAATGACACAATATTAAGTGGTATAAACTCTCTTTCTATGGTTAAATGAGATTTTTTTTGTATATAAATATATGTTTGTAAAAAATTATGTGTGTATAAATGAAAGTGTGTGTGTAAAACATAGCGATAGTGCGAAAAAGTTTTCGTGTTTCTGTACTGACCTACGCGGTAAATATAAGTGTATGTATCAATATGCGTGCATGTATTATGTAGGTAAATATAAGTATGCATGAAGAAATGCATGTATGCATTTTGATTAAAGGCGACACGCTCGCCTATATTGCCGCGCAATTTTGGTAACTGAAAGTGTGTGTCAGTCAGGTGGTGTGTGGGTGTGTGACTGCGTGCTTTCATATATGCATGCATGTTTTTTAAGGTAAGTGTTTCATATTGTATATTTTGTATATGTATTTCGGTGAAATATATGCGTATTTTTTTCCACATAAATAATATATGTGTAGTTGAGTGTATTTGGGTGCGTATGTGTTTATTAGTATGTATGTGTGTGTGGAAAAATACACGTAAAAAAGGATGTTTGGGTATAAAGTTATTTATGTGTGCACAAACGCGTATGTAAAGCATTTTCAATATAGCAAACAGTGTAAGTATAATACAGGTAATGATAAGTGTAATTACAGATGAATAATTTTGCATATTACAAACTAATATTGCCTTATAACAAAAAGATATAGTTTCAGTGTTCAAAGTAGTTAGTTTATGTATGCAACATTCAGTAAAATAACTAAGTAAGAAGGATATATTTATCACATGGGTACAAATTATTGTAGCCAAAACAAAAGGTATAGTATATATAAAAAAAATATAAAACAAACAAAAGAAACCTAATATTAGTTGAGTGGGAGTAATGGATATACTCGTATTATAATGAAATCTGACCAGTACTAGTCAGATATTGTTTTTGCCTAGGGATTTTAACACACCTTCATTCTTTATCCATATGTGCGGAGATCCAGATTCCTTGCGTAGAAATACTCTTCCACCCGTAACCCAGCAAAACTCATAGTTTTGTGTCATCATTTCAGTGTTTGTGTTTCAGGATCTCATACTCTTTAGTAATATGGTATTACCCATTCTATCACTTTTAACTTAACCTGTCAGCGGTGAAATTAGTAAATGGTCAAATTTAGGTACACGAAAAAAAAAATTTCTCAAAAAGTAAATAGAAAATCGAAAATATTTTTTCGACTTAAAATTAATTAAATAACATTTTAAAACTCCGGAAAAAACCCTTGGTTTGTCAGACGATTAACTATCGATCGGGGTGTCTAATCAGGTAACTACTTGAAATCATAGCTCATTAATAAAAAAAAAATGATTTTAAAAACCCGGTCTCCCAGAAATTTACGTTACCACTGGCGGGTTAATTAAAAAAAAAAAAATCCAACCACTTGGAATTGGAAAAATTACGCGCAATACGTAGAAGCCATTAATTAAAGTAAAAGTAAAAATAGAATTCTTGTGATTAATGAACAACGACAAATCGTATGAAAAACATTTAATACAATTATCGTAAGTTCGCGTGGAAGGTCTGTAACAAAAAATACAATTTATAGACTCTTAATGCTCATACACATAAGTAGGTTTAGGTATTTTACTTGAAGAATGTAACCCCCTATTTCGAACGCAACTACCAATGTTACTGGCTGGAGAAAGCTGACCATAATCTTTTTAAATACTTTTCCTTATTTAAATCATTTGAAGGTCCGCGGACACATGAACAGAGTAAAAAGAAATGGTTTGGCATCGCTCGAGATAGGTTACAATCATATAAATTTGTTATTATAAATTATTTTGGATGATAAAACCAAAAAAGAAAAGAAAGAAGTCCAAAATAAAGAATGTCTTTTAGTTATTTCCCAAAAGTTGAGCTGTTACAAATTATTAGGGCCGATTCGACCAAAAGTGGGTATAACTTGTACCGAGATTAGTAATGTCAATTCACATACAAATAATTATTCTGAGTATTAATTATTTAATCTACGAATAAATATTTGCACAAAAATCATAAGTTTGTTAAAATCATTGTATAGATATAACGACTTGTACTTAAATTGTTGGTATTGAATTTAAGGCTCTTGCCACAAAATTAATAAAAAAAACGTTACAATATTGTTTTGTATAATATTCAATTTTGTAACTTTGTTTCAAGACGATGAAATGACAATTTTTGTTTGGTATGGTATGTATGTTTATGTATTACATTTATTATATTATATACAGTATTTAAGTAGTTTAAGTATTGTTATGCATCATTGTTAAAATTATATGTATATCCTTCTATCGAAAGTTCCGCACCCTAAGCATATTTCACTCTCTCAAAGGTTAGCTGGTAGAAAATGCCTAAGGCATTAAGCTCGCCTATGTACAATTTTGTGCAATAAAGAATTTAAAATAAAATTAAAATAAATGAAAATTTTCTTCCTAGTTTCTGTATCTGCTCCTAAAAATATGTATATGTACTTTCGAGGGCATCATAACATAATGGTGTAATCTCATTTTGGAAACTTTACAGGAAAGGAAAAAAACTGTTTTAATTTATTTGCATAAATTAAACAGTTTTTTCCCTTTCCTGTTAATTTTATTCCATTAGTAATAAAATTTGGTACATGCGTATTTTTAAGTGTTCTGATTACATTAATATAGGGTTTAGAATGTTTAATCAAAATGACGGCGTAATTGTGCTTCAAAATTATTTGTTTTAGATTTTTGGCGCTAGCGTCTATCTGTTATGATATATATCTGTTATGATATATATTAATTATTAATATATATTAATTATACACCCTATTCTTTTAAGAGTAATTAAAACTCGTAAAAAAAATACTTTTAAAATTACACATAAATATTTTAATAAAATACCTATTTTATCGTAGTAAACTTTATTTATTAACCTGAATACAATTAAATAGTCTTTTATGTATAGGACGGAAATAAATGATTTATTTATTTATTATTTATTTATTTTCACACTTTATTGCACAGTAAACAAAAGTTATGTACAAAGGCAAACTTAATGTCTGTTATGATATAATATTAATTATACACCCTATTCATTTAAGAGTAATTAATGGTCGTAAAAAAATACTTTTAAAATTACACATAAATATTTTAATAAAATACCTATTTTATCATATATATAAAATACCTATTTTATCGTAGTAAACTTTATTTATTAGCCTTAATACAATTAAATAGTCTTTTTATGTTTAGGAACGGAAATAAATGATTAATTTATTTATTATTTATTTATTTTAACACTTTATTGCACAGTAAACAAAAGTTATGTACAAAGGCGAACTTAATGCCTTAGGCATTATCTACCAGCTAACCTTTAAGATTGTGTTCGAAGTCGGGTGCTTAATTTAAATTTTAATAAACTTATATTAATTAGGTAGTATATATAGTAATACAATAACATATATATTATACGCCTTTATATTTTTTGACGCAAATCAGCCTTTTACTCATATTTTAACTTAGTTATTATTTGAAATAGAACGAGATTTTTTTACAATATCAATAAAACTATTAATTATTTATAATTAAAACAATATGATTGTGTAATTTTATTAATTTAAAAAGAATGAATGTTTATATCATTCTTCCAGCCAGAACGTCCTCATCGTCAGCATACGCAGTTGGGACATTTAAGCCCATTTGTCTCTCAGAAATTGGTAAACCATTATAAAAATCGTGAAATATAGCATGTATCAATCCGGACTTGCACACATCTTGCAAGTCCTTCAACTTAACGTTCGATATAATAAATAATAATAATAAATAAAATGTTTATTTCTTTCCAAATTATACATTTCTTTACTGTGATTGAGGTCATTTTTTAAGTAAATTAACACTTGTGTCAAATGACCTCACTCTTCCATAGCTGATTTTCTTATCAAGTACAAAAATATAAACATTAAAATTACTTAACCAATAGAATTATTGTTAACAGAGTTTATTTTTAATTACATTAAAGTGTATAAAATATGCCTATGTGATTGTGTGTGGTGTATGTAGTATGTGTGGTGAATGTGGTGTATGTGATGTATGTGGTGTGTGTGGTGTATGTGGTGTGTGTAATTTTGTGTGGTGTGTGTGATTGCGGGTGTATGCGCGTTTGTAAAAGTGTGCTAGTTTGGGTTTTTATTTGAAAACCTAAAGATTGTAGGTATGAATGCGTGCATAGTTTTATAATGTATAAAGGTGATTCATATAGGAATCTGTTTATTATTGACTCGAGGTATAACCTTGTATTTAAAGAAGCCCTCTTGCTTAAACTTGTTATGGCGCAGCCATTTAACTCGATTCCAAACAAGTGGTGTACCATCTATAGCTTTAATATTTGCTAGAAATTGTTCCTCTATCAACTTTTTATAATCAAGTCTTAAAAAAAAAATCACAAGGACTTTGTGATTATTTTTTTATAAAGTATGGTTTTGCTTTTTTGGCCTATCTATCCGAATCATCCGGTATATACATTTTTCTATGTTCTGATGCCCTGTCTATGGCAGCGTGCAATTCCTTTCTCTTTTGATGATGATCGTACTCTTCTTTCTTTTGTATTTATTATTCTTATAGTAACTCATAATTATGACACCAGCATTTATCATTACGTGGCATATACTAGCGAGATTCTTTTTAACTAGCAGTTCCTTGTAGGTTGTATCAGAAACTTCTTATATTGTAAAGTATCTTGATACATGGGGTAAATTTTCTATTTATTAAGAATAGGTTCAAGGTACATCTTCCTACAATATCTGCGACACCAGTGTGAAAGTACCGCAGGAAAAGAATCAACGAGTGCGATTGCACGATTAATACATCATAACATAGCACAATTTTAGGATGATATCCGCCGCGTTTCTCAGGTGCTATTTCTCTTACATCTCGCCTTTTTTATTTAATGCAGGTCTTACCATCTTATTTGTGATATATAATGTACTTATTTAAAAAAACTGCTTTAAAGATGTAACAAAAATAAACTACGTCTCTCCTTGGTGGCGTACAAACACAAACTGAGTAAATAATTCAAAATATGTTCTATGTTTTTTTAGAAATAAACGGACGTATGTACAAACGCCCAGCAATTTTAACCAATCGTCGTAGGCATAAGCACATACGACCTGTAAATTTAGATTAACGGCGGGCGTATTTGCATATGCCATTACTTTATAACCAACTGTAGGGAACGTATGTTCTTACGATCTTATGTTAAACCAAAAATGATAAAATAATTGGGCGTAGATCAGTTTACGTCTATTTGTTTAGACTTAATATCACAAATATATCTTTAGGGCTTTTATTTATTTTTGAAAATCATTTGGTTCTTTTGTTTATTTTGGTACGTCCTTTTGATATGATATGAAACCGCTACAGCGCTATCAACTGACATTAAAAACAGAAAATCATAAAATTGGCGCATACGCCCCTTTGTTATGAAGCCCTATATATTTTATAAGTATCATCACGGGTGCCTTAGGGATCAAAGGCCGCCTAGACGGCCTTAAGGGCATGGTTTTTATTTCCGCCTCATTGTAGCCATGGAATTCTTCAAGTAGCCAGCTTATCGCGATGTTTGAATACACTAAAAAATACAGTTTCACAAGTTGGTATGGTGAAAATTATTCAGAGAGTAAGATACTTTTGAAAGCACTAGATTGGTGCTGTCACTCAATTATGATACATGTGTATGTTTATAAATTAAAAATAAATTGGTACACACCGGTTATTGATATTTGTACCAATATTTTGATTACTTATAATATATATTTGGGGCGTAAATATAATTATTTTGGATTGGTTGCCTTGGTGATACTTTTGCAGGGCAGTCAACGATTGACAGGTCAAAAGAAACTAGCTAACCACCTAGTCTTAAACCATTTGGTTATGTAGCCTGTGTTCGGTTTGCTTTTTTTTTTCTCCCGCACAATAGTTTAATAGTTCCCGATATGTTTATTTGTCTGTGGGAGGAATGGCGATCTAGCCAAGTACACACTTGGACCTTATATAATACATTTTTTTTATTTTAATATTTCATAAATGCCTATAAAGTTTTACATGAAACTAATATTTTTGACTTAAAATTTAGTGTTTTTAGGTCTAGGTTAGGACCAACCTGGCCGCCATATATAAAACTCCTAAATGTATTCCAAGTAAACAAAACTGTCATTAACCCTTGGAATCAAATTAGGTGTACCAACTTTATTAGAAATAAATTATTCTATAAAATTTTATAACCAATCAAAAAGGTCGCTTTTTATGTTGTGTACCGACCGTGTTCTTTAATACCTATCTAAGTACGTATAATAGGAACGTCGATAAATTCTCTTTAGCCGCGTAGAAAAGTTGAGAAAAATAAAAAATATTTTTGTAGAAAAAATTAAAATCCTTTCTGATAACTACATTATCTAGGATGAATTTATAATCGCATTTGTGAACCGCAAGGATCATTTTATAATAAGTCAATCTTTAGACAGTCTCCGTATATAGACTAATGGTTGCGCCCCTGGCGTTGTATCTGGAGGTCGTGGGTTCGATTCCCACGACCCATTGGTACGTTTTTTTCTGTACAGTTTGTCATGATTTGGGCGTTTATAAAATATAATATGTATTATGAGTCTATCGTTGCTTCTGGTACACATAATATAAGCCTAGAGCTTAGTTTGTGACCATAGCAATATTTGGGAATTGTCCATATTATTATTATTAATCTAGGATCATAATATTTTTTCAGCACCGCATATTTCAAAAAAGAATTATTTTTTCTTAAATGACATGTAATATAATTTTTCTGTGTTTAATCCATTCTTATTAAATGCTTCGTGGAATCTTTTTTCTCGTTGTGGATTGAATTATTGCTAGGCGACTCACGCAGCCACGCCACACCGTCGGAAACAGATAATGCCGCTCAGGTTTTCTGTATTAGTCAGTCAAAAAAATATATCAACAAATGGAAAGATCTTTTCGATGTGCTTACGATGCCACTTCCAAAATATTTTGCATCTTTTATTTTATATTATTCATCTTAACATTTTTATATTCAATAAAAATTGTAAGCATGGATTTAATTGACTCATAAATCAGTTCAATCTGGAATTCCACACCTCTGATGAATTATTAGTTCGGCGGAGATACTGTGACAATTTCTAAAAGAAGTCGATCGATCAATTGTTTATATTTCTTTTTATTTAAAAAAACTTAATTGCATAAATTTAGTACAAAGGCGGACTTAATGCCGCTAGGCATTCTCTACCAGTCAACCCTTTTAGGACAAATTAAGCAGTAAGTAGGTGCAGTAATATATATTTAAAAATAGAGTAAGTATACAAATATTATACATATATACCAATACTCACTTAAATGAATTAATTAAACATGTCCACATTATTATGTATATGTACCAATTCATTTTCAATTTATGAATATACAAATGTATCACATTTGAGAGACAACACCACTATAGCGCAGATATCTTTTGTTTCTTTAAGTTAAAATAACTACATGTCGTTATTATTTTTGAAAATACATTAAGAATTACATGTTGAAACAAATGATGGTTGTTGACTATGTGGAATAATTTTATGGTATTTGTATGTTTGTTTGGCAGTATACAATGTATAAGATTATTAGTTACAATCTTACTGCTTTCAATATCGCTATATATTTGGGTAAATTAATGTTATATGAGTATATGGCCGCAACAATATTTAAATGTAATATATTATATAATATATTAATATACGTGGTGGCCGAGTTGGTTAGATCTTGGACACACCTAAGAACACTTAGGTCCCTGGTTCGAATCCAGGTGTGTACCAATGAGTTTTTAATTTAAAAGAATGTACATATGTTTGACAACACCACTATAGTGCCTCGGAGAGCACGTTAAGCTGTCGGTGCCAGTTTTACTATACAAAGTTGTGAAACTGTTTATGCATGTGAAATGGAGTGATAACCCTATCCAAACATCGCGATGAGTTGGCTACTTGTTCCGTGTAGACTAAGAATACCATCGGCTATGACGGTGGGAATAATACCCCACCGATTTTAAGGTTATAACAGGGTGGTCACTTTCTGGAAAACATGGAAAACTGGGAAAAGTCAGGGAATTTCGGAGAATGGAAAAGTCATAGAAATGTCAGGGAAAATATTTAAAGTGCACAACTTGCTACTGTAAATGACAGGCAACCTAAGCGGAGCGATTCCATCTAAGTTCAAAATATTATGCTTATTTTTTTAAGAATAATAATAAAATTATTTATTGACACACACAAAATACACATATACATTTTAAAAGAAAAACGTACATCAAAAACATTAAATTTATGTACCTAATTAATTATATTTACATGTACAAGTTACTGTTGATCCCTGGCTCCTGTGCTAGGTTACCCTGTGTTACAGGAACCAGTTATAACCGCTCCATGCTTATGTAGGTATAATATTTACAAAATACAAATAAAATAAAATACAGTTCAGCTTTAGTAAGAATACACGAGTAACAAATTTAAATAAATGTGTGTGAAATTTTGTGTGCATGCATGCGTGTGTGTGTGTAATAGATTTTATTGCTCTATATTTTCCGAAAATATTGCTAAAAAGAATTGTTTCTATTTTCTAATAATTTTTATTTCAAATACAATTTTTTTTTCTCCAAAAATTAATTAAAAATAACAAATAATATATTTTTAGGATTTTTTTTCTTTTTTAAGTCAGGGAAAATCTAAAAAAAGTGACTGGAAAATCTGGAAAAGTCAGGGAATTTGGCATTCGAAAAAAAGTGGCCACCCTGTTATAAGTTTTAAATTAATCACTTGTTTGTTTTCATTCCAAATTACCTACGTAAATGTGCAGATGATTAACAATAATTATTATGTATCTATAACTAACTTTATATCACAAAAAGTGTACCCAAAATATGTTGTGAAAACCCTTGACCTTATCTGAGGGTAATGACGTCGCAAAAATGTTAATATTATATCCGGCCATACAAGTATTTTTAAATATAGCTCATTTATAACCCACAAGTCTATATATAAAGTCTCTTCTAAATCCTCCAATCTAATTATTGTTTATTTATTATTACTAATCTGTGTAGAAAAACCTTCCTGGTGCATCACCAGGATGGGATCTTTCGGTAGATTAAGTGTAGAATTTTAGGTCACGGGTTTATTTAAGATCTTCACGTCGAACAATTTCAGACCACGGTGTAAAAATACAATAAAATAATATATATAAAAAACCTAACTTACCCGAGATTTAGCAGCTTCCAATTTGGTTTAGTTTTGGTTAATTTAGGCCTTTTGACAGTTTTCTTGATTTATTTTTATATATTTTAGTATGTCGGCCGGCCGTCCGCTTTAAGTTTTTAAGTCTTTTTTTATTTTTTATTTACCCCATAACGAAAAGGACAAATAAATATAATACATACAAAATAGTTATGGTGTGCCGTGAGAAAAAAAAGAGTATGAAAATAGAACAATCTGTATTTAATTGTGTGTATATAAGCAAATATTATGTATTATTTATTGTAATGTCTACATACATTCTTATCTAAGAATATTACTTATTTATATTATATAAGAATAATAACAGTCCTGTCACACTTCTATTTGTTTTTTGTATAACTTTCTGTGCATAAGCTGTTGTCACATATGTATGTATTTTGTTAAAATCTGTTTTTCTGTTAATATCTGTGTGTGTCGTTTGTATTCAATAAATCTTTAAAATAAAATAAAGTGTCAGGAAGTAATTTAAAACACGTGCTTACAAGATATTCTTATAATTTTAATTATAAAAATTGTAGCACTGTATAGTGTATACAGCTCTAAATTAGAGAAGTCTGTTTCCAGCTACAATTCTTTTGAACCTACAGTTTTTGTTTGCCATACTTTTAAGTCTCTGCAATTTTTACAATGAAAAAAATAGTAGAAGGAGATTTTCTCAATTTTTGTGTTTTAAATAAAATTTTATTTCGATGAAAATGTTTCAAAAACCTACGGTGCATCGTGTATAAAGCATTAAATGAAATCATTTAAAATTTCTAACTAAAGAAAACTGGTTAACATAAAATCAATTTCTTTAGAGGTAATAATAAATATTTGTCGTAACGCACTCTAAGACCTCATTCTTAAACTTTTTTTTATTATTCAAAAATATATGTAAAGATTCACATGAAATATATGATTTTGATTTTTCAAAACAGTGCACCCTAAGCAGATTTCACTCTCTCAAAGGTTACCTAGAAGAAAATGCCTAAGGAAAAAGTAAGTCATTAAGCTCGCCTATGTACAATTTTTAAAGGAAATTTAAATAAATAAAAACTAAAAAATTGTAAGTACATACTTAAGTAAGATTTATTAAGTTACTTACCTACCCTATCGCTGTAGATGCAAATATGTTACATAAAATGCCAACTTCAAATAAAAAAAAAAACAAAAAAATAAAAAAAAGTTTTCTTTCATTTTAATAGGTCTTTTTTTTTTGCTTTATTTAAATACTTCTTATAATCCGATTTATTTTAAAACATTTCCTAAAAACACAAGGGCACTATAGTGGTGTTGTCAAACAAATGTACATATTTTTTTTAATTTAAAACTCATTGGTACACGCCGGGATTCGAAAGTCTAACCAACTCGGCCACCACGTATATTTTAAAGCAATATTATATTATAATATATAAGTTTCGACGTAGAACTAACTACGTAAATTATAAACGACTTTTACAGGCTTAGGGCAGAGCTGCATGAAAAAGCCATTAAACAAATTTTTACCTTAATTTTGTATATTACATTGAATACATTTTAAGACATTATGTCAAAAGTCCTCAAAATGTATTGTCAAAGCAAATGTTCGTAATAACTTCCATTAACTAAATGAGATGTCTCGGAGATTTTTTCAGAAAGATGGTGAGATTAAAACTGTCTATCGAACGCGCTTTTATGTTATTTTTTGAGTAACGTGGCTTGTACACTTATTATTTTTGATAAATCTATTTAAAAAGTTTGTGTTGATGCTAAAATATTAATATTTAAACTGAGTCTAAAAACTTACTTATTAATTACAGTATTGTGAGAGTAAAATACAATATAATAAAATTAAGCTAAATTATATATAAAAAAAAAAAAAAACTATTTAGGTAAACATATTTTTATGTTATATAAAAAAAATCTCGACTCACTTATACATAAGAACAACAAAGATTTATAAATTGTAAAATGTATTAAATAAAAATGTCTAGTTTTTTTACTTAGATAAATCATATTAAAATTTATAGACTTTGTAGATCTGCCACGCGATGGTAAGCAGATACAAAGTTACAATTTCCATTCGGACATTAATTCAAAGCATTTTGGAGATTAACGCACGGAAATTTATTAAATAGACAGTTTAATAATATAGTTTGTTTCTTAACGTATAATAATTTTCGATTATGTAATGGGAGGACAGTGTCATTATATAACTTTCAGGAAAGGTTTCTCGAAGGGATTCGCTGGTCTTTATGCCATAAATAGCTCTAATAGGTCTTTTCTGCTTCCTAAGCCTGCAGCTGAGCCCCAGATAATAAGACTATAATTCATAACACTCTGGAAGTTATCACTGAGTATATAGTTACAAAAAACGTTAAGTGACCTATTCATGTTTCGGTGTTAGCCTGTGGGTTTACCGTTTCAGGAAACTATTCAGTATCAGCATCAATCTTGAAGTAAACTCATAATATGTAAATAAATTCGTCTTTGTTACTGCCTATTTCGTAACTGCATCACTTAACAGGCATAGTGGCTGGGATTAATGCTATTAAACCACAATGTATTGATTGAACCCATTCATGCTTTTTGTAGATGTTCTTTCCAACAAAGGTCGATACAAAGTCACATGCTAAATAAGTTACAATATAGCGGTCTTATAATTAAGACCGCTAGTATTAATAAAGGCGGATTTTCTTCGTACCTTTCAATAACATTTTTAAGAGTTGTTTGTAAAAACAAAAAATACCATCATGGCACCCATGTTCCTTTTGGTTCCCAAGAACCGTTTTTTTTTAACGGCCTCAAGGTACTGAGTTATCCGTCTTCATTTCGCTGATGGTATTCGGAGGCAACATATAACAAGTGACGAGCTTGAGCGGTGTATATAATGGTATAGCCTCGTTGTATAAAGCGGTCACCCATCCCAGGACCGGCCTTGTTATCATCTGCTTAACCTTATTATCAGTTGCGCGTGACTTAACCACTAGGATGTGGCCGCTTTTTAAAAAGATGTTTGTAAAATCCACTAAATTCAACTAAGTGACAGTTAAGTAGTACTTAGTTTAATTTCGAGAAACCGGGTTTAAGCGCTCTCTATTATTAAGTATTTAATGCTTATTACTATAAGCGTTAAATATACTACATAATACTATAACAACACAGAAGCTCACTAACTATCCACTCCAACAAAGCGCCTATTAGTAGATTGTCAGGTGCAGCTATAACTCCAACTGCTTATTCCTTAGTTAGATTTTCATTTATATAATAAACGCCTTACTTTGTATTTTTATATTTGTTCACTCCAAACAGTTGTAAATAAGGCTATTTTTATACGATCACTCTAAACAAAACCAGATTTTTATGATTTTTGACACCACCACTATAGGTACGTTAAACTTTTGGTCCCAGTTTCACTTAACCAACTTGTGAAACTGTTTATAGATGGGTTATTGTTTCTATCTAAACACCGTAACGAACTAGCCACTTACAATAGGCTACGACGGGGTGGGATTAAAACCCCTCCGCTGGGTATGCTGAGGCTGTCTAGGCGGTCTCCGGTAATATTTATTATTTAGTTTTAATTTATTATTATTAGAATTATGAACTTTATTTGTAATTATCTCGTTGCAACTTTTTGTTTTTACTTTGAATAAATATATGAGTTAAACACCTTAAAGTTTTACGAGTATATAAGATTTTGTTTATTGGTTCAATCGATAGTTTTACTTTACACCCACAGGATTTATACTACTAAAGTGCCCTACTAGCTAAAGTGGACCAGTCTTTCGAGTGGGAAAAAATCTGGAACTCTGACCACCAAAAAGCTAAACACTATAGGCTTATACAACCTTCTATCCCAAATAAACCATTGTTTTTTCTCCTTAAAGATTTCTCTAAACAGGTTACCTCGACTATTTGCCGACTTAGATTGGGACATAATAGTACTCCTGTACACCTGTATAAAATTAAAGTTAGGGAAAGTGCTCTGTGCGACTGTGGTACAGAACTGGGAACCCCGGATCATATATTTTTTAGCTGCCCTAATTATTCATGCTCCCTTTATGATATACTTCCTCCAGACACCCCCCGTCCTACTAACATAAATACTTTGCTAACCCTGTCCAGCTTCTCTGTATTCGGGGCTTTAGCAAAACATATTAAAAGAATCAAAGTAAAATTTTAAACTACTCCCCCTCTCAACTTATTTATATATAGTAATAATTAAGCTGATATATTATATACTAAGTAATGGGCCTATACATGTTTATTCCAAATATATGATAGGATTTCAAATTTAAATCCCTTATATTTATCTATAATAAATGTTTCTTTTTCAGATCTGTGTGATGTCCTGTGTTGTGTTTATATTGGCCCCTGTGAAGTCTTGTTTTGTCTAAATAACAAATGTTTATTTATATGATTATTGACTTATATTAGTTGCCAATTCTTTCTGAGTATCTAAAATATTTTAATTTTAAAATTTTACATTAAATACTCCTTCATGCCTCCTTTATAACTAGACATTGGCAGAATTACGCGCAAAGCGAAAAGCCATTTATGAAGAAAATGAAATGAATGAAGATTTTGTTACGATCAATACGTAAACACGATGTCAATATATAAGAAAACATTTCCAATAGAACAAAAAAACCCAAGGATTATTCCAATTTTGAAACCTACAGTATTAAAAATATATAATATATCCAGCAATAGACCAAGAAAAAAGCTGGCAGCTGTGCACATCTGAAATTTCTGAATAAATTTCTGGCCTAAAACAATAATAGTTTTTCAAGTGGAATGATTCATTAGCATAGCTTTCACTGCTTATTATGTTATATGGAATTTAAAATAAAAAGATAAGCTTCTACAAAATGTGAAAAGTCATCAACCGGACAATCAATTTTAAAATAAAACATCGAAGATATTAGTAGACTCACTGTGCAAATTCCTCTTTGTCACCGCCCCATTTGTAACTGCATCATTTTGATTTCTACCTACTTACCATTAGGTAGATACGTGCCTTGCTCTAAATAAAAATAACGAAACTCGCCTAATTACAGTATTTAACAATACAATCAATAAATATTATATGTTTGTTATTTTAATTATTTATATTCAAAGAAAATTTGTTGACCGCCTCCGTAAACTAGTGGTTGCGCTTTTGGCGTACATCCAGAGGTCGTGGGTTAGATTCCCAGCTATGAAAAAAACTATTAGTAAGTATTTCTGTATGGTGTGCAATGTCTGGGTGTTTATAAATTGTTTCTGGTACACATAGTACAAGCCTAGAGCGTAGTTTATGCCCAGAGCAATATAAATAAATAGTCCTAAAAATTATAAAACTAAATAAAAAGAAACACATATTTACTTTAACATCACTTTAAAAATAAAAATAAAATTGTAAATCAATCAAAAAATAAGCAAATAAATAAAATTGTCAAATTACTAGAATGAAGTGGTCCTTTTCTCAAAACATATTATCAATATTATGACCTCAAAACAGATTAGCAACACCATCATCAAAATTACAACTAGTTATTCTGGACCGTTTGCAATGTGCATCAAAATATACATTAAAATCGTACCCAAAATAATTGAACCCCAAATTGATACAAGACTATTCAAAAGTAAATTAAAAAAACACCTAATATGAAAATGCTACTATTCACTAAAAGATTTTTTTAATGATTCATAAAAATATATTTATATTTTTTATAATTCTGTTTTCTTTTACTTTTAATAATACTTTAAATATTACTTAGGTAAAACAGTACTTAATAATAATATATAGTTTTATGTATTCTTTTTTGTTACTAGTTTTAATTTTAAAATATTTTGTAAAAATGCCCTTACAGGGTTATTGTGAAATGCAATAAATAAATACATATTATCATAAAAATCACATCAACCGCAGCATAAAGAGGTATACGGCTCGTAGGTGATCATAGCGAGTGGTTATTTCAACAACTATAACAAACAACATTATTTCTATGTCATCCAAAATACTCCTATATAAACAAATTATTGAAAGTACTTAGTATCTACCACGGCAAAAGGCATTTAAAAGTACTATATACTAAGACAAAATTACATTTAAAAGTTCAACTACTATGTATAAATTACTACACGTGACATTAAAAAGTAGTATCTACAATGACAAAATTACTACGCATGTTACTTGAAAGCAATATTCTACTACGAATAAATTACTACGTTTGGCATTTAATAGTTCAACTACTATGACAAAATTACTAGTATTACATTTAATAGTAGTATCTACACTGACAAAATTACTACGCATGATACTTGAAAGTGTATTCTACTACTACAAAATTACTACGCTTGGCATCTTAAAGTAAAATCCGAGTGAAGTTATAAAAATAATAGTATATAATAGCAGTTTTTTTTAAATTGTTTAAATGAAGAACAATTCTCCGTTTTGGTGTGCTAAATAGGTACTTAAAAGTATAATACTAATTAAAAATAAAACACCTAAGAAATAAAATTGACTACCTAGGATACGAGTAATAATAATATTTACACGTCCACCAAATCCAAATTCTGATCCGATCCGAATGTACCCATAATACTGGCAGCATTTCCCCTCGAGTATCCGGATCGAGAATCGCCAGAGGTCTCGTTTAGAAGAGCACACAATCTCTTCCCAAAGTCCTTGGCTTCGCAACCAGTGTCTCTACAGCGAAAGGGACAAATAAATATTGATTTTTTAGGTTAGCGTATTTGCTGATTTTAGCTGCTGCCTCAGCAGCTGTTCCAGAAGAGCCCACACAGGCCGGTAAATGGGAAGCAGCAAAAGTGTCAGCGCAGGTGGCATCCCAGATTAAGCAACGGCCCCTATGCCATGCACCAGCGTTAACCCGTCTGGGCGCTTCCCATCAACCCTACTTAAACCGTGTGGCTCTAGAATATATAGGAACGTTTGCTGAGGATAGTGCTTTACGAATAATGTCGTTGAGGGTGTGGTGACATCCTCCCTGCACTTCTGCTACAACATAATCCATGATGACCATTCGCTAAGACTTGCGCGCTGCATCTGCATAGGTGAGGTTGACAGATGTTAGTTAGCACCTAACCTTAATGCAACGGCAATCCTTAAAGACTGGTCATTAAGGAAAGTACATAGCGAAGGAGAGGGAAATGCCTCTAACCACAACCCTGACTCGTATGATGAAATTGCTTTAAATCGTGCCAAATCTATGCCGGTATATTTTTCTAATAAACTATTATATATTTTTATATATTAAAGTATGCCATTGACGCTGTGATGATAACAGTGATGGATGAAGAATATCCGATGAGGTTCTAAATGACTCTGATAAATATGGAATCTCAGAAGTGACACCTAAATTTGGCAAAATATTAGTGACTAATTCTGAGACTCCATAGCATGAGGCAATAACGGCAGGTAGACCCACATTCGATACCCTTCTGATTTCAATACCACCAAACTTAATGGGAAGGGAAGCCTGAATCCATTTAGAGTCGGATAGTTGAACGTTATGCACTAGTTCAACTGAATTTTTGATACACTCGTCTATAGAAGATGGCAAGTGTGGAAATTTCCATATAAGGGTTGTGCGAATATTGTAAATAAATTTCGGAATCGAAAAACTTAATTTTAAAATAATTAAAGCGGTATGTGAATGAAGATATGGCAAATGATTATGAATGATTTTAAATTTTGAAATCCTCTTATTAATAACGGGTTCAACAGCTTCAATTTAGGGCTCCTAATAATTCAAAATTGTGTGTACTCAAAATTTTTATTCCTGGGAATAATTACTAAATTTTTATTCCAGGTTTAAATTACTAGAAGAATTGCAATTAATTATTTCCGATTTTTTTAAATTTATTTCCAATCCTATGTCTGAAAAGGCTTCGCGTAATTTAGACAGATCCGAGATGATAGTTTCTACATCACCACCTAGTGTTCCGTCATCCAAGTACCAAATATTTAGCTCTGAAGATAAGGATGAAATAATTGATTGTGCTTGCGCCATTTATATTTGAATCGCTCGCGACTTATTTCTCATGTAGGTAGGTCATTTTATTTATTCAAGTATGGTTGGTACATGTTAAATTTCCCCACCATTCGTCCAAGTTCCTGACCCGCAAGCGCACGTTAAGTCGCGAACCGCCGTGAAAGAGTGATTAATTCCTCTGGAACGTAAATTGGCCACTGAGCTACGCCCGCAAGAAGAGAATACTCTTCTTAATACAAACAGTTTATTGTGTTTGTGATTTGTGTCGTTTTGTGTGAAATTCCGCGACTGCCACGTCCATAGACGTAGCCGTCTGACCACCTGTCTGGGCTGGTCTGCTCCTCAGGTGGAAAGGATTCCACCTGGAGCCGAAGCCTGGCAACAGCACCGAGGACTCTGAAAGTGCCATCCATCACCATCGACTCAGCGTGTTAGAGGTTTGTGCGCTTTTCCTTTTCGAGTTGCATTTCTTTATTGTTCTTCCGCAGCAGCTCGACTGTCGTCACATTCCTCTACCTTAACAGTGTACCAACCAACCGCTAGGAACTTCGCATACAGTCCACTTTAAAATAAGCCCATCGCACCAGCAATTCTTAGCACCCCGCACCTCCATTTTTATGGTCCTTCGAGCCGGATCCCCATTTTCATTGTACCTTCGGCAAGACCATTATGGTCTTTTAAGTGACAGGATAGATGAAATAACCGCATTTCCTCACCATCTAGATGTTAGGATTTTAATTTAGTCATCATTCTGGAACTTTTCCGCTAAAAATTAGTTATTTCATAAAACCGCATGGAAATAGTAAAAAATAGTTTGTATAGACTATATCTACATCCACTCCGCAGTAATATTATCTTTGTGTAATATTATTATTTTATTACTCGTAGGTAGTTTATAATTCCGAACGTAAACCAAGCGTAGGTATTCCGTTCTCTCCGCTCCGCGCGCGATCTTTCTGTAAGGTAGATTCGTGCTACATAATTATTGTGTGAAAATAAAATATTTTAATCCGCTTCCATTTTCATACATAATTATTATTATTATTTCATTTAGTTCGCTCGCTTTATTATATTATTTTACATCGCATTAAATTTCTTTATTTAATTTTATAATTTGTCATAATGTCGGTGTCATCGACCTCATTAAAACTTCTAAACGGTAAAAGAAATACCTTGTTTTATCGCATGCAAACTATTGCAAAACACGCTCGAGATATCGATGATGAAATTATCAAAGAGAGTTTTCTCAATGAGATGGAGACCATAGACACTCTTAGGTCGGATTTTGAAAATATTCTCGATAAGATCAATGAACTTGAGGTAGAAGAAAATCCGGAATTTATGATAAATTATCAGCCGCTAAACTCGTTCGACGATTTGTATTGTCTCGCCAAACGCGTGGCTAACAGCCTACTTGTTAAGCCTACCTTACCTGACGTGAAGCCTGTGAGACCTAGTCACAATAACATGCCCAGGCTACCCCCCATAGAAATACCTAAATTCGACGGGGACGTAAAAAACTGGCCGTTATTTTATAGTATTTTTTCTAATGCCGTTCATAATAATATTAACTTATCAGAGTCAGAGAAACTTTACTATCTGATAGGTAAGTTAACTGGCAAAGCGCAGTCGGTCTGCAGTGGAATAACTCCCTGCGCCGAAAACTATAATATAATCTTGCAGGCTCTTATTGATAAGTATGAAGACAAACGTCTTCTCGCAAGTTCATATTTAGACCAAATATTCGAACAAAAGCCGCTCACGTCTGCCACAGCTTACAATCTCGAACTGTTTATAGATAAATTCGCTTCGTCTGTAGCTGCGCTTAAAAATCTTAAGTTAGGTAATCTTTGTGATTATTTGTTTTTGTACACCGCCCTTAAGAAACTAGACACAGACACCGCACGTAGTTTTGAGCTGGACAGCCGAGGTTCTGGAGACGTACCCTCCTTTGATAGTTTTGTCGCTTTCGTCAGAAATCATGCAAAAATATTGCATAGAACTTCTTCGAACCACGGAGCTACAAAGAAAATTAGTAGTAGTAGTAGATCGGATGCGCCGTCCAAACCCGCCAAGTTCACTCATACTTATGTAAATACCGAAACCGCCGCCGCCCCAACTAGGTGTTCATTATGTAACTCGCACCACGATCAGTTATATAACTGTTCTGGTTTTAAGGGTTTAAATCCATATAACCGCTATAATTTTATTAAATCCAATAATTATTGTTTTAATTGTCTTAGTAGCAAACATAAAACATTTAATTGCAATTCAAAATCTAAGTGCCGAAAATGCAATAACCAGCATCATACTATGCTTCATTTTAATAATACCGCATCCAACGTGTGCACACCCGCGCACGCATCCACACACACATCTACGTCGCGCACTGCGTCATCGCCTCAGTCGGCCGAGGGTTGCGCGGGCGTCTGACCTCGCGCTCCCAGCGATCAGCTGGGACTCGATGATGTAACGCTATGTACCTTGTCGAATATAAACAATTCGCTTTCGCGTAGTTTTTCTACAGTTTTACTTGCAACCGCCCGTGTTATTGTTATTGATGCACTTGGAAATGAATGTTTTGTTCGCGTATTATTGGATAGTGCTTCTCAAAGTAATTTTATTACTAGTGATTGTTCTAAACGTTTAATGTTAAATATCAATCGCAAACCGTGCACGATAGTGAAGGGTATCGGAGGCTCCAGCAAGTGTATTCAGGGTTCCGTAAGTGTAAAATTTTATTCTCGATTAGATCATAATAATAATATTAGTTATGACATCGACGCACTCGTAGTAGACAAGGTGACGGAAAGTTTGCCATCCGTCCCTGTCGACTGTGACGCGCTGCAGTATTTAAGTAATTTGCAGTTAGCTGATGATACCTACTCCGTCCCTGGAGACATAGATATGCTGATCGGGGCTTCCTTATTCCCATATCTTTTATTATCAAATAAAGTGAACGGTAACCCCGCTAATAATAACTCACCGTATGCCTTAAATACGGTTCTAGGTTATGTAATAATCGGAACCGCCCCCGCGCGGGCACCAATCCGCGCTACCGTTTCGTACTGCTCCACTCTGGATTCCGTAGACAAATATCCTTTGTCCAAATATTCATGGATAACATCATCGTACGCTTGTTTAAAATCAGGTGACTTCAGAAACTTACGCTCCAAGTAGTGGAAGCGTCTCTCTGCTGCATGCAGAGAATCGCCGAGCGAAAAAATATCACCTTTGATGGGCAATGCGACAGAGTATCTACCGTCCAGATCGCGGGATGTCGTGCTGACATAGATCTCCTCACACTCCATGTCGTCAGAGCTGAGTATGGTGGGGACACTAACTTCTTCCAGCTCCCAAAACCTACTAACGAGTATTGCATTTTCGGCACTTAGATTTTGAATTGCAATTAAATGTTTTATGTTTGTTCTTCCAGCTCCCAAAACTTACTAACGAGTAGGTTTTGGGAGCTGGAAGAAGTTAGTGTCCCCACCATACTCAGCTCTGACGACATGGAGTGTGAGGAGATCTATGTCAGCACGACATCCCGCGATCTGGACGGTAGATACTCTGTCGCATTGCCCATCAAAGGTGATATTTTTTCGCTCGGCGATTCTCTGCATGCAGCAGAGAGACGCTTCCACTACTTGGAGCGTAAGTTTCTGAAGTCACCTGATTTTAAACAAGCGTACGATGATGTTATCCATGAATATTTGGACAAAGGATATTTGTCCCTCGCGCCGCCGGACACACCGGGTACTAGCCTACCTTCTTACTATATTCCGCATCACGGTGTAGTCCGTAATGATAAATTAACTTCTAAATTACGTATCGTGTTGGACGCCAGCGCTAAGTCCAGCACTTCAGTATCGCTTAATGATATTTTGTACAATGGTCAGAATCTACAGGGTAATTTGTTTAATATTATTTTAAATTTTCGCATTTTTTCTACCGCACTTTCTGCTGATATACGTCAGATGTTTTTATGTATAGGTATTCGTGAGAACGACCGCCGCTTTCAGCGTATATTATATCGATTTTCGACCACTGAGCCATTACAAACCTATCAGTTTAATCGCGTTTGTTTTGGTCTTAAGTCTAGCCCGTTTCACGCCTTACGCACTATAAAACAGTTAGTCTCCGATGAAGGTCAGGCTGACAAATATTCATTGGCAGCCAAGTCCATAGAAGCTGGCCTGTACATGGATGATTATGTTTATAGCGTAGATAGTGAAGACGAAGGCATAGCTACGACCAGACAGATGATCGATCTTATGAAGGCGGGCCAATTTGACCTAGTCAAGTGGTCTAGCAACTCATGCCGCGTTCTGGGTTCGATTCCAGAGTCACACCGTCTTTCGGCTGTGAAGGAATTCGATGCATCAGAATCACATAAGGTTCTTGGCTTGTGTTGGTCTCCCGCATCAGATTATTTTAATCTAAAAGTTTCTATACCTGTAGATATTTGTACTAAACGCGCCATATTGTCGTGTGTTGCGAAGATATGGGATATTATGGGTTTTGTAGCGCCTGTAGTATTATTTGCTAAACTTTTATTAAAGGAACTCTGGCTTTGTCAATGTGACTGGGATGACAAGCCACCCGCTAAAATTGTCCAGCTGTGGAAGCAGTTTCGAGAAGAGCTCCCTATGCTTGACAATATAAAAATCCCGCGCCATGTAGGTATTACGAAGAATAGTGTCGTAAGTTTATTTGGTTTTGCTGACGCTAGCGAGAAAGCCTATGGCGGAGTCGTGTATTTTCACGTTAATAATAATGGCCGCAACTCCGTATACCTCGTTAGTGCTAAATCGAAGGTGTCCCCCACGAGTAGGGTAGTCTCCATAGCGAGACTCGAACTCTGCGCCGCATTAATTTTGTCTAAATTGATGCGTATTATTATTGATGTTACCAGCAGCCGTCATCATATTGAAAATATTTTAGCCTTTTCGGACTCGACGGTAGCTCTCTGCTGGATCCACTCGTCGCCCCACCGGTGGGGTACTTTCGTGGCAAATAGGGTGTCTAAAATTCATTCTTATTTGCTTCCTCGTAATTTTCATCACGTGCCCGGCACTGAAAATCCCGCAGATTGTTTGTCGCGTGGACTTACACCCGCGCAGATTCTCGATCACCCGCTCTGGTTTAATGGTCCGCCCTGGATCAACTTAGACCCCCCGCAGTGGCCTATTGTTGAATTCAACCCTTCAATATATCCCAACCGCCAGAGGAGAAGTCGCAGTCGTTGGTAGCTACTGTTTCTGATCCTTCTGTTATTTTGACTCTCGCGAAACGAGTTTCGTCGTGGTCTAAATTATTACGAATTATTGTTTACATTTATCGCTTTCTTAATTTATTACCCCGTCGAACAATTAATTTTATAACCGCATCAGACATAGATTATGCCGAAACTAGAGTACTCCGCGATCTTCAGAGTTTTTATTTCGCTGACGAAATTGATAATATACGCACAGGCAAGTTGTGTAAACGCAGCATTCAATGTTTGAAACCATTTTTGCAAAATGGTTTAATACGAGTCGGTGGACGACTTAATAACGCGCATCTAGAATATGATCATAAACATCCTATTATACTTCCGCGTAAAGATCATATTTTAGATCTTGTCGTTGATTATCATCACAAAGTCAATTGTCACGCCGGTCCTGACTTATTAATGTCAATTTTACGCCAAAAATTTTGGATTATGTCCGCCCGCAAAATAATTCGCCACAGAGTACATAAATGTTTGTCATGTTTTCGCCTTAGTCCTAAACCAACTTTTCCTATGATGGCCGATCACAGATCGTGCCGTGTTACGCAGTCAGCTAAGCCGTTTATGCATACTGGTACTGACTTCGCGGGCCCCTTAAGGGTCGTAATTTCGCGAGGACGAGGCATCCGCTCTACGAAGGCTTATGTCTGTCTCTTCGTATGCCTGACAACTCGCTCTGTGCACATCGAGCTCGCTAGTGACTTGAGCACCGCAAGCTTTATGTCCGCGTTTAAACGATTTATATCCCGCTGCGGTGCTGTCGGTAGTATGTACTCCGACAACGGCACTAATTATGTCGGAGCGAAACGTTTACTTTCCGAATTACACGCATTTTTACGCTCTAAGCACTTTAATTCAGAATTCGCTCATATATTGTCTGAAAATCGGATCACTTGGAATCTGAATACCCCCGCTGCTAGCCACTTCGGCGGCAATTGGGAGGCGAATATTAGGAGCCTTAAGTCACATTTATTTCGTGTGATAGGTGAGCAAATCTTGACATTTGAGGAACTGAGCACTGTCCTCGCTCAAGTAGAGGCCGTGATGAACACGCGCCCTCTCTGTAGGACGCTTTCTAGCGATCCTTCAGAACCGCTGGCTTTAACTCCCGCACATTTTTTGACTTTAACGCCACTTAAATATTTACCCGCTATAGAAATCGAGGAGGACAGACTTCACATTCTTTCGCGTTTCGCACTTTTAGACAAGTTAGTACAATCGTTCTGGAGGCGTTGGAGAGCGGAATATCTGCATACCTTGCAGTCGCGCGAGAAGTGGAATACTCCTACTAATCCCATTACTGCCGGGACGGTTGTAATTCTCATAGTTGAGAATGCACCTTCTCTTCATTGGCCCTTAGGGGTGGTCGAGGAGGTCTTTCCCGCGAAGGACGGTGTAACTCGCGTTGTTCGTGTCAAGACTGCAACTGGATCGTATCTTCGCCCAGTTGTACGTCTTTGTCCTTTGCCTAATTAGTTCAAACCGCTTACATCTACTAGTTAGTATTAGTTAAACCGCTTAACCGCAATATATTTTATTATTACCGCTTAATTTTTATTAAACCGCTTGTTATTTTAGACTTACCGCTTAATATTTTAGTTCTACCGCTAATATTTTAGTTTTACCGCAAATATTTTAGTTTTACCGCAAGTATTTTAGTTTTACCGCAAGTATTTTAGTTTTACCGCAAATATTTTAGTTTTACCGCAAATATTTTAATTTTACCGCAAAATATTTTTATTTTACCGCTTATTATTTATGTTTTGAAGCGAGTGCTTCAAAGCCGGGGGGAATGCTTGCGCCATTTATATTTGAATCGCTCGCGACTTATTTCTCATGTAGGTAGGTCATTTTATTTATTCAAGTATGGTTGGTACATGTTAAATTTCCCCACCATTCGTCCAAGTTACCCGCAGTAGACCCGCAAGCGCACGTTAAGTCGCGAACCGCCGTGAAAGAGTGATTAATTCCTCTGGAACGTAAATTGGCCACTGAGCTACGCCCGCAAGAAGAGAATACTCTTCTTAATACAAACAGTTTATTGTGTTTGTGATTTGTGTCGTTTTGTGTGAAATTCCGCGACTGCCACGTCCATAGACGTAGCCGTCTGACCACCTGTCTGGGCTGGTCTGCTCCTCAGGTGGAAAGGATTCCACCTGGAGCCGAAGCCTGGCAACAGCACCGAGGACTCTGGAAGTGCCATCCATCACCATCGACTCAGCGTGTTAGAGGTTTGTGCGCTTTTCCTTTTCGAGTTGCATTTCTTTATTGTTCTTCCGCAGCAGCTCGACTGTCGTCACATTCCTCTACCTTAACAGTGTACCAACCAACCGCTAGGAACTTCGCATACAGTCCACTTTAAAATAAGCCCATCGCACCAGCAATTCTTAGCACCCCGCACCTCCAGATTGGATGCCTAAACTAAAAAGTAAATGTCCTAAAGGATCACCCTGTTGTATGCCCACTCCAGATTTAAAAAAATAATAATATAAAGATTGCTTTCATGGAAGTAACACTGATATAAGAAGGAATATAAAAATGGAACATGCGTTTTAACTTGATTAAGAAATTGATCACGATTAATACTGTTGAAAGCATTTCTCAAATCAATCTTTAAAATTAATTTATCCAGATTGTTATTAATTAGAAAATATTTTCGAGTGGCGTGGATAGCTGCTTCACAACCAAGTTGTGTACCAAATCCTAATTATGAAGGTCTTAAGAAGGTTCCCATATCCTGTCTTAAGTTTTAAACCAGAATTTAGCGACTATACGCCTGAAAATGTTTCCAACAGCTATAGGTCTTATGCCACTATCTTTTTTCGTAAGGGCGCACAAGTTAGCGCCACACAGGTAAGGGCAGATTTCACTATTTAATTTTCCTTCAGTAAAAATTGGCATAATCTTCGTTAAGTTGAAATTAAGGATTTTAAGTCTTTTAGATGATTAGATCTTAACCCATCAATACCAGCTACCAAACTAGCGTTAAAACCTTTTAAGGCCTCTATAATATCGTTATCTATAATAATTGGAAAAGAAACATTAGTCAAGGATGGATCAGACGAAACCAGTAAATGTGATGATGAAGGATGCTGTTGTAATAAAGAATTTAAGGTGTTTTCATTGTTGGGGGCTATTAAGCATTCAGATGTTAAAAGCCTAACAGAACCCTTAATGTCTCCATAGAAAACTTTTGATTCAGCTCTTTTATATATGTCTGTATTATGATACTTCAATGCTGCAGATAATGTATTAATATTAAATTGAATAGTATTTTCTTTAACTAAAGAGGTTAATGATTTTTTTTTCTATATTATTAAAATTTGGTAATTGTAAGCAATAAAGGGAAAAGACAAAAGAGCAAACCAACTAGAAGAGTTGTTTGTTGTTATAGCATCATTAATTAATGAGTTTAATTTTTCAGCAACCACACAACGAGCCCCTTTTGTATGCTTTTTAAAACTATTTTGCCATATTTTAAATTTTCAAAAGTTTCTGATGTATGTTGACTATTTGGTACCTGGATGTTAGAAATCACATTAATAGTAGGTGATGCTATAAGCTGATGATGATATAAACCTTGAGATACAGATCTTTCACCATGGGCTTTAGACTTATGGATGTTCAGGTCATGTGCTCTAAAGAGCCTGCAAGAATTTGGACAAAGTGGACATGCCAACATGCATGGTTGGGAATTATTACTATTACTTTCCATAAAATTGACATAAAAAATCTTTACTAAACAAATCAATATATTATTAGTATTAAAATAAAATATTAAGCTAAAACAACTAGAGAAACTAGATAATACTAAATATATTTTGAAAGTGTGTATATTTTTTCAAACAAGGGTCCACGAAAGCAGGCATAAATTTTAAGTACTTGAAAAATTTTACTTGTTTGATTCAACAAGCAAGTTGACAATGGAAAGAAGGTCTGAGCTTCAGGTGTCCTTGGGTCCTTGACATTATTGTGACGAAACATTCACTTTAATGTAGTAATTTAAACGAGAAGGGATTCTCGTTTAAATTTCTAAATTTTCTCCTGTTAGGTTGTTGTTTATTTATTTAAATAGTATGTTGTAGTGTAATTGCTTGACAGCTATCATACATACTTGATATGTAAACAAAGGAATCCTGTAGTATATTATTCCAAAAAACTTATGGAAAACATTCACCTTCAATATATGGTATGGCGAGAAGCCGGGAACCAAACTCGTCCAAGATTCTAACACGGGTGCGACACGCACCGCTTATTAAACTTAAACACTAAACTTACCGAATGGCTTGGTGGTTAGCTTCAGCGTCGAGATCCCTGGGTACCCAAGGAATACAATATCTTCGATCTTGAACCAAAACCACTACAAATGCCACTCAAATACGACGTTGGAACAATATAACAAACAACGCGACAAATCTAAATTATTTGTAGGCGTCTAATACATGGCGAACGAAACTCTACACAATTTCGATGGTATATCTAATAGGCCGCACAGAAACCACATTACGGTACAAAAACTCTATTCACAATAGAAACAAAATAATTAAATCAAGGACAAAATATACACCATTTTTCAATTTTACTCTTAACCGACTGACATAGGTTATGACCATAGATTAGTCGTCCATAGACTCAATTCTGATTCAGATTTTAATATTTTTAAATGATGGAAAAAAAAACTAGAATAATAAGCAGATAAAAATGTTGACATGCACAGTTGTTGATGTTTTATTATAATAATATAATAATAACATTAATAATAAAATTTTTATTCAAGCACCATAGGTTATCCACACATATACACACCATAGACAGCCTCCGTAGACAGTGGTTGTTGCGCCGTTGGCGTAAATCCGGAGATCGTGGGTTCGATTCCCACCCATGGCAAATAAATATTAGTACGTTTTTCTATACAGTTTGTTATGGTCTGGGTGTTTATAAAATATAATATGTCATTGTTTCTGGAACATATAGTACTTAGTTTGTGACCAGAGCAATTTGTGTAAATAGTCCTACATATTAATATATATATATATATATATATTATATACACTATATGACCTATATACGCACATACTCGTAAAATATATATTTTACCGTCGTAGACTAGTGGTTGCGCCTTTGGCGTTGTATCCGGAGGTCGTGTGTTCGATTTCCAAGTGCCAAGCGAGATTTTGCCAGGGTCTTGTGGATAGAGTAAAAATATTATATATTATTAGTGGAATTTCCTGTTATCCCTCACAGGAAATGGAAATAAAAAGGTCTAGGGTAGAAAAAGGGAATAGCGACATGACTGTATGAAAGCATACGGTATAATCCTGCCAATGTCAAGTGAAGAGGAAAGAAAACAACGATAAAATGGGTACCGCCATTTTACCGAAGGTTAAGGGATTCATTAAGATAACACAAACACTGAGACACTGCAAAAATGCTACACTTTTCACAATAAATATCATAACGGATTGCTTATTTTACAAAATTGGTACATTTTTGCACAATAATATCCTATAAACTATAAATAATATAATAGGAACACACATCTTCAGACTTAGGGCTACCCTCAAGGAATCTCTAACGAAGTTATAGAACCGTAAAATACCAAGGGATGACAACGCATACAAATCTGCCAACAATCCATAGTAAAATTCTTAAACGTTAGAAAGTAAATAATTTTAAATACAGACGCCAGCTCGCTCCAGGCAGGACTGAGTCATGGTATGTCAGTGGACATACCTAGAGCTCGGACGTAGGGATGGGCAATAAAAAAATAAATTTCAATGAAATGAAAAATATGTGAAATATATGACACTTTGTAAGTGAAATTTTCAACTCAAATTGAAATTTTTCGGAAAAATTTCAATTGTTGAAAAATTCATGAAATTTACCCATCCCTACTCGGACGGTTTTTGGCTTAGCATTTCGTCTCTTTACGAAAGTAATAATAACTCAATGTAAAATACCTTTGAATAAAAAAAAAAATAGGTCCATGATAAGTAATATTATTAAGTATCTTTTTATTTTCTAAATATTTAACTAAATTAGAGACAAACATTGAGGAAAATATTTTGTAAATAAATAACAATTTGTACGAGATTAATATAACGAAGGGTCAAAGTTTCTTTGAAAATATAACAAATTATCCCAAGTAATTCCGGGGATTACAAAATGCGACTTTATTTGTTTTTCGCTGAAGTGGGGATATTAATTTATTTTGGTTTCAGGTTCATTTCATTTTATGATATATACTTGGATGTTGTACTCAACTTCGTGTGCTTAAAAAAAAACAGTTTGCTTGTTGTTGATAGGTATTATTAATTTAAAACTTTATTTATTTATATACGTGGTGGCCGAGTTGGTTAGACCTTGGACTTAAAAACACTTAGGTCCCTGGCTCGAATCCCGGTGTGTACCAATGAGTTTTTAATAAAAAAAAAATATGTACATTTGTTTGACAACACCACTATAGTGCCTCGGAGAGCACGTTAAGCTGTCGGTCCTGGTTTCACTATACCAACTTGTGAAATTGTTATAGATGGGTTACTGGGTCTATTCAAAACATCGCGACGAGCTAGCCACGTGTTCGGTGTAGACTCATACCATCGGCTACGACGAGGTGATTAAAATGCCTCCACTGGGTACCCTGGGGCCGTCTCGGGCGCCGTAAGGCACCCGTGAAGATATATATATATATAAAACTTTATTTCACAAAAAGAGTACAAAGTCAGACTGCCTTGATACCGTAATTCTTAATGATAGTTTTATTGAATAAAAATCACGAGTCAAAGTGCATCCACTGAATTCATTTCATGATTACAATAAAATACCATCACGGGTAGCTATTTGGCTCCCGAGAACCGTTTAAACGGCCTGTTGGAGGATGAAACTCGAAACGTAACGAAGGGTACTCGCAATTTTTTGTGAAGGCGTATCTTTTTTTTCTGGTCAAAATCAAAAACACAAAATTAAACGAAGCTTGAGCTCCTAGGTAGCACTATAGGTTTCACAATATCCTGTACAATACTCCGATCACTTGTTTTTGAGGTAATTTTACTAGGATTAAGTTAATTTATTGTGCGCGGGCGCGAGATGTGTCATGGCCGTAGGTCAGCTCGAGACACACTAACTGTTCTCACTTGTTTGAACTCGAAGAAATCGGGCTTGTTAAGGTGAGGAAAGAATGGCTATGAGTTTCGAGAGGTGCGTTTGAGAGATGTATGTGTTATGTAATTTTAATAATAAAAGTAGGTATATAAATATATACAATGCGCGCATCCAGATGGGTTATTGATGCCCGATTTCACCAACTTTTAGGTAGCCCCTAACTAAGTTAAGGGACAGTGAATGACAGTTTCATAGCAAATATGTCAAAATTCTTATTTAGGGGCTCCTTTAAAGTTAGGGATTGTTGATGAAATTAGGCATGAGTCCTATTCAAACCATCGCGACGAGCTATATAAAATATATATTCTTTTGTTTAGAGTTGACATTTTAGGTATCCTTTTTGACAACTGCATTTTTACTTTTGTTTTAAAATCGCGCGCACGAAGTTGCGGGTAACAGCTAGTATTATATAAAAAAGTAACATTAACATTATTCTAATAACATAATAAAGAAAAACAAACTAATTATATAAAAAAAAGTCATAATCTAATAATAAAAAATACTTCCAAAGGAGAACTCTACATAAATAACAACGCAATATAATAAAGAATACCAAAATAATGTAAAAGTATATTAGGTGCCTCTTAAACAAAAATAAAAACCGACAATCATGGAAGTATTAATAATAGGGAAGGGCACTAAGGCCTAAAATATGCTATCTAAAAATATAGCCGCCCAAACATAAAATAAAAAGCAAGAATAACTATTATAATCAATTAACCAATGCTTAACCATACAGATGCAAAAACTGTCAAGTGACCTAGTTATGTTACGGTTTAGTCTGTGGGTAACGATTTTCAGAAGATTCCTGCATCGATTTATTGTCGAGGTTGTCTCCTTTCAGCGTTCTGTTACGAAACAGGCAGTTTAATTGACAATAAAGCAGCGAGGATATTAAAATAGACTCGTAAGAGACAGAAATCAGTCTGTGTCGTCGCCCGTTGCGTAACTGCATCATTTAACTAACAAAATTAAGCTGAGGCTCTACCATGAGTTTGCGCATTGTAGCAACGTAACGTATTTGTATACGTATACGTTACGTTGCTACAATGCGCAAATCCATGGTAGAGCCTCTGGTGGGCAATTCTCGCGCTTTGGACATTCATCTCGATTCGAGATTTTTAAACAAAAAATGACCAAATATGTAATTTTTCGTTCAATATTTATTATTTATTTCGCTTATTGTTCGATATTTTTAAACGAAAAATGGCATATTTAGTCATTTTTTGTTTAAAAATCTCGAATCGAGATGAATGTCGAAAGCGCGAGAATTGCCCACCTGTTTATACTTTATCTCATTTTTTTTCCATTTTTTAACATAATATCCATTTATGAGATACATCCTTGGATAAACCTTTCGTAGATTTAAGTGAGGGTGATATTTTGTCTCGTTCTTGTATTTATTCTTCACAACGTTTGTAATAAATAATAGCACATTAATATTTCAATGCCTACGATAAAACAAAATAAATCTAAGAAAAAAAATTCTACGCCCTGGATTTTGTAGGTCGTTTACCACCAGGTCGTTACAAAGTAACATGCCGTGCTCTAGTAAAAAGCAACTGAATAAAAATATATAGATAAAGAATTCTAATAAAAACAAGTTTTAGGTCGGAATTTTTAATCGTCAGATGAAGTTAACTTGTATAGCAAATAAATACGTTTGAGAGTTCTTCATACAAGTTAAAGGTCGATCTAGCGATTGAAAAATCAGGTCTTAGGGCCGATTCGACCAAAACTGGGTATAACTTATACCGAGATTACTAATGTCAAATTATACACACATAATTATTCATAATAAAGTATTAATAATTTAATCTACGAATAAATATGTGTATAGAATTTGACATTACTATCCCCAGTACAAGTTATGCCCTATTTTGGTCGAATCGGCCCTTAGTAACATATAGTGGTACCTATCTAACTACCGATTAGGTCTATGGCTATTTTCACAAAATGTAGCAGTAAACACACAGTACACCCTTTGCGACCTGTCTTAACCAGTATTACAGTACGTGACAGTGCCGCAACGCCTGTTGACAAAACTACGGTAAAAATGTAGAGCTTTTTTAAAACTACCTCGAGTTTATTTTAATTACTTTGCATATTCTTTTTTTTTGCACTGACTAAGCAAGGTTTAAATTTAAGCGTACGTGGTGGCTGAGTTGTTTTTACCGTAATTCAGGTACAGCCGCTTAATCCAAAAATTGTAAAACATTAAATTTTTTTTTTTGAATATAGTTATTATTATTACTTTTCTGCGCTGCCTGTATCCATCGGCTTCCCGCGACCTTTTTCAGGTCGTCATCCATCTTTTGGGGTGCCTGCCTCTGCTGCGTCCTCCAGCACGCGGTCGCCACTCGAGAACCTTAATGCCCCAACGGCCGTCCGTTCTGCGAGCTAGATGGCCTGCCCACTGCCACTTAAGTTTGGCAATTCTGGAGGCTATGTCGGTTACTTTGTCCTTTTGCGGATCTCATCAGCAGTGGACGCGCGAAAGGCTGGCATGATGATGATGATGATGATGATATAGTGTATCAGAGAGCACGATAGCTGTTTCACTAAACAAGTTGTGAAACTTTTATAATGAAATTTATAAACTACTAGCAGTGTTTAAATAATATTTAAAAACTGAAAAAAGAAAACAAATTTCGTGAGGAGTGACTGAAACCTAGTTGGATCATGGTTGAGTACCTCGCTGCGAAAACGGCTTCTTCCATTTAACCCTCAAAAGTTTGCCCCTAAATATTATTTTCCTGTTTGCCCTGAATAGGTATTCCGATTTGCCCGCAAAATAGTAGGTTTTAAAAAAAATCGTCGATTGCCCCGAAAAAGCAGGTCTCTTTGCCCTGAAATTTAAAATGGTGTAAAAAACTGTTTAAATTGTACAGCTAGCAATACAATTAAAGTTTAAATAATATTCAAAATTGAATTTAATTATTTATAGTAGGTATATATGTTGAAATATTGTTTTAAAATTGGATATGCTTGACCTACAGCTGGCAATACAAAGTACCTATTGAATATAATCTTAGCCAAAGTGACATTTATTCCCCAGGCTCTCATTGCCATTGCTTCTGGCTCAGGTATCTAAATAAGCCGTGTGTCATAAATAAAGGTAATTTTAATATAAACTATAATTTTTATTTAATCAAAGTCACCCCTAACCATAAAATTCATGTAACTTTTATTTTCTTTTCCTATTGACCGATTTTTTTATTTTTTTAGAGAAATTACTTCTATGTGGGTTTACTTTCGATTTCCATAAAGAAAAGCAGGAGTATCAAAGTAACCCCATTTTTAGTTTAACTTTTATTATATCATTATATATTTTTTATTTAACCATTTTTAAAGATTTTAAATTCAAATTGGGAATATTGAAAGATATACAAAAGTTAATGTTACCGTTTTTTTTTGTTTCTAAATTGATTTATTTATTTATTTATTTATTTAATAGAAAAATTGTACATTACAGAATTATCTAACTAATACAATTCTTTAAATTATAATGGCTCCAAGTACCTCAGAACAACTCTTTTGGTCTTCGTCTCAGATGAAGCAAATATATCAAACTCATTACAGTTCTGCACGATTTTATTCAGAAAACTGATTGCGCGGGGAATTGGTGCACTTTGTAAGACTTTGATATAATCGATTCCATACATTTAGCGGTACCATATATTTAGTTTTAATATTTAAATGCATTATAAAATCGAAATGTTGATATTGCTATCTGTACACGCTTAAGTTTATTCAATTAGGGGCAAATGGACATACATGTTTGCATTTGTCTATATCTACATACTCCTTTTGACCGTCCAGTCATAACTCTTCTCATAGAAGCGTGCCGAATTCGGAGGCTATTCAAACCTTTCCAATTTTATAATGATACCTTGGTCTCCCGCGGCCATGTTTACTCTTGATCTCATTTTTATATAATATCTGGTTCGTCTTTTTTAAAAAGGCTTATTCTTTCTAAATACCATACAGATGCAAAAACTCTCAAGTGACCTAGTCATGTTTCGGTTTTGGTCTGTGGGTTCACCGGTGAGGATATTAAAATAAACTCGTAATGCAAATACATCTTTGCCGCCGCCTATTTCGTAACCGCATCATTTAGCAGGCATAGTGTGGGAGTGATCAATATAATTGACAAAAATGTATTAATAATAATAATAATAATAATAATAAATTCTTTATTTGCCAGAATATGGTTTACAAAAGTTGTTACATTGGAATAATTAGTTCTACATATTCTACCAACATGTGGTGTGCAAAATATGATTTCAATCCCTAGCATATCATCTATTTTAAATAAACTACCAACAATCGATCTCGTAATGACACTTGAAGTATAAAAATATTACTTTTTATAATATTTTGGCAGAGTCCGTAACAGTCATTGTATAATGCTTAAGATAAATTTATTATTTTACAAACAATATTACAAATGAAATAATAGTTTAATGCAATAAATGTTAAACAGAAAACACTCGGCTTAACACGTTCAGACCTTTTGCACTTAAAAATTATTTCATCCAATAAAGACTAAATTTCATAGTTTCATGAACTGCAAAATTAACTTTGAATGTAGATAGAATTGGAGTGGATTTTATTTGGGTGGATCTAATTTACAAGGGTCCTTAGCTAAAATTAACTAGTTTCGGCCACAATTATCGGAAATCTGCCCATTGTGCGACCAATTTCGGCCGCTTTTATCCGCTTCCAGAGACTAATGGTGTCGCATTGTAACCGAAGGTCGTGGGTTCAATTCCCACCAATGGCAAAAAAGAAATAGCTCATTTTTCTCTATAGTTTGTCATGGTCTGGGTGTTTATAAAATATTAATATCGTTGTTTCTGCTACACATACTTGTACAGCATATGCCTACAGCATAGTCTGTGACCAGGGCAATATGTGTAAATTTTCCTTTTTTTTATTTTATTTTTTTATTGTATTAATATTGTTTTTTAAATAACTATAATAAGGCTAGACTATTGGCATATTTAATTATAAATTATTAAACTTAATCTAAAACAAATTAAGTTTTTTTAATGGAGTGCTAGCTTAAAATTTTGTTGAACCGGCTTCCCTCTCGAATTTTTTATACAAAAAACACTCGTTAAATTATTTGCATACCCATTTGAAATTCATAAAATAGTAAAAATATGTCTGTTAGTTTTAGAGGAGAAGGCTTCATACAAAGTCATATTGTTCCCGCTTTATGAAAAATAAAAATATCTATTCAAATTTCGAAAAGATATAGTTATATTTACCTTATTCAAAATTGTAAAATAGACCTTAAAAGTTATTTCCAAAGAACAGCCTGTGTGAACACTCAATTTTAAGTCACCTTTCGTTATCATGAAATTTTTTTTCCTAAAAATTCACTCGTTTTTTTCCCCTGGGAGTCATCTCCCGTCAGTCAGATTAAGCTTTTTATATATACAGACTAGCAGGAGGGTCTCTTGGGTCTTGGTAAATTTATCGAGTCTTTGGAATGTCCTAAATTTTAACATTTCGAATTATTTCAATGCGCAGCAGGTTTAACTCAGATAAAAGCAAATTTCGATAGTACCGTCACTGCTTTTGCATAAATATTTTTTTATTGAAAAATTTACCCGCAAAGAATTCCGATTAGGTTTAAGTATTTTTTTATGATCTGTCATTTTACGATTTATATTATTATGGGAAATTATTTGGGTAAATTATATTTGTGGTTAATGTAAATGTAGACGAAGCAAAAGAAGTATGTAGAGCTAGAGACAAGTACGCTCGGTTGTCTGCCTACCCCGTAAGGGACCTGGCGAAAACAATCTAATCTTTTTTTTTTAAATAATCTTAAATTGGCAACTCTATTTTTAAGGACTCTATTTATTATATTTATTCGAAAAAGTGTTAATAATAGTTTGTAAATACCATTTCTAAATATAAACCTCCCATTTATTCCCATTTTTTCAGAGATTAATCATTGGTAACATACTTTTACTCTCAAAAGGGATTCATAATACATTTATTTCAGTAGGTGATAAATTTATCAATCGTTCACTTTTATGTCGCGGAACAGGTATATTATTGCAGCTATTAATAACGGGTTACAGTAAAGCGTTTTCAGTGTTTTAATCTTAACCATTTTAGACGATAGCTGCGTAACAATGAGGCGGAATAGTAGATTGTATATTAAAGGAGCAAAATAATATTTTTACGGCGAAGGCGTTTTGTGGAATCCTGAACGTAGCGAGGGATTCAAAGTACGACGCCCGAGCCAAAAATATATTTTGCACTCTACTTTTCATCACTCTACTTCTCATAGAGGATGAGAAAATAAAAGGCGCCTCAAATTTTATTGTAATATGATTATTTAGTAAAACATAGAGTAACAACTAAATTGAAATTAAATTGTACTTTATAATAAAATAACTTAAAACTTGTATTTACGTTTGTGACATTTTCGCAATTATGAAAGATAATTGCGGCGCACTTAAAGAGAATTAAAAACTCATTAGTGCCCGCTAAACGTTTCTTATAGAAAACACCACTTTGGGTGCACCTAAAGGCGAACCAAGTCGTCCCTTTCGAATAGATGGAATGAAAATATATCTAAAAATTTGACCCTATTTTACGGCCTTTTTAGGTCTTATTACTACCAGTTTTTTTAAAGTATCCTTTCTCGTAATACAAATTCGTCTTTGTCGACGAACATTACTAATAACCGCATAATTTTGCTGGAATAGTGGGAGCGATCGATGCTGGATGCTGTTAAACAACATTTTATTGATCGACCCCATTCATGGATTTTGTAGGACTGTTTACCCTCAGGTAGTAGTGCTCCTGTAAAAAATCTTTTATTTTGTTCGTTTAGAAATTAAAAACTATAAAAGATTTTGTTACAATACCGTAGTAGGTCGCTTTCACCTGTTGCAAATACTAAACGCATCACCTTTGCATCTAAAAACTAAGTTTTTGTATTTAAAGCTATTAAAACTTAACTCGTAAAAGTGGATTCATGTAACTTTACTCGGTTACCTTAGAAAATTTAACAATTATAAAGGTTGCACAGTATCATTCCTTTTTGTTTTGATCTAAGCATGCAGCACGCATTTTAGAAATATCTGTTATCCTAAATATAACTTACTATTTTGTATAGAAAAAAATAACAAAACTGCATTCGTAATCGCGAACTCCGCGTTCTCCATACAAAATTAGCTTTTGCACTTCGTTTAGTACTCGATTACTGTAGTACTGCAGAATTAAAATTATGTCGGTCATTGTTCGATCTTTCTGTTTGGGTCATTGTTTTTATTTTTTAGAAATCAGAAAAAAATCTTTTTTAATATTGTAAAACAATTTATTTTATTGCCTACAACAGAAAGATTTTTGCGTAAATTACAAAACTTAAAAAAAAAATTGAACTTTGACCAACAGCAGAGTTGTAATATTGGAAGTACATATGTATGGGCTCCGACTCCAGCTGGGTGATTACGCGTCCTAAGTTCGCTCGCACGCGAATCGTTTTGACGTAATAATGTCGTAGGTCAAGCCTAGCGGCTTTAAAAATTCTTAGAAAACGCGTCATACCGATCGACGTGCGAGCTAACTTTGGTGCGCGTAATCACCCTGCAGGGCCCTTAAGCTCGATTTTGAGGAACAAGAAACTTAAATTGAAAATTATTATAAAAAAAACTTCGAAATCGACTTGCATATAAGGTTATGATTGTTTGTTGATGAGGCAAAATAAGTGTGTAAGATACAAGTGGCACTAACTGCAGATAAATATTTAAATTAGAGCTCCACATGTGATACTGAACATCTCAAGGCAGTCCATGAATAGTCGTACCTAATCGTATTAAAATATACTTATAATCCAAATTCAAAAAAGATAGCCTCCGTAGACTAGTGGTTGCGCCTTTGGCATTGTATCCGGAGGTCGTGGGTTCGATTCCCATGGCAACTCATATTAGTACGTTTTTTCTGTACAGTTAGTCATAGTGTGGTGTTTATAAAATATAATATGTATTATATGGTTGCTTCTGGTACACATAGTACAAGCCTAGAGCTTAGTTTGTGACCAGAGCAATATGTGTAAAGTGTCCTACATATTATTATTATTATTATAAATTCGTTTTTTCGTCGTTAGTTTTGTAACCGCATCATTTAGCCGACATAGCGGGAGCGATTAATGATGTGAAACATATACCTATATATTGATCGATCTCATTCATGGACTTTGTAGGTCTGTTTATTATCAGGTAGATACAAAGTCACATGCCGTGCTTAAATGAAAAATTAACAAAACCTCTAACACCAGTAGGCCTTAGGCCTCTAACACTATTACGTCATACAATGTTAAGCTAAACTTTAACCAAAATGACGTAGTTGTCTGTAAATTTTCAATGTCACTAGGTTTGCATTACGTCAGAATTGCATCATATTGATTTAAATTTAGCTTAGAGTTGTGCGCGTAATCAGCACGCAGATGTTACTTTACCTATTATGTCGGCTTTATTTACATTTTGCGTAAAGAGCCCATTTGGTTATTCTATAGATACTTTTTATTAGATTCAGTATTTACTGATCCTAAGTATAGAAGAGCGTTGGTCCTATAGTGAAGGTTGTTCATATTCGTAAATAGAATATTCTGTAAATAGTTGTAGGTATATGAGGTTTGTTTTAATGACGTACATAATATCTAGGTTAGCTGTAAAACACGTTATATTTTACACGGAATTTCAGCTCTCGCAGATGATTTTACAGCAATTTATTTCTTGTCTTGTTTTTGTTAAACATCTGTAAAAGGTTTTATGCTTTTACGTGCATTAAAGCACTACAATATTAAATATAAGTAGGTTAGTTATAGTATCTTTATAATAAAGATATTATAACTTTAGATCTTTTTATATCTATAGAGTAGGTATTCAATAGACATTATACATACATACATACATATCATCACGGGTGCCTTATGGCGCCCGAGACCGCCTAGACGGCCTCAGGGTACCCAGCGGAGGGGTTTTAATCCCACCCCGTCGTAGCCGATAGTATGAGTCTACACCGAACAATTGGCTAGCTCGTCGCGATGTTTTGAATAGACTCAATAACCCATCTATAAACAGTTTCACAAGTTGGTATAGTGAAACCGGGACCGACGGCTTAACGTGCTCTCCGAGGCACTATAGTGGTGTTGTCAAACAAATTTACATATTTTTTTTAATAATCAAATCTTTTATTACATAAATAAAGTATAACAATTATATTTAAAATTACAAAAAAAAAAAAAAAAAAAAGTTAATTGGATGAGCGCAGTGTTCCGAGGACACTCGCTGCATTCCCCCGTTGCACAGCGAGGCTGACCCTTTGAGTAAAGTACTCCTTACTCAAAGGTTCACCCGTCACTAAACGGAGCATATCACTAAGCTCGCGGGAGAATGCCAGAGCGTCCTCGGACCACGGGCCATTTTTTTAATTAAAAACTCATTGGTACACACCGGGATTCGAACCAGGGACCTAAGTGTTTTCAAGTCCAAGGTCTAACCAACTCGGCCACCACGTATATCAACATTATAGATGTAAGTAATAAAAAAAATGGGAAGGAATCATGGCTTTTTTTAAATATTTATTTATTAACCGACTTTAAAAAGCGAGGAGCTTCTCAATTCGACGCGTACCTATGATTTTTTTTTGCGTATGTTACCTAATATCTATTTTGAAAATACCATCACAGGTGCTATTTTAGCTCCCGAGAACCGTTTAAACGGCCTCAAGGTGCCCAGCGGAGGGATTAACCCGTCCTCATTTCGCCGATGGTATTCGGGTGCATATTTCAAAACATGAGGTGTCTCTTTTGATATTTCGAAAATTATTTTTCTAATTGAAAGAGTTACACCCGTATTCTAAGACGTTGCCTCAACTATTACTCAACTCAAAATTCCCTTAAGGAACGACATTTGTATTTTTAGTTGTCAAAATCTTCCTTACCTAAGGAATTTCCTTTGCTTTCCTTATTCAAGGTCCTCGACGAACTGTCAAAGCTAAGGTACATTGGCATCTACCTTACAGGCACCTTACAGTGGTTAGGTCTACTTTTTTAAGTTTATAAAACTTATGTTTTTTAAATTAAATCAATAATCACAAATATTATTTATTAATAGTACTTATTTATTAATTTTTTAAAATGGAATTCATACTGTTAATTAAGTAAAATACGTTATTATTGCGTATATACTAATTGTGTATATTAAATGGATTTCGAAGAGTTTTTGGATTATATTAGAGATAATCCATATTGTAATTATGTACCACGCCGGTATATACGGGATACACAAATTATGTAGTAACCAAACGGAAGATTTTTATTTATTTATTTTTATTTATTATGTTTTGGAAACGATTTTTCTATTTAGTATTCAGTGCTGGCGTAAAAAATACTACCAAAATATTTAAAAATACTAGTTTTTTTAAGAAGTTATTATTGTTATTAAAATATGTTTAAGGAAATAATATTATTTTATTTGGGTCTCCAAATTATTTTGTAATTAAATTCTTTTTTTTGTAAAAAATAAATACCATTTTAGTAAGGATTAATGACATTGGCAACATTTGGTGCTCCCATCTCTGTGACCTTCCTTTTTGTAGGTTTCTCCTCACTCCTCACATTCGGCTGAGTTTTACAACTAAGAATACCAATTTCGAGGTTTCTTATAATCGCTCCTTCGAGTGCCTTCAAGAAGTTTAAGCTGAGGTAAGCATGAAGTATCGTCTTAGAATACGGGTGTTAGTCACCAAGTTGGTCTCATATTTTTTTGTGAAGAAGATCTGATGAAGACTATCATAGCTGAAACTGGAACTTTGCAAATTTCGAGAGGTTTTATTAATATTACACCATATCTTTGCTACATGTAAACCGATTTTTATTATCATTACTTTATTTAAAAGCGTGGATCACAAAGTTGGTTTTATGACTGGAAGAAGGGTTTCGGAACTGGATGGTGGAATACCTCAAAATGAAAGAGTATGTTTTCTACAAATATCTGTGAAATCTGAACTGTTTTAAGGATTCTTGTTTAATTTTAAATAATGTATTATATTTATATTTATTCAGTTACCAACTGAAGGAGACTGAGAGCTTCAATAATAAAAAAATGTTTAATTTAGAATTTAAAAACTAATGTGAAGTTTATCTCAATTAATTAAATTCTAACTTTATTATAAGTTTCAATAAAAATAATATAATTTTATGTCAAAATAACGAAAAAACTCTTTGACGGATAACAGCATAAGTAATGGTATAGTATTGTGGCAAAACTTTAATTTACCATATTTGATTAGAATCATGTCAACACTAAAAAATGTGAAATAAAAACTTTTAACAATAACAAAACGACTTTAAAAACACTAAAAAGTTTAAAATAATGAATATTTCCAAGTGTTATTCCTAATGTCCTACTGCATTTTAATTTTAAAGTTGGCACCGCTAAATAAAATAATTGTCATTCATTCATTGTAGTTCATTCCCCTGCCTTCCAACCACGCGATGGACCCGGCACCCGCATGGTGAAGCCATGGATAGAAGCTAAGAACGTTATCTCTCTCTCTTAGAATGTCTGGTGCCATCCTAATGTATCATAGGTTTAGTTTAGTAATTTAGATGTTTATAGAATCACAAAAAAAAGTGGTTACGTGGTGGCCGAGTTGGTTAGATCTTGCACTTAAAAATACTTTGGTCCCTGGTTCGAATCCCGGTGTGTACCAATGAGTTTTTAATTAAAAAAAATATGTACATTTGTTTGACAACACCACTATAGTGCCTCGGAGAGCACGTTAAGCTGTCGGTCCCGGTTTCACTATACCAACTTGTGAAACTCTTTATAGATGGGTTATTGAGTCTATTCAAAACATCGCGACGAGCTAGCCACTTGTTCGGTGTAGACTCATACCATCGGCTTCGACGAGGTGGGATTAAAAACTCCTCCGCTGGGTACCCTGGGGCCGTCTAGGCGGTCTCGGACGCCGTAAGGCACCCGTGATGATATATATATATATATAAAAGTACAATAGGCAATACTTTACAAGAAAAATAATTTATATTACTTGCTGGGTAGGTAGGTAAATTGCGGAAACAGATTTTATGTCGAACTGTTTTCTCTTATCTTGGTATACCGTGAGAAGAACAAGAAACATTATTAATGTAACATCTTTTTAAGACCCTTTGTTCTCAAATAAACGAAATTGACTTTAGATTTAAAAATCACACCTATTATTGATAACTTGGTGCCGACTTCATAAAGCCAAGCTTGAACTACGTCATCCTGACGTAGTTTCACTTTCTTAACAATGTCTCCAAAAATCTTAGAAAATTACGTCATCGAGATTAACAAGCGAGCTAACTTAGTGCGTGTAATATAGGTACAGGGGTCTAACTTTGAACTTAGTGGGAATAAAAAAAATATATATATAATGAAACCATACATTGTATTTCACTTTTATTCTACTAACAACATTTCTAAATTATTTTTTACAGAAAATACATTTTTATTCATAAATATTTGTGGGTAGGTACTATATACAAATTATTTATGATTTTTTTTTCTTTTTAGAATTACCATTATACTTATTTTATTTTAATAACAATGTAATCGGGTAATATAGTATATATTTAGGCTTCTTAAAAATAATTATATAAAAAATTGTTTACACAGATAGTTATTATTATTATACCTACCTACCTACCTACATTTATTTTCGTTTATTATAAATTGGCTAAAGTAAAATTTAAACTTAAATGCGAAGGCAAAGAATGCACATTTAAAAAAACAAAAATTTAAGCAACTTATTTTTAAAAGAAAAAAATATCACAAAAACCTATTAAAAATAATACGAACAAATTATATTCTGCTAACAATAAAATATTTTTTTTATTGATTTTATTTACAAATTCTATAAAAAGAAAAAAAGAAAGAAAAAAAAAATTAATCGTAACAACAACAAGATTACAAAATATACTTAAAAAATATATATTACTCCATAATTTATTTAGGCTCAGTGCTAGATCCACAGTCGGTGCTCAAGACAAAGTTTGCTCATTAAAATGTCAAAAATTACATTGTTTGTACCATAGCAAAACCCCGCCCAAAACACGGCCGCCGACCTCACCCTCAGAGTTATGACACAAAAATAGACAATAAAAACTAAAATATAAAAAATAAAAAAAACATTTGCAACACATACAGAGCTTGTTGCGTGACGAGAAATAGGTAACCAGCTCAGCACATGCCATAACGTGATGTCATGGCGCTGATTTTCAGCTGGTGCCTTTGGTAGGACGGTAGGTTCTCGGCGATAATATTAGGGCAGACAATGTATTCAAATACAGGTATAATAGTTATAATATAATATATATAGGAAAATACGTACAAAAAACATAATTATGCTCGTGCATAGGTAGTACACGGTGTTTATCTAAATTCTACAAACCACACAATTGTTTATTTATTATTGACGTGGTTGTCTAAGCAATACCCAAGACAGACAGATGGATACGAAAACAATATCTATATATTTACATTAAAGTAACTAAGCATCAATGGTCCAGCGCGTATTCTACGTACCTGCTTCAGATATGGATCTGGGACGAACGTGAGAGGAACGAGCTATTTTTCATTATTATTATTTAAGATACTAATTTTTCATTATTGTTATGATTTAGATATAAATTTTTCATTATTATTATGATTTAAGATACTGATTTTTCATTATTATTATGATTTAAGATACCAATTTTTCATTATTATTATGATTTAAGACACTAATTAAATTGTTAATTTATTTTTTTATTTTATAGCGGGAAAATCTTTGACCAATGTGCCCAATGGTCCTCGTCCTTTTTGTTTAGGGTATGTAACTACACATAAAATCTAGACATAAAAATTACTTATAATAATTATATATTAACCTACATATTTATATACCTATAAAAAATAACTTGTAACTTTTTTTATACATAATTTACAAATACCTTTCCGGGAAAATCTTACTTATGATTAAAAAAAATCATTAATATATATTTTTTTCTATTTAGAATTACTATTATATATATATAATTATGTAATGGTAATTGTATATTGTAGCTTAAATAATATAAAAAAATATTCAACTGTAATTATTATATTACAAAAGTTTTTTGTCAAGTAAATTACACATTGAAAAATCTGTAATACTAAGGGCTGATCTTTCAATCACCAGATAAAGCTATCTGTTGGATATCACAATAGCACAATATTTTTTTAATTATTTTAATTTGACTTATCCTTATTCAGTATTTATCTTTATTATATTGATGTACTTAAGTCTACCAATTGATATAAAAAAAAAAGTTGAAGATTTTCCGTATAATCTCTATAACTATTTAATTTAATAATATTAAAGTACATGTAATTGTAAGGAATTATATATATATAATTGATACAGATTCATTAATATATATATATATATATATATATATATATAATAAAATTATTAGGTATATCATTTTAGAACACGGCACCCACCTAAATCAGTATATATATAGTTTCAATGCTTGTATCGCACATTTGTCACCTTATATATTAAATATAAAATTACGTACGTAAAGTAAGGTAGATTATACATGCATTCTCGTATATACAGTCATAATATTATATTGCCTTAATTGAAGTAGGTACCCTCCACTATATTAAAGAGTTTCCTGGCCACTTAATACATATAAATTAACCATAAAATTTAATGTATTTAATTTTTTTTTTTATAGTGAGATAAATATACCTACTGGGTGAATTTAAAAATATGTACTTTTGTTCTAATATGAGGTTCTTTTGATCAACTCGAACAACTTTTCACATGGAACCAATTTTTGATTTGGTTGAAAGGAAAAGTTGTTCAATTTGATCAGCAGAACCTCATATTAGCCCAAAGTACCTACATCTTTTTAAAGTCAACCTGTAGCTTAAAAAAGTTTTTTGTTAAATAACTTAGTTTCCCTATTGAATAAATGTTTATTATTATTATTTTATTTATATTAGATTTATTATTATTCTTTCTTTTCTATTTTTCTTTATTATTGGAGTCAAGATTCAATGCAAAGTCGATCAATACCGCTTACAAATAAGTTTTTCCTATCTCATGGAACGACATTCTTACGATTTAAATCGAATAGTCTGATTGAATTTCCCTCGACCATGAATAGAGCATAGTCGTATACAATTTAAATAGGTATCGTAGTAAATGCATATCTTTGAATAAATATAAACTTCTTTGAACCTATACTAATATTATAAAGCTGAATAGTTTGTTTCTTTGTTTGGGCGCGCTAATCTCATGAACTACTGGTTCGATTTGAAAAAAATATTTTAGTGTTAGATAGCCCAGTAATCGACAAAGGCTATAGGCTATATAATAATACGTCACGACTAATAGGAGCGGAGCAAAAATGAAAAATGTTGCAAAAACGGAGATAAATTATTGCCTTTAAGAGCGTACCCTGCGTAAACGGTTACGCAGACGAATTTAAGCGGGTCAGCTAGTATAGGTATATTATTAATTAGACCTTAAAATTATTGACAACCTTTTTCCCTTTTAATACTAATCGATAAAAAAAATAATATTGGACATATTTCGAAATCTAACTTTTAACTCCACAAGCCTATAATTGATAATTATGCCATTTTTTTAACAATATAAAAAATATATTTGTCAAAATAAACTCTATTTTTTTGGTTAATTTTACGTAAAAATAAATAATTTAATTTTAATATCGACAAAACTAATTTTAGATTTTTCTTAAATAATATGTTAAAATAATCTTCGATATAAATAATTAGAAGAAAAGTACAAAGAGGGAGTCTGTGTAGATTATAAAAGCAACGAAAAATTTCGTGAGGTGTGACTGGAACTTGGCTGGCTCAGTGGTTGAGTACCTTGCCAGCGAGGATCATGGGTTCGAGTCCCGCCCACCAGAAAATTTTTCATTGCATTTTCTTCATTAAACATTTTAATATAAGATTATCCCGAAATTCCCATAATTTATAAAAATGGATTGTTAAAATAATACAATTATTTTCAAAACATAGATATATAATAAAAAATTAAAACTATCTAAAATAATCTAAATTAAATAAAAAATCTCCTTAAATCGGATACCACTTGGCAGAGTACCTATAACACTGGCATTGCCACGTTGAATGGCAAAAAAATATTTTCACTCTTCTCGCAAACAATAATCTAATATAGTTATTGGCTGCCATTAAGAAGAAAGTTTCTGAGTATAAAATCTTGTCTAGAAGAATTATTAAGAAGTTTAAAGAATAAACTTTAACTTTAGATTGAAATATTAAATGAAAAATTTTAGACACTTATATAAAACAAAAACACATATTTCATTAGGCGGTATATTTTTAATAAACTGAGGAATATAATAATATTAATTACATAACTAAAAATGCATTTAACAAAATGTCCCACGATCCCTTATTCTAAAACCAAATCACTTTCACAAAAAGTTAAAATTAGTTAAAAGTTAAAAAGTTCATTGACTTTTTATTTCTTTCATTGGAAATTGTTTTATGAAAATTATGTCGTTATAAAAGACTTGCATTGCAGTTGTGGCCGTTGTAGTCTTTCACAGAAGACCTCATCGACCTGATCGTTGTCAGGCGGAAGGATGAAGTGTGCTCTCTTCTGGTAGAGGCTGGATATCCACCGGATTCTCTGTAGAAAAAAAAATCATTAGAAGCCTGAATAGGTGCCGTTTAGTCCACAGCCATACAGGCGCAAGAACTGCTCAATGGTCCAGGAATTTTTCGGAGACTACTACGTTGATTTCTTGCCGAGTAGGTAGTCTGCTTTTAGTGTGCAGTTACAAAACAGGCGATTGATTTGACGTTAAAGCAGCAAGAAAAATAATGTACGCGTAATGCAAATACATCTTTGTCGCCACCTATTTTGAAGCAGCATCATTTCGCCGGCATAGTGGGAGCGATCGATGCTGTTAAATGTATTGATCGACCCCATTCATGGATTTTGTAGGTCTGCTTACCACCGTGCTCCAGTAAAAAAAACTCCCATTAGTTTTGAAGACACTGGCTGTAAAATTACCTATGTATAACTAAATTATTTTGAAGACTGATTTAAATAACATTCCGTAGTCACTCTGATTGCTCTTGTAAAAACGTAAATAAACTATTTGTTGTGAATTTAATAATTGCTATTCTATTACTATTTGTACCCAAAACTATCCAAATAACCATCCTAATAATATATATACAGTCCACATCGTTCACAATTAGTATGAGAAATAAATTATTTAAAACTCTCTCTGTTGTAGAGATAGAAGTTAAGAGTAGAACCGAAAGAGCTTCGTCAAGGAACCTATTTCAAGGCGCTCTCTTGGGAGAGTCTGTTACAGAATAACAAAAGTTTTAAATGAGACCTTTTTAAAAGGCAAATCGGAAACGTCCATAAAAATGGTGAAATAATATTATCTAAATGGAAATGTATTTTCAGGTTTTCAAATCAAAATGAAAATTTGTTTATTTATGTAAAACTTAAAATTGTTATTTCATATAAACTTTCAGGTGTTTATAAAAGGTAACAAAAAAACAATAAGGTATATTATCCTCGTATTCTAAGTCGTGTTTTCCACTCTACTTTCACTAAAGGATTGTCTGTCTCACTCTATTTTTATTGACTTAATATTTGGTGGAAAGAAATTCAGAAGACTACTGCATAGATTTATCGTTGCGGTGGTAGTCTTCTTTCAGGGTGGTGCAGTGACGAAATGGGTAGCTAAATTGACGATAAGACAGCTAGTATATTAAAATATACTCGTAATGCAATATTCGTCATTGTCGCCCCTCTTTTTTTAATAATCGCATAATTTAGCCGGCATAGTGGGAGCGATATTGTTTAACAACAATTATTGATTGACCCTATTTATGGACTTTGTAGGTCTGCTCACCTCACAACTACTGAACCAATTTATAACCCTTTTTTTTTAGTCTTTAAATGCATGTAAATCAAATAATGATGTCGCGGGCATAAGCCAACTTCTTATTGACATACTCGACTGGTTGAAAAAAAATTAAAAATCGTCAGGTCCAATTCATTCAATTAATCTTTTGGACCAATTATACTTACTATGCAAAATACTATTTTCGAAAGTGAGCAATTCGTTTGTGGACTACATTTTCAGAGGGGCCAGTTGACACGTAAGGCGATAAATTTGGGTGAAAGTTAATATCTTGAGTTAACTGAAGCTGCTACAGTCTAAGTAATTCTAGTACACTATTCTTTGAAAACAAATTGATAGCCCCCTGGGGCCCCAAGGGTAAAGGAGTGTGTCTCTACAATAATATATTATCTCTGGAACGTTGTATGCTACAAAAGATAAAATAAAATAAAAAGGCAACTTTATAAAAAAAATACAGCCTTTTTTAATTTTAGCAGGGGAGTAGTCAAAGTCCAGTGTTTCTTGATTATTACAGGAAATGAATACTTAATTTAGGTACCTATACAATTTGAAGTAGAACATGTTTTTTTAATATAAATAATAACACGGACGAAGCGGGGAAATAAAAGCTAATAAATATGTATTTTAAGTTTTGTATAACCGCCTCTGTGTTTTAGTGGTTGCGCATTTGGCATTGTGTCCGGAGTGGGTTCGATTCCCACTCACAACAAAAAATATTATTATTTTTTTCTATACAATTTGTCATGGTCTGGGTGTTTATAAAATATAGTATATATTAGTATCGTTGTTTCTGGTGGCCGTTTTGGTTAGACCTTTGACTTAAAAAAAACCACTTAGGTCCCTGGTTCGAATCCCGGTGTGTACCAATGACTTTTTAATTAAAAAAAATATGTACATTTGTTTGACAACACCACTATAATGCCTCGGAGAGCACGTTAAGCTGTCGGTCCCGGTTTCACTATACCAGCTTGTGAAACAATTTATAGATGGGTTATTGAGTCTATTCATAACATCGCGACGAGCTAGCCACTTGTTCGGTGTAGACTCATACCATCAGCTACGACGAGGTGGGATAAAAACCCCTCCGCTGGGTACCCTGGGGCAGTCTAGGCGATCTCGGGCGCCATATGGCACCCGTGATGATATTATGTATGTTATTCATGTTAAGAAAATAATTTATAGGTACTTGATTTTTTTTCTATATCAGATAGCGATTTCTGTCATGTAGAAGAATATAGGTATAGATAATGTATATTTATGCTATACCTACCTACATCTGCTATAGAATAGACTAACAATGAATATACGATCTAATGTATGGACCACCACGAACGCCTTTCAACTCCAGCGTACCATTTAACCAATCTCACAGAAAGTACCTACCGAACAATATTAGGCTTCGCGCACACTTAGTCATCGGCGCTAAAAATTAAATAAAAAAAATTTTTTTTTGAACTTATTTACACTTAATAATTATTATGATGTATCAGAAACAATGATATTAATTAATACATGTTCTATAAATACCACGGCGGCATTTATTCCTACTCTTAGCATCAAAATATTAGAAAGTTTTTCTATATGTACATACATACATATATACCATCACGCCTGTCTCTCTGTTAGGGGTAGGCAGAGAGCAATGTGCGCCACTTCACACGATCTCTACATACATCTCTAGCTTCCTCGACATCCATACATCTCTTCATGCATGCGTCTATTACGAAGACTACGTATTTTCCCCCTTTTAAGTAGATCATTTATTTGATCTGCATAGACGCGCTTTGGTCGTCCACGTAATCCGCTTACATTCTGAATTCTTAAATCATATTTGTTTAGTCATTCGTTCATCACACATGCGTTTAACATGGCCGATCCACCTTAACATTCCTCTTTCAATCTTTGATACAACATCGTCATTCGTTCCACTTCTCTTCCTTGACACACTATTTCTAATCTGATCTCTGAGGGTCACTCCACATTTTCCTAATAGACCGCATTTTAATTGCATTAATCTTGCTCGCATGCTTCTTTTGCCAAACCCATGCTTCACTTCCATACATAAGTGTTGGTAGCAAAACACTGTTTCTATATGTACAGATTATAATGACAAAAAATAATAATTCAAACTATTTAAAAATGTTTAAAAAAAAGTATAAGTATTACCTACTTATTATTACTAATGCAAAGTAAGCGTGTTGAACATGCCTACCATTCCTTGCTGCCCATTATATAACTGAATATAAAGTTGTCTGCGCCCCATAATAACTTTTAAAAAAACGTATTTAAGGATCATTTTGGATTTTAGTACTTCAATCAGCGTAGTTGCCAAACAAAAACTCAAAAAGTTAAATATAATATAACATATTAGTATTAACATATTATAAACAGACGTGTTTTCTAAAAATATTAAATTATGTTTGCAGTGATCTGTTTTTTTGATTACAATTTAAATAAATGTACAGATATTTACATACTGTTTTATCAAATATATACTATGTCAAATCTCGTAGTCCTATTTAAAAAAAAAAGCGTTCATCCTCTCATGTAGATGAACGCCTATGATTCAGTGTACACCAAGCTTAACATCTCATTCCCTTTTTTCAACGATACTACTCGTATTTCCGCACGCACACCAGATGCAATCTAGATAAAGGAAAATATAATATTCATACCTGTCACTGTGGCGGGATACTTTTTTCTTTGGCCACAAATGGAACGCGCCATAAATCACCGGGTTAATGAGACTATTTGACATGCCGAAGAAGAAAATTGCTGAGCGTAAATCTTCCATTTGCTGAAACAAAATGTTGCGTTTAAAATTAATGGCAAACCATTTCCGAGAAACGTTTAATAAACAAGGTTTAGTATTGGTGACAATTTAATGAACAGCGGTTAAGTTCTTTATTGCCTATTTTGTTCTGCTTTTATTTTTAAATGGTTTTACCGCCTCCGTCGACTAGTGGTTGCGCCCTTATTGTATCGTGGGTTCGATTCCCACCGAATCCCACCTATGGCAAAAATATATTTGTACGTTTTACTATACAGTTTATCATTGTCTGGGTGTTTAAAATGTAATAGGTATGCATTACATCGTTGTTTCTGGTATACATAGTACAAGCCTAGAGCTTAGTTTGTGACCAGAGCTATATATTATGTGTAATGTCCTTCGTCTTCTTATTATAAAAAGGTTACGCCATTAGCTTTACATCCCAAAGTCGTATAATTCCCAACCCTGGAAAATAATTTAAGTACGTTTTTCACAGCTTTCCAAGGTATGGGTGGTTATTAAATAGAATATGTATTAGTATTCGTTGTTTTTTAGTACACATAGTACAATCCTAGAGCTTAGTTTGTGACCAGGTGAAATGTCCTACATATTATTATGTTTCATTAAAATATATTTCATTTATATACTGCTATTTATTACCCAATCGATTTTAATAAATATTTATTCTTTTAATACACACGCCGGCAGAATTAGCGAAACACAAAAAAAAGGGAGAGTTAGTAGCTTTATTTTTAAACAAATAATAATTAAACATGAAACATCAATTAAATTAATATGTTTTGAAATTAATTTGCAACACCATACTTAAAGTTTAATGAAAAAAAAAACTTAACTAAACAAAATGCCTTTTTCGTAGATTTCGTAGTGACAGAGAAACAGTTGAAAATTTTAGATTTATGACGGTTAAAATTAATTAAATAAATGTTTAATAACGAGTGTTTCCCCCCCGTGCCCTGATTAAGGTTTCCATCCGTATGGGCTGCGAATGATGTTGTCAATGATTTCTTGGGGCAACCTTCAACTAATGTGTTTTTCAGCTCGCCCAGATTGTTAGGAAGTGGCATTTTTGATTTGACACTCCTCTTTAGCAAGTCCCAAACGTCCAATCGGATTCATATCCGGGGACCGTGCTGGCCACTCCATCACCGTAACACCAATATGGTTTAGGTATGCCTGTACTGAGCGAGCACCTTGAGCCCGAGCATTATCCTGCATTAAAATGAAGTCGTTACCAATAAATGGGGCAAATGGCACAACATGTTCCTCTAAAATCTCCCTGATATACCGATCAGCATTCAGATTCCCGCCGTCGACTACCACTAACTCCGTGCGAGCTCCTAAACATATCCCTCTCCAGACCATAATTGAGCCGCCGCCATATGCCACTGTAAATAACGCTCTCCTTTGCGTCTCCATACTCGCTGCCTTCCATCAATCTCATTTAACAGAATTCTACATTCATCAGTAAAGAGAACCTGTCCCCACTCGTCAAAGTCCCAATGATGATGTTCACGAGCAAAGTTTAGTAGGTTTGTGCGGTGGTGTCTCTCGAGTTTTGCGTGGGTATAAATGAGCCTATACCAACTTCCTCGAATCTTCTGCGAACTGTCCGCTCACTCACTCTCTTCTCATTTCACCTGCCCTGATGATTTCTGATAGGCATACTTAGATGTTATCAATAAGCAAGAAAACACAAAATTCTCATAAAGTGGATAATTAAAAAAATACTTTAAAGTATACCTGGTTCCAATTTATTTATTAAAAGAAATTTTGTCCTAGAACTTAGTTAATTCTTACAGTGACTTTACTTACTTTTATTAATTAATCTAAAATGGCTATATATATATATAGTAGCCTAACCAAACGCACTCTAGACCTTATTGTTAAAACTTTTTTTTTGACTATTCATAAATATCTGTAAAGATTTATATGAAATAAATAACATTTATATTTTATTTATTTTATTACAGGATTAAAGGTGAATCTAGATATAATATATTCTAAGCCGATCGTGTTTACCTCATATTGGCATATTGACAAATGGTTTGAAATGTCCTCAGTTAAGTGTAAAAGAGATATAAAATCGAGGAGATAGTTTCTAGTAGTAGACTTCTTTCAGGGTGCTGTTACGAAATTAGTGGTAGAATTGACGATAAGACGGCGAGTATATTAAAATATACACGTAATGCAATTCGAATTTGTCGCCGCCCATTTCGTAATCGTAATTATCATTTAGCCGGCATAGTGGGAGCGATCAATGTTGTTTTAGAACAATTATTGATTAACCCCATTTATGGACTTTGTAGGTTTGCTTACCACCAGGTAGATAAAAAGTCACATACCAGTAAAAAAAAAGTGTGCAGTCCAGTAAAAAAAAAATTAGAAGAGAGTAAGTAGATTATTTACTAATAGTAGTTTAATGTACTAGCTGGTTGCCGTTTAAACAAAAAAAATCACAACCGTTACCACTATTATGCACGTGTCACTATTATGGTGTCTAACAAAATAAAAAATAAAAAAAACTGTACGTCGCCGCGTCGATTTGGATGAAATATAGGTACGTACGTTACTTTAAAAAAAGCTTATTATTTTTCAGTTCACAAGAGGGCCCAGCCTAGTGGTTAAGTCACTGTCCAACTCATAACAAGGTTAAGCAGATGACAACAAGGCTGGCCTGGGATGGGTGAACGCTTTATACAACAAGGTTTTTTGGTTGGCCAACAAGGTTGCCTCCGAATACCATCGGCGAAATGAGGACGGGTTAATCCCTCCGCTGGGGACCCTGAGGCAGTTTAAACGGTTCTCCCGTGATGATGGATGGTATTTTTCAGTAATTCGATCCTGAATGCAATGAGAGGCTTACGTGATTCGTGGACAAATAAACAAACAAACCAACAGATAAAAATTTCCAAAATTATTTTTTAGCTTCTATTAGGTACTTATTTCTGTTCAGTATCTTTTTCGCAAAAATCATATTTATAGACATGGAAAGTCTGCGATTTTAATATGTAAGGTGACTTTGGAATGTTTTTTAATCGGATATATTGATTATTTTAATATTACTAGTTTGTATAGAGAAACCATTATTTTTTTCATTTGCGACACATGGTTCCACGGGAAATGTTGTTAGATTTAATCAGTAGCGCCTCATATTAAAACTACGACCAAATTACGACTTTCCAAAATCAGTTCTTGTATATATAGATTTTTGAATAAGAAAACCTCCCTTATTCGTTTTATTAATTTATATATAAAAAAAAGGTATTTTTTAATTAAAGGAAACTCTTGTAATTTCGGCTGCGAGTTACTAACATAACTTTATCTTTTAAAGGTCTTCCAAGATCTGCCGTCCAGGGGCGCCGGCTTTTAGAAAACCTCGTGGGTGCTCATGCTCATTTGATGACTCGAAAAAGTGGCGAAGTGTGAGAAGAGAAATGCACACTGATCGACCGACAAATAAATACATGTCCTACTTACATACTGAGTACTTAATTACAATATCACACACATTGTCCTGGTCCCAAACTAAGGTTATTTCTTGTACTATGGAAATCAGGAACAACGAAGGTACCACAAAAACACAGACCGAACACAAATACCGCCCATACAGATGCAAAAATCGTCAAGTGACCTAGTCATGTTTCGGTTTTAGTCTGTGGGTTCACCGGTTTTCAGGAGACTACAGCATCGATTTCTTGTCGGGATGGTAGTCTCCTTTCAGGGTGCGGTTACGAAATGGGTAGTTGAATTGACGATAAGGCAGTGAGTATATTAAAATATACTCGTAATGCAATTCGTCATTGTCGGCCCCCATTTCGTAATCGCATCATTTAGCCGGCATAGTGGGAGCGATCAATATTGTTTAAGAACAATTATTGATTGACCTTATTCATGGACTTTGTAGGTCTGCTCACCTCCAGGTAGATACAAAGTCAAATGTCGTGCTCCAATAAAAAAAAATGTTTCATCAACAAACATATGTGTTGGTGCGCGAATCGAACCCGCGACCCTAGGGTCTCAACCGGCGCTCTAAACCACTGCCCTAAACGGGTCGTCGGGTAATGAAAAAACGCCCATTCCTAAAAGGCGATTACTGATCTGTTAATTGATGTCTATTCTCAGGGGTGCTCAGCACCCACTGTTTATTTTTCATGGGAGCTCGAGCCCCCGAGCACCCACGGCGCCCCTGCTGCCGTCGCTTCGGAACTTTTAAGGAATGCGTTTCCAAGATGGTGCTGCTAGGACCGTATAGTATTTGGTTGGGTAAAGAGAGTAGTGGACATAGAGAAAAGTTGAATTCGGAAAGGCTTTTAAATCTTCTTTGCGGTCTTAGGTCCGGTAAGACTGCCTCATGCCTTAAACCCACTTGATGGACCCTACGGATAATCCATGTATAGCTGAGAAGATTACCTCTCTCTCTCTCTGTGTTCTTTAAAATGATTTTATTTTCCAGCATAGTACTACCAATGCTGTAAAATTTGCCTAATTCAAGGCCTTTGTAGATCTGCTTAACATCCGGTATATACAAGGCCACATGCCATACTCCAATAATAATAAAAAATCTTCTAATTTTGATGCGGGCACGCAGACTGACAAAATACCTATGAGTAGGTAATTTACTTAATACTTTCTATGGTAATATTATGCGTTGGAGTATATTTATTGAAAGTAGGTAAGTATAGAATATAATAAAGTATAATTTTGAAAAGATTTCAGCCGTAAGCTAGGAATTTGTTAAACGATCCTGCGTTTATTGGTTTAAGTCACAGAAAACTGAGCGGACTAGAAGGGCTGATAATACTATGTGCGTGGATATACTATGGTGGATAAATCAGGGATTTTATTGAATTCAAATCTAATTTAAGACACGTATTTAGTAGTAGTACGTTTTAGTTGTTTTTTTTTTATTATTTTTTCTATTGGAGCACAGCATGTGCCTTGTTTCTACCTGGTGGTGAGCAGACCTACAAAGCCTATGAATTGGGTTAATCAATAATTGTTTTTAAACAACTCTCACTATGCCGGCTAAATGATGCGATTACGTAATGGGCGGCCACAAAAAATGAATTCTTCTACATTCGCCCATTACGAGTATATTTTAGTATACTCGCTGCCTTATCGTCATTTCAACCACCCATTTACTAATCGCACCCTGAATGAAGACTAACCTCCACTAGAAATCGATGCAGAAATCTCCTGAAAACCGGTGAATCCACAGATCTAAACCGAAAAATGACTGGCGGGTTTTGCATCTGTATGGGCGGTGGTAACGAGAATGGTCGGTCGGCCTAAAGAAATTATAGAGACCTTCCTATTAGAGGTTTTGTGATTTATTGTCGAGGTATTAATTTCGTTTGTCTCCAGGGTTCGATTGCAAATTTAACTTTGTCGCCGCCCATTTCGTAACTGCATCTTGTAGCTGGGTTAGGTGATCAAGGTTGTTAAACAACACTGTAAAGATCGACCCCCTTCATGGACTTTGTAGGATTTCTTATCATCAGTTAGATACAAAATCGCATGCCATGATAAGTATAAAAAATAGTAAGTAATTAAGCTTAAGCTCTAATAATAATAAAAAATATCTTGTGATTTTGATGCGAACACACAGACAGACAGACATCTGATGATCACCATGGCCTGTGGCCCGGACCTATTAACTACTATATGTCTACCAAACTAAGAACTATTATAAGTCTACCATATTCTCATGGTAAATAGCAATAATTATTGCTTGAGATCTAAATATTTCTGGCTTTTTCGGAAGTTTTATTTAAATTAAGAAGAAATCCCAAGATGATAAATACCTAATATAATAGGTGACAGTTGGTATTTCGTTATTTTTTCTATGTACATCAATTCTGGTGCACCTATATATCTACTGATTTAGAACTGTAGTTTATCGACTACACTGAATGGCCTAACTTTGCAATACATACTAATATAATACATGATATAAAATTTCACCATGTTCCAGTTCTTCCTCGATAAAATTTACATATCGCTGTCCAGATTATATTATTTAACATTAATATATGGGGTTAAAGTGTATGAAATTCCCGTTTCATATTGCAAAATTCAAATAATTACTGCTATCTCATGGGGGGAGATCAGAGCCTTTGTGATATAACACTGGAGGCCTAGATTCCAAAAATTTCGTATATAAAGGCATTTTAAAAAACTAGGTCATCTGTAAAAATAGCAATCTATTAGGGCTATGTCCTACGAATACGAGGGATGTGGGATAATTTGGATTATTCTTGAAATCGCCCATGACCATCCCCCATGTGCGGGAATTCAGGTTTTTGTTTTACTATCACCTAAAATAAAACGGAGCCACCTCGTGGGGGGATCCGGAAAAATAATCCCAGCATTTTGATCTGATCAGCGTTTTGGCGCTTGGGGAACTTTAGGAATCAACACTCCTATAATCAAATGGAGCCACCTCGTGGGGGGTTTCTGGAAAACTAATCTAACGCCCAGCATTTAGATCTGATCAGCGTTTTGGCGTTTGGGGGACTTTAGGAATCAGTCCTCCTATAATCAAAAGGAGCCACCTCGTGGGGGGTTTCTGGAAAACTAATCTAACGCCCAGCATTTAGATCTGATCAGCGTTTTGGCGTTTGGGGGACTTTAGGAATCAGTCCTCCTATAATCAAAAGGAGCCGCCTCGTGGGGGGTTTCCGGAAAACTAATATAACGCCCAGCATTTTGATCTGATCAGCGTTTTGGCGTTTGGGGGACTTTAGGAATCAGTCCTCCTATAATCAAATGGAGCTACCTCGTGGGGGGTTGCCGGAAAATTAATCTAACGCCCAGCATTTTGATCTGATCAGCGATTTGGCGCTTGGGGGATTTCAGGACTATGTCCCCCATAATCAAATGAAGCCACCTCGTGGTTGGTGATCATGAGGGATTTCCGTAATAATCCATAATTTCTAACTACGGGTCTTGTAGTCAATAATTATTTTTGTAGTAGTAAACGCCAGTCGTCCTACTGTCACAAAAAAAACTCTTAGTGATTTGAAATATATAGTTGTTGACTGTAGATACCTAATTTATTTTATAATTATTTTTATTAGTTTTTCTTACTTCCTAATAACACATAAAAGCCACGCACTAAGTGTTGAGACGGACCAGGTGCCTTATTCTACTAAATAAATTGTGTATCAACGTCGTATGAAAGTTAAAATTTGACACATTCTGTATAGTAAATATTTAAAATTTTAAGACATATTTTCATTACGAGTCCATTTTAATTATTGTTCCGTTTAGCCCCGCGGCAAACTATTTATTTTTAGGTTATACTAAATCTTATGCTTTGCCCTGAATCCTTACATGACTGTATTCTTTTTGCAAATTGAAAAAAATGAAGCGTGTACAGATAGCAATATCAACATTTCGATTTTAAATTCTTCTATTAAATTAACTAGCGGAAGAATTTGCAATAAAGTAAATATTACATCTATATTATTATATAAAATATTTTAATTACAGGGGATTAAATAATAAAAAAATATTTTTTAATTATCCTCGATGCTTTATCGTCAAATCAGCGTCACATGCTGTGTCTAATAAAAAAAATATATATAAAAATAACTTACATTTTTATCAGGATTGAGAAATATGAAGATTATCATCATCACATAGTAAGGAGTCCAGCATATGATAAAGGCTGCCACAATGACTATGGACATCTTGAGGGACTTCATTTTAGCTCTGTCTATAAGTCTTCTTCTGTTCTGGTCTGGGGTGATATACTTCTCTTGTTGTGATACTTCTGGCTTGAACACTTTTTCACTTTCTAGAGTAGGAAAAAATAAGATAATTAGTTATTTTAGGAGTCGGGTGACTCCCAACCATACAGATCACTCATATAGATACAAGTAACCTAGTCATGTTTTAGCTTGTGGGTTATACGTTTTCAGGACTATTGCATCGATTTCTTGTCGAGGTGATAGTCTCCTTTCATGATGCGGTTGTAAAACGGACAGTTAATTAGACGACAAAGTAGCCAGGTTATTAAACTAGACTCGTCATGCAAATTCAATATTATATAGATAGTTTACCGCCTATATCATGTACAGTGCTCTGAGGAGCTTTTCAACATTATTTCCCCTTCCCCTTTCCGTTACAGGACAATGCGCATTGGTAGCAAAATGCATATGTATACCGTGGCGAATGTACCAACATGTACTAAATGTTTTGGCGATTCATACATCTGCCGTACTATTAAAATATAGAATACTCTACCAGTATTCCTTCATTCCAGGTTCCTTCCTCTTATAACCTAGAGTCCTTTAAACGAAGCGTAAATCTTAAAGATAATGATGGCAACCAGCGGTGCACCTGTATGCATCCGCTTGTTGCTATCATTCCTGGACATTGCATACTGCTTAACATCAGGTGGATGCAAGGTCACATGTTGAGCTCTTAAAACAAAAAAATACAATAGTAATAATATAGTATTTATTCAGTCCATAACTAACTTTACGAATAGCTTAGAAACTTCGCTCCATTGACCATTCACTCTTCATTACCGACCGAACGAATGATGGAATATATCCATTCACTTATCGAATCGTTCGAAGTTACTGCCTCCTATATATCTTCCATACCGACTGCGAGAATGATGGCAGTAATCAATATACCAAATATCTCCTTTATCACACTCCGTACTGTCCGAATTTTATTACCTTTTAAACCCCAAAGGGTCTTCTACTAGTTCAACAAAATTGAAAAAAAAAATCTGGGGCCGATTTTCCAATTTAAAACACTATAGTTTTTAGGACCCTGGTTCACCCGGCGTGTACCAATGATTTTTTTATTACAAAAAATGTTTTTTAACACCACTGTATAGTGCCCCAGAGTGCATGTTAAGCTGACGCCCATTTTCACTATACCAATTTTGTTTATTTTATTACCAGGTTCATCTGGGTACCCTGAGGCTGTCTAAGTGGTCTTGGGCGCCGTAAGGCATCCGTGATGATATTTATTACTTATATATATATATATGTGTATTTCAATAAATCGTTGAGCTATAATAATGAATAGCTTGTATTAAAAGATAATTAGTCTCCTTTCAGAGTGCCATTAAAAATTGATATATCAATGAAGTAGCGAGGCTAAGGGCTCTGTAGTCGACTTGACGCTCATACAAACGTTCTTCCATTATTGCTAATTATATACGTAAAAATCTTTTTGTTATAAGTAATATATATTTTTGTATTATAATATTCGAAAAGTTTTTTTTCTTATTACGAAAAACAACCTCAAACCCAGTTAATAAATACAATGACCGACAACATATTATGTTAAATGTGCGACAATGGCGACAAACAGTAATCCAGTATTACTGGAAGTGCGAAAGCTTATTTTGTATAGAGAAGGCAGACTTCGCGGTTAAGAACGTAGTGTCCTTAAAGTTGATTCGTATTGCAAAATTTGTCATTTTTACCTGCCCATCAATTAAGCCCAGCATAGTGAGAGCAACCAATGCTGATAACCAACAATGTATTATTAATCAACCCCATTCATGGTCTTTGTTCTGTATTACCACCAAATAGATACAAAATGACATGCAGTATTCCAAAAAAAAAAATTAAGTATGTAGAGATTGTGCGAAGTGGTGTACAATACATTTCATTACCCCTTAACAGATTTATATGTATGCATAAATGTACAATAGAACATTTAAAAATGGCTATTTTTATTTTTTATATATCGTAAAACTAAATAAAAGGTTTTGAATGCATTCTTCAATTATTGGATTTTTTAAATTCCAGCAAGTTTTATTTTTAAATCGAACAATAGGCTGCAAAAATCTCATCACAATGGAGGTTTTGCTAAAAGTTAAGTCGTAAAAAAAATGCTTAGGTATTCTCTAACAAGTTAAATTAAACTTATATATTTAATAGATCTCAAACGACTTTATTATACACATATAATTTTGCTACACGTTCCTTCTAAAAGTTTTTTTTACGAGAACGCGGCATGTGACCATAGCTAATAGAAAGCAGTATGTAGATCCAAGAATACAACCAGCACTTATAATTAATTATGTTGCAAGTGCTGGTTTCATCACGAAAGCAGGTAGAGCATTACACATTTTTATAGTACGATAGATTTATATCTATTTAATTCTTTTAGCAAATCGTACAAGTGGTTCTTGAGATATTCATGTGGACAGACCATGGAGATAAAGATAGGCGTCCATGGTTCTTAAATCTTCCATATACACAATATGGCCACCGCCATAAAATAAAATAAAGTGAGAACCAAAGCAATCACCAAGCAATGATTGGTTGAAGTGAGAACAGAATATAGTGGCAATGAACTCGTTTGGCTTCTGACTCTTTCGTTTTATTAGCTATTTAAGGCATTAAGGCGGTTCCATATATTATTATTAGTTTCATGGGACAGACAGATCCCAAAACCATCATAAGGGTTGTTTTTTTTTTATTTGTAACCCTAAAAAATATACTCACGTGCAATGGTGTAAACAGTAGAAACATAGGTTGAGATCAAAATTATAAGTGGTAGAATAAACATCAAAACTAAGGACAATGAAGTATAGACTTGCTCCTGCCAGGGTTCAGAGTAGAAGCCATGGGTGACGCACTGATAGAACTCTTCTATATGTGGCCCCTTGGCTACTCTGAATACCACCGCCTGAAAATAAGGAAAAAATAAATATTAGTTTTTACATTCGCCATAAAGAATATATAGCAGCGATAAGAAACCATAACCCAGAAAGGTCACAATTTACTCAACATATTTTAGATAATCATCAAAATTCAATAAACCACAATTTCGAAATACTACATAAATGTCAAAAAGGGTTTCATTTGAATATTTGGGAACCATTAGAAATAATTAAAAATTAGACAAAAAATAACGGAATTCCTTTTCGGAGACCGCCTTGTTGGGAAGGCTGGAAGTCGTCAAACCTGGGGTCGAGATGGCACAACAAATAACACAACGAGCTTTGGAGAGGGCTATCCACGGAGTAACACGGAGGCAACGGTCAAAAATAATCACCGACAAAGTAAATTATACATTTCGTAATCGCATCATTAAGCCAGCATAGTGGGAGCGATCATTGTTGTTTAAGAACAATTATTGATCAACCCCATTCATGCGCTCTGTAGGTTTGCTCACCACCAGATAAATACAAAGTCACATAATAAAAAAATATAAAAAAAACGATTGCTAAAATAGTTTGGGTTAATCTTATTTATTTTATAACGTTACTACCCAGGTTGGGGTCAATCTCTGGTATGTGATTTTAACTGTTAGCATACCCTAGTCCTTTTTTACTCCTGAGGTACCATGTATAGGTCAGAGCTGGTGCTGCGTGGGAATAATAGCAAGTGTCGATATAATGAAAAGATTTCCAATAGAACTTGTTTTCGACTTTAGCTGTCTGTTGAATGTTGAAACAATAGGCCCATGGGGATCAGATCTAAAAGCATTTTAAAAGGAAATTGTTCCAAGACTCATTGTCGTCTCTGGTGATAAAAGAGCTGGTAGTTTTTATTTCCTTAAAAAAATGAATTTTGATTCAGAATTAAAACACTGCTAGCGTATTGGGCACCATGCCACAGAACTGTAACTGTGAGAAGCCATTTTTTTTTCATAATATGTTTTTTTTTTTACTAACATTCAGTAGACACTTCATCATAAGAAAATAATTTAAACTATTCGGAGGTAAAATAAAGAAGATATTCTTCATTTTACTTCCAAAGTAAAATATGGAAACTAAGTCCTGACGTTTCTAAATTAAGTGATCCTTTAAAACACTATATAAACAGGACCGAATAAGTAAAATCTAGACCTTCACGTTTTTTTTTCCAAAATAAAAAGCTTAAATATCAGTGTAAACAATGTTTAGAAATTTTAGACGTTCAAGTTCGCGAATCCTGTTACTGTGGATTTGAGAAAGAAAAGCTAAATATAATTAATGTATAATAATAATAATAACTTAACTAATAGTAACACGGCAAAAATTATAATTAAATGGCATATTGCTGAAATCACTGGTAACTGGAAACGGTAATATTTCCACCTAACACATTGTTATAATAATATTAAAATACATTTAATTCCATTAATTTTACATTACGAAAATCTTACAAATCTTACAGCTAGGTAAATGTTACAAGATTACACCGAATGGTATCTGCCGCCGAAATAGGTAAACACCTGTAAAGGTGATTCCTCTTTTTATGTGTTATGATAATGTGTGAAAAATATAATAATACTAACGCAATAGGATTTGCGTTAGTATTATTAATATTACAAAAAATATTTAGATTTCAAGTCATCTTGTGAGTGATAGTTGGGAGGATTATATCAAAAATTGGGGATAAAAGAGCACGACCTATATTATCATAACCAACAGCTTTGCTGGTTACCGACAGAAAAATCTTTTTTATTTCACAGCCTGTGACAGCGAGAAGTTGAAATTGCAAGTTATTTGGAGTAGCGAAGGAACTAAACTGAGATAAAGTAACAGCTTTTACTACTGGGTTCATGGTAACAGGAGATGTAGAAAAGTGCTGATTGAGGCCATTACAATCCACAGTAAAGAGATTGTCTGATTTAGGTTTTCCGAAGCCTAAAGTACGAAGGAAATTCCATATATTTTGCGGTGAAATCGTTTTAAAGGTTTTGTGAATATGTTGGCGTTTTGCGTTCCTACACATCTGATTCACACGGTTTCTTGCCAGCCCCAATGATGATACCTGGAGGTGTTTTAAATACCTCCAGGTATCATCATTGGGGTTTCTTTTATGTTTTGTCTTAATAGAGTCTCTCCATCTCATAGCTTTTAGTATAGTATTATTCAGCCAGGGGGCAGGAGCTCTCTTCATGCGAATGAGGCGAATAGGTGCATGTACGTCATATAGGTCTATTAAAAGTTTATTGAAAGTTGCGACCTTTTCGTCCATTGTCTTCTGTAGTGACACTATATGCCAGTCAATGTTAGCACTCGACAAAAGCAGGTCCAGATTCATCCTAGCAAAGTTACGCTGCGGTATATCTTAGATTTAAATTTTGGGGGTTTAATTTTGTAAGATGCAAAGATAAGATCGTGGTGGGAGAAACCAGCAGCCACATGTTGACCATAAGATGAAATCCTTTTAGGTTTCGTGGTGAGAATCAAGTCAAGGAGACTGCTACAGTTGTTCACGTGGTAAGTACTTTGCAAAGGAAGAATAGTTGTATTGACAGAGGAGGCAATGAATTTTAGTTTTCTGCTGCGCGAGTTATCTTTATGGAGGCAAGTGTTGAAATCACCCATTATCAGATTATGCTCATAAGAAGGTAGAATAGTTTCGAGTAAGTTCTCAAAACTGTTAAAATAGTCTATGGTAGGAGGGGCGTAAAATACACCGAGTAAGAACTTAACCGAATTTAAATTTATTTCAACAAAGATGTACTCTGCCGAAGTAGAATAAATAGCGGGAAGGCGATTGTGAAATAATTTTAAAGTTTAGATTAGAGCGAAGGTAGATAGCAACACCACCACACCCTTTACCGGTACGATCATTGCGCAGAAGAATAAATCCAGGTAGAGGGTAGTTTGTTGACGGAAGAGTCGGTTTGAGAAAGGTTTCCGATACCAATATTGCATGAATATGCTCACTGGTAAAAGTGGCTAAGAGATCAGAAAAGTGGCTGGGAATGCTTTGCTCATTAATGTGGCAGATATTCAGATCCCTATGAAAACTGGAAAAGGTTTCATGAAGAAGATCAGAAAGAGCGGTGTCGGTACTAGTATTAAAATCATCCGAGGATGATGAACAACAGGAGAAGAATTCTTCAGTATCATTTGTAAGATGTTTTTGCCATATCTACGTATAGTTATAGAATTATATATGTTATAAAAATAAAATAAAATATAAATATAATTAAAATTAAATAAAAAATAACAATAAACTTATTTCTATTAAAGAGACATTAAAAAAATATATCGCTACATCACTTATCCGGTTAACTGGTTTACAAATGGAAGCAACGGGTTATTATAACAAAAACAACACGCGAAAAAAAAAAAACATTCTGTATGGGTATTAGTTCTGTGGTTAAACAAACCCGCTCTATAAGTTATAAACTCTGTCGTTTCAATCAAAACAAAACAAGAAATCAGTTCGGGCGGTTACCTACCTTCACAAGCAATAGTGCAGTCAAGCAAAATCAATTTATTAACATTCTAATTACATTTATATACTTTTATTTTAGGAAGATTTGTAAACAATCGCTGAATAATAGTATTTTTTTTTTTTTTTTTTAATAAAAATATGGAGCAATAGAAATATAGGAAGAAAATATACTTACAGAATATTAAACAAAGAGGTAAATGAAAAATAATATTAAAAGATTGCTAAGCTAATAATAATTAACTTATTAATTTAATAATTATTTTCTCTTGACTGTACAAGCCGCCCGTGATCTCTTTTTTTGATTGTCCACAGATTCTAGGGGAGGGTGTTTGCTAATAAATTCCTTTAGGTGCGACTCAGAGGTTATACGGTGTTTACTTGCATCAACCAGCTTTACAAAGATAGTCCCATCCTGCGACCAGCATCCACGGACACCATACAGCCGGCGACCCTCGCTGAAAGTTGGCCTTCTGATGGAAGTCAGAAATTCAGCCAGCGACACGTTGGAGTCATTCAATCCCTTTTTGGCATGCCATATTTTGCCACGAAGGTCCCTATTGCTGAACTTTGTCAATATAGGGCGGGGTCTATCCGGATTATTGCCTCCTAGCCGATAACTAGATTGGATGTCGCTAGAGGTCATAGGCAACTTCAACTTGCTGTTGATGATGTCACAGATGACACCATTAGTGGACTCTCCAGCCGTCTCCTTCACGCCCCGGAACATGATGTCACTTTGGAATTAATTTCTAATCACATAAATGTAAAAATTGGATCGTTATATTTAATTTCTGTTTTTTTTTCGGCGGTTGGTAAAATAAATTAATTAAATTGGAGCACGACATATGTCTTTATATCTACCTGGTGGTAAATAGACCAACAAAACCCATAAATTGGGACGGTAAATATATCGTTTAACAAAATTGGTCGCCCTAAAGGCAATCAAAATAGAAAATTACATTACGAGTTTTTTATGCTGCTTTATCATACAACTAACTGTCCGTTTCGTAACTGCATCCTGAAAAAGTACTACTACCTCGACGAGATACCGTTGCCGTACGGTAACGGTATCTTACCGGATTTCGAATCCGGTGAACCATAGACTAAACTCAAAACATGACTAGGCAGGTTTTTCATCTGGCAAAACTATGCATTAACCAAACTAACAAGTTTAATTATAGTAGGTACTGTTTAGAAAATAATAACATATTGGCGGATCCTACATTCCTAGCAGTCCAACATTGTGGTAAAGAAAATGTAGCTTTACTGTGAGTTGCTAAGTCTACCGTCTATGATATGTCCAACCAATATCTTCACTATGAGTGTTGCTCCTCTCCCCTATAAACTAAGTCTATCGTCTATGATATGTCCAACCAATATCTTCACTATGAGTGTTGCCCCTCTCCCCTATAAACTAAGTCTATGCCCAACAAATAACTTTACTATGAGTGTTGCTCCTCTCCCCTATAAACTAAGTCTACCGTCTATGATATGTCCAACCAATATCTTCACTATGAGTTTTGCTCCTTTCCCCTATAAACTAAGTCTATCGTCACTGCCATTCTTTATCTTCCATCATTTTTTTTGCCTTTTCAGCTAGTATTATCTATATTAATAACATTTTAAAAATTATGTGACGAACTGACACTTTTTACAACATTGAAAACTTATTGTTATTTATAATTTTAATACTATATTAAAATTATAAATAACAATAAGTTTTCAATGTTGTAAAAAGTGTCAAATTAACATTACGTGTCTCATAAATATTATCGAAGACACCAGCAAACCAGTACAGAACATAATATTAAAAGATAGGTAAAAAAAGATAGTTGTATATATATGGGGAATTATTTTTCCTGAAGGGCTACAGTAGTGACATTCCTCTTCTCAGACTTTTTGTTAGAGGTTCAACTTCAGAACTTGCTCTTTGGTGAGTGGAAACAAACACTGGTCGCTCTATTGTAATGGGAGGTGGCATAGCTCCTTCTGAAACTTTAGTTATCTCCAATCGTTTTACTATATTAAGTATGTCCTGCATAATCTCTGTAGGACTAGATTGGCAGCTGGGTTTCGGTAGATTTGACATTGTTTCTTTAACGGTGTTAACTATTATCTCTTGAAGAGGTGTGGAAGTGGCAGGTGAGTTTTGTCTAGTACTATTTAGTGCTTCTAGGACATGAGGTCTTATGTAATGAATATCCACATATCTCCATGCCTCTTCCGGTTCCATGTTAATTAGCATGTTGTGCCGTTCACCAAGACAGTACGTGTTGACCCAACATATTATCATGTCTGGCTTTATCATGTTGCTAATCAACTCTGGAGGGGCAGGTGTGTCCATAAACTTATATGGGGATGATTCAATTCGTTTTCTTTTTTTAGGGGCAGGCCTTTCATCTGACAGATTTATAGAGGGAATTAAAACGGAGGGGATATCGGGTTCTACCTCAATATCTGTAGCAGTGACTAGATGGTCGGGGGTTTCAGATACTACTGGTTTTGGATGAGTACTTACATCAAAGGGATCTCTACAAATTGATATCCATGATCTTCTTCCCATTTTAAAACGAATTTCTTGAAACTCTCGATTCTGGGATTATATGATTTACCTGATTGTAATATAGTGTATATAGCTTTTTCTGTGTCGCCGATGGAATGAATCAACTCTGGAGGGGCAGGTGTGTCCATAAACTTATATGGGGATGACTCAATTCGTTTTCTTTTTTTAGGGGCAGGCCTTTCATCTGACAGATTTATATAGGGAATTAAAACGGAGGGGATATCAGGTTCTACCTCCATATCTGTAGCAGTGGCTAGATGGTCGGGGGTTTCAGATACTGCTGGTTTTGAATGAGTACTTACATAAAGCTATACTAGCGGACGTCATTCAAATAAAGTACATACAATAAATAATGCACGATCTATTTCAGGTTTAAATATTAATCGACAAATCGCTAACTTTGATCACATACAAAATTATCCTCATTTACATAACATTGCGCATTTATTATGTTGCGATAGTTCGGTTCAACCGACTATTATTATAGGTATTGATAATTGGCATTTAACTTTACCAATCGAGACCCGTAAAGGCACTGGCTCCCAACCAGTTGCCTCTTTAACAAAATTAGGATGGGTGTTGTATGGATTTAGTTGTAGCAAAAATATAGTTAAAAGTTGTTTTTATAATTATCATGTTTCAGAAGGTGATATATTGTTAGACAATTTAATTAAAGAACATTATAGAATAGATGCCATTGGAATCTCAAAAACAATTCCTCGTTCCGTCGATCATGAGCGAAAATTACAAATTTTAAATAATACCGTTCGTAGGTTGCCTATGGGTCAATTTGAAACTGGTCAACATACCAAATAATTTTAATTTAGCATTATCTCGATTTAAAAGCTTAGAGAACAAGTTATATAAAAATAAACATTTATATGATTTATATAAACAAAATATACATAATATGATTAATAAAGGCTATGCGGAAGAGTGCAGTGATGTATCTTCATCATCGTCTTCTATTATATGGTATCTCCCACATTTTGCGGTTCAAAATTCTCATAAACCAAATAAAATTCGTGTAGTGCATGACGCTGCTGCAAAATTTGAAAATATCAGTCTAAATTCCATGCTTTTATCTGGTCCCGATTTCCTCCAGTCTCTCTTAGGTATTCTTTTTCGTTTTAGAGAAGGTCGTGTTGCTTTAACAGCGATGCACAAAGATTTTTGTGGCGAGATAGCCCCGACCAACTTATTAAAACTTACCGCATGTCGACAATGATATTTGCTACTTCTAGTCCATGTACAGCTTTGGTAAAAATAAAAATGCCATGGAATATCAAGAACAATATCCGATGGCATCAAAATCAATTTTATATGATCACTACATGGATGATTATATTGGAAGTCTTGATGACGTCACAGAAGCTGCCCAACTAGCTGCTGACATTGTCACGGTGCATAAAAGACCTAATTTTGAGATGCGTTTTCCAATATATCATCTTCATTATCATTAATTGCACCTAGTTTGTTACTAGAACCCGCACAAAACGTAGATTTAAGTAATTTTACCCAAACTTTACGTACTTTAGGTTTATTCTGGCAGCCGTCTCATGATTCCATTCGATTTATAATAGATTATAAAGAACTGCCGAATAAACTAACGAAACGTGTTGTTCTCTCTCTTTTAATGCAGATTTATGATCCAATTGGTTTTCTTACACCTCTTATAGTAAGCCCTCTTACTATATCTATATGGCGTACTTAACTAAATTGGGACGGAGAGTTCCCACAAAACGATCGCAATCGTTGGCGAGATTGGTTCAAAGCGATCTCCTTTTGTCTGAATTATCAACACCGCGGTTTGACTGAAATAAATTTCATAGAACGAGAATTACACATATTTTCCAAAGCTAGCGAATAAGCATATGCCATAGTAGTATATTGGCGTTTAATATATTCTAACGGTAGAATTCTTGTAGCTTTAATAGGTAGTAAAGCTCGTGTCGCACCATTAAAGCCCATTTTCATAACCCGATTAGAGCTTCAAGGCGCATTGATTGCAGCTCGTTTTGCCAACACTATATGCGAAAGTCATCGCAACAATGCAACAAAAAAATATTTTTGGTGTGATTCAATGTCAGTTTTAGGGTGGATTCGCAGTGATTGCAGAAACTATAAGCCTTTTGTGGCACACCGCATAGGTATAATTATAGACATAACTAATATATCAGAATGGCGTTGGGTTCCGAGCGAATCAAACGTCGCTGATGATGCAACCAGTTTAAAATGTGACAAATTAAATAACAATAGTAGGTGGTTTAAAGGCTCGGATTTTTTATGGTTATCTGGTGATAACTGGCCTACAAATCCCACAAATATTGATAATTTTATAACAAATGAGCTGAAATCAATTAGAGTTCATTACGAGCATGTTCATAACATTCGAAAACAATTGGCAGCCAAATCACATCACTTTAGCAGTTGGTTGCGAATCCTTAGAGCTACTGCGAGAGCTCACCAATATATAAAAATTCTAAGAATACTCTGCTTACAAAACCGGATTGTAGATATATCTAGATTAAGTTGGTTGTCAGGTTCTATTTGCACATTGTCTACAAATATTAATTCTTTAGAAGATATAGGTACTTATAACTTCGGAAATATAGATAATCAAAGGCCCAGAATCTGCATCCCAACCAATATATCTCTAATTATTTACAGCCAATAATAAGATAAAGTGGACATTCATACCACCAGCGTCACCTTTTATAGGTGGAGCCTGGTGAATAGCGTCAAGGTAGCCTTGTTGACCACACTAAAATCTAGAAATCTCCGTGAAGAACTTTTTTCCACATTTTTAACTGAAGTTGAAGCCCTTATAAATTCACGTCCCCTGACACACGTATCAGTAGACTCAAACGATCCTGAAGCATTAACCCCGTTTCATTTTTTACTTGGGTCATCTTCTGGAGATCAAATGAATTTTGAAATAGATGATCGTGATTTGATGAGAAGAAGCGATTAGAAACAAGCATTGCGATTAGCTGACCATTTTTGGCGTCGCTGGATAACATAATATTTACTTACACTTCACCCCAGACGTAATTCAAGATCTACTACGCAAATAAACTTGTCAATAGGCGATTTAGTCCTAATAGCAGATAATAATTTACCTCGAGGTACATGGCCCAGAGGTCGAATAACCGCTGTGTACCCTGGCAAAAATAATATAGTGAGAGTTATGGATGTAGAAACACAATCAGGAATCTTAAGAAGACCTGTAAAATAGTTAATTCCTTTACCTGACGATTCTCTAGGGTAGGTTACTTAACATTGTAAAGTTATTGTTCTTTAACTTATTTCACATTACTTTATATTTTTTATCAAATTACAATTTAGGGTTGTTACATATTGTTTTATATACGTTACTAAATTACGATTTCTATTTATTATATTTTCCTTGTTTTTAATAGTTCCTTACTTTACTAAAAATGGGGAGAATGTGACGAACTGGCACATAGTATTAAAATTATAAATAACAATAAGTTGTCAATGTTGTAAAAAGTGTCAAATAAATATTACGTGTCTCATAAAATCCGGTCATATTAATTTACCTTAAATACAGTCCCATATTATCGAAGGCACCAGCAAACCAGAGCAGAACAAATTATATTGCGATATTATTTAAATGATATATATAAAACCAATGATATAATTTTGGAATTTATTTCTATAGAAGAAGTAAAAATTGGTACATTGTCAGTACATTCTTAGTAAACTTAAAGGTACGTTCTTTTGTATGTCGTACAGATCTAAATCGAATGAAAATATTTTACACTTGCACCTATATAATTTTTCAGTGATTCATTAGAATCGCTACTACAGACTAGACATGTTTTTATAGTTTTTTTTGTCTAGTATATTATCTATTATTCGTTTATTATCTATATTCCGTTTTAAAAAGTAGGTATATCGCGATATCGTTTAAATGATATGTATAAAGCAATGACGTCGTTTTGGAATTTATTGCTATTCAAATAAATGTAAAAAATTGGGTCGTTAAATTTAATTTCTGAGTTTTTTTTTATAAAATAGTGTTTGTAAAATAAATTTATTTATGTATTACGTAAACTGCATTCATAATCATAAAGTTGGTAAATGTGTAGTTTTACCCTCTAAAACCGAAAATATGTTGTTAATTTAGTCTTAAGTACTATTTATACAATATAAAAGCTTGGGTATTAGCGGCAAAGCCGAACTATCGTCTGTTATAACTTCATGAGGTTCTTTGATTTTTGAGTATGAGAGTCGGTTACTATATGAAATATAGGTACATATTTTAATGTATGATTTCTTATTGTGAGCCCAGTATATAAAGACATCGTTCTTGTTAATGAAGTACCACCTGTTAGAATTATTATATCGAAAAAATATCCTATAGCATAAAATATATTATTATAGTGATTCTCATTTTTTTTTTCATAATACGATTTATATAATACTTCATTTGATTACCATCCCAATAATGTATATGGAAATGTGGATGAACACGTATTTCATAAATAGAATTTTCATATGAACTTTTTGATAACATTAATAACGAAATTAAAGGATTTGAATTTATTAACAGTTCGACTTTGGCCTCAGATTTTATTTGTTATTTTCATTTGTTTAGAGAGTGATGGCCGTGTTGGTAGTTTAACACACTCTTCATAATTAGTTATTAGTTTAGAACCTAACTGATGTCGCACTAAAATAGATGGTTTATATTTCCAATCTTCTGCTAATTTACGTCTTGTAAAAGGTGTTAATTTTAACTATTTTCCTTTTTTATGATTAGAGGACTGTTCATATTTTTAATGCTACATAAAAATGGGTAAATTTTATCTTTTTTATTTACAGAAGATATTTCGATATGTGATGTGTTTCAAAAATACAGGGCAATTTTGTGTGAACCTGAATTTGTTCCTTAATTATATCACTTCACTTATATTTAGGCAAACTATTGTACGTCTGAAATCCACCTTTAATTCTCTTTATTTTTCTTAGTAAACATAAATGTGTTACCTTTTGTATGTTGGACAGATCTAAATCGAATGAAAATATTTTACACTCATCAGCACCTAAATATTTTTCCAGAGATTCTTTAGAATCGCTACTACTAGACATGTTTATTTCATAGCTTTTCGTCTAGTATATTATCTATTATACTTTCCGTTTTGAAAAGTATATCGCGTAAGTATATAAAAAATCGTTATATTTAATTTTTAGTTTTTTTAAATCGTATCTGCGTGTTTGTAAAATAAAATGATTTGTGTATTATGGGCACTGCGTCCATAATTGTAAACTTGGCAAATTTGTAGTTTCACCGTCTGAAACTGAAAATATGTCATTAATGTAGGGCATTAGTACTATTATACAATGTAAAAGCTTGGGATTTGGCGGAAAGCAAAGCTGTATAGTCTGTTATAACTTTATGAGGTTCTTTGACCACGTAATTCATTCAATTTTGTAGTAAAATTAGAATTGATTTATGGCTATGAGAGTCGATCACCATATTAAATATAGGTACACATTTTAATTTATGATGTCCAATTGTGAGCTCAGTATATAAAAAGCACCGTTCTTGTTTATGAAGTGCCATCTGTTAGAATTATTTTATCGAAAAAAGATCCTCTAGCATTACTATAGTGACTATCTATTTTTTTTATAATACTATTTGTAATACTGAATTTGATTATTATTTCAATAAAGTATGGAAATCTGGATGAATACGTATTCCACGAATATAACTATTATAAGAACTTTTTGATAACATTAACGAAATTAAAGGATTTGAATTTAAGAACAGTTCAGCTTTGCCCTTATAGATTATCTGTCTTAATGCAGAGAGTGATGGCAGTGTTGGTAGTTTAAACACTCGTCATAATTAGTTAATATTTTAGAACCTAATTGATGTCACAATAAAATAGCTGGTTTATATTTCAAATCTTTTGCTAATTTACATCTTGTAAAAGGTATTAATTTCGACTAGGTATTTAATATTTTTATATTTAAAAGAATAGTTCATATTTTTAATGCTAAAGAAAAATGTGTAAATTTTATTTGTTTTATTTACAGAAGATATTTCGATGTGTGATGTGTTCCTTTTATATGTCGTTCAAATCTAAATCGAATGAAAATATTTTACACTCATTAGCAGCTATACCATTATCCAGTGATTCATTGGAATCCCTACTACTAGTTTATTTTAGTCTTTTCATATTATACTTTCCGTTTTGAAAGTGATATTGTTTAAATGATATATATAAAGCCAATGATATCATTTTGAAATTTATTTCTAATGACATTAATTTTAATTTAATTTTCTGTAATTAATATTGCACTAAATTAGCTGGTTTATATTTCAAATCTTTTGCTAGTTTACTTCTTGTAAAAGGAGTTCATTTTGACTTTTTCCTTGTTTATGTTCTTAAAGAAATGGTTCATAGTTTTAACACTACATATACATACAAACATACATATCATTACCGCCTAGACGACCCCAGGGTACCCAGCGGAGGGGTTTTAATCCCAACTCGTATAACACTACATATAAAATGTGTAAATTTTATCTGTTTTATTTACGAAAGATATTTCGATGTGAGTACATTGTCCATTAATTTTAATAGAATTTTCTGAAATATTTTGTTTTTTTACCCAAGTACAGAGCAACTTTGTGCGAACCTAAATTTGTTCCTTATTTTTATCACTTCACTTATATTTAGGCAAACTATTCGTACTACTTCTACTTCTAAAATCCACCTTTAGTTTACTTTATTCGTAGGAAACATAAAGGTGTTTACTACGAAAAAAAAAAAATTACGATTTTTTTTTTGTTGTTTTTTTTTTGTCGCATTTCAAAATCGACATACTTAATTAAAGCTTTTTCGTGTAATATATATTATACCTTTTGTTTTAAGAATTATATCGCGATATTATTTGTGAGTGATGGCAGTGTTGGTCATTTAACATACTCTTCATAATTAGTTATTAGTTTAGAACCTAACTGATGTCGCACTAAAATAGATGGTTTATATTTCAAATCTTCTGCTAATTTAAGTCTTGTAAAAGGTGTTAATTTTGACTATTTTCCTTTTTTATGTTTAGAGGAATGGTTCATATTTTTAATGCTACTTACTTATAAATGTGTTATTTTATCTTTTTTATTTACAGAAGCTATTTCGATGTGTGATGTGTTTCTTTTTTAAATCGTACAGATCTAATTCGAATGAAACTATTTTACACTCATTAACACATATACCATTTTCTAGTGTTTCATCAGAATCGCTACCACTAGACATGTTGGTTTTAGTCTTTTTGTCTATTATACTTTCCGTTTTAAAAATGATATTGCGATATCGTTTAAATGATATATAGGTATAAAGGCAATGATGTCCTTTTGGAATTTATTTCTAATAACATTATTTCTAATTGAATTTTATGTAATTGATGTTGCACTAAATTAGCTGGTTTATATTTCAAATATTTTGCTAGTTTACGTCTTGTGAAAGAACTTTTTCCTTGTTTGTGTTTTTAAAGTTGTAAATTTTATCTGTTTTATTTACAGAAGATATTTTGATGGTGGTTATACTTTCCGTTTTAAAAAGTATATCGCGATATCATTTAAATAATATGTATAAAGCCAATGATGTCATTTTGGAATTTATTTCTAATGACATAAATGTAAAAAATCGTTATATTTAATTTCTAAGTTTTTTAAATCGTATCTGCGTGTTTGTAAAATAAATTGATTTGTGTATTATGGGCACTGCATTCGTAATCATAAACTTGGTAAATTTGTAGTTTCACCGTCTATAACTGAAAATATGTTATTAATGTAGTCTTTAGTACTATTAAACAATGCAAAAGCTTGGGATTTAACGGAAAGCAAAGTTGTGTACATGTTATAACTTTTTGTGGTTCTCTGACCACACATTCCAATAATGTATATACACATGTGGATAAATACGTATTTCACGAATATAATTCTCATAAGATCTTTTTGATAACATTTATCGGAATTAAAGGATTTAAATATAAGAACAGTTAAAATTTTGCCTTAGATTGTATCTATCTTAATGCAGAGAGTGATTGTTAGTGTTTTATTTAACACAATCGTCACAATTATGACAGCCTCCGTAGACTAGTGGTTGCGCCTTTGGCGTTGTATCCGGAGGTCGTGGGTTCGATTCCCACCCATGGCAAAAAATATTAGTACGTTTTTTTCTGTACAGTTTGTCATGGTCTGGGTGTTTATAAAATATAATATGTATTATGTCGTTGCTTCTGGTCACATAGTACAAGCCTAGAGCTTAGTTTGTGACCAGAGCAATATGGTGTAATTTGTCCTATATTATTATTATTATTATTATTATTATTTTTATTATTATTATTAATTATATATAAGTTTAGAAGCTAATTGATGTCGCACTAACATAGATAGTTTACATTTTAAATCTTTTACAAATTTACGTCTTGTAACAGGTGTTAATTTTCACTTTTATTTTTATTTAAGGATTTATATTTAAGGTTAGTTAATATTTTTAATGCTACATAAAAATGTGATAATTTTATCTGTTGTATTTTTGGAAGATATTTCGATGGAGTACATTGAGTTTATTGTCCATTAATTTGAATACAGCGCGCTATGCTCGGCGTTTCCTTGCGGGATCATATTCGAAACGATGAGATCCGCAAAAGGTCCAAAGTAACCGACATAGCCTCCAGAATCGCCAAACTTAAGTGGCAGTGGGCAGGCCACATAGCTCTCAGAACGGACGGTCGTTGGGACATTAAGGTTCTCGAGTGGCGACCGCGTGCCGGAGGAAGCAGCACAGGCAGGCCCTCCACGAGATGGACCGACGACCTGAAAAAGGTAGCGGGAAGCCGATGGCTACAGGCGGCGCAGAACCGGTCGTTGTGGCGATCCTATGTCCGTATGTTGAGGCCTATGTCCAACAGTAGACGCGTGAAAGGCTCATATGATGATGATAATGAATTTGAATATAATTTTCTGTAATATTTTGTTCTTAAGACCCAAGAACAGCGCAATTTTGAGTTAACCTGAATTTGTTCCTGAAACCACCAATACACTTTATTTATATTTAGGCAAACTATTATACGTCTGAAATCAATCTTCACTTTTTTTTTCTTAGAAAACATAAATTAACACATTTATGTTTTTCACATTCACCTTTTGTATGCCGTACAGATCTAAATCGAATGAAAATATTATACACTCATTAGCAAGTGCCATCTGATTATTTTATCGGAAAAAGATCCTGAGCATATATGGCTATATTGACTGTATATTTTTTTCATAATACGATTTATAATACTTAATTTGATTATTATTCCAATAATGTATATGGAAATGTATTTTGCGGATGAATACGTATTTTGAATAGAATTCGCATAGGAACTTTTTGATAACATTTAACGAAATTAAAGGATATGAATTTAAGAACAGTTCAAATTTGGCCTTAGTTTTTATGTCTTAATGCAGAGTGATTGTTGTAGGTTCACACTAGTCATAATTTGTTATTAGTTTAAAAGGTAATTGATATCGCACTAAATAGCTTGTTTATATTTAAAATAACTTACGTCTTGTTAAAGGTGTGACTTTTCCTTGTTTATGTTTTTAAAGGGATGGTTCATATTTTAATACATACATACATATACATATCTTCACGGGTGCCTTACGGCGCCCGAGACCGCCTAGACGGCTCCAGGGTACCCAGCGGAGGGGCTTTAATCCCACCTCGTCGTAGCCGATGGTATGAGTCTACACCGAACAAGTGGCTAGCTCGTCGCGATGTTTTGAATAGACTCAATAACCCATCTATAAACAGTTTCACAAGTTGGTATAGTGAAACCGGGACCGACAGCTTAACGACTTGCTCTCCGAGGCACTATAGTGGTGTTGTCAAACAAATGTACATACATTTTTTAATTAAAAACTCATTGGTACACACCGGGATTCGAACCAGGGACCTTAGTGTTTTAGTCCAAGGTCTAACCAACTCGGCCACCACGTATATACGCATATTATAATGCTACATAAAAATGTGTAAATTTTATCTGTTTTATTTACGGAAGATATTTCGATGTGAGTACATTGTCCATTAATTTTGATAGTTTTTTTTTGAAGTAATTTGTATTTTAGTACCCCGGTTAAGTACATTTGTGTAAACTCAAATTTGTTCCTATGCTATGTACATACTGAGGCCGTCTAGGCGGTTTTGAGAACCATAAGGCACCCGTGATATAGAATTAAGCCCGATATCCTACGTAGGGGATGATTTTTCTACCTTGATCTATTTTATAGTACACCTAAATAGTTTTTTTATTATTTCTTTATAGTTTTTTTTCAAAACCGAATGGGCGAAGTGGAAAGTTAAGCCCGGACAAGCAACCTGTTTGCCATGCAAGGTTTAAAAAAAAAATCTACTGGTTCGTCATTTTAACAGGAGTCATATTTTCTGAAACATTAGTAGGTTTAAGAGTTTTCATGTGATTCTAAGAATATATTATGGGATCGGTCTGTGGGTTTATGTATCGTTTCTCAGTAGGCTCGAATATTTGTGACCAGTCAATCTGTGGGTTTTTCAAGAGGAAGTTTTTTTCGATATCACCCTAACATGTTTTTTTTAATTTAGTAGTTATTTTTATTTTTGGACTAACAGCGTTTATTTATCATCAGTAGGTAAAGAGTCACATGTCATGCTCTAATAAATAAATAAACTAGATTTTGAGTTAACGCGGGTGAGCTCTTTATAAAACTCACAATCTTGTATCCCTATTGCCTAAATACTACTTCGGTTCACTGAACCTTAATATAGAGTTAGGGATCTAAAAAGGTTTATATAATAAAAATGAAGGGATCAGTGAATTTCACGACGTCAATAGTCATATTGAACGTAGACATACTTTACTTCTAGTATCTTAGTTTAGAATTCCAAAAAAAGCGGCCTCAGCCTAGTGGTTAAATCACTGCGCAACTGATAACAAGGTTAAGCAGATGACAACAAGGCCAAGACCTAGGATGGGTGACCGCTTTATACAACTAGGCTATACCATCATAAAAACCGCAACAAGAAAACGCTCGCCATTTGTTAGGCGTTGCCTCCGAATAGCATCGGCGAAATGAGGACGGGTTAATCCCTCCGCTGGTTACCCTGAGGCCGTTTAAACGGTTCTCGGAAGCTAAAAGGGTGCCCCTTTTGCGTGATAGTATTTATTATTTTTATAGTTCCAAAAAAAACGAATCCTTATTCTGAGACTCAGGTCAGTTCGTCTGATCTGGTCACAAACCCGGTCACAAACTTAGTTGTAGGCTTATACTAAGTGTACTAGAAACAACGATACTAATACATTTTTTTATAATGACGGAGTTGCGTTTGACCTTAATCTTGCCTGATGAAGGCAACGACGAGACCAATGTAGCGCACTCATACACTTATTTACTTTTTTTTAAAAGACTGAAGGTCTTTTAAAATGTCCCCACCAATGATATATCTAATAATGGTAATATCTGAAACAAATAAAGTGTGTTAGATGTGTTTCTTACTTGGTAAAATATATAAATTGAAGCTATAAAATTTTATTGCCAAATATTTCGCCTCTCTATGGAGCGGCGTCATCAGTGACAGTCCCTCCGCTGGGACCCTGAGGCCGTTTAAACGGTTCTCGGGAGCCAAATAGGCACCCGTGATGGTATTTATTTATTTATTAATTTTTATTTGGTTGAACGCGCTTGCGTCAGGAACTACTGGTTCAAATTAAAAACATATTTTAGTGTTGGATAGCCCATTTATCGAGGAACATTATAGGTTATATAACATCACGCTACGACTAATAGGAGTAGAGTAACATTGAAAAATGTTGCAAAAACGGGGAAATAATATTCTTTTTGAGAGCGTACGTTGCGTAAACGGTTAAAGTTACGCAGACGAAGTTGACATTATAAACTTATTTATTTTTTATTTTATTATCAACATTTTTCTGTGGGAGGGATGGCGACATGGCCAAGTGCACACTTAGACCTTATATATATATTTTTTTTGACTTTTCATAAATTCCTGAAATAAATAATTTTGACTTTGACTTTAATAAATTATATTTTATAAACACCCAGACTATATCAAACTGTCAATATTTCATACTATAATCAAATAAAACCAGTTTTAATGCAAGCAGATCATTCGCTGGATGAGCTAGGAACATTTACAAGTTGAAAATGAGTACACACCGTCTTTTTAAATATACCCTTGTTCTGACCATGTTTAATGTCCATCGCTAAATCATCCTAAACTCTAGGGCTTAGTTTGTGACGAGAGAAATATGTATGGATAATTAGTAAATAAAAATCATTATCTAGTGAATAAACTAATCCAATGAACCGCGCCCGGAAAAGAGCTTTCAAGATAAGTTAATTGAAATCCTGTTGCTTAGTGGATTAGTGAAACTTTCAGGAAATGAAAACAAGGTTGCTTGTAAAACCTTATCTTCTAGTTTGGCAAGGTATGTCTATAGAACAAGGAACAGGCTAGACATCAGAGCAGACACGGTGAAAATGATAAAACTATGATTTATGTATCGGGCTTTGTCATTAACCCTCCGTCAGACGCAAGTCACATTCGGGCATTCAATGTTTGATTGAATACCTACAAAGCTTTTTTTTTATGAAATCGGTTCGATAACTTCTGAGAAATAAGAAACTATAATATAGGGTATTGAGATAGGGTCAACATGATATACAATCATAAAATAGAACAGTTTTCGAGATAGTTGATGTGGACAGACAGATTTGCTTTAGCTAGGGGAAAAAATTAGCGACGCGACGAGGCGGTTGAAATATTTAACACGAGTGAAACCGAGGGGCACATCTAGTGTATTATAAAAACAAAATATTTGATTTTATTTTGATTGTTTGTTTATTTGTAAACATATTTTTTTTTATTATTATACCTATAAAAAAGCTAGGTATATTATTAATCCGTAACATAGGGTAATTGTTATTTAAATTAAATAAAACAATAGGGATCCGTACCAAACCTTTGAAAATGTATCCCAAGTCCCAAGGTGTAAAAAGGTATTTTTTTTACCCACAACAATCATTACTTCGCTTGCGCTGCGAAAATTGTTGATGATAAAACAAAATATATGTAGGTACTGCAAATTTAGAGAACACGTCAATATATTCAAAAAAGTTTGCGATACCATTTTATGTTTCTACTTGAGTCGCTATACTTCGCCTATCTACAGATTTAGGTCTGTGGGAGGAGTACCCCTAATAGAGTTATAGACCTTTCCTTAGAAAGTATTTGGTAGTGGATAATTAAATACATCAACAGTATCCAGGAAAACAGCAATAGCATTTTTTTATTATAACGGGATATCTATGAACTTTACAAATCGTCTGCCATCTGGACCTTAGGATCAAACTACAGACTAGCATTTAACATAATATAATGGAAGATGTTAATATAAAAATTAAGTTACTGAAGTGGAGATGGGCAGGACATATGGTCAGAGAAAAAGAATGAAAATAATCACAGTATCCCAGAGGTGGTACAATAAAAAAGGGGCGTCAATTTAGAAGATGGAAGGACGATGATAATACCCAGTTTTAAACTGTTAATATATAAAAATAGACGTAAAACATTTTTTATTAATTCATATCACACAGTCCCTCAGTTAATATTTGATGCTTTTTTAGTACGCCATCGGAATTAATCTATATGACGCTTACTTAACTCGGTCCTAAGACCGAGTTCTACTAATACAACAATTCGTATTTACAACTTATATGAAAAAAGTTTTGTAACCAAATTTAGCCGAAGTCTGTTTAAACAAGAGCGACGGTATCGTTAGTTACCCCGGCGATATTATATTGGAAGTTTCGCAGCTAGTCGTCCTAATTTGATTTCGCTACCGAAAGCGAAATCAAATATCGCTTGTGTTTGAATAGGCCTCTGTAACATTGTCGGAATATAGCGCCATATTATTCGCTACCGAGAGCGTCAGCGAATTTCGCTTGTCTAAGAACAACCGTTTCTTTATTTATTTTCGTACCATCACGGGTGCCTCAGGGTCTAGCATGGCCGCTAGGGTTTGATATCTCGTTTCTTACATCACCGTTGCTGATGGTATTCAGCGTCTACACCGAACAAGTGGCCAGGTCGTCGCCGTGTTCGGATAGACTCTATAACCCATCTGAAAACAGTTTAGAGTCTCCGAGGTAGTGTCAAAAAATATACATAATATATTTTTAACTAGCTGACCCGTGCAACTTCGTCTGCTTAACTCTAAAGCACGCAGCGTACCCAACGGAAGCTCTCAAAATAATTAAATTTACCCCAATTTTGCAACATTTTTCTATGATGCTCCGCTACTATTCAATAATGATCCTTCGTCGATAAAAATGCTATCCAACACTCAAATAATTTTCAATTCGAACCAGGAATTCCTAATATTAACCAAACAGGGTACCCAGCGAAGGAGCTTTTAATCCCACCTCATCGTAGCCGATGCTATGAACCTACACCGAACAAGTGGCTCGTTCGTCGCGATGTTTTGAATAGACTCAATAACCCATCTATAAACAGTTTCACAAGTTGGTATAGTGAATCCGGGACCGACAGCTTAACGTGCTCTCCGAGTTACTATAGTGGTGTTGTCAAACAAATGCACATATTTTTTTTTATTAAAAACTTATTAGTACACGGGGTTCCAACCAGGGACCTAAGTATTTTTAAACCAAGGTCTAACCAACTCGGCCACCACGTATATTAAAGAAACTCTTCACTTTATTGTATTATTATAGTATAGATTAAACACCCATTGTTACACACCGGGGTTTGAACCTTTGACCTACAAACTGTATGTGTTTATAACTCTAATATAACGCCACCAACTCGGCCACCATGTATATTCGACCATAACGTACGAGCATTAATGCTAACCCTGACACGAAACAAAATAGCTTTGACAACAGATGTGGACGGAATCAAATTTCTTCCTTGCCACATTTTGTACTATTGCCAACAACACCGTTTCAAATTTATACCAAAACTTACTTTAAATTAATATTAATAAATAAATAAATACTATCACAGGTGCGTTTATTTGGTTCCTGGGAACCGTTTCAACAGCCTCAGGATACCCACCGGAGGGTTTAACCCGTCCTGATTTTGCCGATGATATTCGGAGGCAACACCAAACAAGCGGTGAGTTTTTTTGCGGTAATTAGGTTTAAAGAATCTTTATTTCCAAAAGAATACATGAATTCACTTAAATGGAAAATTAACATTTTGTTGACAACAGACTAAACAATACCAATACAACAATAATAGGTAAGTACCTAATTCACAACAATCGACCCACCCCTCCCACTGGACAATAAGTAACCCAGTTGTTGTTATCAAATAATGCTAAGTTATTTACTAAGCATTTTTATTGATTCCTACTGCACAATAAAAAGGGGTGAGGCGGTCGATGGGAAATATTTTATAGAAGGCATATGGAAGGCACCCGCCCGACGCGCCCGCACATCACTCACGCTGACTATAGCGGCGACTGGCGCACTGAACAAAAACGAAGTGCGCCGGCGCACAAACATTGTGAAAGGGTAGGGGGCGCGGCACAGCCACCTTCCACATACAGTATGTTAAATTTGTATTAATTGTATTAATATATTTTCTTAATGTTATTATTAAATATTGTTAGTTTTAAGTAGAATATTAATAGGGTAGTTATTTTTATTAATTTATAATATATAAGTACTTAGGGCTAATAAAAAAGAGTATTGTAAATAAGAGTATGATAAGTAAATGAAATAGAGTTCGTTTAGCATTTATAAATAAAATTTCGGAGACATTTTTTAAATAATATTAAAGAATGAATTGATCTAATATCTTTAGGAAGTTTGTTGTATAATTTAGCTCCTTCGTAATTTATTAATGTTTTCCCGTGAGCAGTTCTTGGGTTAATGTGAATAGTGCTTATATGAGAAGCCCTTCTTAAGTTGTAGTGTCGGATTTGATGATTGTGAGTAAATGTAATGTTTGTGTGTGTTTGTTTGTTTATAATTTTTTTAATTAAAAGACATGTGTAGTATTTATATAAGTTCTTAATGTTCATAATTTTTGTTTCTTTATATAAGGTGAAAGTTGGAGTCCAGTAGTTAAGTTGAAAAAGGGCTTTTATAAGTTTGTTTTGTGCTACTTGCAGTTCTTTAATATTCCTATTTGCTGAACTACCCCAAACAGGTACAAGGTAGTCCAAGTGTGGCTTTACTAAAGAGTTATATACGTTGTACTTAATTTTTCGGGGAAGGTTATTAGAAATTCTGCGTAACGCGCCTGTCAAGGGTATTATTTTAGATTTAATATTTTCTATATGCGAACGCCAAGTGAGACCCTCATCAAGAATTAAGCCCAAATACCTTTCCTTGTTTGACTTGTTAATTAATTCGCCGTTAATGGTAAGTGGATTGAAAGGTGGAATACGTTTGTTTTTAGTAGTAAATATGATATAATTTGTTTTAGAAGCATTAATAGTCAGTAAATTATTTTGGAACCATAACGAAAGTATGTGGAGGTCTTCTTGAGCTTGTTTAGCAATTTCACCAATATCCGAACCAAAATAAAACAAACAGGTATCGTCTGCATAAAGGGTAACTTTCCCATTGAGTTGTAAGTTTGATATGTCATTGATATAGACTAGGAATAACAGCGGACCCAAAATATAACCCTGAGGAATTCCAGTCTTGATCACGTGCATGTTGCTTTTGGAACCTCCAATCCGGGTTACCTGGTATCTGTTAGTTAAATATGATTTTATCATACTGAGTGCAGTACCAGTCAATCCAATATTGTTAAGTTTCCACAGCAGAATGTTGTGACTTACGGTGTCGAATGCCTTTTTTACATCAATAAAGATACCCAATGCTATTTTCCTTTGGTCAATTTTGGATTTTATCTCAGTAACTAAGTCTATAGTGGCCGTTAAAGTATTAGACCTTGGACGGAACCCGTATTGGTTTGGACATAGGTATTGTATTGATGTTAAGTAATTTGTTAGTCTTGTGTGAATAATTGATTCAAAAATTTTAGAGTTTATAGGTAACACTGAAATAGGACGGTAGTTACTTGGGTCCGATCTTTTCCCGGATTTATAAATGGGGGTTACTTTTGCCAGTTTTAGAGACTCAGGGAAAATACCCTTACCTAAATAATAATTAATACAATTTACAAGATCATTGATTATAAGATCTTTTACGCTCTTTAGGCTTTTAGCATTTATTTGGTCTAATCCCGTACTTACGTTAGATTTAAGTTTATCTATAATTTCATTGACTTCTGATAGTGTACATGATTCAAATTCTGATAGCTGTTTATTATCTGGTATGTTAGTAGGAATATTAGGAGTATTTGTTAGATTACTAGGTGGTATCATATTAGCTAGGTTTGTGCCCACAGTGGCAAAAAAAATATTAAAAGCTTCACATATTTCTGTTTCAGTATTAAGTATTACATTTCCAGTTAGGAGTTTAGTAGGAGCACTGTCTATTTTAACTTTGTTTGTTGCTAGCTCATTTATTAATCTCCACATTTTCTTAGGGTTTTTGATACGTTTATTAAATTCATTTTCATAGTATTCCTTCTTGGTTTTTTTTATTAATACTGTTACTTTATTTCTTTGTTTGATAAATTGTAATCTTAAATCACTATCTTTTTCGTTCGCTTTCAGTTTCTTCCAAATTCTATTTCTAATTCGAATCTCTTCCATTATCTGTCTGTTTATCCATTCTTGTTTAGGTTTGTTTATTATCTTAGTTTTGACGACTTTACTCATATTAATATTGTTCTGTAGATACTTTTCTAGTATGCTGTAATCATAAGTTCCCGTAAACGGCGCATCTTTAGTAATTTTATGTAGATCTTTGTAATTAATAGCGGTATAGTTAATCTTTTCTTTCACTTTTCGATAAAACTTTTTGATCCCTATATATATTTGATGGTGGTCTGACATTGGGGAATTAGAAGAAGAATTATGATGGTATAGCCTCGTTGTATAAAGCGGTCACCCATCTCAGGACCGGCCTTGTTGTCATCAGCTTAATCTTGTTATGTAGGGTGGGTTGACTAGTGATTCGAAGCCATGCGTGTGCAGAGCAGCCATTGCAACTCTGCTTTTGTGAACCGGCGCGGTGTCTTGCAAGAGCAATATACCCTTGGTCAATTTTCCTCGACGTTTTTCCAGTTATGTCTCCCTTTTCTTTGTAATCAATCAGTATTATCCCGAATTTCTTTGGCGGTGGTGTTCCCTTTTTATGCCATAGCATGGACTCCTGTTTGGACACCAAAATGACGAACCTATGTTTCATCTCCAGTAACAATTCGCTCCAAAATCTGTGCAGGTTCGACTCCACACAACTCCAAAAAAAATGACGCGCTGCTGTTTCTAAAGCGGCGTGAGCATTCTCGGTGCTCTTGCACTAACTTTTGGTAGTAAGTACTTTAGGATTCGAAAAATTGTGGTTTCTGATACTCCAACATATAACTGTTTTTTCTTCAAACGGGTATCCTCCAGTATTTTTTTTCCACTTTTTCGACGATGTCTGATGTGGTGGTCTCAGCTGGCCGTCCTGAGCGGGGATCATCTTCAATCGACTCCCGACCATGTTTAAAAAGACCATGCCACTTATAAATCATTGGCACTGTTCCCCATAAACGGTTTCCATTTCATTCAAAACGGTTAGGGGAGGTTATTAATAATATAAAGGTTATATATATGTATGTATCATCACGGGTGCCTTACGGCGCCCGAGACCGCCTAGACGGCCCCAGGGTACCCAGCGGAGGGGTTTTAATCCCACCTCGTCGTAGCCGATGGTATGAGTCTACACCGAACAAGTGGCTAGCTCGTTGCGATGTTTTGAATAGACTCAATAACCCATCTATAAACAGTTTCACAAGTTGGTATAGTGAAACCGGGACCGACAGCTTAACGTGCTCTCCAAGGCACTATAGTGGTAATATAAAGGTTATTAATGGAAAATGTTGCAAATACAGGGAAAAAGATTTTTTTCACTGTATTTGCAACATTTTCCATTAATGCTCCTCTCCTATTGGTCGTAGTGCGATGTTATATAATCTTCCTTAATAAATGGGCTATCACTAAAAATATGTAGAAAGAAATATAGGGGTAAATTGAAAAAAAAAAATATTATGACAATAGATTATGCAATGTTTCCGAAATCACTCCAATCAAGATTTTAAAGAGGCTAAAAATTATATCGAAGTCCCGGCTTACTTTGTTTGAAAGGAAAACCAATAATAATAAAAAAAGAGTCCAAGATGAGACAGGTTTTTAAACTTTTAAATAATATACATATTTCCACATTTAAATAAGTTCTAAATTCAAATTAATCATAAATAATCACTGTATGAGGCGCCACTTGGTAAGGGTATACTTAATACGCTAGCAGAATAAACTAATTATTAATTAAATAAATTAGAATTCTAGTAGATTTTCAAAGAATTAGAAAAAGTATTTCGGAGAAAAAAAAAAATTATATTTGTACAAATGTAAGTTTCAAGTAATTTATTTTAAGTTAAAAAATAATAAGTACTTCCTACTTTTAAATGTATATAATAATGACTTTTAAGTAAATACATATCTAAAACATACATATATATACAGCAGATTCATAAAAGACAAATATATTTACACAACTGTACACACATTAATCGAAAAATCTTGTTTAAATAATATGTTATCATTATACTGTTAAATAACTTATTGTAATTATTTGTGGGTAGGTCTTTAGTGGAAAATAAAATAATATTTTATTTTATTCTATAAAATTAAGCGGTGATTAGACTCATTAATCCATCTAATAAACGGTTTCACAATTTCTTATAGTAAAACTGTGATCGATAGCTTATCGTCCTATAGTAGTGTTGTCAAGCAATGTACATATGTTGTTAATTAAAAACTCATTAGTATACAAAAACTGTAGTATCTTCAATCTCAAACTTAAAAGAACGAAATGATTTCTTCCCTAAAATAAAACTGTACGAATATAAAAATACTTTATATTGCTAAGAATAGATACAACTCAAAAACACTGTGTAAATCCTCTTAATTTGATATAGATGCTAATTATAGGCGGAGACTTCATTGGATTATGTATTATCTTATTACTACTGTATTACAATAGTTCTGTATGTTTCCTTTAATTAAGACCCGAAAGCTGTAGGTTTATCGAAATATAATATACAACACACGCTATGTATATATTACATTTTAACATACCTACTGGGGGTTCATATTCGACATACCTACATACGTTATATGAAGGTATGTTGAATAAATTTAACTCCCTACCATATTTTAAGAAATTCAGTTCAGTGACGTCCCAAACAGACAGCCATTATTATTAATATATTCATTAGGCGGTGTCCTAATTGGCATTCGTTTGCACAAACAAACAGTGATCGTACGCATTGGCAAATAACAAATTTGCTTGCCTGTTATATTCACGGAATTCTAAATAAGACTGGAAGAACTAATTTTAATTAATACCTATATATTTTTTTTTTTTTTTTATATTTTTTTAATATTTACCTAGGTATTTATAATTAAAAAAAATAGATGTAAGATAATTATTTATTCAGTATAAAATAATATGTCAAACGACTGAAGAAGCCTGTGACGAAATATATCGTTTATAATTTTTTATAAAGTATTTTATTTCATTAATACCTATAAAATAATTAAAGACAAAAAAAAACAAAAATACTTACCTATAAATTAAAATAATCTTCCAAATCACTGTCTGTTAGTGGCATGGTACCCAATACGCTGGCAGCATTTCCTCTTTGAATTAATATACTTAGATTTTGTATGAAATAGCTGCCAGCTTTATTGTTTCCCGAAACGTCGACGAGCCTAGGCGCAATTTCCTGGAAGTGTGATAGAACGATGTCAGTATTGAAACCACCGTCGCCACTTTGCACACATTTGAAATTACTTACTAAATATAAGACTAAAAAACAATACAAAAAAAAATGTAATGCTGATTGAAACGAAAGAGACTTATCCAAAAATCATTAAAGAAAATACTACCTTAGGCAAAAGCAATAAAGATCATTATCCTGAGCCGATTGTCGACTTATGACGTTCCGGTTGATATAGAACACGTATAGGCCAAAACATAACACGACTGGCATAGGCCGCGTATGTGTGTAGTGAAGTAGAGACTATTGTCTCTACTTGTGGGAGCGTTAACCACGCCTTCATAATAATTCCAGTCCAATTAACCTTTTAATATATTATATTCCGTGGTTAAAATTCATGGTTAATATCGCTATAGCAAGAATTACAAATATACGTAATTTTTTTTTTTTTTTTTACCAATACACTAATTTAAAAAAGCGGCCCCAGCCTCTGCTCAAGTCACTGCGCAACTGATAACAAGGTGAGAACAAGGCCGGACCTGGGATGGGTGACCTCTTTATACAATGAGGACATACCATCAGAAACACCACAACAAGCTCGCCACTTGTTAGGTGTTGCCTCCAAATATCATCGGCGAAATGAGGACAGGTTAATCCCTCCGCTGGGTACCCTAAAGCCGTTTAAACGGTTTTCGGGAGCCAAAAATGGCACCCTTGATGGTTTTTATTTTTATACTAATTTAGTTAGGAAGGTCTCTATAATATGACTAGGCCGACCGGCCAGTTTCGTTACCACCGCTCATACAGATGCAATAACCATCAAATGGCCTAGTTTCAGTTTCAATCTGTGGATCCACTCGTATTCAGGAAAATACTGAAACTATTTCTTGTCGAGTTCTTTATGTAGTCTTCTTTCAGGGTGCGATTACGAAACAAGCAGTTGGATTGGCAATAAAACAGCGAGGATAAGCGTATTGCAAATTCGTCACCGCCCGTTTCGTAACTGCTTCACTTAGCTGGGCGCGACTTATGCTATATTGATCGACTCAATGAGCTTTGTAGGCAAATGCCGTGCTCTAATAAAAATAAAGTTTATTTTATTTTATTTTCTTAAAGTAGATTTCAGGTAGATTAATATCTACTTATTTTTATGTCTAAAGTAGGTCTTAATAGTAATTACTACGTAATGTCTATAGTAGTAATTACTACTCTACTCTATATATTAAGATAATAAAATTCTTATTGCTAAATATAAGAGATGAACACCTACAAATAAAAATATATTAGTGCTATATTTAGGTATTGAATAAAGATCTCAATAAGAGGCAATTTGTGTTATTGTTTTTGAATTGCTTTGCAGATCATATAACCTAGTTTAGTAATTGTTTTGTATTATTGATATTTTGCTAAAATTGGAGACTTTTAAAATAACATATTGATTGTAAATATATTAATCTGTTTATTAATCTTTCTGTGTCTTTCTTATTTTTTTTTTAATCATAAAAACAGCTTTTTAATATATTATATTATAATACAAAAAAAATATTACCCACAACAAAAAGATTTTTGCGTACAATTACGAACATAAGAAAATAATTGAACTTGACCAACATCCAAGTTGTAATATTGGAAGTACGATTGTATGGGCGTCAAGTCGACTCCAGCAGCCTAACCATTGAAAACGATAACCGCGCTCGATTCGAACTCACAAAAATCTGAAGTCGAACCCAAAACCGTACCACCGAGCTCCTTCGACTTGACATCGACTGATAACATCCATCGAGTTGAGATCGAAAATGACGTCACTTAAAGCTTATTTACACTGCCTACGCAAGTTATTGTCATTCACACAAAATGTTACAATATTTAACTTTTAACTTACAAACAATAATGATTTCGATAATATAAACATGCTTTTAAATAAAACATTAAGAAAAAAATTAACTACAATAAGATATTTACATTTTTTGTAAAAAATATGGACGAATTATGATATTCTTAGCTATTTTAATCTGAAAAAAAAAACTTCAAGGTTGATCTGTGGCGGTGTTATTGTGACAGATTATTATTATTTATTTGATTTTGTCGTAATTTTAGTAAATAAAATAAATTGTAGGCTAATTATTATTAAAGAAATCAAAAGAGTATATACATTTATTTAGGTATATGTTAAGTGTGTAATCATCACCTATTAGAATATTTGATTCGTTCGAAGATTATGAAATGAAATTAATGTTTAGAGATACAGTTATATGTTAACAAAAATCTAAATTTTAGAAAATTAACCAAAGTTTTCCTCATTTTAAAGCAACATGTGACAAAGAATAAATGAGGCGAGTTTGCGCTGTTTTTTAATGCTGAAAATATAAAGATGGCAAGAATATCTATATTTGAAGATTGTCTCCGATTATCCCTGACTAGTGCGAGAACTACATATATACATACATTCATATCATCACGGGTGCCTTACCCAGCGGAGGGGTTTTAATCCCACCTCGTCGTAGCCGATGACATGAGTCTACACCGAACAAGTGTGCGAGAGCTACAGTGCCTCCTTTTTCAGATATTTGAATGTAACCACATTTGTTTTGCTTCACATTCATAAATAACATCCTGAACCAAACACTGATTGAAGACCATTTTACCTATGGGTGAAGGCAAAAACGGAACGGCCCAACAATTTAAAATAAATTAATCTTATTATTCTGTTTTTTTGTTTACATTTTTTAGGTAATCCTGTGGAATTTATTAATATACCTAGTTACATACTATTATATTTGATGTAATGTGTAATCAACATAATAAAATAAATTGCATTATATTTTTATTACTATTTTTTACTTTTCCTTTATTATAAATATATTATATACGTACTTAGGTACCTATTTTGTATTACAACTAGCTGACTGGACTCGCTTTGCATAGGTATTGAAGCATTGGATTAAATTAAATTTTAATAGGAATCTACTTATCTATTTTTTTATTATGGGCATTCAGAATAAGAATATCCGTGTGTGCAATGCGGGTCCGGACAGTTATTATGTAAGTTAAAGATTTACATTTGTGCTTACACTTGTACCACTTACCCTAGTTTTGTATACATTTTGTACATATTAGTTACCTAGGCTAAGGTTGATTATGTACTAGAATTTTGTTATTTTTGTTCTATATTAATAAAAGTAGAAACACTGCTTTGTTTAATAAAAATATACAAAGCTCTAGAGTTGTACTATGTATACTCTGACTCTGGTACACTTAGTACAAGTCAACAATAATAATAAATACATATTATATTGTATAAACTACCGAAAAACATACAAATATTGTTTTGCCATGAATGGGAATCAAACCTACGCCCTCCAGATACAACGCCAAAAGCGCGATCACGCAGGCGGCATTACTTTACCCACATAAAAAAATTTAGGTACTAGTAAATAATAAATATTCTCTAAAGAACAATTGCCTGTTTGTGGAAAGTTATGCCTAAAGTGCTGAGTTGGGTTTTAGAAAAAAAATATATGAAATAATCCATTATATTCTTGCGAAGCCGCGGCCAATACTTTGGTATTTCATAAGAATGATGTTAAATATACGATATTAATCATATTTATTACATAATTATTGATTTTTCGTCTTACTCGATCTCAAAAAAGTACCTTTATAGATATCGAGAAGTTTGACACTTATTTTCGACGCCGAGCCGGCTGCAACTCGAAGCCGAGGCGTCGGTGGTACCGTTTTATATGAAGGACTGAATTTATCTCGAACGAGCGGCGCGATCTCAACTCGAACTGTGCTCCTTCGCTTTCCGTGGTACCAAATACGTCATTTTCGATCGTAGCTCGCACGAGATGTCAACTCGAAGCCGTCGGTGGTTGGCCCGCAGGGCCCTTAAGAAGCCAGTAAAAGATTTCGCGATCTTAAACGTCCAATAACGTCTAAATGTTGTTTTCAATGATATCAAAGTTTATTTTTAATGAAAAAGAACGTAGAGGTGTAAATATTACTTACTCGATCCTAATTAGATGGTATTTTTATAAAAAATATATTAACTTTTGAAAAGACACCCAAAGTTTGATTTATGATTCTAAAAATATTACTTTAGTTCTCATTTTAAAACTAAACAGATTAACAAATTATGTAATTAGGATCGGGTAAATAAAATCTACAACTCCATGTTCTTTTTTTCAAAAAAAAACTTTATTATAACTGAAAACAACATTTAGATGTTTTTTAACGCTCGAGTTCGCGATTCCTTTTCCTGCCCACTTAAGGTACGTGTATTTTGCTGGTACTTTTACCTCCGGATTGTCTCTGGGGGGTCAACAAGCGGTCAGTGTTTGCGCCCTGATTGATACATTTTTGTATTTGTATATTAATTATTACTTACAGTGGATATGTGGGGCGTAGATATAGTATGTTAGGTTAGTTGCCTCGGTGAGACCTTTGCAGGGCAGATAACGATGGACAGGTCAATGGAACCAGCTAACCACCTAGTCTTACACTACTTGGTTATGTGGTGTATGTTCGGTTTGGTTTCTGTTTATGTATGTGTGGGAGGAATGACGGCCTAACCCTAACACATAAAACTTATACTAAAAATATAGGGTTTTTTGTCTATGCAAATACGTGTAAAGGTTTACATGAAATAAATATTTTGACTTTGACTTCACAATTACCCTTAACAATGCAAATGCATATGTACATGAACGCTTTGTTTTATGAATACTAAATAGGTAGTAGGTATAGTTTTGGTTTTAGTAAATAACTGAGAATGTTACATATTATGTAAATAATTAATAAAGCGGAAGAACATGCAGATTACTGTACATATTTTGAAGAAACGGTGAAAACAGATATTTTATTGAAGATAGAAGGAGAATACCGGCATTTATGAATAACTTGACGAGACTGATTTTTTTGGACAGACTAAGGAAGACTTGGCTATGGCCTTAATTACCTAATATTACTGAAATGAATAATGAAGAAAAAAATGGCAATGGCCTTATAAATACCGAAGTATACGACAAAGAAATACTTGGCTTCGGCCTTGATATTTAAATTAGTCATAACATCAGATAAGGCTGTATGGTCAAAAGATATTTGCCTTCCAAACTTCTTTGCCTTTTGCAATTTCGAAACGTGGAAGAAATAATGGTTTTAGTAACTGACCTATTATTTATTTATTAGAATTGGCTTCTTACAGTGTTGTGGGTATTCTTATTATTTATGTATTTTATTATTATAGTGTATTATATTATGTATATTTGAAAAAGCGGCTCCAGCCTAGTTGTTAAGTCACTGATATACGCGTATCTGATAACAAGTTTAAGAGGAGTGTCTGATGAGGCTCTTCGATGCTCATACTGATTCAACTGCAAAGTATTACCTCTCCCCGCGCATGACGGTGAGTTGATAATGCTTTCTTACATTTATGTAAATCTTGACCCCGTCTCTCAAAAAGAGAAACAGTACGTATGAGATTATGTCGTGAATGTATGGGAAATGTTTGATCAGACGTTAAGGCCAGACCTGGCGGCGGATTACCGCTCTATACAATGACTTTATACCATCATAAACACCGCAACAAGCTCGCCACTTGTTAGGTGTTGCCTCCGATTACCGGGAAATGAGTACGGGTTAATCCCTTCGCTGGGTACCCTGAGGCTGGTTCTTGGGAGCCCACCCGTGATAGTATAAACAGTAAAAAATATATGTATATATATTTATATATACGTGGTGGTCGAGTTGTTTAGACCTTAAACTTAAAAAACACTTAGGTCACTGGTATAAAAATGTATGTACATGTACATTTGTTTAACAACACAACTAGTGAGCACTTGAAGCTGTCAGTCCCAGTTTCACTATACCAACTTGTGAAACTGTTTATAGATGGTTTATTGAGTCTATCCAAACATCGCGATGAGCTGGCCACTTGTTCGGTGTAGATTTATACTACGACGAGATAGGATTAAAAACCCCTCCGCTGGGTACCCTGAGGCCGTCTAGGCGGTCTCGGGCGCCGTAAGGCACCCGTGATGCTATATTTTTTTTTTAATATTAATATATGTATGTATTACACATTATTTATTAATGTTTATAGATATTACAACTTACAGTGATGTGGGTTTTATTATTATTTCTGTATGTTTATCTTTGCAGATCATATATCCTCGTTTTAGTAATTTTTTTTGTATGTAATAAAATCCAATCAATATTTTTTGCCATAAAAATTAGAAACCTTTAAAACAATATTATGTTTGTAATGAAAATAATTAGAAAGCTTTTGCCCAAAATGTAAACAAAGAGGAATTTTAATATCACTACAATTACTTGAAGCTAATAAAAACAAAAATTTAACTTCAATAGTAAAAGAAAAAACTTCACTTTTTAATTATATTGTCTCAAGCACTCTTCATAGATTTAGTTTTAATAACTTTAATATTTATAAGAGAGCAGAAACCAAGGTGTACGATGGAGATATTAAAGGAGCTGTTCGTTTCTTAACATCAGAATCTTGTTTAGCTCCTAACAATGATGACATTCTCCAATCCTTAATATTAAAACATCCTCCACCTGCGCATTTAAATCATTCGCTAGATTCACCTACTAACATAATTATTCATGAAATGTTTTTAGGCGCCTTATTGCTAAAATCTGCTGCAAATATGTGCGTCAACAAATAGGAAATTTTCTTAAACCTACACAACTAGGTTTTGGCACCTCCCAGGAAAGTGAAGTAGCAATAGACGCGACAAGAAAAATTTTAAAGCAATTCTAATTAGGATAAATTGTTTTAAAATTAGATTTAAAGAACGTTTACAATTGTATAGGATGCACACAAATTCTTCATCAAATAAAAGATACTATATATTATTCTAAAATCCAGCAAAGGTAGTAGGGTGACCCTTTAGGATATTTATTATTTAGTTTAGGTATTCAATCATTTATTTTATTTTATTTATTTAGAAGATTTACAGCAAAATAACATTAATAATAACTATATAAATAACTATGGTATATCAACAAATATTCACAAAATAATGACTTATTGTTATGGTACAACACAAAAAGATAATAAATATAAATAAGTACAATGAAACTAACATATATCAAAATAGGTTTTCGCCAGAGCTCTTCTAATCGACGAGGTGTTTGTGCACAAAATGTCTATATCTATTGAGAGTTCATTAGATTTTTGTGAGACTCTCCATACAAAGGAATTTTGTCTGTAGTTGGTATTAACACAAGGAGTTGCTAACAATAACTTATGTCTTAGAATCTTGCTGGGCACTCTAAGCAAAAACTGAGAGAAGATATCGGGACAATTAATGGTCCCATTCAATACACCGACCATATAACCTATATCATTAATGTCACGTCTGGTATCCAAAAGAAGGAAGTGATATATATTTGATAATCTATGCGGAATGCAAACGCATGGTCATAGCGTTTGGTCATCATGGATTAAGTTGCAGTGCGATTGTCTCGACACATAACCTCAACGATATTGTTCGCCGTGCTCTGTCTTCAGCAAATGTCCCTAGTAATCTGTATATTTATTTGTCCTTTTTGCTGTGGAGACAACTGGGGTTTGGGATCCAAAGCTAATACCATACAAAATGTAGTAATGCCAAAGTAAATACTATAATCATTTTAGGAAAACTATAAAAAGAATAGTTATTTTGGTTGTGAGTGAAGACTTAGGATTATAAAACGCAAAAAGGTATTTATGTTATAAAATAAATAAAAATACGTAATAAATTGCAGCTGTAAAGAAGCTTTAACAAAACTGACTTTTAATATAAGAACATACTCAAATATACAAACAATTAATATGTGCAGGAGCAGCTCTCTAATGTTGGCCTGTACAGTGATTACTATGTGCAGGCATTGGACTGGATTAGCCATCTCGAGCTGCAGCTTAATGAAGCTCTTAGGACCATTGAGAAGTTTGAAGAGGAGAAGGAGAGGTGCCAAAGTGAACAAACCTTATGTCTGTATGATGAATTGATTGATAAGGACTTAACAGTTAATAATGTGACTACTATTAATAATGGATATTTTAGTAATAAAAAATACTTTAAGCTATTGAAGTTTATAAAAAAGTAAAGGAATAAGTTAAATAATAACTTTATTAGATCTAGGAATATTTCATTAAAGCCGTAGGCTTATGTTGGAAGCTAAACAAAATAGTGACTATATAAACAACTTACAACAATTACATGATAGTGACAGATTAAAGTCTAAAACTGAGATATACAACTTACACTTATGTCTCTCTGACTTAACATAGTAATACCAATTGTCACAGAATGACCTCACGGAACAAATTAAGAACATGGATGAAATTCTACAATTAAGCAAATATAATGCAGTGAGATTTTACTCATTTATTAATAAAAACTGTTGCTCCTGCGAAAATCAGATAAATTTATCGGATACTGGATCATCCATGGCCTTGTCCAGCGTTCCTAGGGACTTAACTAACAACACCTTACTGCTTACAGACAGTATTGGTACGGGAATGGGTAAAATTTTTAATTTCCATTTAGATCATTCTGTGACTAACTACTGTATGCCAGGCAATAGTTTTATGAATATTGTAAAATCCATTTCCTCTAAATTTTACAATTCATTTAGTAATATAGTTATTATGGTAGGAAATGGATTAAACACAAACAAAGGAGATTTGTTGGACTGTGTGGATCTTTTGTCTCAACTTGGAGTAAGGAATGTTATATTATGTAATGTTACATTCCTCTATTCAAAGAGATATACTGTCCGACAAAATAAATATTTACATTATCTAAATAATTGTATTTATAATATGACTCGGTACAATAATCTGTTTACTCCTTTTGATATAAACATATTTGTTAAAAAATTTAATAGCATGCATAATATATAAATAGGATAGCATGAAACTACCCATGAAGGTACAAAGAAATATTGCTACATTGGTAGCTAATAATATTTTATTAAATATTGACTCCTCATCATCATTTAGTAGTGGTACTAATAATGTTGTGGTACAACCAATTTTAAACTATTAGATTTGACAATAGAGAAGGACATTTGCAAAATTAATTTAATTCACCAAAATATTGAAAGCTTCTCTAGCAAGGTTCTTGACATATAATTATTTATTGAAAAATATAACTTGGATATAATGTGTCTTACAGAATCCTGGCTTAAGTCAGATAAAATGTGTTTCAATGTAAATAACTTTTTAGTTGCTAGTTTTTTTTATAGAAACTCCTGTGAAGGAGGTGGGTCTATAATTTTAATTAAAAATACTTTAAAGTATAAAGAGCGCAAGGATATTGTAAGACTATCTGTTGAACATGTGCAGAGATGGACTCGTATATTATTCTATGCATCTATAGACCCCCAGCATCGTCTTTAAATACTTTTATAGATATTATGGAGGATGTACTCTCGAAAATATATGATTTAAATAAACAAATATTTCTATGTATGGATTTTAATATTGACATTTTGTTAGATTCATGTGACAAACAAAAGCTCATTTCTCTTTTTACTTCCTTTAACTTAAATAACATATTTACTGAACCGACTAGGATTACTTTATATAGTCAGACTTGCATTGATAATATATTCACAAATTGTCCCGTTCCAGACCACTCTGTTATTACTGGTGTACGCTCGGATCATAAATGTCTAATGATCAGCTTTCAAGCACAAGTAAAACCAAAAAATAAAATAATTAAATATAGACTTCTTACTGATAATATACTAAAAATGTTTAATAATAACATTATACAAAAAACTAATAATTTTAAATATAATATTAATAAACCTAATAATATGAATTGAATTTTGCTATCTGGGCAACCAGAGGCATTAGAAAAAGCAGAGATACTTTATATGATTTATATGATAGGAGATCCTTTAATTTAGATCAAAATTTTCATAACTATGTTAGAATTTACTCTAAAATATTGGCATGGCAAAATCTAATTTTATTACCTCTAAACTGAAACAGTCAGAAAATAAATCTAAATTTGTATGGACGATAATTAATAATGAAACTGGTAAAAACGCACATTTCCAAAATGATATTTTAATAAGACAAAACGGAGTAATGATATCTGAAAAAAATAAAGTTGCCAGCTTATTTGAAGATTTTTTTGTTAATATCAACCCGTGTCCATATTACCTGCTCTAAGTAAAATATTTGAAAAAATAACGTTAAGTCAATTATTAATACATTTTAATATAAATAAATTATTACATAATCATCAATACGGGTTTACAAAAGGTAGAAATACAACAAATCCTGGTACTAGATATATTGAGGAAATATTTAGTTGATGGGAAAAGTCTCAGGATCTTATTGGTATTTTCTGCGATCTTTCGAAAGCATTTGATTGTGTAGATCAGAAACTTTGTTAGGTAAGCTGGAATTTTATGATGTTGGTGGAGTAGCGTTAAATCTGATACGGTCCTAACTAACAAACAGAACACAGTGTGTCAACATTGATGGTAGTGTTTCTAAAGGATCTCTTGTGAAAATGGGAGTTTCCCAGGGATCAATTTTAGGGCCTTTTCTCTTTCTTGTATATATAAATGACCTTCCACACATGGTACAGGAAATAGCGCAGATAGTGCTGTTTGCTGATGACACGTCACTATTATTTAAAGTTGATAGGAAATACAATATATTGTCAGTAGCAAACAATACTCTGACTATGGTTTCTGAATGGTTTACGGCAAACAATTTGGTTCTAAACCCTAAAAAGACCAAGTGCCTGAAATTCTTTTTGCCAAACGTTCCAGTAATCAACCGTTCACTTAAATTAGGCGGCACTTAGCTGGAATTTGGCATGAAGACTCGAGAATCCCTTCGGGATTTTTTTCCTAAAATTGAAGTAATGACACTGCCCTCCCAATACATATTTGAAAATTTATTATACGTTAAAAAACTATAATACATTTAATAAAAATGCAGATAGACATACTCGTAACTTAAGAAATATAAACAAAATTAATATACCAAAATATATATTACAAAAAACTAATAAATGTTTCCTAATAAACAGTATCAGGTTATTTAATAAATTGCCAAATTCAATTATAGAACTTAATGATATAAAATTTAAAAATTGTATAAAGCAAACTTTAATAGCAAAAGCATATTACAAAGTTAATGATTATATTAATGACAGAGACGTCTGGAAACATACCTCCCTGGAATCTCTCAACTAATAAATGTAATACAGTAATAATTCATTACTAAGTACTTATTATATTATTTTTATTCTACATTAGGTAATTTGTTATATTTGGAGAAGGTAATAACTTGTTATTACTATTACTTTTTTGTTTTTATTTATTTTTAATATTAAGTATTTTAGCTAGGTAATATACCTACTATATTGTATTTCATATATGACGAATGACGGGGGGGATGACGAATTGCATTACGAGTATAATTTAATATACAAACTGCCTTATCGTCAATTCAACTACCATTTTGTAAACCCACCCTGAAAGAAGACTACCACCACGATAATAAATCGATGCTGTAGTCTTCTGAAAACCGGTGAACCCACAGACTGAAATCGCTTTACGAAGTTATAGAGACCTTCCTCCCACTTAAACTGGCCTAACGAAGTTATAGAGACCTTCCTCCCACCTAAACCGGCCTAACGAAGTTATAGAGACTTTCCTCCCACCTAAAAAAACCACGGTTAGGTATCTCGTCGCCTCAGTCAAAAGCGTATGGGTTTTAACTGTGACAGTAGGCGTGAGGTACGCTGTCGCCTGTACCAAAGTCTATACAGTTTTGATTGAAGGCGACGCGACAAGTCGCCTCGCTTGATTATTTTCTAAGGCCCCTGGTAGGACGCACTGATTGAAGACTTTTGTTTTCAAATACTGCGGTATGGCTGATACAAGGACGTGGCGTAGCTTAAGTTAATTTATTTAGTTAATTATTATTCCTATTTTATGTTTCATAAGTTTCATTAAATGATTTAGATATTTTTAATACCAGTAAATTTATTATATTATATACAGCCGCCTCCGTAGACTAGTGGTTGCGCCTTTGTCGGTGTATCCGGAGGTCGTGAGTTCGATCCCCACTCATGGCACAAAAAAAGTATAAGTAGGTTTTTTGCCAAGAGTTGGACACGAACCCACGATCTCCAGAGGCAGCCAAACCACTAATCTACGATACTAAGAGAAGTTATTAAAAACAACCTGCTTTCAATAGTTTTATTTATTAAAAGCGTTTTCAGAAAATAATATTAACGTTATTCGCACTCATTAAAAAAATGGAGCAAAGCATAAAGTTCTGTTGTATATTTCTTTAGAAAGGCCCTGAAGTTTCAATGGAATTGCAGTTGGGTAAATTATATTTCTTCCAATTTCATGAAAGTTAAAGCCTTATAGCTACTTTAATTTAAAAGGATTCCTTTGCGCAAATGCGTACTTCAAATATTTCTTCATTAGTGTTATTTATATAATAATAATAATCTAGGCTTGTACTATGTGTACTAGAAATAATGATACAATACATATTATATTTTATAAACACCGAGACCATGACAAACTGTACAGAAAAACGTACTAATATTATTTTGACATAGGTGGGAATCGAACCCACGACCTCCGGATACAACGCTAAAGGTGCAACCACTAGTCTACGGAGGCGATCTACATTTTTAATATAGCTAGCTGGTGCTGGCAACTTTCGCTATCGTTTTTTTAATTCATACCAACTTTTACTAAGGTAATGTAAATATGTTGACCATGGCCATCATAAACGTGCTTCATAATTTATATAAAACTTCGATTTATAAGTATAATTTTACATACATACATAATACATATCTTCACGGGTGCCTGTCGGCGCCCGAGACCGCCTAGACGGCCCAGGGTACCCAGCGGAGGGGTTTTAATCCCACCTCGTCGTACCGATGGTATGAGTACACCGAACAAGTGGCTAGCTCGTCGCGATGTTTTGAATAGACTCAATAACCCATCTATAAACAGTTTCACAAGTATGGTATAGTGAAACCGTTAGTATAATTTTACATGCCGCCAATATGAAATAGAAATAAGATATGTTCTTACTTTAAAATGTAGTCTATTTTAAGTGAGACCTAAGTCCATGTAGTAGTTTTAGCGTGATACATGTACAAACATACAGACTCACAAACAGACAAAAAACTGTTATTTTCGCTTCAGTTTCTCTGAAAAAGACCCCCCAATTATTTGTAAACATCAGCATGTTACAATTGTTTTATACTTGTATGTATATAAGATGGTGGCCGAGTTGGTTAGACCTCAGAGTTAAAAACACTTAATTTTTAAGTCCCCGGTTCAAACGCCAGTGTGTACCAATGACTTTTTAATTAAAATATATATATATTTGTTCGATAACACCGCTATAGTATCTCAAAGATCAATTTTCAGGACACTGCATTCTTAATCGCGAAGTTGCAATCTTAATCGCGAAGTTGCAATCTTAATCGCGAAGTCTGCGTTCTCCATACAGCTTAGAATGAGCTTCGGGTTTCCGGTAACACTCGACTACTTTTGTCGCAGAATTAAAATAATAATTTTGTCGCCATTGTATTTATTAATATTTCTGTGTCGGTTTTTTTAACTATTTTAATAGTATAAAAAAACAAAAAAACATGTCATCACGGTTGCCTTCCGGCGCCCGACATGATATGTTGGTTTCTTATCCCACCTCGTCGTAGCCTACGGTATGAGTCTACACCAAACAAGTGGCTAGCTTGTCGCGATGTTTGGATATACTCAATAACCCACTTATAATCAAAAATTAGTATAATACAAAAATATTTATTACCCATAAGAGAAAGACTGCTGGACCCAGTTTTACTATACCAACTTATGAAACTGTTCCTAGATAGGGTTATTGAATCCAAAACATCGCGACGAGCTAGCCTCGTTCCTGTTGGTATGTGTCTACACATATACCACCAGCAACGACGAGGTGGGATTAAAATCCCCTCCGTTGGGTACCCTGAGGACAATGGGCCTCAGGGGTAGTAGGCAGTCTGGACGCCTCAAGGTACCCGTGAGGTACATACTTATACATATTTATTACTTAATTAATCTGAATAGTATTATCTAAATAGGTTTAAATTTCGGATACTATTTATAGAAGCGATTAGGTCTGACAAATTAGCATGCATGGTATGACATATTCATTGTTGGTGAATTTAGAGCAGATTATTTGCATAAATGTAGCAAAATTGGATATATCCTGAAACGTTTCATTTATTATTCATAAGCCTAATGTGAAAGTTCAAGATTGTGCTGAAAAGATATTTATGATGACATACTGTCATAATAAATGATATGCCAAGATATAATTTACTGTATTAACTTCACAATAAGGTTTTACATACATACATATCTTCACGGGTGCTTTACGGCTCCCGAGACCGCCTAGAGGGCCCCAGGGTACCCAGCAGAGGGGTTTTGATCCCACCTCGTCGTAGCCGATGGTATGAGTCTACACCGAACAAGTGGCTAGCTCGTCGCGATGTTTTGAATAGACTCGATAACCCATCTATAAACAGTTTTACAAGTTGATATAGTGAACCGGGACCGACAGCTTAACATGCTCTCCGAGGCACTATAGTGGTGTTGTCAAACAAATGTACATATTTTTTTTTATTAAAAACTCATTGGTTCACACCGGGATTCGAACCAACGACTAGTTGACTGAAGTGTTTTTAAGTGCAAGGTCAAACCAACTCGGCCACCACGTATATATTAGGTTTTACGTACATTTTTTTCTAATACTACAGAATGTTATAAAGATATTCATAATAATTAAAACTGTGAAATAAAGTTGTAGGTTTTTTTTTTGTTAGACAAAAGCGAAGATCATGTAATCGTTTTCTGCTCGAAAAAGACTAAAACTTACTACAAAATATTAAGACTTATTCAACGCTATCGCCGGAAAAGGATTATTATTAAAATGTAAAGGACAACTCAGGAAAACTCAAAGTAAGCCTTTCTCAACCCTGGCTACTGCACGATACTGGAATTCATAAATATTTTAGTTTATTTTCATAGACATACACTTTAATTTAAATAAAACTTTATGCAAAGCACTATGATTATAAAAAAGCTATTTTGCTGTATTCTTTTTATTTGGAATATTTAACGAAATTGGATCATAATTAAAAGTATGTAAGTAATGAGAAAAAAATACGAGTAGAAAGTATTTAAATTAAGCGATCTTATCACGATTATAAAAACGATATAAATCCTAAAACGTGGTCCCAGCCTAGTAGTTAAGTCACTGCGCAATTGATAACAAAGTTAAGTAGATGACAACAAGGCCGGACCTGGGATGGGTGACCGCTTTATACAACGAGGCTATACCATCATAAACTCTTTAACAAGCTCGCCACTTATTTGGTGTTGCCTCCGAATACCAACGCCGAAATGAGGATGGATTAATCCCTTCGCTGGCGGTACCCTGAGGCCGTTTAAACGGTTCTCGGGAGCCATAAAGGCACCCGTGACGGTATTTATTTATGTATAAATCCTAAACTTGTTTTTAATTTCTATTATTGTAAATGCATGTAATATTACCTACAATTTAATTTTATTGGTAAACCATGACTGCCAATTTTGCTAAAATATTATATGCCAGTAAAAGTTAAGGATAATGAAATGCGTCTTCCGGCGTGGTACGTAAATTTTATTCAAGTTAGATTTATGTGAAAATTAAGTACAGGGCGAATTAATCGGCACATTTTTTTTTATTAATAAATATAAAATCCACAACGCATTACAAATAAATAATAATGAAAATAGTCATCATCTTACAATTATATAAACATATTATATAAAAAGACTACAACTGACAACTTCGTACCTACATCTTTCTACGCATAAATGAGATGCATGTCACATGGAAAATATTTTATTCCTAAATGTGCGTCTATCCAACCGTGGGTCGTATATAAGTTTATTATACTAAGCATATAAGCTTTTTCTATAACTCTTATCATTATTTTTCTCCGTTTTTGCAACATTTTTCATTGTTACTCCGCTCCTATTGGTCGTAGCGTGATGTTATGTAACCTTCCTCAATAAATAAGCTATCGAACACTAACATTTTTTTTTTATTTGAACCAGTAGTTCCTGAGATTAGCGCGTTCAACTCTTCAGCTTTATAATATTAGTATAGATTAGTGTAAAACTCTGGAATAATGAATACAAAAACCGTAGAGCCTTTTTATCGCTCTAGCCGAAAAGGTTCACTCGGTGTACTTATTGCTTTAGTTTACGCTGACCTCAGCGAATATCGCCTTTATCTAGCTTATACAGCCTAGCTCGAAGTGATTTATTAATTCCAAAGAAGTATGTACCTAGCTATGATAAATGTATATAGTCTTACCATTTTGAAAATCAACACAAGATAAAACACGTTCCATTTCTTAAAACAAAAATATTGTTCACCGAATAAAGATTATAAGAAAAGGGAATTATTATTAACGAGGGCAAGGATTAAGTACGGGATGCTTAAGAAGGTAATTTTTTAAAAGATAAGAAATTGTCGGTTTTTAACCCGTGAGAATGCGCACCTAATTTTGTTACAAGAAGAGGCGTGTGCGAGAAAATTGCTCACATTAGTTTAAATGCTCATATATCTGTTATAGTATTTATTGGCTTATAATGGAATTATATAATTATTATGTGTGTTATATGTAGCTAAAAACAAAAAAAAATACTATTATTAAAATATTACTATAGAATATTTACATAATAATTAACCAATATAATACAAATTATCAAAATAATATTTTTAAAAACGACATTAAACTCTTTATATTGAATAAATAATACTTACACGGATAAGCGCGCGATGAGTTGCCTCAGGGGAGAGAGCATGAATAGTTAGGAAGGTACGTAGGCGCTTGAGACGTTATTGCGTCGGTATCACCAAAACTTTTTGCATTAAACTTTTGTGTGAGCAAATTGCTCATAGCGCTCCTTCTCACGGGTTAACATAATAATAAAATAATGTAAATGAAAAAAAATGAGAAAATACACTTTATTTTTCCTCAATTTTATTACGAACCTATTAGTTGTTGTAAAATAGAAGGTCTATTTGCTATTTTCCCATATTTTTTATAACGCAACTCACGCAACTTCTGTATTTATTTAAACAAAAAATCACGCCAAAACATTTCGGCTAGCGAAAAATAATAGAATACATAATATATTTAGGGCAACTAAATAAAAAAGACAGAATAAGAGAAAGTAAAATAAGAGAAACGACAAGGACAATAAATATTAAACTGAATATAAAGAAACTAAAATGGAAATGGGTAGGGCATATAATGAAAGAGTAACGTGATAAATGGGCCAAATCAATTACTTCGCGGTAGGCAAGGGATAGAAAAAAAAAGAAAAACTATATAAACAATGGAATGATGAAATTAGAAGTCTATTGGGTATCTGCAACTGGAAACAAAAAACAGAAGAGAATAGTCAGCACTGGAAGAGGCCTTTGTCAAAGGACAGACTACTAACCCGGTCATCTAAGTAAAATTAGTTTATTAATAAATTAATTTTGTGAAAAAAAAATCTATGTTAATTCAGCTATTAAATAAATAAATAATAATCTAAAGTCTATTATAAAGAAAACATCCTAAAATTTTAAGTTTTGCCTTATAAATAAACCTGTAGTTTATTGATATTATTTAATTAAATGAATAAAACTTGCTCCCCCTGAAAATCAGACAGTCTCCGTCTCTCGCCATTTTTAAGAAATTACTCATTTCTCACTATCATAATTTAGGTTAGGTTTAAACGTATGTATTTATTTTGGCTCTATTATTTATGTAATGTATGTAGTTGTATCTATGCGGTTTATGTATTTTGGTTTCTCTTTACACTAATCTGTGCATCCTATTTTACAATTTCCACTCTCCTAAAGGTTAGCTGGTAGATAATGCCTAATGCATTAAGCTCGCTTTTGTACAAACCTTTTAGTGTAATAAAGAATTTTAAATAAATAAATAATAAAAAAAAAATACATACCTGAGGTATACTAAATATAAAACTCAGTGTCCAAGCCAGAAGAACCAATCTACTACTTCTAGTTGCAGTTCCCATACTCTTCATAGGGTATTTGACAGCCAACCATCGATCCACCCCAATAAGAACCAAAATAAAGGTACTCAAATACAGAGCAAACATCTGGATAAACTTAAATAATTTACATCCCCAATTCCCGGCGTACCACTGCACAGTGAACGACCAGGCTGCTTCTCCGCCTATACAAAATATAGTCACCAAAAGGTCAGCAATACTCAATTGAAATATTAGACTGTAAATTGCTGTCCAAGAAGGTCGGGATCGGCCTCGCCTTCTTTTTCTTTGTTTTATACTAAATATTGTAGCAACATTTCCTATGAAAGATAATACTGCCATCGTAAATAATATACTTGCTCTTATAATGGTTGCCATTTTTAGATCAGGAGCATTTTCTAGGCATCTAACTAAAGTGTTGTTATACAAGAAAGTTTTATTGTTAATATCATCTATAGTGTTGTTTATAACTTTTGCTGCGAAACACTGGGAAATGTTCCATATTGATATATTGTATTTCATTAAATCATCTTCGCTTGAATTGTACTCTCTGAAGCTAGATTCAGAAAAGAATAGAGAATCGTTGCTAAATGATGTGGTATTGTTTCCTGTGTTCTCCATGTTTCGTTATGCGCCGTTAGGTTTCCGTTTTTAGTTTATCTGGAACAAAGGAAAACATTTTTATTAGAACCCTTTCTTACAATTAAACAAAATTGTTGAAGATTTTAAAATAACTATTATAAATCTAGTACATACATACATACATATTATCACGGGTGCCTTACGGTGCCCGAGACCCAGCACGGCAGCGGAGGGGTTTTAATCCCACCTCTATATCTAATCTGGTACATGTACAAAATTATACATCTACACTCATATGTACTTCTACATACGTAAATATACACACCAGATATAAACTTACACACATACAAAAAATGCTATCTCCCTGTTCATATTTTGATATATTCTGTAAAATTAATATTATTTCAAAGTGTATTATTAGTACTTGGTTATTAACAAATTAAAATGAAGAGTCTGGCACCGGATGCTGAGACACAGGTTCTACCTAGTTCAGCAACGGGTGCAAAATTCTAAATAGAGAAATGTAATTATGTAAAACAATAAACAAACAAAATTTAAAAAACATTTTTCAGAAATGTTATTTTTTTTATTTCAAAAATAAATAAGGTAATTTTTAATGGATCATTGCGGATGCCTTATGAATGTATTTAATCTCATCATATCGCAGCCTTTATTCGTAGTGTTTCTATAGACTCAAAAACCATACAAATAGTTTCACAAGTAGGTATAATAAATCTGGGACCGACTGAGTGTGCTTGGCGTTCCCTCCGAGGCACTAAAGTGTCAGTTTAAAAAAAAAACTCATTGTTACACACCGGAATTCGAACCTTGACAAAGTTATCACTTTGGCTTTTAGGCCAAAGCTAAAACAGCTCAAAAATATAAACTGAAAAAAATATGTATAAATGATACACGATTTTTTTTTTATATATAAAAAATATTATAATATGAAAAATATTAACAAAATAAATATTTACTTAACAATAAATATTTCTCTTTAATTATCAGTAATTAAGGCTTTAACGAAAAAGCTTTTAATAATAAATAGCCCTAAGTGTTTTAATGCCCCAAGAATTATGATCAGGATTTAACTGTTTATTTTTATGCGCAAATTAATTAAATGAAAACATAAACCTAACATTATAATCCCAATAATGGTAAGACTTGCGTTGTATCCGGAGGTCGTGGATTCGATTCATTAAATACGCCCGAATATAGCGAATTTATTTATTTAAGTGTAACCTAACGTTTAATCAGCACACATATTGAATTAATTACATTCGACATCTAAGACATATATATTTAAACAAATACAAGTTATTAACGACCATCTTAATATATAAAACTAACATTGTCTATTTTTATTGAGTAACTTACTCATCATTGTATAAATGGTCGATGGTCCCTATTATTGAGTAACTTACTCATCATTGTATAACTGGTCGATGGTCCCTATTATTGAGTTACTTACTCATCATTGTATTACTGGTCGATGGTCCCTATTATTGAGTAACTTACTCATCATTGAATAACTGGTCGATGGTCCCTATTATTGAGTAACTTACTCATCATTGAATAACTGGTCGATGGTCCCTATTATTGAGTAAATTACTCATCATTGTATAACTGGTCGATGGTCCCTATTATTATTACAGTTGTTTAAGTACTTTATTTACTTTAAGTAAATTAAAGCCGAATATTTTCATTTTCATTATCTACCTTAAATTACTGAGGGACACTATAACTGGGGATTTTTCATAATTCGAAACTTAAGGGAAATAAAATTTTAATAAAATTTTAGGAAAGTTCATGTATCAGTAACAGATAGAAAGTTCTACAATCTATAAGTTGTACATATTATAATCTCTTTTAAATTTATTGTGACCGCTTTATACATCGAGGCTATTTCATCATAAACATCGCAACAAGCTCGCCACTTGTTGGGTGTTGCCTATGAATACCATTCGGCGAAATGAGGACGGGTTAATCCCTCCGCTGGGTACCCTGAGGCCGTTTAAACGGTTCTCGGGAGCCAAATAGGCACCCGTGATGGTATTTATTATATAAATTTATTAATAGGTGGGTCACCATTTAGGTATGGAAAATTTCAATGCACCTAAAAGCCTTGTAGGTTTTGTGATACGTTGAAAATCAGTAGGACAAAAATAGATTTTTTATACCTACATTAAAAGTACTTAAAATAAAAGTTTAAAAAATTTCACTTTGAAGAAAATTACACAAATTTAAATTAGGATGTTAAAATTTTCCTACGCATACCATGATTAAAACTTGATGAATATTTCACCTAAGACAAAATTATTTGAACAATCCCGACATAAGAATTTCTGACGAACTTCCTCTACTTATGTCTGAGGTTATATTTGTTTTGTAAAGCATTTATAAGTACCAATTATTCCAGATGTCTTCGAATTTTTGTTATTTATTTTTAACAAACACTAGTTAAATATATAAAATTTAGAATTATTTAAGAAGCTGGCCAATAAAAAGACTTGAATGCACTAGTTTTTTATATAAGTTTTTCATTCAAGTCCTTTTATTTTTTATATAATAAAAGGACTAGAATGCAACAGACTTCAAAAAATTTTGAGATTTTAAATTTGTTCTTTTTTGTCATTTTGTCATCATCAACAGAGCCTGGCTCTTGTAAATGAAGTAATTAAGTTTCTTTCTTATTTATTTATCTCTGTCTTATTTATCTTGTTTACTTTGTTTGTATGAATTTGCATGGCATTTCTCTTTTATTAGCATCAAATAGCTTCTTCTCGGCCACCCTCTTCTCTTTTAACTTCTTTAATATTCCTCTACCAGCCGAGTCATATATCACAAAATTCTGACTCCCAGACTCCCATATGTCTCAGTGCTGCGACTTGCCCACTTCAAGCGTATTTTTTTTATACAAATCATGATCTAAATCATTTTGGCATATTATTATACAAAATTTGAAATATGATAAATTTTCCCAGCTCGCAGACCACTTTGAATTTCTGGCCTTTGCGGTGGAAACTTTAGGCCCCTGGTCACCCGATGCTTTAGCATTTTCTCAATCGTTGGGAAAAATGCTAATAGAAAAATCAGATGATCGACGTGCTAGAGCCTACCGTTTCCAACGCATAGGGCTAGAAATTTTACCATCTACGTGGAATTGTAAGTTCGGCCACATTGTTTATGGTATACCATGCATTAGCAGAGTCATTGCTATCTTATGGCCTAAGTAGCTACGGGTGCACGTTTCCAACATACCTTAACCAAATTAAAAATATTCAAATTAGGTTTTTAAAATCATTAGTAAATAAACAAACTAAACAAAAATATTATGAAAATTATGAAAAATTATTTTTACACTGTAAAATACTACCGGTACAAGAAAAAGTAAAATTTTTAATTGCAATAGAACAGTATAACAGTACTGAGTATAAAGAATCAATTAGGCATAACTTCAACACACGGAGAAATAAAAACAAGGAATTGGTGGAAACATGCACCCGTAGAAATTACTACGGCGAGAGGACGCGACAGTACGTTGTTCCTAGGATACTAAATTCACTATCACAAGACCTAAGAACAACGGAAATGTCGAAGGTCACCTATAAGATCCAAGTTAAAGAAGAATTGTTGGATCAGATTGAATCCAACCTAAATAGATTGTTTCTTCCAAAGTAAGCCATTTATAAGCCTGTACTTCACTTTGTTAAATGTATTGTTGTTTTGTGTCTATTAAAAATAAATTAAAATTGTGTTATAATTAAGTGTCAAAACATGTAACGAGAGCAATCTGCCGACAAACTATTTGTATAGTTTGGCAGAGAAATACTTGTACAACTCTGTTTTTTTTGTTGGTTAAATAAATAAAAAAAAAAAAAAAAAAAAAAAATCAAAGAGGCAATGCGGCTGCAGTTCTCGGCACCTGCGCGGCTCCAGAGGAACTCAATGAATTATATTCATTAATTTAATTTTTATTATTATTATTATATAGCTTTTAAATTTATAGGTAATTATAATTATGTTTTTAATTTTATATCACTATTATATGACGGAAACAATTCTGTAATAAGTTTTCATATTTAAAATAAAAGAGAAAACTATATTAACATCCCGTATATGAATACGGGATGTTAATATGTATGTTTACATATAACGTATGTTTTTTACTATGACTTGAGGCCGCCAAAATAGGGAAAAAAACATGCCGTAAAAATACAAATATTTCCCCTATTCTCTTCTACAATAGTCACATTATAATACAGGCTTATAAAGTCGGCATAATGGATGCAAACAACGGATACATAGCTTGTAATTGTTGGTTGCATTAACATTTGTTCTTGGATCTTCATACTCCTTTCCATCAGGATAATCAATAAATAAATACAAAAGAGATAATTAATAGTTTTCAGTAAAGAAAAGTCCGTATATAGTAATAAATGCTAACGATACATTTAAATAATTTACTATAAGGCTTTATTAGGTAGGAAATAAAAACCTAAAGTATTCCTACAGTGTATCAACAAGACAAATAGAGGCTTAACATTATTTCTTACCCTTGTCATTGGTAAACTGTGTAGTATACACACAGTTTGTCACTGGTAATCTGTGTATAAACACAGTTTACCAGCGACCTTAGGTAATAAAAAATGCCTGTCTGTGCTTTTTTATTACTAATAATAAACAGTTACTATTAGCTGTTCATTTTACATTATGGTATATTAAATTTTAATGAATTTATCATTATTAATAATAACAATATCTAGGATAACACATATTCCCTTAGCTTGTACTATGACATTAAAAAAAAATAAAGATACTTAAACTCCAAGGCAAAATCTTACGTACTAATATTTTGCCTTAGATGGGATTCGAACCAACAACCTTTGAATGAAACACTAATACGTACGTATATACACTCGCAAATATTAGACCACGTTAGATACGGATTTTATTATGTTAAACGAAAACTCTTAAATATCGTTTTTTTTGTATCTTCTCATGAAGGTAAAAACCGTGCCCGTCCGCGCGCCGCTGAGCGCGTTTTTTTAGCTTCATGTATCTTCTCTTTAATTTTTTATGATTTATTGTTCGAAAATTTTTAATTCGTAATATTTTATTAATATACAGGGTGAATTTGAAAGGATGTACTTAGGCTAATATGAGGTTCTACTGATCAAATCGAACAACTTTCCCCATGGAACCATGTGTCGCAAATGAAAAAAAAAATTGACTTCCCCATACAAAATAGTCATTTTAACATTACTAGTTTGTATGGAGAAGGCAATATTTTTTTTTCATTTGCGGCACATGGTTCCATGGGGAAATTTGATCGTATTGATCAGTAGAATGTAATATTAGCCTAAAGTACATCCTTTCAAAGTCACCGTGTATTTTTTATTCTATTGTACGTAATCATAAGTACGCAAATAGCATTCGTACTTGACAGTTTCTTCTTGTATAATTTACCGCGTTAACAAAGAATTTAAAACTAGACATCACCAGTTTCATGGTAAGATTAATGTAAACGCTAAGCATTCATTTATTCATAGGCATGACTGCCGCGTAAAATTACAATTGGGTATGATTTGAGTTAAGTGTAATATGGAATATCGTCGTATGTATTTGTTTAAAAAATTAGCCACGGTTTATTTTTAAATATGTGATATTTTTGGAATGTCGTGTTTGTCGTGTAGTTGAATAAATCCCTATTTGTTTTTTTTTAAACCTTTCACGGTCTTTGACTAGGGTAAGCAGAGCATAAAGTGGGGACTTCTCTATAACTTCGTTAGGCCGACTGACCGTTACCACCGTCCATGCAAAAACCGTCAAGTGACCTACTCATTTTTCGGTTTTAGTCTGTGGGTTCACTGGTTTTCAGGACATTACTGCATCCATTTCTTATCGAGGTGTTAGTTTCCTTTCAGGGTGCGGTTACGAAATGGGTTGAATTGACGATAAGGCAGCGAGAATATTAAAATATACGCATAATGCAATTTGTCGCTACCCATTTCGTAATCGCATCATTTAGCCGGCATAGTGGGAGCGATTAATTTTGTTAAAGAACAATTATTGATCGACCCCATTCGTGGACTTTGTAGGTCTGCTCACCACCAGATAGATACAAAGTCCAGTGCTCCAATAAAAAAAATGATTCCAGTAAAAAAGTACTCATAATGTATACTCTTTGAATTAATCCCTAATTAAATTTTAAATCCCTTCGCAGACTTTGACCAGGGTTTCAATGGGCAAGCATAGCATAAAGTGCAGGATGGGACTGCCTCTATGTTTCCAGTAAAAACGTACTCCTGGGATATTTTTTCATATCGCTCGCGAGGTTAAAGAAATTACGCTGATTGTATATAGAACACTTTGGTTTCATGAAAAAACTTAGTACTACGCTCCAGCCCACTTGGTAAAGGGAGATGAATCGAGTACTGCCAATTCCCGTTGCCTCTCCTGGCAGAACAGAAAATATATACATTTATTTTATCTCAAATTGAAATAACATGTGACTATTTCAATCATTGTAGAAAACTTTTGCCAGAAAATTGAATTTGGGCGACGAACATGAAAACCACTTCCTGAAAGAAATATTATATGTCAATTTATTTGAAATTCGAATATGTTTAGGTAGAGTAGAAAATTTATTATGAAATACAAATCAAATTAGTGTCGCCGGGAAGTAAACTGATTCTCGTTATACAACTTGTTTACCGCCTCCGTAGACAACCATTAGGCTGGGGACATAAATTTATAAAGGTTTTTATGATAAAATACAAAACCAATAAAATATAAAATACAATACAATATGGTATTGTCATACATTCATTGACAATATATTCGCAAGTAGAAATTCCACTATCCAGCTAGGTAGATAATTCAATTATTGATTTTTAGTTCGCATATTTTGTTATGGTGAAAGCTGAAAACTCAGAGCAATAAGCAAAGTATAGATAGAGCATAAGAAGGACCCAAAAACCCTCAAGTGACCTGGTCAAGTTTCGGTTTTAGTTTTCAGTAGACTACTATGCCGTTTTATTATTGACGTAGTCTTCCTTTAACGCGGTTGTGAAACGGGCGGGTGAATGTTAAAAATGTTAAGCTAGACACTTTTTTATTTGAACACGCTATTTTTTGCATACATCTCGGGTAATATAAAAGCGAGGTGAAGGGTAAACGTGGCCGAGGGACATCAAGACATACGTACATGACCAAATTGAAAAGGTTTTAAAAGACGGTGCAAAAAAAAGATAAGTCCGAAATCGGCGTACATGTATGAGAAGAGTTATGACTGTGGAGAAGGCGAAAGGATACTCCTTTCGCCTCCTCCAGAGCGCCACTTGTCCCTAGGGATAGGGACAAGTGGCGCTCGGTTGTCTCTGCCTACCCCGTAAGGGAACTGGTGTGAAGATAAAAATAATAAAATCTAGGACAATAAGACCACGACCAACATTTCAAGTAAATCGTACATTATTCTTGGTTTGCGAGTTATTCTTGTGGACAAACAGACATTATGCAACTCTCAATAATTCTAATTCGGAATTTAATATTTAGTTTAAGTTTTTGATTTATTTACTCTAAAGTTTCATGTTAAATCCCTTATTCCCTCTTTGTTGTTTTTTATGTATATGCATATGTATATGTTTTCCTCTATTGATTATAATTAATACTCTAGGTTTGTATTAGTATACAATGTGCATTTGTCACTGCCTACCGATAATAAATATGCATTATGCGGGTCGATATCTAGATTATCTATAATTTAAATACAAATAGAAATAAAATTGCAAATGCATTTTCTGCTCATAAATTAATAATTCTTCATTTTTCCTTTCATTTGTGTTCAATTTTTCTTTTCGTATTATTAGCATATTTGATAAGCAATAACAAAGGCTTTGAATGGCTACAAAGGAACTCAAAGCCTTTGGCTTTTTTAGACTTTCTTTGGTTTCTAACGAGTAGGTATCTTTATTGGTAAATAATAAGGCAAAAAATATATTCATTGATTTGATTTTAATGAGAATAGGCCAGATTGACCCAATTAAGCTATAGAACATTTTTAATTGGGTCGGTAATTAGATATATATAGATATACGTATATATATATATATATATATCCATCCTGAGAATCATATCGCGTCCTATATGGGTGTTTTTACCGACCATACTGCGTCCGACTGACTTGTTGCGTCCGGTATACGGACGCAGGATTGACCCTCCCTCATTTTCAGTCAGTGGACTCCATAACATTAGTATAATGTTTTGGCAAAAAATTGGCGTGGACGTATTTTGATCACCGGAAAGAGTTTTGGCGTATTTTTTAGTTCCACGAGTTGCCGTGCCGTCATTTGGAGGTCGCTACTTCTAGGTGTATATTACTGCATATATTTCTCTTAATTTTTTATCTATTAAATCGCGTATAATACTTCCATATATTGCAAAGTTTTTTTCAATTTGAAATCATTTGTATCTTACGTCACGTCCGATTTGCGGGGAAGGGAAGACGAAAAGGACGGGGGGCGGCCGCGTGGCTTGTTTTTGTTTATTAGTAGTATCTAGTGATTTTTTGACTTCCTTTTGGCTGGTCGCATAAAGAACGTGACGGTCAATCGTATTAATAAAGAGGAACTAAAAGAGGGAAATATTAAACTAAAAATTAGTACGTTTTCTGTACAGTTTGTCATAGTCTGGGTGTTTATAAAATATAATATGTATTATATAGTTTTTTTTAATGGAGCACGGCATGTGACTTTGTATCTACCTGAAGTTAAGCAGAACTACAAATTCCATAAATGTGGTCATTCATGGACTTTGTAAAACTATAATGTTTAACAATATTGATCGCTCCCACTATGCAGGCTAAACGATGCGGTTACGAAATGGGTGGCGATATGGACATATTTGCATTACGAGTATATTTTAATATCCTCGCTGCTTTATCGTCAAATCAACCACTCGTTTTATAAACGTACCAAGCGGGATACTACCCCCTCGACAAAAAATCGATCCAGTAGTCTCCGGAAAACCAGTGAACCCACAGACTATAACCGAAACATGACTAGGTCACTTGAAGGATTTTGCATCTGTTGGTGGTAACGTGACTTGAGGTCTACCGAAAATAACCTTCTTCCTATTCCTATGCATTCTTCGACCAGATATATAATTTTTTTTACAGTAGCCGCAGCATCACTTTGGAAGAATCTTCCCCTTTCACTTCAAAAAAGTCAATACGGCTTCTTTTCAAACTCATCTTCACACTCTGTAATTATTTCTTTTTAATAATCAATAATTCTTTGCAATTCTACTCAATAACCAACACTTTTACCAATTTTCTACTGTATGCGAATAAGAGAGAGAGAGAGAGAATGTTCTTAGCTATCCATGGACTCTCCATGCGGATGTCGAGTTCATCGCGTGCTGAAATTTGTAATGTATTTTGAATGTATCCATTAATATTTTCCAGTCTGGCGCAAAACCTCAAAAAATTGTCTAGGATTAAGAAAGGTTTTCTTTGCCTTTTTTTAGTGGGTCCTCCTTTACAAAAGTAAAATTCATTTGTTGATAATCCTTTTCTGGCTCTAGCAATACTAAGACTTACCCCCGTATTCTAAGTTGTGTTTTCCACTCCACTTTCACTCATGTCTGCCTTTTTCCACCAAATATCAAATCAAAAAAGGTAGAACGAGATAGATTTTCCTTGAGTGAAAAGTGCAGTTGAGGATACAACTCAGAATACTGCTTCTCGAATAATTCCTCAACTAAACGTTTTAATAATTATTTGACGAAACTTATGGCTGATGGTCCCCAGGTTCCCATTTTCTCTACACCGAACGGCGTAAATGTGTAACCTCCATTAAAATTATCTTATCCTAGTCATGCTGATATTCAGGTGATCATGAAATATTTGTATCTGGATATGCTGTGGACCAGGAATTTATGGTATCTGACAAATACATATATAATGGTTCTACGGAGCCCAATGATGGGTTTAATATATTATCATGAGATCTATTGTACTATGTACAGACGAAAGAAATATTGTTAAAGCAATGCTGGACATAGTCATAGCATTTTCGGATCAATGGTTAAACTAAAGGTTGCTGGACTTATTAACAACCGACTGACGAAAGCTTAGATTAATAAACGAAAGTAATAAATTATTATTACTTTCGTTTATTAAACTAATTTAGAAGATTTACTGTGACAGTGCCAAATATATTTAAATATTTCGGAGATTTGTTGTTTTAATTGTGTTAATATAGCACCTTTATTATATTATTATATTAACGCGGTTGCGTTAAAAGTATTTTCTGCATACATCTTCAACAGTACTTCTCCACCCTAGTTATGTAATAATGTTGTAATTTTACAAGGTTAGGTTTATTAAAAATAAAAAACGTCTTCAATGTCTCTCCAAAAAAAAATTGGTCAGGGAAAGTAGAGGAAGCCATGCCTTTCAAATTTATGCGCAGAAGGATCGATTTTAGAGGAAGAACACCATCCTTAGATGTGGTTGTGGAACGCTTTATTAATGCAGATTTCAACAAGGTAGATCAACAGCCAATTAGTAATGCCAAGAAAGCTTGGATTTATGACAAATACCTAACAACTCGCCTAACATGGCTTTTTCTTGTATACGACTTCAACAAAACTCTTTTGGTAAATTTGGATGCAACTTTCATAAGAAAACTTAAGTCTTGGCTTGGATTAGCACAGCGCGCTGACTCCTCCACGCTGTTCAGGGGACAACAACAATTTAGGGTGAATTTTAAAAAGCCATCTGAGTTGTACAAGCAACAAATCCTGAGTAACTATCGGGATAATCTGATTGCATCTCTCCCAAAAGACTCATGATAATGATGCCTCTGAGAGGAAGTTAAGTTTCCATAAATCATTTAAGAGCGGTGCACAGATCAGCAGAAGGGGGTTAGGTTGGAAGAAAAAGGATTGTGATAAAGATGTTATTAAATATTTCCTTAAGGACGATGAAGAGCATGGCTACAGAGTTCACGCGATTCCCCTAGAAGTACAAAATGAATGGCTTACTTTGGGGGAAGTTTGTATTCCTCCAGCCCTGAAATGGCGCACACTCATGTACCATTGGTCTCCGGCTCTTATTAAGTTCTATCTTAATACCTTTCGAATATCCCTACCTGACCAGAGTAATCTGGTAAGGTGGGGAAAAGCAATAGATAAGACATGTACATTGTGCGGTGTAGCTATAGGGCCTGCCAGACATATACTTGCTGGGTGCAAGACTCTACTTGAAAATGCCATTATTCGCACCGACATTATAAAGTTCTGAATTTTTTTCATGAAGCTGTAAGTCTCAGTATTGCTAGAGCCAGAAAAGCATTATTAACAAAAGAAAGACTAACTACTTTTGGAGGGACAACTCAAGAAAACTCAAAGTAAATATTTGTCAATCCTGGACTAAGCAAAGGACTGAAAAATTTTCATGGATACATTCAAAATTTCAGACGAACTAGCAGTTTCAGCCTATAGACCAGACATACTGGTGTACTCTTGGTGCTTGAAGAAAGTAATACTTATAGAACTCACCGTTCCGTGGGAAACAAAAATTCTTAAGGACCACTACACCAGGTCGAACAAATATTTTCATCTCACAAACGAAATTACTAGAATCGGATTTAAAACTCAACTTTATGCAGTGGAATTTGGTGCAAGAGGAATTCCAGCAAAGTCTTTGCATCGTTTATTGACGGATATTGGCCTTCCGAGATCAGCCGTCGAAACTTTTCTAAAATGGCGCTAACAGTGTCATATCGTATTTGGTTGAGTAGAGGGCAGGTGAGAGTTCAAAAGGCCTTTTAACTTACTTCGCGGTCTCAAGTCCGGGAACGCTGCAGTTCATTACTCTGCCTTCCAACCACGCGATGGACCCGGCACCCGCAGGTCGAATCCTTGGATAGCTAAGAACATTGTCTCATATTGTGATTATGTAGGTCCTCAATTTCTTTAAAATATTATATTTTTTACCATAAATCTTTTTAAAAAATATAAAAAACTGCCGCGGATGAGTGATGATGTCGCTTTACAACTGAAAATCAAGTTAAATCGTTGACAATAAGGCTGGCTCCTTGATTTAGCCTCATAGCACCCGTGATGGTATTTTTGTTAGCCTTTTTATAGTGCATCTGGCTTTTCATCAGCCCTCAGTGCAATTAGTAAAGTATAGTAAGTACTATACTCTACTATCTGATATAACAAAGTGAATAAACGAATATTTTTTAGGTCTCTTAACGCTAGCAAACTGCTCAATATACCAATATATGAAGTAATAGGTAGGTAGGTGCCATAAGTTTCCGCTAAGGAAGGACGCTCGATAAAGGCGAAATGCACAATAAATATACGGAAATATACAGTGTGCAATATAGTTTAAGTAAAAAACGGACGCACATCATACGTAAAATGCTTAACATATACACAGAAATATACTATATCATTATCACCATAAAAGGACGTTGAAAGTTAGTGAACATTTTTCTAAATTGAATATCGCCCCGTTTAATATAAATAAAATATTTAACTAACCAATGCATTTTTATTCAAAAGATATAATAGTATTCACATTCTAAATCATTAAAAAGATTACGGAAGTAGTGGATGCACCAAGTTTCGACAATAAAAAGACGCAAGAAGTCTTCTGCGATTTAAATATATATATATACATATATATATATATATATATCTTCACGGGTGCCTCACGGCGCCCGAGACCGCCTATACGGCTCCAGAGTACCCAGCGGAGGGGTTTTAATCTCACCTCGCCGTAGCCGATGGTATGAGTCTACACCGAACAAGTGGCTAGCTCGTCGCGATGTTTTGAATAGACTCAATAACCCATCTATAAACAGTTTCACAAGTTGGTATAGTGAAACCGGGACCGACAGCTTAACGTGCTCTCCGAGGCACTATAGTGGTGTAAGAAATGTAATATCTATATACATATATTAATATTGACTAACTAATTGTTGAAATAGAAATAAAAAATAAAACTGTAAACAAATCGCACGGCGTGCGGTAGAATCAACTTTCGAGGCATATGGAAAGAACTGTAAACAAAATCGCACGGCGTGCGTAATAATCAACTTTCGAGGCATATGTACACTGCCATATGTTTTTTTTTTTTTTTTTTTTTTTATCTTTTACTTATTTCTAGCGTCTTCCACTTTTAACGCACAAGCTTATGCTCTTAAACGTAACGTGATATTCTTCTAACAAGTAAAATCATATGCATTATGGTATTAAGAGAAAACTTTATATTAAAAAAAAAAAAAACACTACATACAAACAATAATAACAAGTAAAACATTATTATAGGGTTAAAATTAATTCTATCATTATGCATTGTTATATTTAATAATAATTATATACATATATACATGAATTATTAAATCGTTATAATATAACAATAAATTTAATTAAGTAATTAATTACAATTTTCAGGAAATCTATAATTTATATGTATGTAACACATTAAAATTTGACACTTAGGTATTGCCTGGGCACATGCTAAGTCACATAATAATATGCTCTTGTGACGACTTTGCAAAAAGTCGTTTTTAATGATAATCAAACATGTAAAAGAAAGTTTGTTTATATAAATATAATATGTATTAATATCGATATTTTTGGTAATATAGTATATGCATAGCTTAGTTTGTGACCAGAGCATTATATGTAAAAATGTCTTGTAATGTATTATAATTTTCCCGAACGTACATAGAAAATGTCTTACACATTTATTTTTATTTTTATAGTATCGCTGTTCCTGGTATGTGTACAAGCCTAGAGCTTAGTGTATGACCTGGGAGCTAAATGAATTGGATATCAACTGCACGTCAAAGTTAAAATTTGACATATTTTCCATACAAAATGTGTCAAATTTTAACTTTTATACGACGTTGATACACAATTGATTTAGTAGAATAATTTCATACAATTGCCCTGGGCAATTGTATGAAATGTCCTACATATCTGTTTAAATATTCTATTGTTATTTAAGATAATAGGTTTAGTAGTATAGAAGTGAAATATCCGCAAACAGACACACATATGACTTGCATATTTATAACATACCTAGTATTTTTTAAAGAGTAGGTATGTCAAGAAAATTTACTAGCAAAGAAAAAAGAAAAGATAAAATATTGTATTATGAAAAAGACATATTATTTTAGCGCACGTAGTATGACATTTCCAAGAACATTCCCACCTAGTTATAAGTTATAATTTTCAATGTACGCTGATTTTGCACCACGTTTCAGCACCCTCCTACGCAATGTCACTGTGAGTTATTATGTATTAGGCTGGACGTACACTACATATGATATTTTTATGTTATATAATGCGGTTCAAGGAAAATTTTTAATCTAACTAAAATTGTCCCGCCTTTTTCCCATTGGGAAAGGCACAAGGGAGTGCCACCTAACCTACTACGATCCTGGCTTGACTCTCGCTTCCTTCACATCCACAACTCTCTTCATACAAGCTTTACGGTTATGGTTCTTTTTTTATTGGAGCACGGCATGTGACTTTGTATCTACCTGGTGAGCAGACCTACATATTCCATAAATCTTTAAATCGATTAATAATTGTTCTTAAACAACATTGGCATGATGCGATTACGAATTGGGCGAAGACGAATTGGATTACGAGTATATTTTAATATACTCGCTGCTTTATCGTCAGTTCAATTACCCATTTTGTAACCGCATCCTGGAAGAAGACTACTACCTCGACAAGAAATCGATGCAGTAATCTCCTGAAAACCGGCGAACCCACAGACTAAAACCGAAACATGACTTGGCGGTTTTCGCATCTGTATGGGCCGTATAACGAGACCGGTCGGTCGGCCTAACGAAGTTTTAGAGAGATTCCTCCCACTTTTAAAACTTTTTGGTAAACGGCTTTTGTTAGAATTCTAAAACCAAATAATCTTACCTTTTTCGTAATAGTGGTTTCCACTTTAGACCCTTTAGAATCCGAATTTAATTTACCAATTCGAAATCCCAAACAGGAACGAGACATTCAAGATGGCCGGCAGCCGCGCTTGAAACGACCAATTTTAACGGATTAAGGACGTTTTTGGTACCGTTTTCATAAAAGCAAGGATAAAAAAATAAAATAGAAAAATATTTAACTATATAGAATTATAGTCTGTTTTATAATAGGTACCATTTTCTTTCACAAAAAAAAATTTATTAATTATTTTTTTTTGGTCGGATAGATATTTTTTTTAAAAGAAGATTTTTCATAATGATTTACTATTTAATTTTAACACCTATTATATGATATTACTATTATTATAAACAAAATCTTTATAGATATATGGGAATTTATTGAATCGGGCATTATTTTACTAGATTTAAATTTTGGACCAAGTATGTACTTGAAAATGGTATAGACAAAATAGACTAAAATGCTTGTCTATTTTGTCTATAGAAGTTTTTCTTCATTTTTCACTTTTTTTTTTATTATACTTTAGGCTAAAATGATTTTCTGCTGATCAAATCGAAGAACTTTCCCCATGGAACCATGTGTCGCAAATGATAAAAAAAAATGCCTCCTCCATACAAACTAGTAATCTTAAAATGACAATTTGTATGGGGAAGCCAAAATTTTTTTTCATTTGCGAAACATGGTTCCATAAGAAAAGTTGTTCGATTCGTTTAGCAGAACCTCATATTAGCCCAAAGTAGATCCTTTTAAATTCACTCTGTATATTTTAATATCCGGACTTAAAGAAAATCCGGTCAATGACTGGACACAGTTTTTACTCACGCGCTATTGCATGGGCTTGGCATGCAAGAAATGCCATCCTGAATTTCTCACTTCAGAATTGCCTGTTATTTTAGGATAGAAATAAGTCTTAGTACATCTCCTATAATATTTCATAGTTTAATAATAATAATATTATGTAGGACAATTTACACATATTGCTTTGGTCTCAAACTAAGCTCTAGGCTTGTACTATGTGTGAGCGATAGAAAAACACTCATTTTTAAATTAAATATAAATTTAATCTATTTTATTTGTTGCATTGCAGTGGGCAATTTTTACAACCCAAAAAGCAAAAGATATTATTTTGACATGACAATAAAATAAACTGACGTTTTTCTTCTTAAATAAATTCTTCATAAAATGTTGTGACTAAGGTCAAACAATGTGTATCAGAAGCAACGATATAATACATATTATATTTTATAAACACCCATACCATGACAAACTGTACAGAAAAAAACGTACGAATTAATATTTTTTTGCCATGGGTGGGAATGGGTCATTTATTTGATTTAATAAGTTAAAAACAGCTAAATTATAATAGTATTTCGATTAATTGCCGTCGGGTTTTCCTAAATATGATGATTCAGCTACGAGTTTCAAGATCTTGCAACAGTCACATGCATTTTCGGATTCAGAAGGGTCTCATCAGTGTTTATTGATCTTCAAAGTCAAAATCAAAATCATTTATTTCATCTAAATATACACATACATATCATCACGGGTGCCTTACGCCCGAGACCGCCTAGACGGCCCAAGGGTACTCAGCGGAGGGGTTTTAATCCCACCTCGTCGTAGCCGATGAGTATGAGTCTACACCGAACAAGCGACAGCTTAACGTGCTCTCCAAAGCACTATAGTGGTGTTGTCAAACAAATGTACATTTTTTTTTTATTAAAAACTCATTGGTACACATCGGGATTCGAACCAGGATTCGAACCAGGATTATTTATATTATTAGGAATTATTTCATCTAAATCTTTACAGATATTTATGAATAGTACAAAAAAAGTTTTACAATAAGGCCTGAGAGTGCGTTTGGTTAGGCTATTCATTAACAAAATAACGACAAATATTGATTATACCTCTATATCATCTTTAAATAACTCAGTTTCACGGCATTAAGGTACCGCTTTCATTTGTAATATAATATTTAGATGATTAAGATGTAGCAAATATGTGTACTATTTTTGAATTAGATACACATTTGAGTATTACAATCAAGATGTTTATATAAATTGTAACCTAACGAAGTTAAATGATTTGAAACTCCTCTGAAATATCTGGAATAATTTGCTGTTTTTTTTTAACCTAAAAATGTATGTACTGTTTGTTCGACAAAATCGCTATAGTGCCTCGGAGAGCACGTTTAGCTATCGGACTTACAACTTAACTTGTGAATTAACTCTATTAACTTGATGTTATTGAGTCTATACCGCTTTATACAACGAGGCTATTTCATCATAAACACCGCAACAAGCTCGCCACTTATTAGGTGTTGCCTCCGAATACCATCGGCGAAATGATGCGGATGTGTTAATCCCTCCGCTGGGACCCTGAGGCCGTTTAAACGGTTCTCGGGAGCCAAATAGGCACCCGTGATGGTATTTATTATTTTTATTTTTTTTATTGAGTCTATCCAAAAATCGCGACGAGCTAGCTAGTTATTCGGTGTAGATTTGACCCCGGTCTCGGACTCGTGATATATATTTCTTTTATTTAGATTAAGATTTCATTGTCTAAGAACAAACGGCATTAAGCATTAAATAAAACGGCAAACATCGAACGGGGCTGAATGCCGCTAGGAATTCTGTAATTATAGTCAAACTTTCGGGAAACATGACAAATTATCTTGATTTTGAATCCCGGCAAAGTCAAATGTCAGCCAGACAGCTGCCGTCCAATGACCCTGTTTCTGCACCCGGCAAAGCTATTTGAGTGACTGTTTTCCCGGAGACTAAAAGCTGCTTATGTGTATAACAGTTTGGTTTCCGGGAGAGATGTATTACTACTCTCCAACTCGCTTGGTGAAGGAAGATGAATCAGTGGCAAGCCTGATTCACAAAAAATAGGTCTACATAAACCTGTGGTTTCAAGTTAAAATGTTCTAAAGCTTAAAAAAAGGCATGGGTTTTTCACTTGTAGGTTTTTTTTCAGACGGTTCGAAAACAACTTTTGTAAATAGCTTTGCAAAAATACGAGTACGTTATTGTTTTCCCATATTGGATAGCCTATTTATCGAGGAAGGGTATATGACATCACGTTACGACCTATAGTAGCGGTGAGTATAAATGAAAAATATTGAAAAAAAGGGGCGAATTTATTCCTTTTGAGCGGCGCACACAACGGTAGCCCCGTTGCGTGCGCCGCATAAATGGTTGAAGTTACGCAGACGAAGTTGCGCGGGTCGGCTAGTATTTTATAAACACCTAAACCATGACAGAAAAACGTACTAATATTATTTTTTGCCACTGGTGGGAATGGACCCCACGACCTTCGGACATAATGTCATTTATAAATTCGCTTAAAATGTAATTACTATACTATATATATGTATATATTATCACGGGTGCCTTACGGCGCTCGAGACCGCCTAGACAACCTCAGGGTACCCAGGAGGGGTTTTAATCCCACCTTGTCGTAGCCGATGGTATGAGTTTACACCGAACAAGTGTCTAGCTCGTCGCGATTTTTGGATAGACTCAATAACCCATCTATAAACAGTTTCACAAGTTGGTATTGTGAAACTGGGACCGACAGCTTAACGTCCTCTCCGAGGCACTATAGTGATGTTGTTAAAAAAAATGTACATATTTTTTAGATTAAAAACTCATTGGTACACACCGGAGTTTGAACCAGGAACCTAAGTGTTTTTTTTTAAGTCTTAGGTCTAACCAACTCGGCCCTCACTTATATTAATTTAATTACTAGGCAAGTAATATTAATTCGGACTTTAAACAACAAGCTTTCAGACCCTCTAACTAAATATATTACGCAAAGTTTACTGGATTTATTTAGTTCAATAGATTCAATAAATAGAATGGGTTTTGCAGCCTGAAAGCCAGTCTTTAGTCTTTACAGAATAGAAGTCTGTACTATCTAATTTATTGCCTGTTCAGGTGAAACTGAATACTTAGTTTTTTAAGGTAGAAATAGGCTTTAGTAATCACGAAGGTGAAACTGATAATTTTAAAAATAAGAGATATTTTTTTTTGTAATGACTTAAAACACATTTTATTTATTTTGGTTTATAAGGGCATTGCATTGTGGGTTATTTAAAGATATTGCTCCTACGCCATCTAAATGATGCGGTTACGAAATGGGCGGCGAAAAAGACCTACTCGTATTTGCATTACTAGTTTAATATCCTCGCTGCACCATGAAAGAAGACTCGGCAAGAAATCATATATTAAAATTAGTAAAATTAAATTTAATACCATCAACCTATCTAAAAATATATATGTAAGTTGTGTCCTATGTTTGCCATAGGGTTATTATTTAGGTCTGTCGAAGTTATAGAGAGGGTAATAACCCCCCTAAATATATATTAGTATTGTCTCATATAATAATAATAAAAACCCCTCCGCTGGGTACCCTGAGGCCGTCTAGGCGGTCTCGGGCGCCGTAAGGCACCTGTGATGATATGTATATGTATATCTCATATGTTTACCATAGGATTATTATTTATGTTTGTCGAAATTATAGAGAAGGTAACAACCTACTTAAAAATATAATAATAATATAAATTGAACAATTTCCACATATTGCTATTGTCACAAACTAAGCTCTAGGCTTGTACTATGTGTACCAAAAGCAACGATACAAAACGACATGTTATATGTAATAAACACCCAGACCATGATTAACTGTACAGAAAAACGTACTATTTTATTTTTGCCATGGGTGGGAATAGAACCCACGACCTCCGGATGGCGCAAATACTAGTCTACGGAGGCTGTTGAATATATGTAATATGTTATATAAGTATTGTCTCCTATGTTTACCATAGGGTTATTATTTAGGTATGCCAAAGTTATAGAGAGGGTAACAACCTACCTAAAAATATATATGTATGTATACAAAGAAACTTACAAAACAGAAATAAGTATTACTAATAAAAAATATAAAACTATGTCTAAGAATTAATAATTATTTACAAACCCTTTTAAATTATAAAAAAAAAATCTAATACTTTTCCGTGTGGCATTTCCTTGCTGAATAATAATACATTTTTTTTGAGCGAGAAAATGGCCAGCTCTCCGGTTACCCGTGACGGCGACCAATTATGAAGACAGTTTTTTAAAGAAAAGTCTTGCACAAGGCCAAAGTTCTTGTGTTTCCACAGCAAAAGGCACAAATATGTAATTATATTTAACATATTTTTGTAATTGCTGCTCTCGCACTCCAAAGTGTCCCTTGTAGATGAGACGATGCCAAGGTGTCTACACAGGTTGCGTCCCATACCAGACACCTGCCCATTTTCCATGGAATCAGCGACATTCCGACCGGTCTCTCGCCGTCGTTCTAGGTTCCAAAATTGAAGGAACGTCTGCAACGGCAAAATACCTTTTCAGAATGCCGTTGAGTAAGGAATGGCGATAAAAGCGACCTCCACTTGTAAAACAACTAAGACCGTGGTATTGGTCGACGTCACTACCGCACGGACAAATATGTTTACTACATATTTCCGCTCCCACCCGCAACCCTATAGCTATTCTAAAACTAATGTTGTCCATAAATGTGCCTAAATTTTTGGATGGAATGGCTTGTAGCGAATATTCTGACTCCTTTTGTGTTAGGGCTAGAATTCTAGCTTTGTTTTTATCATTATTGTGTTGTTCATATATATATTTATGTGTTGCTTAAATTAAAGGTGTATCCCAATGTTTTTGTATGTGTTTTTCCACTGGGATATCACATTCAGGACAAGATATTATCCATGCTTGTTCCGCCTTCATATTTGTTCTGCTTTTATTAAGTTTACTTTGTTTATTTCGATAAAAGGTTTTTGGAGAATTTTTGACATAAGAGATGAGATGCTGTAAATGGATATTATAAAGGCTGGTATACTTAAACTACTAACTTTTCGTATACCTTATTGGGAGTGTTAATTGAGCCCATAAAATTTTTCATTAAGATTTTATTTAATGAAGTATATTCATTAAATTTAATTAAAACATAACATTTTTAATTAACAACTGATTGGTTATTTAAAACGATATTTATATAACATCCACCTAATAAAATAGAAAAAAATAAAATAATTAAATCAATGTGTATAATTCCATTAATTCCTCTGGAGCCGCGCAGGTGCCCGAGAACTGCAGCCGCATTGCCTATGAAGTATATTATTTATATAAGTATTGTCTCCTAAGCTTACCATAGGATTTACATTTAGGTCTATCGAAATTATAAAAAGCGATAAATCCTACCTAGGTTAAGCAGATGACAGCAAGGCCTGAGCTGACAGCTTTATACAATGAGGCTATACCATCATAAGCACCGCATAAGCTGGCCACTTGTTAAATGTTGCCCCCGAATACCATCGGTGAAATGAGGAGGGATTAATCCTTTTGCTGGGTTACCCTGAGGCCGTTTAAACGGTTTTCGGGGGCCAAAAAGGCACCCGTCATGTGTATTTATTATTTTTAACATCATACCACTTACTTTTAAATTTTATATAAAAGTAAGTGAGACTTAAATTTAAATCAGTAAATCATCATATATACATAGTTTACCACAGAATTTAAATTTAGGTGTATCAAAGTTATACTCGTAGTGATATGTTTATCGTAGGGTTTAAATTTGGTTCTCTCGAATTTATAGAGAGAGTTAAATGTTTATATTTTCTCTTCAAAATATCTTGTAATTTGTTGTGCTTCAACTTTTATTAATAAGTCTTTGCTTGTTTTATTATTAACCATTCTGTGTTTACACTTTAATGGGAAACTATCTTGATCAATACCTAGTCTTGCCATAAATATTGTAACAAAGAAAAAAAAATATATTTCAAATAACATTTACTTTTACATTGTGTTAGTTTAATACATAAATATAAAACAATTAAAAATATAAAAAGCTTATTCGAAGTGGTCTCCATTGGCTACAATACAGTTAGGCTAGTTATCAATAGAAGCACGCACTCTTTCCATGGGAAAATTCTTCACTGCCAATCGTATGGATTATTTTAGGGACTCCAAATTATCCCTTGATAATTTGGAGTAACGCCTTCGTTTAGAGCAAGCCATACTCTCTAAAACTGACCATAAATCATAATCGGATTAAGATCGGGACTAGACGAGACGGCCAGTCTTCAGCTCTGATGAAGTCCGAAACGATCGATTCCAATTAAGACTGCGTGGACCGAGCTTTATGACCCGGCGCCGAGTCTTGCTGGAAGGAACTTGGTTATTGAACATGGTGTTGTTAAGGGGCTTAACTACCTTCCCATGAATGGTATCTTGATACACCTGTGCCGATGTTTTGATACCTTTTTCACAAAAATATGGCTTAGCCACTCCTTCATAGCTAACACCCCACCGAACCATCCCTGAAGTCGTATAATGCCCACGTTGCACTCTGTCGACTAAATTGGGAAGCTTCCTTAGAGATTTGAGCATAAATACGGTAATTTTGTTTGTTAAAATGTTGCTCAATTGTAAAAAAAATCTCATCCGTAAACATAATTTTGTAGTGATCTCCCTTTGCGTATTGCTTCAGTAGTTGTTTAGATTTTACCACCCTATCATTTTTTAAACTATCAGTTCAGAAATGACTAGTGAGTCTCTTATAGGCTGCAAGTCATCTTTTAAAATACGCGACATGGTTCTAGGTGCTATCGTCATCTCCCGAGATAAAATCTTTTGCTTTCGGACAGGATTTCTCAAATTCTTTCCCTTACTGCTTTGACCACCTTTTTCGTACGAACACTACGTGGACGGCCAGATCTTTTTCTGTAACACGGAGGAGGTCTCATTGTCCCTATTAATAGCCCGGTACATAAACATTTGACCAATACCGAGAGTTTAAAAAATTGCATTTGGACCATACCTACTTTGTGTAATGCAATCACTGTGATTCGGTTCTCTTTAACACCCCACTCCATTTTAATATCGCAAAATATTGTACAATCTATTGGCGCCGAAATGAGAAAATATAATGAATTGTTCATTGTGTTATAAAAATGACAGATTTCAAATTTAAATGTAATATTTATTTTTATTTTTAATTGTAACAGTATTTAGAGCCAGACTATGTATATTTAATCTTATATTTTATATTAAAAAAGTTGTTGCCGTAGTGTAATCGAATTAAATAAATTAATAACAAACTACATATAAAAATATATTTAGGAATTATTTCATAATTTTTTACATTTAAATTTAGGTTTGTCGAATTTATACAGAGTCCTATAGGTATCCTACAAAAAAATGTAATAAGTTTTATTATCATTATATTTAGGTTTATATTTACCATGGAATTTATATTTAGTTATTTAATGTTAAAGTAAATAAGGTCATAACGTTCTAAACCTATTTAACCTCTAAATCTATTTAAGTATGGAATATCTTAAAATAACTATACATTTATTATTTAAATATAACTGTCTAAGTATTTGCAAAAGTATTTAACTTCATTATTATAAATATATTTTATTAATAAAATAAATATAAAACTCCAATGTCAATATCTCTATTATTTATTTATAAGTAACTTAATAACATTTACGGTAAACAGGTTACAGGGACATATTACGTGTATTAACTTAATTTATATTATAATTATTAATAAAGAAAACAATTAATTATCGTCTCCAATTATCAATAACTCTTGAATGACTGAATTTTCCTGTGCATACGCATCAAACACGTGCCACAAAGTCATTGACTTTAGCATGTAGCATGAATAAAACTCGCTATTCAGTATAGACCTGGGTCGGTCGATCACTTTTTGTAACCCGGGTCGATTACGACCCAGGGGTTTTGAAACCCGGGTTAAAACACCCGATCGCCGCGACCCATGGGTCTCGACAACCCACTACCCAGTAAAGTAAACAAACCTCAGTACATCATAAGCCACATCGATTGCTGCGACCCATCGATCAACTTTTTTATAATAATAATTATGTTTATTAATCTACTTATATTATTCGGTATGTATGTAGGTAGGCGCGTACGTTTTTAATTATGTGTACCTTATGGAAGTATTTGGCAAGAGGGATTTGCGGTCTTATGATGAGGTACCTAACATTTATATTATAATCTTTTTCATGTATAGCGTCTTATATTCGCCACCCTAACCAAGCAAATAATTCTTTCTCCTTCACTCTTTTGCTAGCGCTGTTCATTTGTGTCGTCGCCATCTCTTGAGTTCCAGACTCGAAAGAGCGCGCGACACTCGGGTCATGCGACGATCGGGTGTTTTTAGAATACGTCATCGGGTTACTCACCCATGGGTCGTGAGCTGTGTGGTCGGACGCAGGTCTAATTCTGTGCATATTTCGGCAGCAAGCAGTCGAGTTGCATTCACTAGCTATGCTAAATGATATTGCTATAATATGATAGGATAAATCCTTTCCTATAACAAATATATTTTTAAATATATTCACGGCTTAACCGCTTAAGTTCACTGTTCCTTTTTTGAAATCGGTTACCAATTTGTCTAATAGTGCTTAAAAACTTTCTTGTTGTTTCCAAGTTATAGTAAATGTCAATAAAATTTACTAAAGTAATTGACATTTACGCCGTTTGAAAACTTTCCCCATTTTGAACTTTTAAGCCTTTGTAAAGTTAACAGGGTTCTATTTTTAACTTTAGCGTATTAATAGACTGTTCTTTGACAATTAAACAGATATTTTGCAAGTATAAATATTATTTCCTTTTGCACCTGCGCAACTTTGTCTGGGTAACTTTAACCGTTTATGCAGCGCACGCAACGGAAACTCTCAAAAGGCTTAAATAATCCCTGTTATTGCAACATTTTTCTTTTATTCGAAAATCGAGGTCTCCTCAAAACCGGTAAACCCAAAGTCTAAAACCGAAACATGACCAGGTCATTTTATGGCTTTGAATAGGCGGTGGTAATAAAACTGGGTCGGTTAGCCTATCCAAGTTATAAGAGACCTCCTTTCTTAAATGTTAACATATTTTTGGTTTTATCTGTAAATAGGCCGTATTCTGCTAAAGGTTTTGAAGGTTTACGTTCACATAAAATATTTTATCTATTTTGAAGGCTGCGTTTATTACTTCCTACTAAGTTCCTACTTGGTGATAGGATATTTTTTCAACGCATTGTTTAAATAAATCTATACATATAATATAATATGTAGGAAATTTATACATTTGCTTTGGTCACAAACTAAGCTCTGGTCATATAGTTTATAAAGACTCAGACCATGACAAACTGTACAGAGAAACGTACTATTTTTTTTTGCCATGGGTGGGATTCGAACCTGATGACATCCGGATAAAACTCCAAAGACGCAACACACTACCACTAGTCTACGGAGGCTGCAAACATATACATTCACAAATAAACTGGACAATAGACTATAATACACACCACACAAAAGATCGATAAGCATGCTGTTGATCAAGAACAAATTTTATTTACAAATTGCGTGATAAAGAGTTTCTTTAAATACATTTTAGAGTTCATACGAAACTAGGTATATTAATTAGGATATTGTGTGGTGCCCGGTGCCAAAGATTTTAGACAATGTATTTCTAAAATCTTGAAGGAAAAGACCGGAGAACGACGTGCCGGATCTTTCTTTCTTCAAAAAATAAGCCTGGAAATTCCGGTCTAGAGGAGTTCTATCGCCTATAGGACGAATACCGCTTACAACCTTAATTTTAATTAATATATTATTTGTTAATGATATTTTCACTAGGATAATATTATTAGGTGATCTTCCTCATTCGCGTCTGCTCTTTGGTTTAATGTAACGCGTCTGTTTTTAGAGTTAAGAAATTTACTTTTTTCAAAAAAGGAATCCTTATGTTCTTAAGGTGATCGTACACGGGCACTTTTCAAGCAATAATAGCCCGGCAACAGTAATGGGTCCATCTGGAACAATTAACGGAGGAGTCTAGTAGCAATTTTAATAAAATACTGCAATTATTTCAGAATTTTGCGTGTTTTCTTCCTGTTATAACCTTGAGTCCTTTAAACGAAGCGTGAATTTTAACCCGGCATAATTATGGCAACCGGTGCATCTCTATGCAGCGGCTGGTTGCTATCATTCCTGCACATTGCATACTACTTAACATCAGGTGGATGTAAGGTGACATGTTGAGCTCTTATTTAAAAAAAAAATAGATTGCTTTTTATTCCTCCACTTTATTCAATATTGCTTACAGTTGTATGAATTTTCAAATAACCAGTCGGGTGGGAAATTTTAGTAAATTTTCTGTCTAATAATATATTTTAATTTGTTTATTTAAAAACTTTATTGCACAGTAAACAAAAGTTGTGCACAAAGACGAACTTAATGCCTTAGGCATTATCTACCATAATATAATAATAATACAATTTTCTTCATAATCTAATAATAATAAATAATTTTGTTTTAAACTCATGATAATAATAAAAGTTGTAATTAATTTCAGTAAATTGCTTAATGTAGCCATGACGTCATTACTGACTAAATGCTTAGAATTGAGCAATTTTAGTTGCCTGTGTAAACGTACCTTTAGACTCTCTCCGTCCACCTGTCTGGATAAACAATGTTTTGATCGACACTATTCATGGACTTCGTAGGTGTGCTTACTATCAGGTAGATACAAAGTCGGAACGCCGTGCCCATAAAAAAATAGACTAGTCCGCTTTAATTAAAATTTAAGTTATTATTAAAGTGTTTTGTTTAATGTCTTTAATTAGTTGGGGATAAACTTTACTTATTTAAATAATATTATATATATATATATATATATTTACTAAAATTATATATAAATTTCTTGTAGGATATAATATATATAATGATGTTATAATATAATAATATAACCAGGGATCAGATCAAATGTGCCATAAGAACCAAAAGATGGGAGATGGGATTGCGTAAAGTCAAAATCAAAATTATTTATATCATGTAAATCTCTACAGATATTTATGAATAGTCAAAAAAAAAATGTTCTTAGAGTGTGTTTGGTTAGGCTGCTATTCATTAACAAAAGAACCACGAATATTTTAGCTCGATATCAGATTTAGAAAAAAATTGAACGTACAGTGGTATAGAAGTCTTAAATAGTGTACGACTAGGTGGTTAGCTAATTCCAATGACATGGAAGCCTGTTTTTTTTTTTTTATTATTCAACAATACTTATAACTAATTTTCTAAACCGACAGCCTTCGTAGACTAGTGGTTTCGCCTTTGGCGTTAAATCCGGAGGTCGTGGGTTCGATTCCCACCCATGGCAAATAAATATTCGTGCGTTTTTCTGTACAGTTTGTCATGGTCTGGGTGTTTATAAAATATAATATGTATTATATCATTGTTTCTGGTACACATAGTACAAGCCTAGCTTAGTTTGTGACCAGAGCAATATGTGTAAAGGTCCTACGTATTATTATTATTATTATTAATTTACAACGTATATTACAGCTCAACTTTTGGATTCTGGTTGAGAAACTGCGCGCAACCTTGCCAGATTATTTTTTAGCTTAAAACTCTCTTATCTTAATTTGAGAGTGTCCTAAAAACGCCGCTATAAGTTGGTAAATAACGTTCAGTCACGTGGGGATGAAATAAACTTTTGTTGACGAAGCTCAGAGCACGTAATACGGCATTCTTTTATAAACGTGTTTCTGAAACCAGCCTTAAAAACTTTTTTCTAATAACTAGGTAAAAAAAAAGGTTCTGCCTTTACGAAATAAAGGCAGATCTAAAAGGTGTTTGTTTGTGAAATAATAAATATATTTTATTAAGTAGAAGAAAAGGTGAAAGCTAAAACGAAATTTTTAGGGTTCTAAAAAAATACCTTTTTTCAATTAAACCTTTATTTTGAGACTCGAGATATTAGATTATACATATATCTCTCTATTTTTATTCAATAAATTAAATTGAAACAACAAAATATAACTACTTAACAAATAATACCTAACAATAAAAAACCTATGTAAAACCTATAAATTAAAAATATCGTCTAAATTAGTGCCGTGCGGCATAGTGCCCAAAACACTGGCACCTCTGGATAGTTAAACTAACTTTCTGAGAGAAAAACGTCGCCGCTCTTGGGTCGCTCTATTAGATATATATCTGTCCGATTTGCTATAAATTTGAAATAATTATAAATCTCTGGTAACGAAAGGTTAGAAAAAATGTTAGTGAAACCGGGACCGACAGCGTGCTCTCCGAGTTACTATAGTGGTGTTGTGAAACAAATGTACATAATTTTTTAAATTAAAAACTCATTGGTACACACCGAGATTGAAACCAGGGACCTTAGTGTTTTTAAGTCCAAGGTGTAACCAACTCGGCAACCACGTATGATAATAATAATTAATAACTGATATTAAATTTTACCACAATATTTGAATATTTCCACAAAAACTGACTATTTTCATCTTGAGGTTTCGAGACCTAGCCATGATTCAGTTTAAGTGCGGTTTTCCGGAGACTATTGCATTCATTTTTTGTAGATCCTCCAGAAGTTTACTTTTAACAAACCAACAGGTAGGTAAATGCTTCAATAAAGAAAAAGATTTTTCATCACCTGGTGCTGAGGAGACCTACAAAGTCCATGAATGGGGTCGATCAATAATTGTTGTTAACATTGATTGCTCCCACTACGAAATGGACGGCGACAGAGAAGAATTGAATTACCGATAAGCTGCCTTATCGTCAATTCAACCACCCGTTTTGTAACCGCAAACTCGACAAGAAATCGATGCAGTACTATCCTGAAAACTGGTCAACCCACAACGAAACATGACTAGGTCACTTCACGGTTTTTGTATATCTTCTTTCATCTAAAATACCAAGTAGTAGCTTGAACTTGAGGACCTAGCTATTTATAGTAGAAGTTCCATGGTAAATCAAAAGTATCGGGATTTTTTTATATATTCGTTATAAGGTTACAGGCACCCGTGATCATAAGTATTTATGTATGTATAAGGTAACGCTTCGCTTTAAAAGTCACGTATATAGGGTGAATTTGAAAGTTTGTACTTTGGGCTAATATGTAGCTCTACTGAATAAATCGAACAACTTTTCCTTTGGAACCATGTGTCGCAAATGAAAATTAAAATTTAGCTTTCCCATACAAATTGGTCATTTTAACATTACTAGTTTGTAAGTAGAAGGCATTTTTTTTCTTCAGTTGCGACACATTATGGTCCCATGGGAAAAGTTGTCCGATTTGATCAGTAGAACCTCATATTAGCCTAAAGTACAAACTTTCAAAATCACCTGTATAAATCCAGTAAAGTATACTCATACTAGTTGGTTAATATGTTTCTGTCCCATTAATTTTATTTAGGGAAGTACTTCAGGAATAGGATTTATAAAATAATTATGTGGAACATGTACACTAATAGCCCTAGTCACAAACTAAGCTTTAGGCTTGTTCTATGTGTACCAGAAACTTTCATACTAATAAATTATATTTTATAAACACCCAGATCATAGCAAATTGTGCAGAAAAACGTACTAATATTCTTTCGACATAAGTGTGAATCATACCCACGACCTTCAGATGAAAAAAGCGGCCCCAGCCTAGTGGTTAAGTCACTGCGCAATTGATAACAAGGTTAAGCAGATGACAACAGGGCCGGCCTGGGATGGGTGACCGATTTATACAACGAGGCTATTTCATCATAAACTGCGCAACAAGTTCGCCACTTGTTAGGTGTTGCCTCCGAATACTATCGGCGAAATGAGGACGGGTTAATCCCTTCGCTGGGTACCCTGAGGCCGTTTAAACGGTTTTCGGGAGCCAAATAGGCACCCTTGAAGGTATTATTATTATAAATCTATAACATATAAAAAACCTAAAAATTTACAGAAAAAAAAGGAATAAAATAATCTTAACTAAAATTAAAGAAACAAAAAAAACTGAGTTCATCGATTTTTTAGAGTTAGATTATAATAAATTTAAAGAAATTAAAACTGAATCCTTGATTTTTTATTTTATAAAACGACGCAATTTAAAGGAATTAAATTTACACAAGGCTATAAAGGCTGTTACAGTAAATGTTTAAAAACATATTATTTGCCATATTATCCTTCTTGTGGTAATAAACGTTTATGTCGTTCGCAAAAGGCAGCTGTACCTATTTTCTTTGTTTATTGTTTGATGCTGCGCACAACAAGGCATAAGGTAGTGTTTACACTAAAGAATATAAATGTTGAAATCAACAATGTTTTAAATTAATTTTAATTACAATATATGTTACTACGGCCACCAGGCCGAGTTGGTTAGATATTGGACTTAAAAACACTTAGGTCCCTGGTTCGAATCCCGGTGTGTACCAATGAGTTTTTAATTTAATAATGTATGTACATTTGTTTGACAACACCACTATAGTGCCTCGGAGAGCACGTTAAGCTTTCGGTCCCGGTTTCACTATACCAACTTGTGAAACTGTTTATAGATGGGTTATTGAGTCTATTCAAAACATCGCGACGAGCTAGCCACTTGTTCGGTGTAGACTCATACCATCGGCTACGACGAGGTGGAATTAAAACCCCTCCGCTGGATATCCTTGGGCCGCCTAGGCGGTCTCGGGCGCCGTATGGCACCTGTGATGATATATATATAATTAAAAAATTTTAAATGTATAATTCAAAAATTTTAAATGTATAATTCAAAAATTTAAAATGTGTAATTAAAAAATTTAAAATGTATAATTCAAAAATTTAAAATGTGTTATTCTTAAAAATATTTAGTAAAGAAAATAGCTTTATAAGATTCTTAAAATAAGTGATTCTATTTATTTATATATTTATAAATAGAATCACTTATTTTAAGAGTCTTATAATATAATATAATGAAATATATATATATATATATATATGTTACCACACTTACGAACAAATAAATAGAATCACTTATTTTAAGAGTCTTATAAAGCTATTTTCTTTACTACATATTTTTAAGAATAATACATTTTAAATTTTTGATTAAAGCTTAATTATTTTTAAGTGCATTTACCTTTCGTTTGACTTATATATTATAATAATATTATGTAGGTTATTTATTTTTATTAACATCCATTCTACTAAGGAAACTTACTACATGTAAGTATGTGCCAAAAAAATACAAAATAAATAGTTTTTTTTAATTATATATCAGGTGCCTTACGGCGCCTGAGACCACCTAGACGGCCTCGGGGTACCTACCCAGCGGTGAGGTTTTATACCCACCTCGTCGTAACCGATGCTATTTCGAGTCTACGCCGATCAAGTGGTCAGCTCGTCACAGTGTTTGGATATACGCAATAACCCATCTATAAATACAAGTTGGTATAGTGAAACTGAGATCGACAGTTTAACGTGCTCTCCGAGGCACTATGAGACAATGTTCTTAGCTATCCTTGGCTTCACCGTGCGAGTGCCGGGTCCATCGCGTGGTTGGAAGCCAGGGAAATGAACTGCAGCGTTCCCAGACTAGAGACCGCGAAGTAGGTTTAAAGGCCTTTTGAACTCTCACCTGTACTGTGTTCTCTCTCTACTCAACTAAATACTATATGATCCTGTTAGCGCCATCTTGGAAACACTTTCCATAAAAGTTTCAACGGCTAATCTCGGAAGGCCAATATCCTTCAATAGACGATGCAAAGACTTTGCTGCAATTCCTCTTGCACCAACTTCCACTGCATAAAGTTGAGTTTTAAATCCGTAGTAATTTCGTTTGTGAGATCAAAATATTTGTTCGACTTGATGTTGTGGTCCTTAGGTATGTTTATTTCCCACAGAACGGTGAGTTCTATAAGTATTACTTTCTTTAAGCACCGAGAGTACACCAGTATGTCTGGTCTATAGGCTGAAACTGCTAGTTCGTCTGTAATAATAATAATAGTAGTGCTGTCAAACAATTGAAAAAAAGGTACATATAGTATTTTCTTTTCAATCCGGTGTTGTCACGTTTCTCGAAGACAAAAACACGCAAATAAGTTTTCCTAGGAATTTCCCCTAACTTTGCCCTACCCTCAAAGTTGTGTCACCTCTGTTAAGCCTTAAATAGACACATTATTTATACAAGACTATCGCGTAAGAAGTGACACGTTGATTATAAACGTTATTTGTCTCACTCTACTTCGTGTCATGATTAAGAATGTCAAGAATTTCCTGCAGGAAATATAGTGAAATAAGTTTATGTTTATAAATAAAATATCATAAAATATCCTTCTATCGAAAGTTCCGCACCCTAAGTATATTTCACTCTCTCAAAGGTTAGCTGGTAGAAAATGCCTAAGGCATTTAGCTCGCCTATGTACAATTTTGTGCAATAAAGAATTAAAAATAAAATAAATAAATAAATCAATGATTAATGATAAATTAAAATTCGTCATCAATAAACTGATTTTTTTGGAATTTACCTAAAAATGAATAAATATTTGGTAGATATAAAATGGCTTATTCACCTTTATTTTTGGTAAAATTACCTACTTTCAGTATTTCGAAGAAAAGTAAATTGAAAATTAGAAAGGTAAGCTGCTCGTTAAGACCGCTCTGCACAATTGAATTTTGATTAGGTAAATAAAATTACGTAGAACAAAAGCAAAAGTTACTTCGTACATTTAAAAAAAGGACTTAATGTCATTAAAAGCGACCGATTTCCGAAAAAAGAAGTGAAATTAATATACCTGAAGGTAAGCAAACTAATACCTACAAAGTATATGTATGTCAATATGTTTTTTTAGCTCGGTCAATACATTTTTGTTAAACAGCTTGATCGCTCCTTGTCGGCTAAATAATGTCGGTTACGTTTTAATAGATATGTGACCCTTTGGGAATTAAAAAATATGGTTCCAAGGAAAAAAAAAGACAACTGATTTCAGAAAGAAAATATTATTCCAGTAAAGAATTTAGTTATTTGGCATTAGTTTCCATCTTAACAGAACCTGCAATTGATCTCAATTTTGTGTGATAGAAAGAAAAGAGAAGATTGGAGAAAGAGAACTCTTACTATATAACTTCCTTTCACGCTTGTCTTAAAGACATTCAGATAGTAGGCCACTCCTTAGCCGTGCCTACTATAAATGATGAAGGCATGGAGGATTGGTTTAGGCGGGAGGAAGGTCTCTACAACTTCGCTAGGCCGACCGACCGGTCTCGTTGCCACAGCCCATACAGATGCCAAAACCGTCAAGTGACCTAGTCTGTTTCGTTGTGGGTTCACCGGTTTCAGGATACTACTGCATATTTCTTGTCGAGGTGGTAGTCTCCTTTTGGGGTTGCGGCTACGAAACGGGTGGTTGAATTGACGATAAGGCAGCTTATCGGTAATTTAATTCATATCTTTCGCCGTCTATTTCGTAGTGGGAGCGATCAATGTTAACAACAATTATTGATTGACCCCATTCATGGACTTTGTAGAGCTCCTTACCATCAGGTAGATACAAAGTGACATACCGTGCTCCAATATAAAAAAAAAAACGATACTCGATACTCTATTTCTTTATTTAAACATAGTTTTATGGCTTTATTCATAAAAACTTATTGAGGCCTTTAAGAACACTTTAGTTATAGTAGGCTTTCTCTCTTTTACGCATAATAATTTTTGTTGCTAATAAAAAAAACCAAAACCTTCCATAAGTAAAGTGTTTGTATTGATAGTATTTACCTCTGTTGGTTTGATGAATACATTATTGTTTAGATCCCTATTCATAAAGCGGGTGCAAAAAAATCCTAGTAATTATACCAATTTCCCTACTCTCAAGTATATAAAAAAATTTGGAAAAAATTGTTAATGGTCGACTAATAGATTACATCGAAAATAATAAGTTAATATTCAATAATTAACACGGTTTTCGTTCTGGAATCTCAACTGAGGACGCTGTATTGAAACTAACAACAACTATCACCAAACATGTGGATTATCAGAACAAGGTTATTGGAGTATTTTTGAACTTACAAAAGGCCTTTAACACTGTTAGCATTCCTATCCTACTTGCTCGGTTGAATGGGATGGGGGTTAGGGGAACTCCACTCAACTGGTTCAACGACTAGATTACTGGAAGAACCCAGCAAGTTAAGATAGGAGAGCATATATAATAAGCCTTTATTTACCGATAAATATGTAACAAAAATTCAACATTGGCAATTATACAAACAACAAATTATCAGTACGTCCTTCGACGAAAGCCTCCTCCAGCATTTTCCATTTCTTTTTTTCCGAAGCAAATCTCATCCATGTCGGGCCACTTACTTTTTTTAATTCATCCGCCCATCTTCTGTGTTGTCGTCCCTTTTTTCTTTTCCCATCCCGAGGGTACCATTCCGTCAACCTTTTAGTCCATTTTTGTGTTTTTTCCCTTAACATATGCCCTGTCCATTTCCATTTCAATGTTCTTACCCTTTTTATGACATCTTCTACTCCAGTTATGTCTCTAATGTCTATGTTTTTAATTTTATCTTTTCTTGTTATGCCTATCATACTCCTTTCCATACCTCTTTGGCAGACTTGTAGGCTGTGTATATTGCCTTTTGACAAATTCCATGACTGGCTACCATATGTCATACAAAGCAAAATGCATGTATTAAATATTCTTTCCTTATCCGACATACGGTATGTTTTGTTCTTCATTATTTCCTTTAATGACCAGAATCTTTTCCATGCATTGGATATTCTAAAGTCAATCTCTTTATTCATCTGGTCATTGAAAGAAATATATTGCCCAAGGTAAGTATAAGTGTTGACATACTGAATATTTTCATCTTCAACCATAATATCAATCTCTTCTCTATTAGTTATAATTTTAGTTTTGGCTTTATTTAGGCAGAGACCCACTCTTTTGCTCAACAAGGCTAGGTTCTGAAGCATATCCTGAAGAAGAAGAAGGAGAGCATATAAGTAACAGTAAATTCTGCATATACGGTATTCCCCAAGGTAGTAGCCTCGGACCTAGTCTATTTCTGGTATACATCAACGAGCTGTGTCAGGTAAAATCAAAAGAAACAGACTTAGTCATGTTTGCGGATGATACAGTGCTTCTATTTCACGGGCCAACATGGAACATAGCGAAACATCATGCTGAGATGGGTTTATCAAAGGTTACAACTTGGCTGGAAGATTCCTTATTAACATTAAATACTTCAAAAACTTAATTTATTACTTTCAGCAAGTCTAAGATACATATACCTAATAGTATTTTTAGCATTAAGATTCATACTCACCCTTGCAATCGAGATGCTACTGTGGCGCCCGCAAAATGTGCTTGTGAAAACCTGATACGTGCCAATCATATTAAATACCTTGGCACGGTCGTTGACGAACTACTGAACTGGAATATACATATAACTGAGCTATCAAAACGCGTTATAAAATTAATTTACATCTTTAAAAACTTGAGGAATGCGGCAAAGAAGCCACTAATTATTCAAAGATACAAAGCTTTATGCGAAAGCATTGTCAGTTATTGCATTTGTGCTTGGGGTGGAGCCCCAAAGACCCATCTCATTAAACTCGAGCGAGCTCAGAGAGCGGTACTCAAAGTATCCTTATCACTACCATACAGATACCCTACCGCATCGGTGTACGAAATTTCTGAAGTTTTATCAGTTCGGTAACTGTTCGTATACCAATGCGTTCTAAGACACCACAAGACAATTATTCCTCAGTTGAGTGCACAGCGAAGACGCGTAGACCATTGACCCGTACCAGTCACCAATAGCTCATATGCACAAAGACAATACTCTTATTTAGCAGCTAAATTGTATAACATATTTAATAAAAAATATTATATAAGAAACAATAACTCTAATATACTAAAAAGGCGTATACAATCACTCTAAAATAAATTAAACTATGATCAAACTGAAAAATTTCTAAATGTTATAAGCTAAGTATCAATGTTATCCATTTCACTTTGTTATAAACATCCAATAAACACTCAACCCTGCACTCTCATACCCACACACATACTTTCGCACATACCACACATACATATCACGCATACCACATATACACACATTACACACACACACACATACTTTACACACAAAAAATAAATTACCATACCTTTAATCAAACATACCTTATAAAAGTATTTTACCTATTTTATATATTTTTTCTGGTTTTGTTTTCCACTATCAGTTTATTTGCAATTTATTTTCTTTTGTTATTTATATATATATATGTTAAGATTAATTACCTACACCATTTATTTGTGTCAAATAGACTTACACAACTTTGTATCCACGCCTGGGAAGAAACTGGCTCCCGTAACACAGCATCAGCTATCACGGGAGACAGGGTTCCAAAACATTTTGTACTTTTTTAAGTTAATAAAGTTATTATTATTATTATTAGATCGTAGGTGTCAGAAAACAAAGAAGCAAGGAGGGATTTCCACTCTTTAGCCATGCCCACTATAAATGATGAAGGGATGGAAATTTTTTTTAGGTATCTATTACTTCGTAAGAGCGACCGACCGGTCTCGTTACATCACCGCCCGGTGGTAACGAGACCGGTCGGTCTAACTATACAGATGACTTATTCATGTTTCGGATTTAGTCTATGGGTTCACCAGTTTTCAGGATACTATTGCATCTATTTCTTGTCGAGGTGGTAGTCTTATTTCGGGTTGCAAATATGAAACAAGCAGTTGATTTGTCGATAAAGCAGCGAGGATACTAAAATAGACTCGTAAAGCAAATCCTTGTTTTTTGCTTATCACATGTACATATTTTTTTTAAATTAAAAACTCATTGGTACACACTGGGATTCGAACCAGGGACCTATAAGTGTTTTTAAGTCCAAGGTCTAACCAACTCGGCCACCACGTATATTATATAGGAAATACCTCTCCTGGATAATATTATTTCAGTGTGAATAAGACTTTAATGTTCGTGAGATAGTCATGTTAGAGCAAAAACGTATTAACTGTAGTCTTTATTTGCGTTTGATACCCAAAAGGGAACACGAATATAGAACGCAATAAGACATGTTGCTGTCTCATTCCTATTTTGTCTTTATAAGGATCTGGTTATAATGTGCACTTAGTGTATTAAGGTCGAGAGACTTCTTACTAGTCATTTTTAAAAGCCTTAGCGTTACGTGTTGTATCCAGAGGTCGTGGGTTCGATTACCACTCATGGCAAAACTTTATATCTACCTGGTGGTAAGCAGATCTACAAAATACATAAATGGGGTCGACATTGTTGTTTAACAGCATTGATCGCTTCCACTATGCCTTCCTAAATGATGTACTGTTCGTAGCTTCGAAGCTTTATCATCAATTTAACTGTCCACTTCGTAACCGCTGCCCTAAAAGGAGACTACCATTTCGGCAAGAAATCGACGCAATAGTCTTCTGAAAACAGGTGAACCCAAAGACTAAACCCGAAACATGACTAGGTCACTTGACGGCCTGTTCATTATTATGTCTTATTCTTATTGTGTCTTTATAAGGGTCTGGTTATAATGTGCACTTAGTGTATTAAGGTTGTGAGAGACTTCTTACTAGTCATATTTTAAAAGCCTTAGTGATAAGTTTTGTATCCAGAGGTCGTGGGTTCGATTACCACTCATGGCAAAACTTATATCTATATGGGGGTAAGCAGACCTATAAGATCCATGAATGGGTCGATTAATAATAAACTCTTTCTAATTCCACCTAGTAAAACATGTTATGGTGTTAATTATAACCTCATAGTCTCTCCTCGACGATGGAAGTTCACAATGTAGTATCGATTCGATGCTAGCGGCGTCACATAAGTTTTAAGTAAATTAAAAAGCAATAAAGGTTTTGGAACGCATCCTCCACTGTCGCTCTGCACTCCCGCGCATTAAAGTGTCATTATTCGTTTCTTATGTCAAGTTGGCGTCGCATCTTACAAAAAATATTTTATTTTTTTCTAGTTGATTTAGTTATTTTAAGTCGTGTTTCAGCATTAAAAATGGGAAAAAGAAAATATGAGAATAGTTTTCAAATACAAGAAAATAAAAAATTAAGGAAACTCTTTAAAAAGGTGAAGAAATGGTTCGCTCAAATCGATCATGAAACCAAAGGTCAGTTTCTATTCGTCTTATTAAAATCCTATCGAAAATACATAACACTCAACTATTATTGTAATCAACTTTGTGCTGTTGAGAAATACATATTGTTACCTGGGACACTCATTGGGAATGTATATGGTTTGATATCTCGCCATTGCTATAGAATGTTATATATCATTGAAAGAAAAGAAAGAAAGAAAAACTTTATTTCATTGCGATACTAAATCAGAGTATTGAATGATTTTTGTAGCCTGGGACATTCTTTGGGAATGTATATGGTTAGATATTTCGCCATTGCTTTACTGTTAAGAGTTAAGAATGGTTTTTACATTAAAAGTTTATTTTTATATATCATTGCGATACTGAATGAGAGTATTGAGTGACTTTTGTAACCTGGGACATTCTTTGGGAATGTATAAGGTTAGATATTTCGCCATTGCTTCACTGTTAAGAGGTAAGAATAATTTTCACATTAAAAGTTCATTTTTATATATCATTGCGATACTAAATCAGAGTATTGAATGACTTCTGTAACGAGTCTAGTACTGTAAGACTCATACCATCGGCTATGACGAGTTGGGAATAAAAAATCCTCCGCTGGGTACCCTGGGGCCGTCGAGGCGGTCTCGGACGCCGTAAGGCACCCATAATGCTATGTAAGTATCTACATGATCAATTGAGTCCTAGAATATTTTGCAACACAGTCGGAATTTTATATAGCTAAATATGTTCAAAATAATAATAACAATTTCATTGCAATACTGTTGAGAGTATTGAATGACTTTTATAATCAGTCTGGTGCTGTAAATTATAAAAAATAAAAATAAATAAATGTAGGTAAGTAATTCATAAAAACAATTTTATGTAAGTAATTGATAAAAACAATTTATACCTGCATCTTCAGGATCAATTAAGTCCAAGAATATTTTACAACAAATAATTTTATATAGCAGAATTTGTGAAAAATACATTCTCATTGCAATACTTTTAAGAGTATTGAATGACAATGATTTATAATAAATCTAGTAGTGTAATTCAGAATACCTACAAATTCATAAAAAATATTGTATGTAATTGATAAAAACAATTTATACCTGCATCTACAGGATCAATTAAGTAAAATAATATTGTACAATACAGAATTTTATATAGCAGAATTTGTGAAAAATACAATCTCATTGCTATACTGTTAAGAGTATTGAATGATAATGATTCATAATAAACCTAGTAGTGTAATTCAGAATATCTACAAAATTTTTATTCATTTTCAATTTTAAATGAACCAAAAAATATTTTACAATACAATCAGAATTTTATATAGCAGGTTCTGTAAAAACTTAACAGTCTTTACTAGAAACTCATATACAAGAGAATACACATACTTTAACCCCAAAAGATGTAGAATAATTGCTGTACTTGGGCCAACTAAAACGGACCAGCAGACATCCTTTGTACATTCCCCTGTAGAAAGTAATAATATAAGACCAGCAAAGTAGAACTAAGTAAGGTCCTACATTTTCACTTGCAAAAGAAAATAAATAATATATATTCATTTAATAAATTACAATGTAGTTATTAAATGTCTTCATGAGGCAGTCAAACTGCTGTGCAATATTCTAAGAGGTTTTTTGATATCTGCTCTAATAAAAACTTGAATGTCTTCACGGTAATCAAATAGAACAGAATTTAGAAATAATAAAAACAGCTAGGACTGTTCAAAGATCCAGCCAGGAGCTGTGTACTACCAAACAAAAATGGACAAATAACCAAACTAAATCTCCCTGAGACCCCTCAATCATCCAACTTTAAACTGGTGGGCCCCTCCTTGCTTTAACAGGAATGCATAGGGCAGACAGAACCGAGAAAACTTTAAAAAATTTAAACCTGCAATATATTTAAACATTATATAATGTAGGAGCCATAAAACCTGTCCAATAAATTCAAATTATTGTTGCTCCCCGATTTCAATAATAATATGAATACTAGTCATATTAAATTAGATGATACCTTACTGTATGTAAGTTAATAAATAGTAATGGGGTTTTTTGGCTACTAATCCTAATATGCCAATTTATGTGATAAAAATATCATGGTAGAATTTGAATCCTTTTTAGATTTCACAAACTAACAGTTTTTCTGTTTTATTCTTATAAACTATAAGGTTTTCCTTTGTGTGCACAATATATTTTTTCAAAATTATTGAATCTAATAATGACTAAGCTTTCAATGCTGTTCAATGTCTAGATGACTGCCTTATATAAGTAATTCTTATTACGGCTCTATATAATACATAAAATATATAAATATAGCTGTTATTTAACAGATATCTCATACTCATACTCGTTTATATATAATGCCCAAAAAGGAAATATTCATTCCTTATGGAGATACACACACATGTGCTTCAAGGCTAGGTTGGGGCGCAACTTGTGGCACAAATAGGGCCGTCCGGCTCATGGACCAATAAACACGGATTACTTATAAAAACACTAGAACATAAGACAACCTGTTTTGGTTTGCACTGCTTTGCTAAAAATAAGTGTAACTGTAAGACACTTTTACATATTAACAATATATCAGCCATTTCACAATTGATTAGGGGTTCAATCCCCTCCTACACAGAATAGCAAAGGATATTTGGCAAAGGTGTGAAAGCCATAACATTTACATTATTTGCATTATTCATTAATACCAAAGAAAACATTACCTATTAATGACCTAAATAAAAAAAAGAGGAATAAAAATAATAATATCAAGAAATTATTACAAATTTTAGACAACCAGAGATATACCTGTTTGTTCAAGAATTACTACCAATGGTAAAAAAAAAAAAAAACCCATTATATGATTTTACCTAACCCTTGAAATGATACTGTTAGTACAAATAGAATAGTTCTTGTACTATATTGGTAGACTCAACCTTGGGATCCATTATTTACGAAACCTGGTGATGTTTGGTGAGTTTTATGGTGAGTTTTTATCACCGTCAATAATTCTCCCGGATACAAAATTTCTTACCTTGTGCATTTCCAGATAACCGCACCTATCCCTGTTAGTCAGCTTGGTTGGTAGCCAGGAATAAATATATATAAATAGGGGTTTGAATGCCAAGGCAGTTAATATTAGGTAAAGGTCTTTGTCAGATAATATTTTATAGTAATATTTTCCAAATATTGCGGTGTATATAAATAAGAAATATAATGCTGAAATAAGCAATATAATTAATATAATTACTTATTTACCAGAAAAATACCAACCAAGGTATATCTCTATTCTAGATTTATCAATACCAGATCTGCTTTTTCATTGTATGTAGGACCCAAAGTGGGTGTTTACAATAAAATCAAATAATTAAGGGTTTCTTCCAACAATATGAATATACTCGCGTGGGATTTGTCAATAGTTGTTGATAATTATACAGACCTGAATAATCTTAAAAAATGTTCTAAGAAAACTTTTATTTTTATTTATTTTTTTAGCCTTACCGGATAAAAGGGCTTAATTTTGGGGTTAATAAATATTAATTGATGACATTAAAATTTATCGGAGTATTAATATTTAAAAAATTACTTAACTCATCTGGGCCTAAATAGGCGTCTGCCTTTTATAACTCTGTCTTGCTATAATTCTAGACCTAATGTATGTAGGTACTGCTCAGGTGTAATCAATTATTAAAAATGTAGCAAAAAGTTTAAGAAAGTAAGACAAACTAATTAAATTGAACAACCCCACATGTTGTAACTCTCAGTACAATCAGCTAAAGATAAAAAACAAAAAAAAACAAAAATCGTAGAAGATAATGGCATCAACATTACTAAATTTACAGACCATTGCACCAGACATGCTGCCACATCAGCAGTTTTGAGGAGTTGAGCAATTAAACTAATCATAAAATAAGAAGAACGGCTGGTTGGACTGGCCAGTTCAACATGTTCTTAGTGGTTTAGTAACTGCCCAATTCTTACATTCGTTATAACTCTTTTAGCTTTGTGGAATCAGTTTTTTCTTAAGCAGTAATTTTAATAATACCTAAATAGTTTTTTATTAAGACTTTTCACATTTTTGTAAAACTTTAGTCTAGTGTATGAGTATATAGAATAATACTTGTTAATAACAAAGACTGATTCTACAACTTGACTTTGAACATCTACATTGTGAACTTCCATCGTCGAGGAGAGACTATGAGGTTATAATTTAATAATCAAACGAACTTACCTGTAAGTGAAGTTCGATTGAAATTATACCTCGTAGTCTCTCCGAAGACGATGGAACCCACCCTCCCTTAATCATTTTCTTTACCCCATAAGCGTTGTAGAATCTGGAGCAGCATCCGAAACGAATGACACTTTAATGCGCGGGAGTGCAGAGCGACAGTGGAGGATGCGTTCCAAAACCTTTATTGCTTTTTAATTTACTTAAAACTTATGTGACGCCGCTAGCATCGAATCGATACTACATTGTGAACTTCCATCGTCTTCGGAGAGACTACGAGGTATAATTTCAATCGAACTTCACTTACAGGTAAGTTCGTTTGATTATTAAATAATATTATAAAACGTTCTTATAAAATATATAATAATAAATTGTTTGACCAGCGGGGTGAGAAGGAACTTTATTTAACATTTTCGCTTTCGTCAGTGGAATCGTTTTCGTCTTGTCTATGGTCAGAACCTGTATGAATAATATACGGAAGCGCTGTAACAGATCATGTAAATTATTAAAACTGTACCATATTCTTTCAACTTATAGAAAAGAGATAAATATCAATTATTCGTTTCTTTGAAGAATTCAATCAAAAAATCATCAACTTATTAATTTTAAAGATGCATTACAGCACTTCCGTATATTATTCATACAAGTTCTGACCATAGACAAGACGAAAACGATTCCACTGACGAAAGCGAAAGTGTTAAATAAAGTTCCTTTTTAGCCGCTGGACTTATCTTGCAATTCAATTGCCAATATAAAACTTACAGTTTTTAAATTATTGTGTAATACGTAAGTAATAACAGTTCAATAGATAATAATTAACATTAAGTATTAATTAAGATCTTCTTGTTTAAACTACGAGTAGTTTAGTTAGTTACACAGATTGTTACTTAACTAGTTAAACAATATTATAATTAAGGGAACTATAAGTCTATTTAGAATAGAATAGAAAATTATTTATTCAATAAAATACAATATACAGGGTGAATTTGAATGGGTGTACTTTGGGCTAATATGAGGTCCAGCTGATCAAATCAAACAACTTTTTCCATGGAACCATGTGTCGCAAATGAAAAAAAAAATTGCCTTCTTTATATTGGCGTTGTATCCGGAGGTCGTAGGTTCGATTCCCACCCATGGCAAAAAAATATTAGTACGTTTTTTCTGTACAGTTTGTCATGGTTTGGGTGTTTATAAAATATAATATGTATTATATCGTTGCTTCTGGTACACATAGTACAAGCCTAGAGCTTGTTATTTGTATGGGGAAGCCAAAATTATTTTGGCTTCCCCATACAAATATATACAATGTATATATACAACAATCTTAAACTAACATTAGGACATTTTTATATTATAGGACGGATTAAAAGATGATGAAATGGGCTGCGTCAAAGACGAATTTGCATTACGAGTCTACTCTAGTAGCTTCAAAGCTTTATCATCAATTTAACTGCCAACTTCGTAACGGCACCTTAAAAGGAGACTACCACTTCGACAAGAAATCGATGTAATAATATCCTGAAAACAGGTCACTTGACGGCCTGTTCATGATTATTTATTATTCTTATTTTGTCTTTATAAGGATGGGGTTATAACGTGCACTTAGTATATATAAATATTTTACGATTATAAATACAATGGAAATACGTATTTAAACAGCCTTATAGTAAAACTGGTACCAGCAGCTTAACGTGCTCTCTCAGGCACTATACCTAGTAGTTGTGTCAAACATATTTTTTTATTATAAATTCATTGGTATACACCGGTGTGTACCAATGAATTTTTGTTTGAACCAGGGAGCTAAAAACTGTAATGTTTGCGACACATTTGTGACACATCTTTCGGTGTAGGGTATTTTTTTGTTATTTTCAAAATCAAAAAATAACCTTTTTAATAGTACATAATTATACATACATACATATCATCACGGGTGACGGCCCCAGGGTACCCAGCGGAGGGGTTTTAATCCCACCTCGTCGTAGCCGATGGTATGAGTCTACACCGAACAAGTGGCTAGCTCGTCGCGATGTTTTGAATAGACTCAATAACCCATCTATAAACAGTTTTACAAGTATAGTGAAACCGGGACCGACAGCTTAACGTGTTCTCCGAAGCACTATAGTGGTGTTGTCAAAGAAATGTACTTTTTTAAATTAAAAACTCATTGGTACACACCGGGATTCGAACCACAGACCTAAGTGTTTTTAAGTCCAAGGTCTGACCAACTCGGCCACCACGTATTTTTTAATATTAAAATATATTTATTACTTATGACAGAAAGATTACGTATGAAATCCAACATAAAAATAATAATTGAACTTCGACTTTGACGTTGGGTTCTGTGAACCCTTAAAAGAAAGCACATAAAGGGCGTCTGTATATGAATAAGTAAAAAAATAAAATAAAATGGTTCGTGCATACATTTTGCCATAGTTATGGTAAGGATGCATGGAACATTTTTTTAATATTTTTTTTAATTAATAAAAAATATATATCATGTAATGAAAAATGTCTGAAAGTTAGTAAACTGAAGTGGCAGTGGGCCGGTCACATTTGCCGCAGGACGGATAACCGTTGGAGCAGGCGGATATTGGAGTGGAGACCACGTCTTGGCGCACGTAACGTAGGACGCCCCGCAGCTAGATGGACTGATGACCTGCGGAGGGTGGCTGGCAGAGACTGGATGCGAAGAGCGGAGGATAGGGATCAGTGGCGTGTCTTGGGAGAGGCCTATGTCCAGCAGTGGACTGCGATGCGCTGATGATGATCATGTAATGTACCTAGATTATTTTGTAAATATTGTTGCCTGAAGACGCCCTAATAAGGCGAAATATAGCAAGCTAGTATTATTATTATCTTGTCTTTTATTTATGTATATTATTGAATGACCTATGAAAAATAATAGATAAAAAGCAATGAAGCAATTCCAGCCACCCCTTATGAAGTAAGGGGTGGCTGGAACTTGGTTGGCACAGTGGTGGGTACCTTGGCGCGATAACGAGGGTCGTGGATTCTAGTCCCCCCCCAAATTTATCATTTCGTTTTTACTTAAAAAAATATATATATTAGAAACAAAAATAATTTATATATATTATATGAGTTTTACAAGTTTTGAACATTTTACTTTGTTGAGAATAACTTTGCTAGGCCGACCGACCAGTTTCGTTAGCTCAATTATTCATGTCAACAAAAACCGACAGTTGACCAGTAGTATATATTTATTGATATACAAATATAAAATGGCGTATACAAATATATAAATTTTGTATGCAATAAAGATTTAAATAAATAAATATCAATTAATTTGTATATCAATAAATATATACTATTTATTGATATCAATAAATATATACTATTTATTGATATACAAATTAATTGATATTTATTTATTTAAATCTTTATTGCATACAAAATACAACGGCGGACTTAATGCTGCTAGGCATTCTCTACCAGCCAAACCTTTTGGGGCAATCTAAGTAGTTAATAAGTGAGGTAGGTGCAATAAAGTGATTACTATAATACATAAATTACTTGTCAAAAAGGCAAGTATTTGATATGTGATAGTATTTATTCATTATTTAAAAACTTACCTACTTACTCCCGTAACGCGCAGTATTATTCCTAGAATGCTGGCTACGTTTCCTCTCTGTGTAATTAATAATTAAGCTTAATCTTAAAAGAGGAAACTGCCAGGCCTCTGTTTTATTTAAACCACTTTGGAGATAAGTTTAAAGAACTTTATAGGACTAAATTATTTATAATCTCTTGCTGGCGTTATCAAAAATTAAACTTGAAAGTGTTACGGAATCTCATAAAAATTAAATCTGGAATTTAATTGCTAGAAAAGCAATAAAATCGTGCTTACATGGCGATCTTCAGAAGTAAGTAAAGGTAGAGAAGGTAGTGAACATAGTGAAGGTGAGAGTTAAGGGTTTGGAAAGGCCTTTAACCGTGCTTTGCTTAGGTATCACCAACAGCCCTCTTTGTAGAGGTTGCATGGAAACTGATAAAACACCCACCCATGTGCTGCTTCATTGCACCGGGGTGGCTTTACAACGGGACAAAATCCTCGGAACACCGAGGTCGCTTCTTGAGGCCTGTGGAAGACCTGGACTTCTTGTCGCCTTCTGGAAGGAGCTGAGCTGGCTAGATTAGTCAGCCGACTCACGCAGAATCACCTAATCTCTTGGCTAATTTCGGAAAACGAGCCCGCCATGAACATGAACATGAACAACCCTGCTTTGCGGTCCAAATCCAGGAATACTGCAGTCGGGACACTACAGTTCAATCCACCACGTGATGATACCGGCATCCGCACTGAGAATCCAAAGTCACATGCCGTGCCCCATAAAAAATACACCATGTTCTGCTAAAATCTCTTAACGCGAATATGATTCCATTGAAGGTACGCCCAGCGGAAAATTTTACAAATCGTATCACGTGGTAAATGTATATTGCTTTCTTTTGAGTATTCCAAGTTTACATTGAGCAAGTCGCGGTGTTTGGATAGACTAAATAAACAACCTATACACAGTTTCACAGGTTGATATAGTGGAAATAATATATTAAATCTTAATTTATTTATAACATAAAAATATTTTTACAACCCATTAAAAATATGTCGTTAAAAATTATCAAAGACCAAGAAAAATAAGAAAATACATATTTTACATCATAAAACATAATGACAACAAACTAAAATTTCACAAAATACATAGGTACCTAAATATTTGACTTTCATGGTATGGTTACGAAATGGATGTAATACCAAGTCGCATGCGTGCTCCAAAGAAAAAAAACTAAAATTAAAGGTTTTTTACAGAAAAAAAAAATAGACATTGTTAATCATGTGTAAATTTAATTAATATTAAGAACAATAGAATTAATATTAAAAACTATAGAATTAATATTCAATGCCATAGTAATTATATTATGTAAGTATGTTTAGGTATTTATTGTTGGTAAATACACGATACATAATAAATTCTCAATTCCAATTTTAATTAAGTGTTATTTGTATATTCGAATGTTCAATCATCTGAAAATCAATTACGATTTCATGATAAAATACTCTTTGGTAAGCTTTAAGTAGATTAAATAATGATAGTACCTTAGACACGGAAACTTTTAGTAAAATTAAAGTAAAAAAAAAACTATGAGACAATGTTCTTAGCTATCCATGGATTCTCCGTGTCATAGCTATCCATGGATTCTCAGGTCCTTTACGTGGTTGGAAGACAGGAGAATGTACGCAGCGTTCGTAGGGTTAAATGCCTTTTAACTCTCCCCTTTACTGTGTTCACTAACCTCTCTACTCAACCAAATACTATATGATCCTGTTAGCGCCATCTTGGAAACACATTTCATAAAAGTTCTGACGGCCGATTTTGGAAGGCCATGATCCTTCAATAAACGACAAAGACTTTGCTGGAATTCCTCTTGCACCAACTTCCATGGCATAAAGTAGAATTTTAAAACCGTCTCTAGTAATTTCTTTTGTGAGATCAAATTTGTATAATGCATAGAATACAAGATCTATTTATCAGTATATTTTTAATATCCGTTTTTAGGGTTGTATACGTTTTTAAATAAAAACTATAAATTAAGAAAATATTTTTTCTTTTCGTCCAAAAACATAAACTTTTTTGAAAATTTCAATATTATATATATTCAATACTATCGACTTAATTTCAGTACTCTCGACTTAATTTCAGTACTATCGACTTAATTTCAGTACTATCGACTTAATTTCAGTACTATCGACTTAATTTCTGAGCTCACTACTTAGATTAGACCAATGTAAACTGGACCTTATTGTAGTAGGTAATATACCTACAACCAAATCAATTTGCTTATTATTTTGTATATGATTTTTACTATAGGATCAACCCCGTAAACCCTCCGGGATAAAATCAATACTATATGAAACGTTTCAGAGATAAATATTTTTAAACCTAAATTTTTATTTTTCCCTGAAGTAGAATTTTTATTTTCTAAACCACAAAGGGTGAAGTTTATGTGTTTCCATACTCAAAAGTCGTGAAATATACGGATTTGAAACCGCGTAAGCTCAAAGTTGTAGCGTGTCGTAAAATTTTATAACTAACTTTTATAGTCTGGCTTTAAGTGGTCGGAAAATAAATATTGCGAAAATATTTTATGGTAGCCGAGTTGGTTAGAGCTTTGACTTAAAAAAACACATAGGTCTCTGGTTCAAACCTCGGTGTGTACCAATGAGTTTTTAATCTAAAGAATATGTACATTTGTTTAACTATACACTATAGTTCCTTGGAGAGCACGTTAACCTGTCAGTCCCAGTTTCACTATAACAACTTGTAAAAATGTTTATAGATGGGTTATTGAGTCTATCCAAAATATTGCGACGAGCTAGTCACTTGTTGGGTGTAGACTCATATCATCGGCTACGACGAGGTAGGATTAAAAACCACTCCGCTGGGTACCCTGAGGCCGTCAGGCGGTCTCGGGCGCCGAATATGTATTAGGTATAAATTATATTCTATCTACTTGATGGTAAACACGGCGGTAACTATGTCTATCTATGAAAAAGCTATGTTTAATCTATCCAAGCATTGGTCGCTCCCACTATACCGGCTAAAGACGAATTTGCATTACGAGTCTAGCTACTTTTATATCTCCATGGATTTATCGTCGCTAAAAAAACATTATCGCTTCGAAAAGGACTCGATGACGTAAGGGAAGGTGCAATATAGAAACTGTAAAACAAAACGTAGGTATATTACCTAATAGTAGGTAATTGAAGGTAAGATAAAGTACAAATAGAACCTTTTTCCACAATATAATTACATAGTATGTTTTTCTACAGTGTGTCGTGGTTTAGGGGTCTATAAAATAAAATATTAATATGTATTAGTGTCGTTGTATCTGGTACACATAGTACAAGTCTAGAGCTTAGTTTGTGTCCTGGGCAACATGTGTGTTATATCCTTCATATAAAAAAAAGAATATGTAAAACAATTATATCATCGGCGGAATGTCGACGGGTTCTCGGGAACCAAAAAAAACGGATTAATTACCTATAGATAGAATATGATTTAAAAAAAAACAACTTATTGAGGCCTTGGAGAAAACTTTGTTATAGTGGGTTTTGTCTTTTTTTTTTAGTAATGGAAATAAATATGCGTAGAAGCATATTATAAACCTAAATAAGACAAAACCTTTATAAAAATTTTTCAAGGTCTCAATAATTTTTTATTTAAGTGAGGCCAGTATTAATAAACTAGGTTACAGCAAGAATAAGATTAGTATTTATTGTCGGGCAGGTGGTGTAAAAACATTTAACAATTGTACAAAAACAAATTCCTCGATTTTTTCTGGAAAGTAGGTAAGAGTTCAGCGAATGAAAATATTTGCCATTTGTTATTATACCAAACATTGTCTGAGAAATAAAAATGTTTCAGAAGTTTATCTGTTATAGGTGAACCGTAATTCCAGCTTCGTTATCATCTAAACCCGAGAACTTGGAATATAGCCTATATATTGAATTGTTTACCGATATATGAATAATTTATACATATGTACATAGGTACATACATATACATATCATCACGGGTGCCTTACGGCGCCCGAGACCGCCTAGACGGCCCCAGGGTATCCAGCGGACGGGTTTTAATCCCACCTCGTCGTAGCCGATGATAAGAGTCTACACCGAATAAGTGGCTAGCTCGTTGCGATGTTCATCTATAAACAGTTTCACAAGTTGGTATAGTGAAACCGGGACCGACAGCTTAACGTGCTCTCCGAGGCACTAAAGTGGTGTTGTCAAAAAAATGTACATAATTTTTTTTAATTAAAAACTCATTGGTACACACCGGGATTCAAACCAGGGACCTAGTGTTTTTAAGTCCAAGGTCTAACCAACTCGGCCACCACGTATATTTATCAATAATTTATCATTCTAAAATCCGTTTCTGTTATGTAGATATCTCTGCTAGTATCATAACTGATATTTGGCCCTTGTCCATAAACTTTATATAATAATTGTAGTTTATATGCCATTGATTGTATCTTTTTTTTTTTTTTCCTCAAGTAATTAACGTCCGCGTTGCTAAAACCTCTATTAATATCGGTATTTATTTTAGCGGTACTAAAGATACCGTTATTTACGCAACGAAATATACAATACCGGTACACTGAGAAAAATATACCCAAGTTTTTAATATGAAATCAGCGCCCGCTACGCGTAATACCTCTTAAAAAACGACTAGGCGTCCGAACCAATAATTCATCCGTATTCCTTTCTTGCATAAGCATTCTAATATATCATTACTCATCCTGTTAAAATCGAAAATTAAATGAAATTAATAGTCCGAGTCACACGTTAGCATGAAAGTTTCCGTAAAAGTTGACCGGCTTGAAATGATTTGCATGTAAGACATCATGATAACTTATCGTTGCAACATTTAACATGAAGAGTTGTGATATTTTCCCACTACAAGCGCCTCGTAGTATCGTGATAGAAAAGGCATTAGTTAGTTTAACGACATTGCATTCGTAAAGACTGATCTTATCGGCGTAAAACTTAAAATTTATCGATTAACTGACGATTTTCAATTACATCAAATATCCATTTTTCTCAGTGTATTTATCGTTATTATAATGTTATTTTATTTATCTAATTGTTAATCCTTGCCTGAACGCAGGATAAATAATTAAAGTCACGTTCCAATTATTGCCCAGTAATCCCTATGTAGAGCTCCCTGTTTATTTCTACTCATTAGTTGGGTTCAGTCAGGGATTATAAATAATAGCTTTTGCCCGCACGCATTAATAAGTTTGAAAAAATAAAGCAAAATTATGACTTACTTTATTATTATTCCTTATAGACCGTCTGACACAAGTACACAATACTTACTAACTTTGTTTGTAATAGTATTAAGTTTTTTTATTTTTTTTTATTTCCATTTTAATTTTTTCATAGACTTTTTTTAATTTGTTTTTATTGATATTTTTGACTAAGACCCCTTTTCATATAAACATAGAATTTCAAGTAAATTGGTCTAGTAGATCTCGAGATATTAATGCGGACAGACAGACCTAAGTCCAAAAAATAATGGTTCCTTAATAAAATATATATATATATATATATATCATCACGGGTGCCTTACGGCGCCCGAGACCGCCTAGACGGCCCCAGGGTACTCAGTGGAGGGGTTTTAATCCCACCTCGTCGCAGCCGATGGTATGAGTCTACACCGAACAAGTGGCTAGCTCGTCGCGATGTTTTGAATAGACTCAATAACCCATCTATAAACAGTTTCACAAGTTGGTATAGTGAAACCGGGACCGACAGCTTAACGTGCTCTCCGAGGCACTATAGTGGTGTTGTCAAACAAATGTACATATTTTTTTATTAATTAAAAAGTCATTGGTACACACCGGGATTCGAACCAGGGACCTAAGTGTTTTTAAGTCCAAGGTCTAACCAACTCGGCCACCACGTAAAAATTAATAAAAATAAAATAAGTGTAAAAATATATCGATTCTCTAAAAATTAAGAATCTTCTCAACCTAAAAAATATTAATGAAATGAAAAATAAAACCTCGGTTCTGTTCAGAAATAATGAATTAAGTCCGAAATTGAAAGTGCTTAGATTTATTATTTCTCCGATTCTTTTTTAGATACTTTGTCTTATTAAAAATATTAACCTTTCAGTAAAATTTAATCAATCCTCAAATTTATTTTAAACATTTATATTGAAAAATAAAATTAATAAATTTTCATAAACTTAATCTTTTGTATTTCTCCACACATACACAGGTTGATCTTGAAAGATTGTACTCTGCGCTAGTATAAGGCTCTACTGATCAAATCAACAAAGGTTTTCTATCTAACCATAACGTGATCCAAATAAATAAAAAATTGACTTCTCTATACAAATTGGTTATTTTAAAATTACTATAGTGCGTTTCTAGAGCACGATAAACAAAATTTTTTTGGTGTGCTCCATATTTAACCTCAAAATATTTTTTTATTATTTACCTAACCATAATAGGCTTTTTCATTAGTACTATTTTATTCTCTAATTTTTTCTGTCTAATCGTGTTTCTTTCTAATCTTGATTTTGTGCTGGCGTAAATTTAGGAGCGGGCATTATATATGACGTATATGTAAGTTACAAGCATAAATTGCTGCAAGTTGCCCTAAAATGGTATAACTTCCCAACAGTGATCATGGATATAATTGCTAATTATTATAAGAACTTAAGATTTGTCATTACAAATAAAGATGGGTTCACAGATCCTCTTCAATATAATGTTGGGCTATTTCAAGGCTGTTGCCCTTCACCAATAGCTTTCAATATTATTATTAACATCTTAATTGACAAACTTAAAACTAGTGAAAAGAAGAGGGGATATAGATTTAAGTTAAATAATGTATATTCGGAGCTCATCTTAGCATTTGCAGACGACCTAGCAGTGCTAACACGCAATCCAAAACAATGGCAGAATCTTCTAATTCTGGTAGACGAATTCTGTGTATGATCGAACGGCATGAGAACAAAACCATCAAAATGCTTCTGTCTGTGTCTGGGCAGACGAAATACTAGGTTTACGTCATACGACCCAGAACTATTCATAGCAGGGTAGAAAGTAGCCCCAGTAGAGGAAGCCATGCCTTTTAAATTTTTGGGCAGAAGGATCGTTTATAAAGGAAGAACACCATCCTTAGATGTGGTTGTGGAACGCTTTATTAATGACATCAACAGGGTAGATCAACAACCAATTAGTAATGTCAAGAAAGCTTGGATTTATGACAACTACCTAACAACTCGTCTAACATGGCCTTTTCTTGTATACGACTTTAACAAAACTCTTCTGGTAAATCTAGATGCAACTGAAAGAAAACTTAAGTCTTGGCTTGGATTAGCACAGGGCGCTGACTCCTCTACGCTGTTCAGAGGACAGCAACAATATGGGATGAATTAAAAAAAAAACAATCTGAGTTGTACAAATATCTACGTGTAACCAAGCAACAAATCTTGAGTAACTCTCGGGATAATCTGATTGCATCTCTCCCAAAAGACTCATTGGCCTCTGAGATGGAGTCAAGACTTCATTTTCATAAATCATTTATGAGCGGTGCCCAGATCAGCAAAAGGGGGTTCGGTTGGAAGAAAAAGGAATGTGATAAATCTTTTCTTAGAGAAGATGAAGAGCATGGCTACAGAGTTCACGCGATGACCCTAGAAGTACAGAATGAATGGCTTACTTTGGGGGAAGTTTGTATTCCTCCAGCCCTGAAATGGCGCACACTCATGTACGATTGGTCTCCGGCACTTATTATGTTCTATCTTAATGCCTTTCAAATGTCCCTACCTGACCAAAGTAATCTGGTAAGATGGGAGAAGGCAACAGATAAGACATGTACATTGTGCGGTATTGCTGTAGGGACTGCCAGACATATACGTGCTGGGTGCAAGACTCTACTTGAAAAAGGTCACTATTCGCACCGACATGATAAAGTTCTAGAAATTATTCGTGAAGCTGTAAGTCTCAGTATTGCTAGAGCCAGAAAAGGATTATCAACAAATGAAAGACTAACTACTTTTGTAAAGGAGGGACAACTCAAGAAAAGTCAAAGTAAACCTTTCTCAATCCTGGACAAAGCACAAGACTGGAAAATATTCATGGATACATTCAAAATTAGAGATTGTAAGAGCGATTAGAAGCTTGAAATGTGGTAAGGCAGCGGGAATTAATAAGGTACTACCCGAAATGATCAAATATGTTATATATTTCCATTTGTTGTGCAACTTATGCTGGCATATGGGAAGTTCCAGAGGACTGGAGGGGCGCAGTGATCGTTCCCTTGTATAAAGGTAAGGGGTCCAGATTAGACTGCGCCAACTACAGAGCCATAAGTTTGATCAGTTTGGGAAGCAAAGTGTATGGAAAGATCCCTCGAGAAGAATGGAAATGGTGACTGAAGGATTACTTTGGGAGGCTCAAGGAGGCTTTAGATCTGGTAGGGGATTTTTTTTTTCAAAAATCGAATAATTAAGTTTTAGTTTTTATCAAAATCGGCCCAAGACTCCTTTGAGCATTTTTCGCTATTCCTTGTAATTTAGGATTTGGCCTTGAAGGCACACTTGAAAAATTCACGCTGTATGTCGTTAGAGTATTTTTACAGCACGAGTTTGGTAATATTGTAACCGTGTTTGGTGCAGTTTTAGATAATAAATAATGGAACGCACCGTATTAAGTCTATCAAAACACTACAATGAGCTGATCACTTGTTCGGTGTAGACTCAAGATACCATCAGTTACGACGAGGTGGAAATAAAACGCCACAGCTAACCTGGGGCCTCTAGGCGGCTTCGGGTTCATAAGGCAAACGTGATGTTACATTGTACATGTATAATCACGGGTGCCTTGCGTACCCAGCGGAGGGGTTTTAATCCCACCTCGTCGTAGCCGATGGTATGAGTCTACACCGAACAAGTGCCTAGCTCGTCGCGATGTTTTGGATAGACTCAATAACCCATCTATAAACAGTTTCACAATTTGGTATAGTGAAACCGGGACCGACAGCTTAACGTGCTCCCCGAGGCACTATAGTGGTGTTGTCAAACAAATGTACATATTTTTTTTAATTAAAAACTCATTGGAAAACACCGGGATTCGAACCAGAGACCTTAGTGTTTTTAAATCCAAGGTCTAACCAACTCGGCCACCACGTATACACGGCAATATTTCGAGTTACCAAAAAAAAGATTATTTAATGAATACTGTATGGATTTAGTAAAAATTAAGACAATTGTAATCTATGATAATGCGTTTTATTGATTACGTAATAGAATATAATATAATATAGCCATTTTATAATATATAGAGAAATACATGCTGCCGGCATTGTACTGATCAGTTTTTTTTTAATTCAAAATATTCGTAAATTCGCAACAATTTCTTATCAAAATCTATTCTCAATAACAAATAAATAATAGAATTAAAAATATATCACTTTATTTAATTTAGATTTCCGTTATATTTTACCAATTTCACTGATTTTATTGTATGCGTAAACAACCGCCCGTCGCTTAATAATTCTATTGAATACCGATTTATTTATTTTTTTCAAATACAGTCATTTCACAAATATATATATCAAAATACAGATAATTTTATAACGAATCTGGAATTAATGAAAAGATAACGATCCATGAAGCATTGTAAAAACTACAAGGTTTGAAACAAAGCTCGACGCACCTAACCATTAATGCTTAGGTTAGGAATGAGAGAGCTTCGCGATACCTTACCAATATTTGTCACGATATCTTAAAAAGAAAGAAGATAACCTTGTCGTAATTTACTATACATATTATTGTATAGTAATATATTACTATACTAACATGTCTTATATGTATAATGATTGTGTTTCATTTAATATGAAATGTTTTTTTGTACGCAGCGCACGCAACGGAAGCTCTCAAAAGGAATAATTTTTCCCTAGTTTTGCAATATTTTTATCGATAAATGAACTATACAACATTATTTTTTTTAATTCGATTTGTGAACAGAGAAATATATTTCAAATGTTATACATATATTATTATTAGTATATAACTTTTTTTTTTGTATCTGTATGAATTATATTTACTTGAAACTTTAGGTAATATTTCATGTTTCATCACACGTTTGCATTTGAATGTTAATTTAACCGAAATCTCAAGCTAGTGGTATATCATTTCTCCAAAGGCCTATAAAGCGTAAACCGAACTAATAGGAATTCCATTTATGGGAATCCAAGTTATTGTTAACTAACTACTTAACAATACCTGTGATTCCCATAACTGTAAAATGATAATCTAACATTATTATAAAGGCGAGGTGAGCTCAGAAATTGCGTCGATAATTCAGAATTTTTCAAGAAAGTGTCTGTTTTTAGAAAGAATAATTATTTTCTTAATCTGGAGAGGACTGTGATATAACTGTTGAGTCAGAACCGTAAAATAAAATAGTTTGTTCAATAGAAATATAATAAATAAATAAATACCATCACTGTGCTTTTTGGCTCCCGAGAACCGTTTAAACGGCCTTGGCGGAGGGATTATCCCGTCCTCATTTCGCCAATGGTATTCGGAGGCAACACCTAACAAGTGGCGAGCTTATTGCGGTGTTTATGATGGTATAGTCTCGTTGTATAAAGCGGTCACCCATCTCAGATACGGCCATGTTGTCATCTGCTTAACCTTGTTATCAGTTGCGCAGTGACTTAACCACTAGGCTGGGGCCGCTTTTAGAAATATCTCAAAGAATTTTTTTTGGGGTTTTATGACACTACTACCTATATTGTTTAACATGATTTTTTTGTTTATAAAAGTGTATAAGATAAATAAATAAAAAGGTTGTTGAATCATATTTTACATTTTTTGTGTAGTTTTTCTTAAATTAATATTTCAATGTTTTGTGACTTACGACATTTTGCTTCTGTGCTACTTTTGCTAGTCGACGCCTGCGCTGCTTATTCTCGTCAGAAACTGTACTTACAACGCTGAGATAAAACATAGGAAAGTAGATGCAAATGCGTCGAGGATTTCACTGTCGAGCATACCTCACCTTAACCACCTAGTCTTATTTATACTAGTTGGTTTACGAAGCATGTGTTCGGTTTGGTTAAGTTTACTCCCGTCCTGCAAGGATAATAGTTTATAGTTTACTTCCCGTTATTTTTTTATTATATTATTAAGATTTGTCTATGTGGTAGAAATGGCGTTCTAGCCAAGTGCACAGTTGGACCTTTTTCTTTAACTTTTTATAAATGCCTGTAAAGGTTTACATGAAATAAATATGTTTCAGTTAAAATTTTGCGGTTGCGTCTTTGGTGTTGTATCCGGAAGTCGTGTGTTCGATTCCCATCCCCCATCCATGGAAAAAATATATTTGTACATATTATTTTTTGTACATTGATTCTAGTAGACCAATAAGTTTGTAATTATTTATTAGTAATTATAATAGTTTTTGTATCTACCTGGTGGTGAGCAGACCTACAAAGTCCATGAATGGGGTCAATCACTAATTGTTATTAAACAGTATTGATCGCTCCCACTATGCCGGCTAAATAATACGATTACGAAATGGGGGGCGATAATGACGAATTGCATTACGAGTTTATTTTAATATCGCTGCCTTATCGTCAATCTAACTACATATTTCGTAACCACACCCCGAAAGGAGACTACCACATCGACAAGAAATCGATGCAAAACCGTTAAGTTTCCTTTAAAGTTTGAATAATTAGTTTGAGTTAACGGTATTAATTTATATTTTATTATAAATTATAATATCTAAAACTAAGATAATAAATAATCCGAACAGACATTCGTCAGTTTGTTAATTATTGGAAAGTTGAAATCATTATTGTAATCTAAGTTTTGACTTGTTTTTTGTATTTGATTACAGCATTTTGTTTGGCCTCAAGGTAACATTTAGGGTTCTAAATGTTACCTTGAGGCCAAACAAAATGCTGTAATCAAATACTTAAAAACCTTGAACTTGAAATATGTTTTGACTATAACTTCGTTGTTAAGACCCGGTTTCTATTACCTAATTGACGTTTAATGTTTTTCATAATTGTCGGTTCCAGTTTCACTATGCTTACTTGTGAAACTGTATAGGTATAGATTGTAGGGTTATTGAGACTATCCTAACATCGCGACGAGCTAGTCACTTGTTCGGTGTAGACTCATACCATCGCCTACTACGAGGTGGGATTAAGTACCGCTGGGTACCCTAAGGCTTCCATTTCTATTATACCTATAGATATTACGGCGATATTAACTTTGACGAACGATTTAACCGCTACCACGCTACAGCAACTCGGCCTAAGCAAAACTATAAATTTATATCTATTAAGTGATCGGCCTATAATGTGGTTGAAGTTTATTTGCATGCAATAAAATAATAAAGTTGATTATCCTTTGAAAAATATTCTGACAGTTAATGTTATCTTCATCATTTATTGTAGTGACGTTTTAACACTTTACTGAACTTTTTATTATTTATTTTGCTTTCCTTTTGGAAAAAAGATTCCGTCGCCAAAAATGTTTAATAACCGCTCCCTTAGACTTATCTACCAGCTAACTTTTGTACATACATACATATCATCACGGGTGCCTTACGGCGCCCGAGACCGCCTAGACCGCCCCAGGGGAGGGGTTTTAATCCCACCTCGTCGTAGCCGATGGTATGACTCTACACCGAACAAGCGGCTAGCTCGTCGCGATGTTTTTGAATAGACTCAATAACCTATCTATAAACAGTTTCACAAGTTGGTATAGCGAAACCGGGACGTGCTTAACGTGCTCTCCGAGGCACGGTAGTGGTGTTGTCAAACAAATGTACATTTTTTTTTTTATTAAAAACTTATTGGTACACACCGGGATTCGAACCAGGGACCTAAGTGTTTTTAAGTCCAAGTTCTAACCAACTCGGCCACCACGTAAATCAAAATAAAAAATCGAAATAAAAACTCTTCATAGTGCTATTGTAATATTAAAGTAATCTAGCAGGAGCCTATTTCATAAACGTGACAATTGTGTCTAAACAATGTATTATAAATTGTCATGGTAAATTACAATTGTCACTTTTATGAAATAGGCCCTAGAAGGGTATCCCGTACGTAAACGTAGTGAGAATAAACCCAAATTTCCAAAACTCCAGGGCCCTATTTCATAAACGTGACAATTGACTAAGCAATGTATTATAAATTGTCATGGTAAATTAGAATTGTCAAGTTTATGAAATAGGTCCCTGAAAGAATAACTTATATTGATGAAAGCGATCATCAGCCAACACGCACTTTTCCAATAAAATATGATACCTAACATAACAATATATAGTTCATAACCTGGCCAAAGGATATATCTATAACAAACAAGAACGAAAATCGTACAAGTGGTTCCCGATATCCGGTATCACTAACTTGAGAAATGAAGGGTTTCCCATACAAACTTTCATTTTCTAATAATCCCCCTTTAGTTTTATTTTTACGCTAAAATAGGCATAAATCTTTTTCAGAAAAAAAAATGTACAAAAACGAACAACTGCAGAAACTCGAAAATCGCGTTTTTTCGGCATAACTCGGGATCTTGACCTTGTTCATGGGTTTAACTTGGCAGAAGGTTTATCCAGCATCATATCTACCGAAATATCAAACCAGCAGACGGTTTCCAGAACAGTCACAAACTGACTGGTTTTTAAACGCCCTTTGTTCCCGAATCTTGAGCTGGGGAAATTTTAAAACTATAGCCAGGCTTCTTGGGGCAACACTAAGGATAATATTTAATGCCCAGCTATCGGTTTATTTACTAATCAGTAATTTAAATAGGCAGCTCTCTAGCTAACAGCTAACTAGCTATTAAGGCAACTGTGGGGGAAATCCACCTCAATGGGAATAACCCTTGAGAATTGACCAGAACAAGAACAATCCAGAAGTCTACAATGAAAGTCAAAACATTTCAGAATATTATTTATTCTTTTGTTTTTTTCCGAGCTCCCGTAGTAGCAGTGGCGTGAATTTTTATATCGGCGACACACGTTCCTGTACATACTAAAATGTTAATCCTTAGTGTTAACGTCTTAAAATCTTTACTTTATGTTTCCTCGCTCTCCCTAAAATATCCTATATGTGTGTCTCCTTATTCTTACTAATTAATTAATGTAAATTAAATGTAGGTAGTGACTTAAAAGTGTAAATAATAAACTTTTTATTAATCTTTATTTCGTTACTTTAATTGTCACCTTTCCTACACAACTTTAAATTCTCATACAAAATTATCACACATAAATTAGTTTCCCTAGATTTGAAAACCAATATAAACACATATTATTTTATGTTTTTATTTAAATAGTCATAAATACTGTTGATAAAAAGTACAAAGGCCTTAATGCCTAGGCATTCTCTACCAGTGAAACCTTCGGGACAAATATTAAAACTAACGTAATATTTAGAAATTTATAATCAAATAAAATTCAGTGTTTTTTTTTAAATAGAGCAGGACATGTGACCCTACCCTGATGATAAGTGGTAATAAACGTCCAAGAATATTCTCAACTAATAGTAGTAATGGTGTCCTTGTATACACAGTTAGTTCATTATATAACTGCCAAATTCAATCGTTACAGTTAGTTAAAATGTAATTTACAAACAGGTATATCTTTAGTTAGTCAATTGTCAACAAAATTCCGCGTAGACAATACAAGAATTGCGTTCGCCACTTGAGACTAACACCTGTGTAATTACTAAAATTGTTTAATTTTCAAAAATACACGCGCATAATGATTCATATTATACGAGTATGTAGGTAGACGATAAGCAAGGTCGTGTAGTGTTCGGGACTGAAATATGAAGACATGTCTGAAATCATATAAAAATAACTCTCTATGGCTTGGTTTTTAAATGGAAAACTATGATCAAAATAAGAGTTTATTTTCTTTTGTATCTATACTAATATTATAAAGAGAAGAGATCTGATTGTTTTTTTTGTTGTAAAATATATTATCAGTGAATAACATAATATTATATATTTTACTGCATCATACAGATCCTTCGATCTTTATTTAAAATATTACATTAATATAGTTAATAGGTAATATATAGGATACATTTTCTTACTCAAAATTACTATCTAAAAATTACAAAAAAAAACATAATAATAAGAAAAGAAAAAAAAAAGAAAAATTAATAAAAATAATTGTAGAAAAAAATTTCTTCCAACCCCAACATATCACCAATTATATATATTTTATTTTCAATTCTGAAAGCTTACTATAAATTGTAAAAAATGTTTTATTAAAAGACTAAATTATTGTAAAACTACATGGGTTCTTTTTACCGATAATTATGTAGCACATTCCATACATATCGTCACGGGTGCCTTACGGCGCCCGAGACCACCTAGACGGCCCCAGGTTATCCAGCGGAGGGGTTTTAATCCCACTTCGTCGTAGCCGATGGTATGATGGTGATGCTATCTACACCGAAAAAGTGGCTAGCTCGTCGCGATGTTTTGAATAGACTTAATAACCCATCTTCATAGCCATCTACGTATGTATAAACAGTTTCACAAGTTGGTATAGTGGACCCGGGACCGACAGCTTAACGTGTTCTCCGAGGCACTATAGTGGTATTGTCAAACAAATGTACACACATTTTTTTATTAAAAACTCATTGGTACACACCGGGATTCGAACCAGGGACCTAAGTGTTTTTAAGTCCAAGGTGCACATTCAATGTGGAATGTAGCACATTCCGGTACCAAATAATAAACTTTTTATCTTAAATAATTACTGAAATATTTTTATTTATTTATTTATAAAACTTTATTGCACAATACAAAGCCGGACTTAATGCCGTTGGGCATTATCTGACAGTCAAACCTTCGTGACAATAGAACATTAAGTTTGTGTAGGTGTACAAAAAAAAATGTTTTAAGCATTAGTTAATATATTTATGTATAAATAAATACATTTATATTACATATATACCTAAACATATACAATATAATACATATCATATAATATACATCTTAATACATATCATATAATATACATCTTAATACATAAACAGTATAATGACTACTTCGACAGTTGTTGGGATTTATTTAAAAGGTGCTCATAAACCATTTTCTTAAGAATAAATATTTGAAAGTCAAAGTCAGAAATATTTATTTCATGTAAACCTTAGAGGTATTTATGCATAGTCAAAAAAAAAACTATATTTAGTATAAGGTCTAAGTGTGCGCTTGGTTAGGTAGGCTCTTGCATACATAAAATAATTAGAAACCAAACCGAACACACACCACATAACCAACCAGTGTAAGACTAGGTGGTTAACTGGTTCCATTGACCTGTCCATCGTTATCTGCCATGCAAAGGTGCCACCGAGCCGACCAACCTAACAGACTATATCTACGCCCCAAATATCCACTATTTCTTATAACAAGAAGCAGTATATTCCATAAGTTAGTGGCCGCTACACTAAAGGAAATTGAACTGCGAAGGAATAAAACTGAGGGAATAAAACTCGAGCGATGGGAGGGAATAGAAAGAACAGAGTATGAGAAGAGCGGAGAGATTTGTCATGAAAGGAAAAGATGTACGTGAATTTGTCTTTGAGATACATATCATCACCGGTGCCTTTGGGCGCCCGAGACCGCCTAGACGGCCCCAGGGTACCCAGCGGAGGGGTTTTAATCCCACCTCGTCGTAGCCGATGGTATGAGTCTACACCGAACAAGTGGCTAGCTCGTCGCGATGTTTTGAATAGACTCAATAACCCATCTAACACAGTTTCACAAGTTGGTATAGTGAAACCGGGACCGACAGCTTAACGTGCTCTCCGAGGCACTATAGTGGTGTTCTCAAACATATGTACATACATTTTTAAATTTAAAACTCATTGGTAGACACCGGGATTGTCTTTGAGATATTTGGTAAAAATAGGTTCTTTTAATTAAAAAATCATGTTTTCCCCATTTCTCTATTTCTTCATCTACTTCTGTGTACCTTTCCCTAAATGCTTGAACAGCATTCGCATTTGACCAGCATTTTATTTGATAATAATTGATAAAAAAGTCAATTATTATCAAATAAAATACTTCGTCTTATCTCGTATTATCTCCGTATACTAAGTGGGAATATTTCAATATGGGCACTTCAGAGGACTGTAAAAAGGATATTTTATGCATTACCCTATTCCTTATAAATGTCATGCGCATATTTAAGGTGCCTGAACTCCTGAATCTTTCTGATCAGGGTAAGCTGATCCCAGAATGATAGGCATACTTGGCAGAATAGTTATTTAAAATTTAACTTAAACACTTAGGCCCCGGGTTCAAACCCCGGTGAATACCAATGAGTTTTTATCTAAAAAAAAATGTACATTTGTTTAACAAGACCACTGTCGGTCCCAGTTTCACTATACCAACTTGTGAAACTATTATAAATGGGTTATTGAGTCTATTCAAAACATCGCGACGAGCTAGCCACTTGTTCGGTATAGACTCATACCATCGGCTACGACGAGGTGGGATTAAAAATCCCTTCGCTGGGTACCCTGAGATCGTCTAGCTAGCTAGGCGCCGTAAGGCACCTTTGATGTTTTTTTTTCTCTTATTTTATGAAAATCTCTTACCGGCTTTATATTAAGTTATTATTGTATTTTGTATTTTATTTATTTAAATCTTTATTGCATACAAAATACAAAGACGGACTTAATGCCGCTAGGCATTCTCTACCAGTCAAATCTTGTATGCTGTAGATATTCTCACATTATGTACTTGTTTAATAAATATATTATCATATCAAAAAAAAAAAAAATGGGGTTTGTCAACGAGCCATGGAGCGCAGTATACTAGGCGTTAAACTTATAGATAAGATACGAAGCAGCATACTGCGCTCTAGGACGCGAATAACCGACGCCACTCAGAAAGCCGCCATGCTCAAATGGGACTGGGCCGACCACGTGTGTCGAATCGAGTGCCAGGCGAAATGTGGGCGAGGATTACCACAGAGTGGGTGCCACAGGCCCGGAAAAGAAAACGCGGTAGGCCCAGAAGGAGATGGAGAGACGAGCTAGACGCCTTTTCAAAGGATTGGCCCAGGACAGGAGACAGGAAGAGATGGAAGGAGGGAAGGGAGACCTTTGCCCAGCAGTGGGACACAATATGTTAATAAAAATATACCTCGTGACGGAAAGCGAAGTGTGGATGGATCCAATGACAGTTAACATTAGGATTGTTAATGTGTTGTTATACACGAGCCCAATTTGATCGGCATAAACATATTATATTATGTATGTATCATCACGGGTGCCTTACGACGCCCGAGACCGCCTAGACGGCCCCAGGGTACCCAGCGGAGGGGTTTTAATCCCACCTCGACGTAGCCGATGGTATGAGCCTACACCGAACAAGTGGCTAGCTCGTCGCGATGTTTTGAATAGACTCAATAACCCATCTATAAACAGTTTCACAAGTTGGTATAGTTAAACCGGGACCGACAGCTTAACGTGCTCTCCGAGGCACTATAGTGGTGTTGTCAAACAAATTATTAAGGACACTGAATTCGTAATCACGTACTCCGCGTTCTTCCACGTTCCTCATACAAAATTAGCTTTCGCACTTCAAATAATACTCGATTACCGTTTATCGCAGAATTAAAATCATATTTTTGCCGGTCATTGTAGGTATTTATTAATCTTGATGTGGTGGTTTTTTTTTTAGAAATCATAAAAAAAAACTTTTTTAATATTACAAAAAAAAAATATTACCCACAACAGAAATATTTTTGCGTACAATTACGAAAATAAAAAAAATAATTGAACTTCGACCAACACCAAGTTGTAATATTAGAAGTATGTACATCAAATATGGGCGTCAAGCCGAGTCCAGGGGCTTTATTTCGAGTTTGAAAACGTTAAACACGACAAGACGTTGCGTAAACTATAAATATTGAAATATAAGTGGTTATATAGTCTGTATTAGGTTGGTTATAATAATGCCGCCATCTTGAAATACACGAATTCTTCGCAAGTTTCAACATGTGTGGAGCATTGGAATTTCAACTGTATAATTAACAGGATTTTATATTTCCTTACTTATATTTAACTTATATTTCCATATTTATAGTTTACGCAACGTCTTGTCGTGTTTAGCGGTTGCAAACTTGGAATAAGGCCCCTGGGCCTTTAATGTATTTACTCAAAAATGTCCTCGCTGTAAAGGCCTCGACCTACGGTCTTGGCCTTTATCTCTGCTCGTCCATCAAGTGCTGCACGCTGACCGCGCTGTGTCGGCCTGGAGCTGCGCTGTCGGCCATCATCACCGCAAACCACCAGCAAAGTCATTATAGACCGCGGCAGTAATGTACTATTACTCAAAAATGGATGTAATGTGGTCATTATTTTGACAACCTTGTTTGAATAAATTCGACCTTGCCGTTCTGTTTCAAGGAGCGGCCGGCAATGTTTTGCCGGCCTGTTGAGCGATGAGCAAAACTTTGCCGGCCGCTATTTTAGTAATATCAAACCGGGAAAGTCAGTGTTGAATTTTAGTAACTGTACTTTTCATAATTGTCATTTTAATTAAATTTTTAATTAATTGATATATATTTTATTAAAATTACTGGTTGGTTTTATTTAGATTAGGTACTTGCATTTTTGAGTAAAGTACTATACACGCCTTGGCCCACTATGACTGCTTTGCTGGTCATGTTATGATTGCCTCGAGCTAGCCTAGCTACGCTCTACGTCTTCCAGCTTGGCCATCATTGCAGCCCTTGCTGTCCTCGCTGTAAAGGGCTCGACCTACGGTCTCGGCCTTTATCTTAGCTCGTCCATCAACTGCCGCGCTGTGTCGGCCTGGAGCTGCGCTGTCGGTCATCATCAGTGCGACCAACAAAGTAGTCATTATAGACCGCGGCAGTAATCTACTATTTCACACCATCTGCTCGATAATGTCCAATTAAGATTGCATTTTATGAATGCAATCTCACTATTACACGCAAAGTAAAATATTTAGGGACGTAAAGTTTTATGACCCACGCAAGAGAGAAAAGTGATTTGAATTGCGATCGTTAAATTCGTGTAGACAACACGTGAAAAACTCTTAGAAAAAAAAATGCCCTAATGGTAATGTTTATCCTAAAGTTTGTTCTAAAGACGAACTGGCCTACATAACCAGTTGCTCTGCCACAAGTTTTTACTCTAGTAACTAGTAACTATAGGTAGGAATTAAACAATAAGAGACGTTTATTTGAAAACTAAAGCGATCCTATTGGTTGATCTATAGTTACTAGCGACTATAGTAGAAACTGTTTGCAAAAAACGTGTGGTAGAGCTACAGAATTAAAAAATACATTCGATTTCAAAGAATGAGAAACAAAAGACGGTATTTTGTGCTATGATTTTCAGTAAATTTCATTACAATTTTATCCCTCGAAAAATCGCAGAAGGTGGAAAAAGTAGAGTATGCTCCTCTGGGATAAATTCAGTCTTCATCTTGGTTAGCTTGAACCCCTCGATTTACTCAGGACTCAACGACAGGACTCAGGCGATGGTGTTATCTTCGCCTCGCCAAAGACATAGATAATCCATTGCTAACACGAGAATAATATTTCTATATTATTTACTAATTAATTAAAATACTATTTACTTTTGATTCAGTTATGCCATATTCGTAGAATCAAATTGTGATTCCAGTCGGATGAGAATGGCTAACTATTTAGGAAATCAAATCCAAAATTATATTTTTGAATTACTCGGTATAGCAATAAAAAGGTGTATTACAATATACCTTTTTATCGCTGACAGATTTAGAAATCAGTATCATATTTAGTAGTATTTGCTTTTTTATTTATTAAGCCTATTTAGTACATTATGTTCATCCATCGGCTGTATCCGCGTACGTACATCTCGTGACGCATATCCATCCTTCTACACATGTTGTGGTGCATATTATCCTCTACCTTATTCCATTCTTCTCTGCTTCCCGTGGTTCTTATTTAACAAGATCCAGCTATAAGTTTTAAGTTGTCTTCCCATCTTCTGATTGGGCGACCTTTTTTTCTTTTGCTATCTTCGCAGGAAACAAAAATGGAAATCGACGGGACATATTTTTTATAAAAGGACCAGAAATGAATAACACTTATAACGGAAGGTGTCTATTCCGCGGAACATATTTTTTTATAAAAAGAAGAGAAAGGGACAAAACTTATAACGGAAGGTATCCATTCCGGTGTTGTCCATTTCTCTTCCTTTTATCCGAAATATGTCGCGTCCATTTCCATTTTTGTTTCCTCACGTTTGTTTTAAGTCTTCTAGTTTTGTTGTTTGTCTTAGATATGCGGCATATTTTCTTTGCTTTAACGTCAACCTAAGTATGGACCTTAGCCTCTAAAGGCATCTTAATTATTAATAAAACGGTACTAACTTAAGATATAATTTGATCCTTAGTCAACCAACAAGATTCTTCTGACAAGATTTCTACTAGCAAATCAACTTCACTTTAAAGTTCACAATATAGAATATTATATTATAATGAACTTGTCACTATCAATTTATTAATAAAAGGTTGAATAAGTCCGTCAATAGAACGGATGTGACTATCATATTATATGATAGGTCCATAATGATAGGTGAGTACTTACTTGTTGGTTTATTATTATTGTCAGAAACAAATTTACTCTTTAATTTTATTGGGGCATGACATCTGACTCTATATCTACCTGATGGACAGCAAACTTTTGAACATTTAAAATAGAACCGACTTCAAAACCACAAAAAAATATTAGCGGCAGAGAACCATCACTTTCGTTTTTTTCGTTGTCAGGGCGATGACTGAGATCGTTTCGTTTTGCATCCTAGACTAAGATACTATGTCGACAATTCTTCCAACTGTCAGTAGTGATGATAATACTCTAAAAAATATTTGTTAACGCCCTGCCTCACCTCGCTGTTATAAAATATTTATTATTAAGTGTCTTAAGTAGGTCAAAACTAACCTTTATATTGTGTAAAAGCTACATACATAAATCTTCTACTTTTTTTCAATCAATAACAAATTTATCAATAGATAAATTCTAATCAACGTTTAATTATTTTATTCAATCACGAAAAATAACCCGTGTTTTAGAACGATCGAACATTTCGTTTAGAGACTATCGTGCTTCCGTCTAAAAAGGCGCCAGTCTAGTTTTAAAACTATAATTGATGTGCGGGAGCGACGTCGGGTCTAATTCGAAATGGAACGGGTGCCTTCCATGTGCCTTCGATTGCATTCTTCCCATCGATCGATTCATTCCTCATTATTGTGCAGTAGGAATAAATAAAAATTATTAGTATATAACTTAACATTATTTGATAACAACAATGGGTTACTTATTGTCCAGTGGGAGGTATGGGTCGATTGTTGGGAATTAGGTACTTACCTATTATAGTTGTTGTAATAGTTTAGTCTGTTGTCAACAAAATGTTAATTTTCCATTTAAGTGAATCCATGTGTTCTTTTAGAAATAAATATTCTTTAAACCTAAACAAGAGTAACCGAAATACTCGTGATATTCAAGCGTGTCACGAGTATTGAGTATTATGGTTACTTGGCTTTAATGAAACGATTCAGGTATATGCCCGTTCAGCCTAGCCTATGATAGTTCTGACAGACCTTTTAATTTTTAATCGATCGTTCTTGAGCCATTGATCTCACCCCGCAGTGTTATTTAGTCTTATAGCATTATTTGTGAAGTTGGCACCACATAGGTGTACATGTATAGTTGGTATATACACAAACTAATAAGTTCAACGTTCAGACCACATGTCTCACTTCTTGAAGAAAGTAACACTATAACTAATTCAGTAAAAGTGCGACTGACATATCATAAAGTATTTCATCAAGAAAATAAAGAGTTTTTGTTTTAGGTAAGAGAAATGTTTCTATAACTTCGTTAGGCGGACCGGTCAGTCTTATTACATACAAGTGACCTAGTCATATTTCGGTTTTAGTCTGCGAGTTCTCCAGTTTTCAGTTCGCATCGATTTCTTATCGACGTGGTAGTCTCCTTTCAGGATGCGGTTACAAAGCGGGTTGTTCAATTAACGATAAGGCAGCAAGGATATTTAAATAGACTTATAATGCCATTCATCACTGTTGCCTCTCATTTCTTAACCGCATAATTTACCTAATGCATAATGGGAGCGATCAATGTTGTTTACATCAAATGTTGATTGACCCCATTCATGGATTTTGTAGGTCTGGTGGTGACCAGGTAGATACAAAGTCACATGAATGCTACAATAAAATAAAAAGAAAGAAGCAACATTGAAATGTATTTAATAGGCCATTAGGCAACAATATAATTAACATAACATAATAATAATTAAATACATATTAAGTTTTAAGTTTTTGTTAGACTTTTTCACTTACTGTACAATTGAAACTGTAAGAATCCACCAATAGGAAAAGTTTATTTGGGTTGTCAAAAAAATCAGCGTTTTTAATCGTGGATCCCTACAGTTTCAATTGTATAGTACGTGAAAGATTAAGTAACAAATAAGTAGTAGAGCTACGGTCAGTCATTTTGGTGATAAACCAGCGAGGATAAAATTGGTCTCTGTTGCCGCCCATTTCATAACCGCATCATTAACCCGGCAATGTGAAAGCAATCGATGTTGATCGATCCCATTCATGGTCTATATTAAAATGACTCTTATAATAAATGATAACAAAACTAAATATTGGAAACATTATTAGTTTAAATAATATTAAATTGACATAATTACATTAAAAACTAAAGATCTATAATTTTTATCTGTTTGTAATGATTAGCACCTCAAATACAAAACAAAAACGAACTTTAAAAATAAATTAATATTTTGTATTACCTCCACGGGCTCTTCTCACAGCTGCCAGATGATTCGGCAAGATTAAGTTTCTTGTGCGATTTTGCAAGATATTGGATCATCCTTTCACTAACGCTGTTTCAGATCTCGAAATGAAACTGGGGCGGGTGTTAGATTTCTTACACACCTCCCAAGCTCGTCCCAAACGTGTGCGTTCGGATTCAGATACGGGCTTCTCGCTGGTCGGTCCACGCGAAATCCTCGTTTACAATTAAAGCTGTATGTGGCCTGGCATTGTCATGCATGAATATTATTTTTTTACATGCATACATACATATCATCGTCTATACGTCTAGACGGCCTCAGGGTCAGCGGAGGGGTTTAACCCCACCTCCTCGTAGCCGATGGTATGGGTCTACATCGCACAAGTGGCTAGCTCGTCGGATGCTTTGAATAGACTCAATAACCCATTTATGAACAGTTTCACAAGTTGGTATAGTGAAACCAGCACCGAAGTCTTAACGTGCTCTCCGAGGCACTATAGTGGTGTTGTCAAACAAATGTACTTTATTTTTTTAATTAAAACTAAAGGTATACTCATTGGTATACAGGATTCTAGAACCAGGGACCTAAGTGTTTTTGAGTCCAAGGTCTAACCAACTTGGTCACCAAGTATATTTTTTTCCCGATATTAATTAAATATGGGCCGACATGCTTATTAAGAATTTCTCACATATATCTTGGGACTAGTTAGCGTACCATTTTCAACAGCACTAACTCCGTGCGACTCTCTGAAGAGATTCCAGACCAAACCATAACAGATTCATCGCTGAACCACACTTTTTCTTCAAAATAAGCTGGAATAAAACGTTCCCCTGGCCGTCGGTACACTTTTCGTCGTCCATCATGTGAATACACCATACACCTGGATTCGTCAGAAGACTTCTTGCGCATTATTTGTCGCCCTATTGTGCGTGTTGACGGATGTAGAGTAATCTTGCTTCCTGATGTGTTTTAAGTTTTGGACCATTTGCAGGTCTATGTAGGGTCAAATTAGCTTCAAGCTAGTCGCCGCCTAGGCCTTTTGCACATTATAAGACATGGACACAAGACAAGAAAAATGTATTGTCGGGTTTTTCGTCGTACACATTCATGCAAGACGTCTTATCCTAAGTCTAGCCAGAATTCACGGAGGATACACGTTTTTGCTAACGCAGACGCGCATGTGCACGCGCAAACTTGTTTACATAGTTGAGTAGATGTCGTGTCTAAACAAGACGTCTTGTGAAGGTGCGACATCGACAAAATAACTAGTATGCGCGTGTCTTATCCGACATAAGAAAAAATATCTTGTAATATGTATGGTATCAAAAATAATTAATCAATGCGATTGAATTTCTTCCAAAGACATTTCTCATAAGACACAAGAAAATTTATTAGAATGTGCAAAAAGCCTTACAGTCCGCGCGTTTATGTCGTCTCTACGGGTCTCCCGAAATTGATTTTTCACTTCAACAATAGTAAGGCGCCGATTTCGGAGCATGGCCGTAATAATAAACCGATCTTCTCGAGCGGTAGTGTATCTTGGTCTGCCGGTTCCTGGTCTTCTTGCGTTCTGCCTAGGGTATCGGTAACAATGTAACGACTCGTTGAGAATTTTTCTCTCTATTTCAAAATTTGAGATTTTTTTAAATTATCATCTAAGGCTTTATTTCATAACATATTAAAATTTACTGTAATTTAAAGTTTATTTCATGCACGTACCATTTTTTTTTTACCGCGAGTGTAGTTAAAAAAATATTAAGATTTTTCTCGCATTTTTCAAGTGGCTCTTATTGCTTGTGAGCGTTATTTTATTATGAAAATCTTACTAAAATATGCTAACTTTAGAACAAAGAATCATGAAATTATTTATGAATACGAGTAGAGATTTTTCCTGAAACAAGATCTTTGTTTTTTTCAAAAGAAAAACTTGTTATATTTTTTGGAAGAAATACCCGTAGTAAGGATTTCCTGACAAAAATTGGGTCACTGACTACCACTTACATTCTTATAGGAGTATTATTTTATTTATTTAATTCGAGCTTTTGTAAGTAATTAAAAATGACAGATTTCCATTCCATTACCTCGAAAGTAACCGATTTTTTCGGAAAAAATAGGGATTATAGAAAAACATTTAAATATCGGAAGAAAAATAATATTATTACAGAAAAGTTAAAGGTAGTTGATGGAAAATAAACAAGATCGAAAACATCACACTTTTCGAGTTTATTTTATAAACATTATTTTCTTTATATTTTTTTGTATTGTTTCTAAAATCTTCTACATAAAAAACTCGACGTACTTAAAAGAAAATATTTTTTCACCGCACAGTATATAAAAGGACTCTTCATGAACCTGACGGAAGTCAGGCCCCAACACGAACAGCGACAAAGACATAAATAAAAATAACAATACGAATTTATATTATATACTTCATAAAATAAACCGTCCGATTTGAAACAGTATCCTGAAAAGAGACATTAAATTGATTTACGAGTCTTCTGAAACCGGTAAACCTAAAAACTTATCCATGAACTTGTCTATATTACTTTTAAAGAGAACGGTGGTAATAAACACCAGTCAGCTTGATAGCATATCATGACTATGCGACCCCCTGAGAATGGCTCTGCGACCCCCTGAGTATGGCTACGCGACCCCCCTAGAGGTCGCGACCCACAGTTTGTAAAACACTGCTCTATACTAATATAATAAAACTGAGAGCTTGTTTGTTGGTTTGGTCAATAAATACATTGTTGTTTAACAATATTGATCGCTCCCACTATGCCGATTAAATGATGCGGTTATGAAATGGGCATCGACAATGGCTGGATTACGAGTCTATTTTAATACCCTCGCTGCTTTATTGTCAAATAAACTGCCGGTTTCGTAACCGCACCCGGGAAGGAATAAGAATAGACTAAAACCATTTTTTTTTAATTATTTTTTTAGGTAGCTTTTTATTTATATTAGGTTATTTTTTATTTTATTTTAACAAGCTACTTCGCACGGGTAAGTAAGTAAATTATAGCCAAAAAGGCACCCGTGATGGTATTTATTTATTATGTAATAATTAATATTTAGGTGGGAGGAAGGTTATAAACTTCGTTAGGCCTACCGACCGGTCTCGTTACTACCGCCCATACAAATGCCAAAACCGTCAAGTGACCTAGTCATGTTCGATTTTAGTCTGTGGGTTCACCGGTTATCAAAAGACTCCTGCATCGATTTCTTGTCATCGAGGTGGTAGTCTCCTTTCAGGGTACGGTTACGACATGGGTAGTTGAATAAACAATAAGACAGCGAGTATATTAAAAGATACTCGTAAAGCAATTCGTCATTGTCGCGCCCCATTTCGTAATCGCATCATTTAGCCGGCATAGTGGGAGCGATAAATATTGTTTAAGAACAATTATTGATTGACCCCATTTATGGACTTTGTAGGTCTGCTCACCACCAGGTAGATACAAAGCCACATGTCGTGCTTCAATAAAAAAAAAGTAGTGTATATTTGCTATATGTCCTTTAACTTTATTGTTATTTTATTTGCTTTTTGAGCTGGCAGAAAATGCCTGAGGCATTAAGTTTACCTGTGTACATTTTTATTTTGTAACTTTGTGCAATAAAATATGATAAAGCTGAAAAGTTTGTTTGTTTGGTTGAACGCGCTAATCCCAGGAACTACTGGTTCAAATTGAAAAATGAGTGTTGGATAGCCCATTTATCGAGGAAGGCTATAGGCTACATAACATCACGCTGCGACCAATAGGAGCGAAGTAACAATGAAAAATGTTTTTTAAAAACGGAAAAATGATTTGTTTTGAGAGCGTACGCTGCGTAAAGTTAACAGTTAAAGTTACGCAGAAATACGTCGTAAATAACGCTAACGAATCTTTTGTATGAAAATGACATTTGAAGATGACGTCACTTTCGATTTTATCGTTGCAGAAATAACCAAAACGAGACAACAATAGTTATATAAGTTTGTTATCTCCCTCTCTTTCACGCTTCTGCGAAGTTCGAGCGTAAAAAACGACCATGCTCTTGGCTAGGGCGCCAGCCAGGGTAATAAATAAAATGCGTAGGAACCTGCGGGAAAAACCAGTTGTATATTGTTACTTAAATCTTAAGATAAAGGTTAAGTTTCACCCTTTAAACCTTTTTAATTGTGTTTATTAAATTTAAACAATATGCCTTCTACCGTCCGCGTACATAATAGGCATCGGCTGAAAATCAGCGCTACAGCGCAACCTGCTGTAGCTTGTGCTGAGCCGATTACCTGTTTGTCACCGCGCAATACGCATTCTGTTTATAGTTATAAGATATATTATAATAATTTGTCAAACTTGTTTGGTGTATAAATAAAGTTTTTCTTTCTTTCTTTCTTTCTCTCTTTCTAATAAAAATCAATATAAATACAAACCCTATATCTTACATAAACATATATATATATATATATATATCGTTAGCTACTTACAATATACACAAATAGAACGGAGAAATAGATACCGATACATACCGCACAAAATTGATCAGTAATTCTGTTTATTTAGACAGTGCGTGATTAAGAGTTGTCTGAAAACATTTAAAGATGGGCTCGTCTGATTAAGAGGCAATTTATTCCACTGGCGAGCTGCAGATACAGTATAAGAATCCGAATATCTAGTAGAAGATTTTTTTATTGCATCTGTATGGGCGGTGGTAACGGGACCGGTCGGTTTTCTCACTATAATGTAGCTATAGAGTTATATACCGTGCTTAAAAATAAATAAAAATATGGGTCAATTGTTTTTAATTAAAAACAAATAAATACCTTTCAAAGGGTCAACTAGTTTACAATGAATATGATTTAAAAAAAAATATTCGAAATACATTTAATTAACAACGCAATTCCAATTTTATTCATGCAACCTTGTGAAACTGTTTGTAAAATATGGTTCCTTATAAATAAGGCGATGAGCTCGCCATTTCTTCGGCGTAGACTCAGAATCCATCGGCGACAATAGTTTTTTTTTTTTTTTTTTTATTGGAGCACATCTTTATAGCTACCTGATGCTAAGGAGATCTACAAAGTCCATGAATGGGTCGTTCAATACATTTTTGTTTAACAACATTGATCGCTCCCAGTATATTATTTACTAATTGACGCGGTTACGAAATAAACAGCAATAAAAACTAATTTAATTACGAGTCTATAAATAATTAACTGGCCGTTTTGTAACTGCACCCTGAAATGAGACTATTTGTATTTTGTATGCAATAAAGATTTAAATAAATAAATATTACTTAGATAAGAAACCGATGCAGTAAACTCCTGAAAACCAGTGAACCCACAGACTAAAACCGAAACATGTCCAAAAACTAAGGTATTTAAGATCTAAGATAATTTTTAATCGTTTTCGATCCACTTCTAGAATCGAAACTACCCGTTCTTGCTACAGTACAAAATTAAATGCTACTATTTTCATACACAATCTCGACTGCCACCGCCGTTTTATGTGAAGGTCGGGAGTTCTATTATCTATCACTCATGGCAAAATAAAATTTGTACGATTTCTGTGTATAGCATGGTCTGGGTGTTTAAAAAAAAATGCATTAGTATTTTTGTTTCTGATACACATAGTATAAGCCTATAGCTAGTTTGTGAATAGGGAAAAAAGTGGAAATTTTTTTTTTCCTATTTTTTTATTATTAATCTTCTTTGAAACAACGAGCGCTGTAACAAAATGTGTAAATCCAATAAAATAAATACAAAAGTTATTCGACAGCCTCCGTAGACTAGTGGTTGTGTCTTTGACGTTGTATCCGGAGGTCGCGGGTTCGATTCCCACCCATGGCAACAAAATATTAGTACGCTTTTTCTGTACAGTTTGTCATGGTCTGAGTGTTTATAAAATATAATATGTATTATATCATTGCTTCTGGTACACATAGTACAAGTCTAGAGCTTAGTTTGTGACCAGAGCAATATGTGTAAATTGTCCTACATATTATTATTATTATTATTATTATTATTATTCACAATTTGAATACGGTTACTGTTTCTGTACATATACATATTATATTATACATATTATATACTTATTATTTTACTACTAACTACAATATGAGGCAATAAATAATTTGTATTTGTACCTATTTACAAACAAAATGATAGGCGAAACTTAGTTAACAAAAACTAGTATTCCGTAAAAAAAATGAAATGTACAAAAAACATCTGGTTGTATACTATACTAGCTGAACCTTCAGATTTCTAAGTAAAACCTTCAGAAAAACATGTCAACTCACGTACTGAAAAGTTGTCAACGTCACAAACACTAAAAAAAATATTCCACCCTGCTTAAAACGCGGCCGTCATTTGAACCGAACCCAAACTAACCTTTTAAGGTCAACTTAAAAATGTAAGAATTTTGAAATGTAAATAAAAGTGTTAGGTACCAAGAGAGCTAGCATAATTACGAAGAAGACAAAAACAGAAAATTGAATTACATAAATTCTGACAAAGTGTAAAATGCTTCCTTTATATTTTCTTTTAACAGAAAATGCATTTTGTTGTTTTTATAACAAAATTGCGTTCCTAATTTGTTGTAGTAGTTTAATTAATATGAATTTAAAAAGTTAATATAAATAGGTAAAATATAAAGGCACAATAGTTTAAATAAGCTAATTCAGCGATCTCGTAAGTGCGATCTCTAACCCTAGTCAAATATCTCCGAATATGTCGCGTGATGGTAAAAATCCGTCGGTGCCATAACTGCTTTGCTGCTTTATAAAATATCTAAATATATCTCAAATATTTATATATTATATATTATTATAATAGTACTTTAATAAACTTATATACCATTATGTTGTATTATCATTTGTAGGGGAGACTTTGAATTATGTCGCGACAATGTAAAAAGAAGACTTCGTCGATCTGTCTCGATACATTGGCTGTGTCCCACATCCGAAACACTTTACTGAGTGATGTAGAGGCTTTATAGTTTTTAACAGACAATTATACAAGGTCCCTGGTTCGAATCCCGGTGTGTACCAATGAGTTTTTAATTTAAAAAAAAGTACATTTGTATGACAACACCACTATAGTGCCCCGGAGAGCACGTTAAGCTGTCGGTCCCGGTTTCACTATACCAACTTGTGAAAAACAAAACTATTTATAGATGAGTTAATTGTTAAGTATATTCAAAACATCGCGACGAGCTAGCCACTTGTTCGGTGTAGACTCATACCATCGGCTACGACGAGGTGGGATTAAAAACCTCTCCGCTGGGTACCCTGGGGCCGTTTAGGCGGTCTCGGGCGCCGTAAGGCACCCGTGATGATGTATGTATATGTATGTAATTATACAATTGTGTAATTATATATATATATATATTTCTTCCGGCTTGATCTATCGCTTATTTTGATGCGATAATTCAGCAAATAACAAATATATTAATCTTGATGTTTATCACAGACTACTAAATATATCTTCTTGACTTCTGTGAGGCTTGTTGTGTTTATTGAGGCTTATTTGCTATATGTAATCTGATCTTTCTCTTGGTTGGCTATGATATCACCATTTCTTTCTCCTTTATATTTCTGTGATAACTTTAGGACGAAACTAATTATATAATAATATGTAGGACAATTTACACATATTGCTCTGGTTACAAACTAAGCTCTAGCCTTTTACTATGTGCGCCAGAAACAATCATATAATACATATTATATTTTATAAACACCCAGACCATGACAAATTGTACAGAATAACGTACTAATATTTTTTGTGTGGGAATCGGACTCACGACTTCCGGATACAAAGCCAACGGCGCAACCACTAGTCTACAGAGGCGGTCCATTATATCTACTATATATTTGTGGCAGCGAGACTCTGGAATATATATATATGTATAATATGTATATATATATTGATATGTATAACATATTATCGAATACATATATACCTATTAATATATACGATCACAAGAAACAGGATGGCGCCATCATCGTCGATACATCGTCGATTCTAGTTGCTTCCCACATCCGCAATAATTTACTAAGGGGACGTAGAAAAGTTTTTGAGGAGATTACTGCATCGATTTCTTGTCGAGGTGGTCGTCTCCTGAAAGGGTAGTTGAATTGACGATAAGACAGCGAGTATATTTAAATATACTCGTTATGCAATTCGACATTGTCACCCCCCATTTTGTAATCTCGTAGTTTAGCCAGCATAGTGGGAGCGATCAATATTGTTTAAGAACAATTATTGATTGATCTCATTCATGGACTTTGTAGGTCTCCTCACCACCAGGTAGATACAAAGTCATATGTCATGCTCCAATAAAAATAATAAAAAGTAGCTTTCGAAAAAGCACAACCCTTCAAATACCGTTATTATAGTTCTTTAGAGGTTTTAGTTCGACTTTTAGTACAATGTTCTTAAAATTATTAGGTATATTTGTAGCATTTCCTGTAAAGAAGGGTTATCGAATACCTAAATTTTAGTTTCTCTGTTGATCCTAGAGCGATCGCGTTCTCCCAAGAAATTAGTTTATTATACAACGGAAACGCCGCGTCACCAGAATGTTGGGTACTATGCTGCACGGTATAAATATTGATATTCGACGGTGATGTTATACTTTTTTTTAAAGTTTGTATGTTACTTTTTACAACTAGTTATTACTGATAATAAAAATGATAACAACGAATTGGGCTAGAAATTTAAAGGGGTAATGCAGCTGGAGTTCTCGGTACGTGTGCGGCCTCAGAGGAAATCTTTATTAAATATTTAATTTAATTTAGATTTATACTTTATATATTTTTACTGGTTTTTAAATATACGTGGTGGCCGAGTTGGTTAGACCTTGGACTTAAAAACACTTAGGTCCCTGGTTCGAGTCCCGGTGTGTACCAATGAGTTTTTAATAAAAAAAAATATGTACATTTGTTTGACAACACCACTATAGTGCCTCAAGAGCACGTTAAACTATCAGTCCCGGTTTCCCTATACCAACTTGTAAAACTGTTTATAGATGGGTTATTGAGTCTATTCAAAACATCGCGACGAGCTAGCCACTTGTTCGGTGTAGACTCATAGCATCGGCTACGACGAGGTGGGATTAAAAACCCTTCCGCTGGGTACCCTGGGACCGTCTAAGCGGTCTCGGGCGCCGTAAGGCACCCGTGATGATATGAATGTGTATGTATGTATATATTTTTAAATGCTATACTTTAAATAAACTAACGTAAATAGTGTAATTATTATAACAATATTTTTTCATAATAATAATGTTAGTACTAATAGTTTTTTTTTAAAATATATTGAGGAGTTTATTAGAGATTTTGTCTATAAAGTAAACGTAAATATACATAAATAAATTCTATCGATATGGTAAGTATGAAAAAAAATAGTTAATAACTTTATTGAACTATTTAATTTTTACCTATTTGCTATATAATAATAATTAATAACGTCGTTGTAAAATATAATCTGTAATATTTTGTTGGTAAAGTGGATAAAAGTATTCCAAACAATTTACTTATAGCAATTAAAAACTTACCTCTTTTGTTAACACTAAATAAATAAAAACCACATTTTTCGAAATAATAAAAAAAAATAAGCACTTTAAAATATTTAACACTACACTGTATTAAAACTTTTCAAAAAAAAAAAATTTTACGAAATTTTCACTGAAAAACTTTCGTGAAAATTGAAATTTCAAGATCTTTCAGTTTTCACAGTACGTCTGTACTTAACCGCGTCGCGTCAACGACTAATATTCCTATTGCAATGTAACAAAGAGCTTTTATTGTAGATACTGACAATTTATTCAAGCGTTTGTATTGAACATTTTCAGGCTGTGTCTACTGTAACTTGATTTGCACGTCGTTACATAGGCTATCTACGTACTATTATTTTTTGAGTCGTTGCACATAGATAATGAGATTTAGAAAAAAATGGATTTTTAATTAATATCTCTAGTAATAATAAATAATAATACTAACAGAATAATGATCAAGGTAAGAAATAATATTAAATTCAGAAGCTATTTAATGCAACCAATTTAAATAGAGGAATATGGAGTATGGTATAATGGTGCTTTTTTTCGAGGAACCATGAAACTATTATATATATATATATAATCCAATTTATATACTTGTATAATTATTACTAGATGCTCGTCCCGGCTTTGCACAGGTGTACCAATAAATAAAATGTCACCCCCACTCTGTATTCATTCACTTTTTTTATATAAACTATTTTTTTTTACTTTTCCATTCGTATACTTTTTGCATTTCATGAAAATTTGATCATTGGTTTCGGAACGCAAAGAGTAACTTTGATGTTTATTTATAGAAAAGATGTATAGTGAGTAAATGTATTTTTAATGCCAAATCATGTTTTTTTTTTTTTTTAAATCTTAAAATTTTTGGTTTGGTCCACCCTTATCACTTAGGGGTATAAAAATAGTTTACGACATAAAAAAGCATAAAAATCAGTCAAGCCGTTTCGGAGGAGTTAGGTTACATACACTGTGACATGAGAATTTTATATATTAGATTAAGAAAGTAAGCGTCACGATTTTTTCCAAGATTATGTGGAGGAAGAAAAATAATTCATCTGGGTAATGTTTTTGGTACAAATAATGTGATAAATGTTGTTGGTCAATCTCTCAAAGGTTAGCTGGTGCAATAAAGAATTATTCATTCATACACTTAACCACTCGGCCCCAGCCTAGTGGTTAAGTGGTGTCTTTTTTCTGGTACCTCCACATACAAGCCTAGAGCTTAGTTTATATAACATCACGCTACGATCAATGGGAGCGAAGTATCAATTAAAAATGTTGCAAAAACGGGGAAAATGTATTCTTAGGCAGCCACTAGTCTTTGAAGCGGTCATAATAATCTCATAGCAAAATAAATGGAGTCTTTTGTCCTTTAGATACCTCGCATTAGAGATCGCGTGATAGAAGAGTATTGTAGTGAATTCTGTACAAGTAATGACCAAATTAAGTGCAATGAAGAATTTTAGTGATCTATATAATATATATAAATGAATTCCTATTTCCCTTGGTCACGGCACCACTCGTGAACGGATGGACCGATTTCGCTAATTCTTTTGTTGTGTTTGTTATTGTCTGGAGAAGGTTCTTATGAATGAGAAAATATAAAAAAAATGCGAGATAAATTAGAAAATTTAAGAATACTCAACCACCATATTAAATTATTAACCTTATCGCTTTTGACAATTAAAACTTTTTTAATGTTACCTTATGGGCGTTTAACATAACATTGACAGAGTGCATCAAAGAGGATATAAAAATATTGTTTAAAAAAGATATAAAAAAAAAAAAATCTTAGTGCACATCACGGTTAGTATTAATATTAGGTTTAATCACGCCTAATATTAAAAGTTCAACTTAATATGGAGTTTTGGTAAGTTTGGATAGACTAATGCCCGATTTCACCAACTCTAAGGGGCTCCCTTAACGTCGTTAAGGGACAATTAATGACAGTTATTTCATAACAAAAATATAGCTAAAACAATCAATTTAGATTTTTTAACGATATAATAATTTATTCATCAACAAAACTTAAAAATAACATGAATACCTTAATAATCAAATAAAACTACTATAATAAATAAAAAAAATCGTCCATATCGCTGCCAATTAGTAGGGTTCCCAATAAGCTGGCCGCGTTACCTCGCTGTATAGCTACGCTTATTCGCTGTGCTAGAAACGAGGCAGCTCATGGGTCACCTCATAAAATATTTATATATTTTATGAGCTCCTAGACCCCACGGCCCCATGGTTTCGACCTCAAACGACTCAAATATGTAGTCTCTACTGAGAATTGCATATTTGCGCCGTTTGAGGTTTTCCGCCGAGAGAGCAGCAGCGCCAACCTTTTGCGAAGTTCCTGGCAGATGAGACAGTGCAAAAGTATGGGCGCAAGTCGCGTCCCATACCAAACACCGTCCACCAGCCCAGGGAACCAGCGTCATTCCATTCGGCCTCTTACCATCGTCTCTAGCCAGTCCGCTAGGTTCTAATACAGATGGGACAGAGGCAGTGGTAAGGGCCCGATGTAGAATATTATTTAAGTTGTCGTGTCGCGATATTCTTCTGGCGCTTTTAACACATGTAAGACCGTGGTGACCAAGTTGATCGTCCATCTCTCCACATTGGCAGCGATGTGGAAGATTAGACCTAGCCCCTTAACGTAAGCAAATAGCTAAACGAAATGTAGACCTATCTAGTAGCGTACCTATCTTGGATGATGGTAATGCTTGTAACCATTTTGTACTATTATTTCTTCTGTGCCATTGCCCAGATTCCCATTGAGCTAATAGACGAGCACGCTCTGCAGGGGTATTATTAACACTATATAGGATCAGGAGGGGTAAATATAAGACATCCTATATTTCGGGTAAAAATAAGACAACTCAAAACTATATTTAAATAATAATTTTTTGAACACCTAATAATGTTTAAAAAAAATCCTTGTGTATAAACAACTACAACATAAATTTTAAATGTAATAATTTTATTTAATTGTATATAATAAAATATATTTTTGTTAGCAACAACATTTTTGGCGCGAAAACTTTCCGCTGCATTCAACAATCTTTTTATATAGCGCGCTCTCTTATTAACTCGAGCTGTCATGTTCAGTTGGTGAGTACACGACTTGAGCGTTACTTGCGCGGGAGGGCGGCTACTTCAGTGTATCTATAGCTAGCGGCCACTTAGGACCTGTTCTTTTCGTGGGGAAAAAATAAGACATACGAAGGGGAGAAAGTGAGTGGGGTGAAAATAAGACAAATAATAGAAATACCTAGTTCATACAAAACTTACAATGCCACGGAAGTATGTGCGAAAACAAAAACCTTATACAAATGAACAAATAGAGGAAGCATTAGATAAAATAAGAAGTAACCAATTGTCTTTTGGAGAAGCTGAAGAAAAATTTCATATTGACAAATCTTTATTATGGAGGAGAATAAATAATTTAAATACACAGAAGCAAGGAAAAATAACAGTTTTAAATAAGGCAGAAGAGGTAGAATTAACAGATAAAATTAAAATAATGGCTAAGTGTGGATGGGCACTAACAAGATCAGAAATTAAATTAATAGTTTCTACATATATACAACAAAATAATATTAAGAATCCCTTCAAAAACGGCTACCCCGGTAAAGACTGGATGCAATTATTTTTTAAAAGAAATGGCTTGGTAGGTAAAAAAATGGAACAATTAGAAAAATCTCGGCGTCAGGCTACCAGTGATCCATTTATCATTTATAATTTCTATAATATTTTAGATAAAACTATGACAGCTTTGGATTTACACGATAAACCTCATCAAATTTGGAATCTTGATGAGACTAGTTTTTCATCGGATCCAACACAAATAAAAGGCGTTACTGGAAAGGGTCAAAAGGCCCACAGAATTATTCAAGGGTCTGGTAAAGATAACACGACGGTAATGGGATGCATTTCAGCTGGAGGAATATTGCTACCGCCCTTAATTATTTTTAAAGGGCAGAATCTTTGGAGCTCTTGGCAAGGCAATAATGACATTCCAGGAACAACCTACGCATGTTCAGAAAAGGGTTGGATGCTGACTAGCATTTTTAATGAGTGGTTCGCCAATTTTTGTGCAGTGGTCAAACAAAGACCTTTACTGGTAATTTTTGACGGTCACGTCACACATTTAGATCCGACTACAATCAAACTTGCTCTATTTTGAAACTGCCAGCTCATACCACTGATCTATTGCAACCAATGGATCGCAGTTGCTTTGGACCAATTAAATACAAGTGGAATGAACATCTGATAGAATGGCAGAGATTAAATCTAAGAGCTCTGAGTAAGTCTGAGTTTTGCGATCTCTTGTGCGAGGTATGGCGTGATGGCCTTTCTGAAGAAGTAATAAAAAAATCATTTGAAGTTACAGGCATTTATCCCGTTAATAAAGATGTTTACCCAAAAGATCGTCTGGACCCAACCAAATTAGAAAGATACAATACACTTCAGTCTTCTAATGAAATGATGGCGGATCCATTAGATTTATTTTCGGATTCAGAACATAACACATTTGATACCAGCAATAAACCTAATATATCTACATCACCTAAAAACATAGATCAATGTGATTTACCTCCATCACCCTCTATAATCACAGACAATACTGCACCATCATGTTCATTCGAATCATTGTTGCAAAATAAAATAAACCATACCAACCCAAAAACAGGAAAGAAGCGAAAAATAGATGGAAGAGGAAAACTTTTAACGAGTGAAGAATATCTTGAAAATATAAAACGCTTAGAAAAATTAAAAGATAAGAACGAAACTAAAATACCTAAAAAAAACGAATAATACACAAACAAAAAAGTTAAAAATATAAAAGATAAGACTCAGAAACCGAAACGGACATCGAAGATATCGAAGTACCATACGAAGAGGAAAGCGACATAGAAAACCTCTCTGTCAGAAATAATAAATCAACAACAGAGCGAAGACACCGACTATGAAAATCAATCTAATCCGTTTAACGATGAACTCAATTCTCTATCAACAATTAAGATTGGAGACTTCATTCTTGTCGCTCTGTTTTCAAAGAAAATCAAGAAACATGTAGCTAGGGTAGAAGCAATTAATGAATATTTTTTAAACGTTGTATATTTAAAGCGATCACGTAAAATAGTTTTTGTATACCCTGATATACTTATTAATTATTCTGTTCTAAAAGAAGAAGTCATCATGAAGTTACCACCTCCAACAACAAACGCCACTAAACGAGGCGCCCTAATTTTCGACATTAGATTCGAAAAATATCATGTGGAGTAGGTTAATATTGTCTCAATTTTAAACTATTAAAAAAAGTTTTTTTTTGTTTTTGATATATTTGTTTTATATTGTTATTATATTTGTTTTTACAATATTAGTTTCTACAAATTTAAGTTTTATTTTAATCTCCTATTACGTTCTTAAAGTTTTCGGTGCCAAATTCTGTTATATCTTGTTATACCAATAACAAGAGTAATTAATGTGATTTTTCTAATAGTGGTCTAGTTGTAAGAATATATGTTAATTAAAATTTAATAAAAGTTTTTGTATCATTTTTACCCATTCTGTCTTATTTCTTACTCCGTTTGTAAAAAAACCTAAATACGTACAAGATATAAGCTGTTTTATTTTTAACCTTCAGTGACTTATTTTTACCCCTTTACGGCGGTTAAATATGAGACACTCATATGTTTAAAAATATGGGTAGATGTAAGGACTATCGTAAGAAAAATTATTTTATCTGATAGATAATAAATAATTATGCATTATTAGTTCAAAGTATATATTTTAAATCATTTCTTACAGTGACAGATATTAAAAGTTATAGTATTTGTCTCATATTTACCCCTCCTGACCCTATATATATATATTTAAATCGCAGAAGACTTCTTTCGTCTTTTTATTGTCGAAACTTGTTGCATCCACTACTTCCGTAATCTTTTTAATGATTTAGAATGTGAATACTATCTTTTGAATAAAAATGCATTGGTTATTTAAAGATTTTATTTATATTAAACGGGACGATATTCAATTTAGAAAAATTTTCACTAACTTTCAACGTCCTTTCATGGTGATAATGATATAGAACACTGTATATTTTTGTGTATATGTTAAGCATTTAACGTATGATGTGCGTCCGTTTTTGACTTAAACTATATTGCACACTGTATTTTTCCGCATATTCACTATGCATTTCGCCTTTATCGAGCGTCCTTCCTTAGCGGAAACTTATGGCACCTACCTACCTATTACTTCATATATTGGTATATTGAGCAGTTTGCTAGCGTTAAGAGACCTAAAAAATATTCGTCTATTCACTTTGTTAGATCAGATAGTAGAGTATAGTACTTACTATACTTTACTAATTGCACTGAGGGCTGATGAAAAGCCAGATGCACTATAAAAATGCTAAAAAAAATACCATCACGGGTGCTATGAGGCTCCCGAGAACCGTTGTCCCACCCACCCATCTAGGAGCCAGCCTTATTGTCAACGATTTAACTTGATATTCAATTGTAAAGCGACATAATCACTCATCCACGGCAGTTTTTTTTATATTTTTTTATAAGATTTATGGTAAAAAATATAATATTTTAGAAGAAATTGAGGACCTACATAATCACAATATGAGACAATGTTCTTAGCTATCCATGGATTTGACCTGCGGGTGCCGGGTCTTCGCGTGGTTGGAAGGCAGGGTAATGAACTGCAGCGTTTCCGGACTTGAGACCGCGAAGTAGGTTAAAAGGCCTTTTGAACTCTCACCTGCACTGTGTTCAATACCCTCTACTCAACCAAATACGATATGACACTGTTAGCGCCATTTTTAGAAAAGTTTCGACGGCTGATCTCGGAAGGCCAATATCCGTCAATAAACGATGCAAAGACTTTGCTGGAATTTCTCTTGCACCAACTTCCACTGCATAAAGTTGAGTTTTAAATCCGATTCTAGTAATTTCGTTTGTGAGATGAAAATATTTGTTCGACCTGATGTTGTAGTCCTTAAGAATTTTTGTTTCCCACGGAACGGTGAGTTCTATAAGTATTACTTTCTTCAAGCACCGAGAGTACAGCGGTATGTCTGGTCTATAGGCTGAAACTGCTAGTTCGTCTGAAATTTTGAATGTATCCATGAATATTTTCCAGTCCTTTGCTTTGTCCAGGATTGACAAAGGTTTACTTTAAGTTTTCTTGAGTTGTCCCTCCATAAGTAGTTAGTCTTTCATTTGTTAATAATGCTTTTCTGGCTCTAGCAATATTGAGACTTACAGCTTCATGAAAAAATTCCAGAAATTTATAATGTCTGTGCGAATAATGGCATTTTCAAGTAGAGTCTTGCACCCAGCAAGTATATGTCTGGCAGGCCCTACAGCTACACCGCACAATATACATGTCTTATCTATTGCTTTCCCCCATCTTACCAGATTACTCTGATTAGGTAGGGATATTTGAAAGGTATTAAGATAGAACTTAATAAGAGCCAATCGTACATGAGTGTGCGCCATTTCAGGGCTGGAAGAATACAAACTTCCCCCATAGTGTCACGTTACACCTGCTCCATATTATATTTATGTATTTTATTTTATTTGTCTTCATATCATTTCATACATTTTTTTAAAATGACCACCAAATGTATCATAATACACCGTTTTCAGGGAAAATTCCAGGTAGTAAACACATGGTTAAATTGGTTAATATTTGTATGTAATACTCCAGAATTTTGACAGCTAGAAATTTCCCTTCTGTGAACGTTCCAAATTTTTCATTTAGTTTTCACGAAAAGTTAGGCTTTGGTTATCAAATCAGATTCCTAACATTTTGAATTTAAATTTTAATTATATAAACTATGTATTAGGTAATATTGTAAATTAAAACATATTCTTTTGGTATTTTCACATTTTTAGACACTTAAAACGCCAAATCTTAGCGTCTCCTCTGACCGCTAGGTAGCTTCAAAAATTTCCCATACTAACCCTGGCACTCTATAAATTAAAACTAAATATGAATTTTAATCGTAGAGCTCTAAAATCGTCTTTAAATATCTCGGACCGGCGATTTTTTGTCAGTCTCGAGGAAGCTTAAGAAAGAAGAAGAAGTCTAGCTACAGTGGCAGTGATCGACTGGTTCTCATCCTTGAAACCTTAAACCTGCTACATCGAGAACCAGGCCCGATCCTGTCACACTTCCTTGAAGACTCCGGATCCTGGAGTTGTGGCCTCCGGGATTTGCCTAGACTCCACTTCGCTCGGGCGTCTGCTCTGAGGGTTGGAGAACCTCCTTGTGCTGCAGGACCTCGCCTCGGGCTTCGAGCCTTGAGTGACGAGGCCATCTGACTTCTCGTCTCAGGCATTGGCCTGAGAGACGGGAATTCACATCTTCGTGTACGGCTGCCTCTACAGCCGTGCCGCCCGCCGTCTGCGTGCTGCCGTCGTGCCGCCGCCTTCTCCTTGCTGCCGTCATCGTGCCACAAGCCACTGCTTCACGGACCTCACCTCAGGCCTAGAGCCTTGAGAGTCGAGGCCATCTGAGTCCTCGTCTCAGGCGTCAGCCTGAGAGACGAGGCCTCGCCTCATCGTGTGCGGCTGCTACAGTCGTGCGTGCTTGCTGCTGCCATCGTGCCGCCGCCTTCCTGCTTGCCTGCCTACATCTGCTGCCGTCGCCTGTCTAAGTACCAGTCTGCGTGCCAGTCGACGTGCCAGTCCTCGAGCCTGTCCCTCGTCAGTCCCTCCAATCTTCCCATACTATGCGGTCAGAGTTTTAGTTTATACTAGGCATATCCATTGTAGGCAGGGCCAACATTTATTAGGTAGGTCTTATATAGTTACTGTACTCAAAACAAACTTTACTTGTAAATATACCTTATTTTAAATAAACTTGTTTAAACCATTTAATCTTTCATTTTATTTTAAATATCTTAAAACCCCCCCGCTACATTGGCGCCCAACGTGGTTGAGTACAGTTCCTATAACTACACTTTTCACCTAGGTACACACCTTCTTTATATTTTTTAACTTAGGAATTTCATTAATATTTTAACTTAAAAACTGTAAATATATTTTTTTTGTTTTGTAAATATTCTGAAACAAAAAACTTGATAGTCCAATTTATTATTTGGAATTTTCTTTAAAAAAAAAAATCTTAATTTGATTTTCTTTTAGTAATTTTCTTTTAAAATTAATTTTCTTCAATTTACTTAAGCCAAATGGATATTAAAATAATAAAATTGCATTTTCTTAATAATTCAGAATTAACCTACGAAGTCTATATCAGATATCGTGAATCTTATAATAACTAAATTTTGATACTATAGAAATCTTAAACCTTGATTTTTTTTTAAATAAATAAGTCATTTTCAAAATTCTAAAATGACTTATAACGTCTATGACTTATTCCCACATTATATAACGTCCTGTTTATTTTCGCTTTATATTGGCTATAAAATCTTTTAAAAAAAACACTACTTAAAACCTAATATAATTATTTTGCTTAAAAATAATTTTCTAAAAGACTATGATGTCATAGATATTTTTATCTATTCTTTTTAAAACTCTTAAAATAAATTAAAAAACCTATTCCTTAAAACTGTTTTTTTTTATTTAAAAAAAAACTCGTAAATACGTTTAAATAATTTTGTTTTTAATTATAACTCTTTAATATTGTTATATGTACATTTGTAAATATCACCTAGAAATCTTTATTAAGTTTTATAAACTGTACATATATTTTAAACTTGAGTCCTAGAATTACTACTTTATTTTATAGACACATCTTAGAACATAGTCTTAAACTTATACCTAGAACTTAAATAAATGGTTCTTGGGATTGTTTATTTTACATATTTAATGATTTGAAACTTGAATTTACTTATAAAATTATAATTTTACAGTTTTTTTTTACTACTATGAGTAAAATACTTGTTCTAAGGGTCGTAGACCATAAAAACATTTCTTAAACTTTATTTGTTTTACCTAAAAAGAAATCTTTTGGCTTAAGTAAAGATATTTTTTTAACTTAAATAATTTATAATATTTTATGTTTTACCTGGAACCTTAAATCTTGAACTGCTACAAACTTTTAAAACATAAAATCTTTTCATTTTCATGATTCATTAACCTCATTAAATACTATATATTTCTTAATTTTTGGCACTATTTCTATCTTAATTTATGTATGTCTATATTTATTTTCTACGGAGTGGAACGACAACTCCTTAAATATGCCTTACGTCGTCAATTATATTATTATTTTATGTATGTTTGTTTGATCAACCTTATATTTATGTATTATATTTTTTTAAAAAGCGGATGACAACGACTCTCTAAATAAGCCTACGTTGGTATTGTGTTTTCTTACCTTCTTTGAGAAATACAATATTCTTTCTTAATGTACTTCTATCAAGACCTATGCTACAACCTTGGTAGAAAGTACCCTTCTCCTTGAAAAACTCCCACCAGGCCGATTGCTACAAACCTGGTGAGGGGTACACTCCTTGAAAAACTCCCACCAGGCCATTTGCTACAAACCTGGTGAGGGGTATTATACTTTGCGCCTGGGAACTAAACCCAGGGCGGGGTATTTGACTTTGCGCCTGGGGACTAAACCCAGGGCGGGGTGCTATAATTACAGGAGCGGATACGGTAACTCCTTTATCAAATAAGCCTAGCCGACAACTACTGTGTCAAGAACTTTTCTTGTACCATATCTATCTAAATTATTTATTATCTTTTATATCTTCTTGAAAAATTTTTCGGGAAGCCTAAAAATTTTATGGGGAAATGGGGGTATATGTCACGTTACACCTGCTCCATATTATATTTATGTATTTTATTTTATTTGTCTTCATATCATTTCATACATTTTTTTAAAATGACCACCAAATGTATCATAATACATCGTTTTCAGGGAAAATTCCAGGTAATAAACACATGGTTAAATTGGTTAATATTTGTATGTAATACTCCAGAATTTTGACAGCTAGAAATTTCCCTTCTGTGAACGTTCCAAATTTTTCATTTAGTTTTCACGAAAAGTTAGGCTTTGGTTATCAAATCAGATTCCTAACATTTTGAATTTAAATTTTAATTATATAAACTATGTATTAGGTAATATTGTAAATTAAAACATATTCTTTAGGTATTTTCACATTTTTAGACACTTAAAACACCAAATCTTAGCGTCTCCTCTGACCGCTAGGTAGCTTCAAAAGTTCCCATACTAACCCTGGCACTCTATAAATTAAAACTAAATATGAATTTTAATCGTAGAGCTCTAAAATAGTCTTTAAATATCTCGGACCGGCGATTTTTCGTCAGTCTCGAGGAAGCTTAAGAAAGAAGAAGAAGTCTAGCTACAGTGGCAGTGATCGACTGGATTCTCATCCTTGAAACCTTAAACCTGCTACATCGAGAACCAGGCCCGATCCTGTCACACTTCCTTGAAAACTCCGGATCCTGGAGTTGTGGCCTCCGGAATTTGCCTAGACTCCACTTCGCTCGGGCGTCTGCTCTGAGGGTTGGAGAACCTCCTTGTGCTGCAGGACCTCGCCTCGGGCTTCGAGCCTTGAGTGACGAGGCCATCTGACTTCTCGTCTCAGGCATTGGCCTGAGAGACGGGAATTCACATCTTCGTGTACGGCTGCCTCTACAGCCGTGCCGCCCGCCGTCTGCGTGCTGCCGTCGTGCCGCCGCCTTCTCCTTGCTGCCGTCATCGTGCCGCAAGCCACTGCTTCACGGACCTCACCTCAGGCCTAGAGCCTTGAGAGTCGAGGCCATCTAAGTCCTCGTCTCAGGCGTCAGCCTGAGAGACGAGGCCTCGCCTCATCGTGTGCGGCTGCTACAGTCGTGCGTGCTTGCTGCTGCCATCGTGCCGCCGCCTTCCTGCTTGCCTGCCTACATCTGCTGCCGTCGCCTGTCTAAGTACCAGTCTGCGTGCCAGTCGACGTGCCAGTCCTCGAGCCTGTCCCTCGTCAGTCCCTCCAATCTTCCCATACTATACGGTCAGAGTTTTAGTTTATACTAGGCATATCCATTGTAGGCAGGGCCAACATTTATTAGGTAGGTCTTATATAGTTACTGTACTCAAAACAAACTTTACTTGTAAATATATCTTATTTTAAATAAACTTGTTTAAACCATTTAATCTTTCATTTTATTTTAAATATCTTAAAACCCCCCCGCTACAATAGTAAGCCATTAATTTTGTACTTCTAGGGGAATCGCGTGAACTCTGTAGCCATGCTCTTTATTGTCCTTAAGGAAATATTTAATAACATCTTTATCACAATCCTTTTTCTTCCAACCAAACCCCCTTCTGCTGATCTGTGCACCGCTCTTAAATGATTTATGGAAATAAAGTCTTGACTTCCTCTCAGAGGCATCATCATCATGAGTCTTTTGGGAGAGAGGATTTGTTGCTTGTACAACTTAGATGGCTTTTTAAAATTCACCCTAAATTGTTGTTGTCCCCTGAACAGCGAGTCGTCAGCGCGCTGTGCTAATCCAAGCCAAGACTTAAGTTTTCTTATGACAGTTGCATCCAGATTTACCAGAAGAGTTTTGTTGAAGTCGTATACAAAAAAAAGCCATGTTAGGTATTTGTCATAAATCCAAGCTTTCTTGACATTACTAATTGGCTGTTGATCTACCTTGTTGAAATCATTAATAAAGCGTTCCACAAACACATCTAAGGATGCCGTTCTTCCTCTAAAATCGATCCTTCTGCGCATAAATTTGAAAGGCTTCCTCTACTTTCCCTGTCCAATTTTTTTTTGGAGAGACATTGAAGACGTTTTTTATTTTTTATTAAACCCAACCTTGTAAAATTACAACATTATTACATAACTAGGGTGGAGAAGTACTGTTGAAGATATATGCAGAAAATACTTTTAACGCAACCGCGTTAATATAATAATATAATAAAGGTGCTATATTAACACAATTAAAACAACAAATCTCCGAAACATTTGAATATATTTGGCAATGTCACAGTAAATCTTCTAAATTAGTTTACAAGAATAATTTATTACTTTCGTTTATTAATCTAAGCTTTCGTCAGTCGGTTGTTAATAAGTCCAGCAACCTTTAGTTTGACCATTGATCCGAAAATGCTATGGCTATGTCCAGCATTGATTTAACAATATTTGTTCGTCTGTACATAGTACAATAGATCTCATGATAATATATTAAACCCATCATTGGTCTCCGTAGAACCATTATATGTATTTGTCAGACGCCATAATTCCTGGTCCACAGCATATCCAGATACAAATATTTCATGATCACCTGAATATCAGCATGACTAGGATAAGATAATTTTAATGGAGGTTACACATTTACGCCGTTCGGTGTAGAGAAAATGGGAACCTGGGGACCATCAGCCATAAGTTTCGTCAAAGAATTAATAAAACGTTTAGTTGAGGAATTATTCGAGAAGCAGTATTCTGAGTTGTATCATCAACTGCACTTTTCACTCAAGGAAAGTCTATCTCGTTCTACCTTTCTTGATTTGATATTTGGTGGAAAAAGGCAGACGTCCCTTGAGTGAAAGTGGAGTGGAAAACACAACTTAGAATACGGGGGTAAGTCTCAGTATTGCTAGAGCCAGAAAAGGATTATCAACAAATGAATTTTATTTTGTAAAGGAGAGACCACTAAAAAAAAGGCAAAGAAAACCTTTCTTAATCCTAGACAAATTTTTGGTTATTAAGTAGAATTGCAGAGAATTATTGATTATTAATAAGAAATAATTACAGAGTGTGAAGATGAGTTTGAAAAGAAGCCGTATTGACTTTTTTGAAGTGAAAGGAGAAGATTCTTCCAGAGTGATGCTGCGGCTACTGTAAAAGAATTTGTATATCTCAAGTCACGTTACCACCAACAGATGCAAAAATCGTCGAGTGACCTAGTCATGTTTCGGTTTTAGTCTGTGGGTTCACTGGTTTTCTGGAGACTACTGGATCGATTTATTGTCGAGGGGGTAGTATCCCGCTTGGTACGTTTATAAAACGGGTGGTTGATTTGACGATAAAGCAGCGAGGATATTAAAATATGTAATGCGCATACGTCCATATCGCCACCCATTTCGTACCGCATCGTTTAGCCTGCATAGTGGGAGCGATCAATATTGTTAAACAATATAGTTTTACTTAGTCCATGAATGACCACATTCATGGAATTTGTAGGTCTGCTTAACTTCAGGTAGATACAGAGTCACATGCCGTGCTCCATTAAAAAAAACTATATAATACATATTATATTTTATAAACACCCAGACTATGACAAACTGTAGAGAAAACGTACAAATTTTTAGTTTAATATTTCCCTCTTCTAGTTCCTCATTAATACGATTCACCGTCACGTTTTTTATGCGACCAGCCAAAACGAAGTCAAAAAATCACTAGATACTACTAATAAACAAAAACAAGCAAACGCGTGACCGCGTGACGGACGTGACGTAAGATACTAATGATACTAAAAATGTATATAAATCTATACGACGAGGTGGGATTAAAAACCCCTCCGCTGGGTACCCTAGGGCCGTCTAGGCGGTCTCGGGCGCCGTAAGGCATCCGTGATGATATTTGTGTATATATATATATATATAAATTATACGCCGTTCGTTAGTCTCGCTAAAACTCAAAAATGCCTTGCCCGTTTTGAATATTTTATTTCTTATATATGTATTGTTCTCTTAAATACATGGGTAATTAAAAAGGAGAAATAATAGAGAAAATCCTAACTTAACAGTAAAACAAATCCTAAGGGGGTGAAAATAAACAAAATATTTTTTTTACAAATGTTAATATTTCGATAATAAAACACACTTCAAATTTGAACACATACTATTCTTTGAAAATTAATTCAACTTGTTCACCATTTTCAAAAGTTCAATATGAAATAGAGTGATGGGTGAAAAAATGTTTAAGGGGAGTTTCATATATTTTATGATCAATTTATATCTCTGGAACGGATCGGTACTACAAACTTGAAAACTTGCATATAGAGTTGTATTATAATAATAATAGACAAGTGTTTTTCTTTTAATTTTGTTCAACAGGTAATGGTCTCCGCCTTAGTACCAACGTATAATTATTCTTCCAGTTATAATCACGGGTAATTAATTGACAGATGGCTTAAAATTTGTTCCAAAGTTCCTTAAATACGGTTTAAGTGTTCAAATAATGATTAGTTAGCAAACGTTTAAGCACTCCGATGGAAGGGTCCCGTCTGATGTTAGAGAAGGCAAATTCCTAAAATATATTTTGGTCCAGTAGATCGAAGTATATATATTTTTTTTATTTCTCTATCTAATTATGTATCTCGCTCTTAATTGCGTATGCGTTGAGGTAAATACTCGTTTAACCGACAGATAAGTTATAGTGTATATACTAGTGTGAATGTCCATAGATTTCCAGACATTAACACTAGTTTCTTATAGCAAAAACAATAGCTTTCAAAATAACGAAATAAGTCTTCAAAAGTATTCTTCGTCCTAGATTGTTTTATTTATATTCAGTGGTTTAGTAAACTGAGCTTTACTGAACCGTGAGTTCAGTCGCGGTGAACACACAGACGTCGCAATCGTCATATTCGGTTTAAATAATTTCGTTTCACAGTGAAGCCCCTGTAACGGCGGCGGGGGACAAACGCCCGTTAGGATAGTAAACACTTTCAGTCTGAAACTTATGGCCTTATTCATAAAAACTTGATGAGTCCTTCAAGAAGGTTTTCTCTCTTTTACGTAGGTAGAGTACCTATAGTCTTTCTTTTTTGTTAAAAAAAAGAGACAAAACCTTCTATAACTAAAGTGTTCTTAAAAGACTCAATAAGTTTTTATGAATACCGGTGTAAATCTTTAATATTTATATATATTCTGTCCGTGTGTATGTGACTAAACTACTCATAAACAAATGGATAGATTTAGATGATTTTTTGTGTGTGTTTATATGGAATCAAGAATGGTTTAGATTCACTATTGGACCCCGGTGATGCTGCGATCGGGTTCTTGGTTTTAGAAGTTTTGCTTTTGGCAATTGAATGACGAAACGAAAATATTGTAATGTCAAACTTAATGGAAAATGACAATAACGTTAAGAACGTACGGATAGGACAACGTCTGCCAGGTTCGCGTATATTTATACTTAATATATTTTTCACTTCTCATGCTCTGAAAGTGCTTATTTGTGCAGGATATAGGCTGCACAAAATCGAATTTTGTGCACAAGCGCATTAACGTATCTACTCATAAATGTATGCGACGGATTTAAGACAATACATTTTTGGTAGGTAATTTATATTAAGTAATATATCTATATTAAGGCAAAGAAAATGAGCCATATACATACACACATACACAATAAAATGTTCATAGATAGAATTTATTATTTTATAATATTTACTTAAATTTATTTGCCTTATGTGTTCAAAACTGTACTAATTTTACTTTTAATTTAAATTAAAGAAATGTTATGTTGTACTACTGTTTTATTTACTCATATTCATCTTATTCAAAATTATTAAAATAACATACAAATACTTATTAAAATAATTAAATATACCTAATATATTTTTCAATTAAATTTATTAAAACTTACAAAAGAATGTAAAAGATTAAATATTCCATTCAACAATTTATATTCAAAGTAAAGCAGAAAGCTTCCACAAAGGCTTAAATTTAAAATTTAGCACGTAAACATTAAAAAGTTTTTGTCAGTATAGGTATTACCTACCAAAAATGTATTGTCTTAAGTCCGTCGCATTAAAAAAAAGCTGTCTGTTGAATTAAATTATATTACAAATGTTATTTTATCACACATAAATAGCGTACTTTTTAATTTGCGTTTTATATAACTCTATAACGAGTAAATGTAGTATAATATATGATATATCTTTACATATAATAAAACTGTAAATAAAAAAAACATTAATCTGATATTATACGTGGTGGCCGAGTTGGTTAGACCTTGGACTTAAAAACACTTAGTTCCCTGGTTCGAATCCCGGTGTGTACCAATGAGTTTTTAATTAAAAAAAATATGTACATTTGTTTGACACACCACTATATTGCCTCGGAGAGCACGTTAAGCTGTCGGTTCGCGTCGGTCTAGGCGGTCTCGGGCGTCGTAAGGCACCCGTGATGATATATATATATATATATATATATATATACATTAATCTGATAAAAAAAATAGCGGGATGGGCTCTATTATTTTTAGAAATGGGTAACATGGTACCCAGCGGTCCCTCCGCTGGGTACGTTTAAAAGGCCTCAGGTACCCAGTGGAGGGATTAACCTGTCCCTATTACGCCGATGGTATTCGGAGGCAACACCTAACAAGTGGCGAGCTTGTTGCGGTATTTATGATGAAATAGCCTCGTTGTATAAAGCATGCTATGTTTTTGGCAACTACAGAATTTCATAGATAAAAGTAACCCAAAATTATGACTATAAATTAGGGTTTTAAATATACCTAGTCGTATAATGAAGGGGCATACGTGGGCATAGTCGCCATGGTTAATATGAAATCGATCGAATAAAATTATTTGAATTTGAAATTTGTAATCACACCAATTTTTTATATGTTGTATATAAAAAATTGCAACGAGGATCTAGTGTGTAAGTGTAAGTGCTCCTCTTCGCCATTCGTGATTGTAAAAAATTACACGGCGGCTTGGTGGGCCTGTCAAACCCGGATTTTTGGTTTCCTATTTTACACAAAATTTTAATAAACATTGTCTAAATAAAATAAATATTGAATTTTTAAGATAATTAGAATAAAAACAAGTATTTAAAATAATAAAAGAATTAAAAATAGGTAATAAAAAATAAACCTAATTACTCTAAAATATCCCCACAGAGAACGCGCGGCATTGTGCCCAGAACACTGGCTACATTTCCTCTCTGTATAATTAAGCTTAATCTTTGTGAGAGGACAGTGCCAGCCTACCCTCTGGTCTCCTGTGGCGTCAATAAATATATATTTCTTCTATTTAAACATATATTCACAATAATTTAGATCTTATTCGTTTTTTAACATGCAAAAACTAATGAATCTCAATGCTACTCAGGATAGGAAATGCAGGGCACGGATAATAGATGGGCTGAGGTAGCAGGCAGAGGGTATGGAGCGGTTCATAACCACTACAGAGAGGTGTTGTGCACAGGACTTAAAATTAAAGGGTCAGTTTGTAGTCAGAGACAAAGATGTAGCAATTTCCGAAGGTTAGGAAGGTACACAATACAAGTCATGTGGACAATTATCCCATGTCCATAATATGTCAGCCTTGTGTTACATTGTGGGGAATAACAAAGGTTTGACAATTTAGTTTAGTCAGCGTTAAACAATATTACTGATATTTAATGTTAGTGGTACATTATATTTTGTTTAAAAATATTATATAGCAATCAATTAGTTACCTGAGTTTTATATTAAAAAAAAACTTATCGATTGCTCTTAATATTCAGCTGTGGTAAATATATACGTGGTAGCCGATTTGATTAGACCTTAGAATTAAAAACACTTAAGTCCCTGATTCAAAACCCGGTGTATACCAATGAGTTTTCAATCTAATGTGTAAATTTTTTTAACAACACCACTATAGTGCCTCGGAGAGCACGTTAAGCTGTCGGTCTCAGTTTCACTATACCAACTTGTGAAACTGTTCATAGATGGGTTATTGAGTTTATCCAAATATCGCGACGAGCTAGCCACTTGTTCGGTGCAGACTTATATCATCGGCTACGTCGAGGTGGGATTAAAAACCCCTCTGTTGATAAACGGCATCGTTTAAGCGGTTTTGTGCGCTGTAAGGCACCCGTGATATATATATAATATAATGGTTATTACTCGTAAGTCTATACAAATACCACGACGATAGTTACTTATTACGTTTCTTATTATACAAAATTTTACGGCAAGGTGGTATAGAGTGTTACCAGGCTTTTTTTAGACTAGGTATAGAGGGGACAAATGCTTAAATAGACAAAAAATACAGGATTTCAGATTTGATATTTCTAATGATCGGGAAACAAAAACATACTTTTAATGGATTTAACATATTTAAGAAAGAAAAAAAAATGTTATATATCCAACAAAAAGTTACTGTTCCTTCTAAATTATGAATATAATTTTATAATTTTTTTCTTAAATATTATAAATAATAAAAATATTAAGCATACTTTATATTTATTGCGCACGAACTTTGCGTATGAGTATAATATGTCAGCCGTAGCACGATTGACTTGGCAATAATAAACGTGCACGGTTGAAATACAGGACAAAGTCAATCCCGGCGCGGGACATTTACGATACGCTGAGTAATATGATGGAGACCGTCTAAAGGGTCCTCTCGGGACCTAAAGGCACGTACGCACGTACGTAGCCTGTGCTACGATATGATCCTATCTACTTGTAACGTAAAAAATAAAATTCATGGCCAAAATCCTTTAGCCTTTAAAATATGGTGCAGCAACTACACAGTTGCAGTGACCCACAGACTAAGTATGGACGTAAAAAAAAATATTTATTATTAAATAACCAAAACACAAATAGGTACTAATATTAAATTTATTGAATACCTACTTAATAATATATTTATGTATTTATTTTACTTTATTATTTATGTATTTTATAAAATTACATATTTAATAAATTTTAATTTACTAAACTAAAATAAAAATAAATAAATACCCAACTAAAATAATAATATTAGCATTACTTACCTAAATATCGATGTACAGAAACTATAAAATGGATATATATTATTTTAATTTGTGCCGTGCCAAAACTGGCGGCGTTTCCCCGTTTGTATAATTAAACTGATCTGTTGAGAGAAAAATGCCGCCGCTCTAGGGTGAACCAATTTATTTCCAATTTCCTTCACTAAATGTTTAGTATCCGGTGACTACGGACCTAGAGTCTCCACTGCAAATGCCACAAATATATAATTGTCCATTAAACAACTATATTTGCGGCGTATGAGGTATTGTGCATTTTCCGTAGCCGCTCCGGCACTTAAAGAAGTATTTCGGATGTGGGACGCAGCCAATGTGTCAAAACAAGTCGCGTCCCACACCAGACTCTGTCCGAGGCTCCATGGCACATCGGTGGCACCATTGGGCCTCTTGCCATCGTCGCGACATATAACGGGCGGCTCCAATATAGACGGTATAGACTGTATGGTTAAAGCTCGCCGAATTAGCTCATTTAAATCATTGTGTCTATACATTCTACCTGCACTTTTTTAAAGATAAATTCATATTAATACCGACGTGAGAGTGTGCACTATGGGCAGAGGATAAGAATACAGGCGCGCCATATACGATGGCAGCCTTATCCCTAATCCACCGTACTTGGATAAGTACTTGGGAAGTGTAGCTTGGCGTCTATTTCGGTAATTAGTGACGGGAATTTCCAAATAGGACAACATCTTAAAAATAGGTTAATTTAGGTGTAAATAGACAAAGTTATAAAATATAAATTACTATATGGGGTAAATTTTTTTGTAAATTTTGCAACTTCTTTTGAATAATTTTTTTTTATAGGTTAATAAAGATGGAATACCGTCCTCAAATATAGGAGAACCTAAAAAAGTCACAGATTGATTATGTTGGGGATTAGGAGATTGAACTTGTTTAGAATTTCTAGACGTCGAGTAAGGGGAATATGATCTGGTATAAAAAGTTTTGTCGTTTTGAAGAATAAGATTTATTAAATAAGTAATTTGTGTGAGAAGGAAATCCTTAAGGTTTTGCGGTATAATACCGTCAAGACCTCCAGAAGATCCGTTAGGAAAACTTAGGGGAATGTTTAGAATATTATTTTTATCAATTAGGAGGTTTAATTGATCAGTGGTGGAGCTGTATTAAATAAGATGGTAAGGGAGGTTTTCGGTAAAGCAATTAAAATATCGTTAGAGTACTCGGCTACGCGATTTTCGGAAAAAAGTATTTTTGCTGCACCTCTGACATTTCCTTCTGAAATCTTTGATTATACTGCTTTTATGTTAGAATAATTAGATCTGATATGGTTAATACTATTAGAGTCCGGAATGGTAATATCTGTATTTAATTTGATTTGTTTGGTGAGTGATATACTATTTATATTTTTAACATGTAGTACAGAATATGAAAATGTCAAAGGTCCTGTCAAGAAGATATACTATTGTCTTTTACAACTTTCGATATACACTCTTCTAGAGAACGAGCAATAGATATGCGAGCCCCTCTGGGAATTACAACTTGTATATTACTTTTTAATTTAGATAATTTCACCCAAATTGGTGTTAAATTGTCTTGAAGAGGTAGGTTTGTTCGTGAACTATTTGTAACAGAAGTTGAAGGAAATGCGCCTGAAATTGGTGGAACTGAAGAACTCGTAGGATGTCGCCGACCCGTATGAATGTTTAAACCTCTTCGTCCTTTATAAAATTTACCGACTGAACATAAAGGGCATTCTATATAGTCTTGTGTATTTCATATTTGATTTAATTAGGAAAAATGAGGAATATTTAAATCAATCTGTTCATATATGTTGTCATAAAATGTTGAGTCTAATAACTTGCCAACCTTCTTTCTTTATGTAAATTCACAAACTTTTGGTATAATTGCAGTTATAATACATAGCTATTCAATTTTTCTCTCCAATATGTTATTGTTTATTTTTTCGGTCAGGAATCTTTAGGGCGGTTTGTTTCAAAATAGTTTTAATTGGGTACCTAAAAAAAAAAAAAAAATTCAATGAAATTCAAAACTATTTGATCCGAGGTGTTTAATATTTCTTTAAATTGATTTGCACTAATAATTTATATTTTATTAAAGTGTATGCCTATTTACATTGAATAATAATAAACGCGTTGTACGTTTATGATTAGTACATAAAGCAAAACATTTGTGATTTTATAGTACAAGGTTCTACTCGTATATTAAAAAGTGGCGCCTGCATGTGTGATGTATTATGATTGCAAAGTGAGTGATTTTGTTTTGGAGTGAGTATATATATTATGGAATTATCGGCTGTGTGTGAAGTATGTAGATGTGTTTGCGGAGTGGGTGATTGCTATGTTTTGGGTGACTAGAGATAATATATCTAGGGTTCGAAACGCCAAACGCCATGATTTTTTTTACACATATTGAACTGGTCACAAACTAAGCTAAGCTTGTTCTATGAAGTATACTAGCATATTTTATAAAGAGTCAAACCTCGGTAAACTGTGCATCTTTTTTGCTGTAATTGGAAAACGAACCCAGGACCTCCGTGGATACAACGCTAAAGACGCAACCACTAGACTACGGATGCAAGTCATTGGAAGTCAATGTTGTTTAAAAACACAATAGTAATGTTTAGTATTTTTTTTTTGTTTAAATATTAAGTAGGTACCATAATGTATAAATTTCTCGATTCTATTGTTAATTACACCCTGTTAATATTAATTATACCCTGTGAGTCCAGGGGTTAGACCAAAATGTCGCCGCAAGCTGATGCCTAGCCCTTTGGCAGATTTATTACAAGAATTAGTTATTTAAATAGAAAATTAATTTAAGGCAAATAATGGAAAGATTTGACGTAATGTAGCAATATTTTATGTATACCTGTATATGTGTATCATCACGGGTGCCTTACGGCGCCCGAGACCGCCTAGACGGCCCCAGGGTACCCAGCGGAGGGCTTTTAATCCCACCTCTTCGTAGCCGATGGTATGAGTCTACACCGAACAAGTGGCTAGCTTGTTGCGATGTTTTGAATAGACTCAATAACCCATCTTTAAACAGTTTCACAAGTTGGTGTGGTGAAACCGGGACCGACAGCTTAACGTGCTCTCTGAGGCACTATAGTGGTGTTGTCAAACAAATGTACATATTTTTTTTAACTAAAAACTCATTGGTACACACCGGGATTCGAACCAGGGACCTTAGTGTTTACTATACCTATTTATATTAAAAAGAGAACATATATGATTGATTGCGCCAGACAACTCAAAATATACTTAACCGATTTTATATATTTTTTCACCTACTATAGACAGATACGAGTACATTATCAGCGAATAACATGTTCTGTGTTTTATTTTGAACAAGTTTTTTTTTTAAATGGCGAATGTAACCGTTAGGCTCGCATAGTTTATTTATAAATTAGAGCAGGGGCCAGCAATCGGCTCGTGGCCCGTGAAATGTTTCTTCGATGCGGCCCGCTAGGTTCAAAAACCAAAAACGATCTAAGTACTTTAGTATAATGAACTAATGTGTTTTATTTTAAACTTAAACCACAGAATGGCTCCTTTATGGAAAACCGGGAAAAGTTAGGGAGTTTTCGGAAACTGGGAAAGTCAAGGAAAATGCTGGAAGGTCAGGAAAAATAATTAAAATAGAAAACTGGGAACTGTAAATGCCTGATAAACTAAGCGATATATTTTCGTACTAATATTTTTTTGTCACGGTTGGGAATCAAACGTACGACCTCCGGATACAACGCCAAATGCCACCACTAGTTTACGGAGCCGGTCAAAATGAAATAAAAAATTACCTACATTTTAGGGGGAATACCATGAAGGTAAAAACCGTGCCCGTCCGCGCACCGCTGCTGGAGTAAGCATCATTTAATTTGCAGGGTGCCGCGCGAGTGACAATTTTGTCACTCACACACACTTTCACATTTTTTACATCCTCAGTCTGATTTGTGCGTTCGGCGGAGAAAGTGAAAAAGAGCTCCGCTTTTATTGTAGGAAAAATGGTTAATTGTGCATTAAAGCTGTGTAGAAACTACTCTTAAAAAAAAGTACCTAGGGTCACGTTTTTCAAGTATGTATTTAACATGTTTTTCTTGTATTAAACCTTAATAAAAGATAATAATAAAACCCATGATTGAAATATCAAAATCTGACGGTTACTGTCAAACTATGTGTATCAGTTAGAAGTTGAAGAACTAGTGATGTGTTTTTATTTTTGTTGAGAATTTCGATACTTTAAAATAATTTATAATCATTTAAATTTAATTTAATCAAAAGGTATGGCGACAACAGAAACCAGATCCAACGAGGTTTGTCAGTAACAATTTAGTGATGTGATTTTATAGTTGATAAACTCGATTTTTGTAAATACTTTCATGGTTATGAGATATTATACAATTATTGATTTTTTTTATATAATACTAATTATATTTTCTATACATACAGTTTCCCGAAAGATCCGGCATTAAATCATAAATGGGTAGAGGCAATTAAAAGAGAAGAGAATTGGTTACCATCAATCATACCCGTGTATGTTCAGTACATTTTGAGCTACGATTTAATTGTTTTTCGCCTTTTGTAGTTTGCATCGACTTTTATAACTTCCTCTTGGAGGTCGGTCAAAAATATTGAGATTGCGTTTAGTAGGTAACATGTAGTTAGTTGTGCATGTGTTTTAATTTAATATATAATTTAATTTAATAAAGTAGGTATTTTAATTTATTGTTATATATACCTACATATTTTAAATCCACTAGTATTATAAATGCGAAAGTGTCTATCAGGGTGAATTTGAAAGGATGTACTTTGGGCTAATATGAGGTTCTGCTGATAAAATCTAACAACTTCTTCAATGAAACCATATGTCGCAAATGAAAAAAAAAATGGACTTCCCCATGCAACTTGGTCATTTTAACGTTACTAGTTTGTATGGAGGAGGCCATTTTTTTTCCTTTGCGATACATGGTTCCATTGGAAAGTTGTTTCATTTGATCATATTAGCCCAAAATATATCCTTTCAAAGTTATTGAGTCTATTCAAAACATCGCGACGAGTTAGCCACTTTTTCGGTGTAGACTCATACCATCGGCTACGACGAGGTGGGATTAAAACCCCTCCGCTGGTTACCTTGGGGCCCGTGATGATATGTGTGTGTATTACAATGTATATCGATAAATAATTATTAATCTTTGATGATCTCTAAAATCCCAAAATATTTGGTTTATATCGATAAGTTATAATATTTGTTGTCGGTGGCAACACTATCGAAACTATTAAGTATGTAATTTAACATTTAGCTTATTATATTATTTCGAGACTATTTTTAATTGTGTTTTCCATTGCTTCTAGTTGGTCTTCTTGAAGCCACATCGGCCTGCAACGGAGAAAGTATGTGAGGCGAGGAAGGCAAAAGCAATTGCGTAACAACAAAAAAAAACAGTATGCGGATTTCTATGGGAGAGCTGTTGTGTAAAAATATTTAGTTGTTGCTGCTTATTTTCAATTATTGGTTTTATAGCTTGATGGGTGAGTGGTGCTAAAAGTAAAAGTTCGTGTTGTTTTAAATGTTTAAAATTTGGAAGAAGAGAATTTAATTTAGATGAAATTTCTATAAAATCGTAATTACTAATATTGGGATTAAAATAAACCTCTGTCTTAGAAGAGTTGATTTCGAGCCCCAAATAAAATCTTTTATAATTTTGTTGATATCATAAAACAAATATTTTTCCCCGCCAAAAGTTCCATCATCCAAATATCATAAATTGAGGTCCGAAGGTAATTTTTCAATATATTTGTGAATAGTTATGCTAAATAGGGCTGGTCCAAGTGGATCCCCTTGTTGACAACCAACTGAGGATGAAATGCAATGGGAGTTAAATAGTAGATGAGACGAATGTGCATAACTGTGATGAATGTAGTTATATATAGATGGACAATTTTCTTTTATAGTTTCTAACATAGAATTTCGATCAATGGAGTGAGAATGCATTTTTAATATGCAATTTAATTCATAATCTTTAATTTTTATTTAAAAATGTCCGTGTTGCTTGCATTACTGCTTCAGCGCCACATTTAACAGCAAATTTAATATTTTTTAACTTACAAATAAAATAAAAATAAATAAATACCTAACTAAAATAATAATACTTACCTAAAATCGATGTACAGAAACTATAAAATGAATATATTATCTAAATTTGTGCCGTGCGGCATGGTGCCCAAAATGCTTGTGGTGTTTCCCCGTTGAATAATTAAACTGATTTCTTTGAAGAAAAACGCCGCCGCTCTAGGTTCACCCGAGGTGTGGACGAATTTATTTCCAATTTCCTTGACAAAATTTTTAGTATCCGGTGACCACGGATCCAGAGTCTGACCGGGATTGTGCATTATCCGAAGCCTTAACATACGTCTCTGAGGCTTATATATATTAAAGATCGCCCGACGAGGTGGGATTAAAACCCCTCCGCTGGGTGCCCTGGGGCCGACCAGGCGGTCTCTGGCGCCGTAAGGCACCCGTGATGATATGTATGTGTATGTATGTAAGCTAAAATATACCTAATTATATATATATTTTTAAAGGAAATTTAAGGTTAGGATATAATTTATAATAAAACATACTTTTATTAATAGACACTACACTCACAGTTATTTATTACAAGAAAATAAATAAAATAACCTAATGTTTAAACTAAAAAATCAACAATTCTCAGAAATCAACTGAAATATGTATATTTTTTTTAACTTTAATCATTTTTAACATCAAATACTTATTATTAGGATACATATTAAAAGTAATCGGCAATCTTTTAATGACTAGCTATTATTTTAGAGCAATCTGCACAGATATCAAGTATGTGTTCATAATATACAACATTTTTGGACTCTAATTTCGACATCTAATTTTTTGTAGGAGCAAAAGGCGCAGTATTTTCATTTTTTAGGCTCTGATTCTCCTGTCTGAAGTTCATTACCTGCATCGATAGGTTTTTCGATAATTTGGCTTATATTTTCTCATAAAATCTATTCAAAGTAGGAGCTTCAAGTCACTTCTTCATCCAAGGCTTGACCTAATCTGTGCTGACTTTCTTCATTAATCCCCTTTTATTCAAGGGTTTTTATTATTATTTCTGAACATGTTGCGGCCGTAAATTGCAGCATAACTAATGAAATCCATGGCAGAATGCCGTAAAATACAGCCATTGACCATCTATTAGCCTTGCGGCTACACGATATTGAATAACATATTTTATAGAATGATTCTACTCCTTTTGCTTGGTTGTAGAAATTAATCATGTCTGGTTTGCCACTTGAATTATTATTTACTTCATTGACATCAGAAGAGGATACAAGAGGTATACTTCTTTACAGGTTTTGGCTTGTAAGATACAAGTTGCAGAAGGCCAATGACTTCAAATCAAAACATACAACTGACAACTACAGGTGGTGATCTAAATAGTGCTTACTAGAATCTAGAGTACCTAGTAGGCTGCTGAAGTAGATTTATAGCCAGTGACACAGATATGAACCAGTTATTGCACGTAATGTTCCATGTCAAAGATTATTGACAATTTTTTAAAAGTTACACAAAGCCTAAACATACGTCTCGCAGGCGTACGGTGCCTCAATAAGTCAAAAATAGTGGAACTTAGCTTAACGACACAAACACTATTGATACGCTCTCATTGGCCACTGGGATGTCTAAACAGCATCAGGCGCTAACTTCACCCGTTAGAAAGGGATAATGAATTTTCAATTGCGTGTACGCCTCGCAGGCGTAGATAAGGCTTCTAGGGTTAACGAAGTATTTCGGATGTGGGACGCAGCCAATGTGTCAACACAAGTCGCGTCCCACACCAGACTCTGTCTTCATAGACACGCGCACACATTCATGTTTGACAATAGCTAACTTGTATCTCTTTTTTTCTCAAGCAGTTTTATAAGTGTCAGACGCGTTGAGCTGCCATTTGAAGCTACACCTTTCTCCCCGTTCTTCGTTTGTTCGCCTCAAAAATTGGCGACACCGGTATCGTACTATTATGAAACAGTTTATATATAATGCTTACTCCATTGGCGCGGGGCGCGTTTTTTTAGCTTCATGGGGAATACTAATATCTTGATGAATGTACACTTCATAAGAATAGTCTACCGAACAAGTGACTATCAATCATCGTGGTATAGACTCAATAACCATTATATTAAAAACAATGCCTCTATAAGTTGCTTGAATTTAGACAATATATATATTAATTATATTTGTGTATGTATTGTGTTTGTCCATAATTAATTAATGATGATTTTAGTTTAAATTACTGATAAGTTTAATTACCCACATATTTAAATAAATCTAAATATAATCTTAATTATATGGGTGAATAATGGTGGAATTTGTTTCCTCTGACTATAAGATAAGCCCCTTCCATCGGGGTGTTTAAACGCTTGCTCACTGCTCATTATCTGAACGCTTAAACCAGATCCTCGTGACAATTTTTGTTTGGTATGGTATGTATGTTTATGTATTACATTTATTATATTATATACAGTATTTAAGTAGTTTAAGTATTGTTATACATCATTGTTAAAATTATATGTATATTATCCTTCTATCAAAAGTTCCGCACCCTAAGCATATTTCACTCTCTCAAAGGTTAGCTGGTAAAAATGCCTAAGGCATTAAGCTCGCCTATGTACAATTTTGTTCAATAAAGAATTTAAAATAAATAAATAAATGGGTAATTGTTTAGCTTTTATTAGTTTTTATTGCATCGCTGTTCTTTTTTTATGGCTACATCAATTTTATACAAACTGTGCATATTGTTCACCTTAGAAATAATCGTAATATAGTTATGTAATTCTCGTCATGTGTACGTGGTGGCCTAGTTGGTTAGACCTTGGACTTAAAAACACTTAGGTCCCTGGTTCGAATCCCGGTGTGTACCAATGAGTTTTTAAATTAAAAAATTATGTACATTTGTTTGACAACACCACCATAGTGCCTCGGAGAGCACGTTAAGCTGTCGGTCCCGGTTATACTATACCAACTTGTGAAACTGTTTATGATGGGTTATTGAGTCTATTCAAAATATCGCAACGAGCTAGCCACTTGTTCGGTGTAGACTCATACCATCGGCTACGGCGAGGTGGGATTAAAACCCCTCCGCTGGGCACCCTGGGGCCGTCTAGGCGGTCTCGGGCGCCGTAAGGCACCCGTGATGATACATATAATTCTCTAGCCACTCCGGCTATTTAAATGAATGAGTTTTATATTGTTATTATATAATAAATACTTGTGTAAACACTGTAAACAGGACTTAACCGAATTCCGGTGGGAATGTAAATGTCAATAAACAATATATAATAATAATAATATGTAGGACGACTTACACACATTGCTACGGAAACTAGAAAGACAGACAGAAATACTCTTTTACACAGCAACATAACAAAAAAAAACAATGAAAAAGGGATAAAAAATACACTAATAATAAAATAAACAACTTTCAATAAACGCCATATGACACATATAACCTAGATGGCTAGGATCAATTAGTTCCACTTTTAGTCTTTGGGTTCACCGGTTGTCAGGAGATTACAGCAGCGATTTCTTGTCGAGGTGGTAATCTTCTTTCAGAGTGCGGTTACAAAATGGGTAGTTGAATTGACGATAAAGCAGCGAGTATATTAAAATATACTCGCAATGCAATTCGTCTTTGTCGCCGCCTATTTCATAATCGCATCATTTAGCTGGCATAGTGGGAGCGATCAAATGATCATGTTCTTAAACAACAAGAACAATTATTATTTGAAAGAAAGAAAGAAAAAATATTTATTTGCCACATAACACACAATAAAAAATAAAGTAAAAACAAAAGTAGATAAACAAAAAAACAACAAATAGGCACATTTTAATGTACCTACATCAAGGAAACAAAATTAATATGTGTGGTGGCAAAAGGGTCATCAGCTCAGCGAAGGCTATATAACTCATCGAGTTTTATAGCGCTGATTTTCAGCTAATGCCCGCTGGTAATCAGACACATTATGCAAAGTTACATGTACCTATTACAAGTAAAATAATATATTATTATATACATATATATCCATACCTATCATATACATATAGTATAAAAAAATATAGTAAATTAAATAAATACACTGTAATAAATAGGGCTAGTAGTTTAAGTATTTCATTAATTATTTATTTTCATTTCTTTGACCTGCCTTTTGAGAGAGTAATCAGTAGTCTTTAAGTTTCAACTTAAAACCTGTGACGGATTTCATTTCCCGAAATGGAGGAGGTAAGTTGTTCCAAATTTTGGTAGCTGCATATCGAAAGCTTCCGCGAAACGCAGCCGTTTTGTATCTGGGCATACACAGAAGATTTAGGCTACTACGCGTAGTAAATGGCTTGGGTTGACGAGGCCATCTCAATTTATCTTTAAGATAAGTTGGTGACGATTGCTTTATTACGCAAAACAAAAGAGAAAGCCAAATGGAGTTCTCTTCGGTCACACATCTTAAGGCAATTGTGTGAATTCAAAAAAGGTGTGATATGGGCCCTTCTTGGGATAGGGTAACAGAAGCGAGCACAAGCGTTTTGAAATCTCTGTATCAACCTTTTAGTTCTCGACAGTAGACACGGACCATATACGGTGTCAGCATGATTGAATTTAGATACAACAATGGCTTCGCAAAGCTTTTCACGAATGCTGACAGCCAAATAATTACGCACTCTATAGAGAACCCTAAGTCTGTAAAAACAGTTTTTAACAACCTCGGTAAGATGGTTTTCGCAACGGAGGTCGCAGTCCATAACAAGACCAAAATTTCTCGCCTCTGTTACACGTTCGATGGGTCGACCTGAAATCATCACTTAGGGAGTATGTGATTCCAATTTTGCAATGAGTTGTCTAGATCCCAGAACCATAAATTTTACCCCATTCATAGACTTTGTAGGCCTGCTCACCACCAGGTAGATACAAAGTCACATGCCGTGCTCCATTAAAAAAAAGGGTAATATATTTAATGCTAATGTCTTTTATAATAATATTATTATTAATAGTAATAATAATACTAAGCATGTATTTTATAGTTTTTTATTTAAAAAGAAAGTTACCCGCTTTTACATAGATATTCTTGGCATAGATTCGATTGTCAATATTATGTTTTTCAATACAATTTAATTTTGTCGTCCGCGCAAATATACGCTGTTTCACGCAACAATTTCGTGCGGATTTGCAGAAATCCTTTGGCTTCCGACGAAAGAAAATAAAAAGGATAACTTTATTTTTTTTCTCTAAAATAGCCAAAACCGTTTGTTCTTGATAAATTTTACGAATTATTTTTGATTAAGTACCATATTTGATGAATAATTGTAAGTTCTTCACAACAATAAAATTAATTCAGTACCATAAAACTGACCACAACTAAGAAACCATAAACTACAGTATCCAATAACAATGACAGGCTGCACCATTCATTACCTTTATTAATATCTGAGAAAATTAATTAACGTTCTAACCAGACGGTGGAAAAACACTCGTATTTAACACAGTAGGAATCGCACCCTTATTTGGAACACGAAGAGTCTCTACTAGGTAAAAAGTACCACAAAATAAAAGTATCCAAAACTATAGTTTAAAATTAATATTTGAAATGAAATATTTTGTATAGGTTATTGTAACAATACTGTTACTAAATTAAATCAAAATATTTTTGTTAGTACATATATGATATATTTAATAGCATTTCAAATTGGAAAGGTTCTAAAAGACGGTGCAATTAAAAGTGTCAAAAATCGGCGTTCATGTATGACAGGAGTTATTACTGTGGACGTAGCAAAAAAACTATGTGGGTATTGAGTCAAGTGGCGCCTACGTCGTAAGGGGTGTGAAGATAAATAAATAAAATATTTAAAAAGCAAAAACTTGTCTATTGTAAAAATCTTATAACAAAATATAGAACGTTTCCTTGGAAAACGTTTAGACAGTTTCACTTTGGACGGCTCTAGTGGCCTAGATTGTAGTGCGAGCTTCTTCGCCCTACGATCTATATGGGTAAGTAATTATGTTTATAGGAAGATACCTAAGATATCGCCGTGTCTAATACGTGGCCGTGCTAAGTTACAAGATTAAAAAATAACGAGAAAAATGTAGACGATGAGTATTTTTTACCCGGTGCGTTCTGCCGTGTTAATAACGGTAATAATTAACTACTTCTGTTAGTAACGTCTGTTAATAAAATAGGTACTAATTATTTATGGATTTTTATATATTTTCAGCACAATAAGAAAGATTTACACTAAAATGACATCTCTGTAGGTAATTGTTACGACTAAACTTGTAAATGGAGTCGAATGTACCAGCTGTCGTTCGACCTTTTAACTTTTGGTACATTCGACGCCATTTTTTATGTTAAACGTTCACGTTTTTAGTTCACTTTGTTTACTTTGGTCAATTTTATAATTGTCTTCATAATATCTTGCCTTCTCCCGTCATATATTTAGTCTCTATAATTTCGCTAGGCCGACCGACCTGTCTTCATAATATCTTGCCCTCTCCCGTCATATATTTAGTCTCTATAATTTCGCTAGGCCGACCGACCGGTCTCGTTACCACCGCCCATACAGATGCAAAACCGTCAAGTGACCTAGTCATGTTTCGGTTTTAGTCTGTGGGTTTACCGGTTTTCAGGAGATTACTATATATATTTATTGTCGAAGTGGTAGTCTCCTTCCAGGGTGCGGTTACGAAATGGGTGGTTGAATTGATGATAAGGCAAAAATATTAAAATATACTCGTAATGCAATTCGTCTTTGTCGCCGCCCAATTCGTAATAGCATCTTTAGCCGGCATAATGGGAGCGATCAATGTTGTTTAAAATCAATTATTGATTTACCCCATTCATGGACTTTGTAGATCACCACCAGGTAGATACAAAGTCACATGCTCGTGCTCCAATAAAAAATATAGTACCAAGTTATTTGAAACTTCAGAACATTTTAAAACACGTGTCTGTTAGTTTTATAGAAAGGGACTACATACAAATTTAAAGAAAATAGTAAATCACGTAACGCTTATCTTTATACGAAGAATATTATATAATATTATTGACCGCCTCCGTAGATTAGTGGTTGCGCCTTTGGCGTTGTTTCCGGAGGTCGTGGGTTCGATTCCCACCCATGGCAAAAAAATATTATTTCCTTTTTTTGTACAGTTTATCAAGGTCTGGGTGTTTATAAAATATAATATGTATTATATCGTTGTTTCTGATACACATTGTACAAGCTTAGAGCTTAGTTTGTGAATAAAAAGTCAATTTGCAAATCGCCTGTAGAGATATTTCTAGTGTTTCACTAAACTGTTTATAGACCACAAGTTATACTAGTAGATAGTTTATAGATGAAGTTGAGTCTTTACTCGTCAAGTCTTAAAACCCAATTAAGTCAAGACTAACAACTTTAAGTTATATCTGATTTGTAATGGCGCATAACTTACAGGAGTGATTTAAATTATTATTGCATCATGGCGTAACAAATTTATTATTTTTTATATTATTTGAGTTTTAGCTAGTTAATAATGAGTAAACAAGCAAATCTATGTGCGAATGAAATTCTATCGTCGAATATTATGTAAAACTCCCTGTTCGATTTTGATAAATAGTCTGGACGCTAATCTGTGGGCATGAACGTTTTGACAGGTGATAACTTGCAAGTCAGTCTAGAAAAAATGGTGAATTAATTCTTAGAGTTGTTATAATTATTTGTTATTGTGCATAGCGTTCTTGCTCCGCCAGTGAGTTTGGGCGGCCTATTAGAAATCCCATTTACATATGTAGTGTATACATGTGTAGTGTTTGTTTGCCATGTATTAGGCGCCTACAAATAGTGATTCAGATTTGTCGCGTTGTGTTTGTTATATGGTTCCAACGCCGTATTTTACGTGGCTTAGTGCTTTTGGTTCAACTCGACGCTGAAGCACCACGAAATATCTAACCATATACATTCCCAAAGAATGTCCCAGGTTACAATATGTATTTCTCAACAACACAAAGTTGATTACATTAATAGTTGAGCGTTATGTATTTTTTCGATTGGATTTTAATAAGACGAATAGAAATTCACCTTTGGTTTCATGATCGCTTTGAGCGAACCATTTCTTCACATTTTCAAAGAGTTTCCTTAATTTTTCATTTTCTTGTATTTGAAACTATTCTTATATTTTCTTTTTCCCATTTTTAATGCTGAAACACCACTTAAAATAACTAAATCAACTAGAAAAAAATTTTTTTTTTTTTGTAAGATGCGACGCCAACTTGACATAAGAAACGAATGATACTTCAATGCGCTCCCGTGCAGAGCGACAGTGGAGGATGCGTTCCAAAATCTTTATTGCTTTTTAATTTACTTAAAATTTATGTGACGCCGCTAGCTTCGATTGGATACTACATTGTGAACTTCCATCGTCGAGGAGAGACTATGAGGTTATAATTCTGTTTTATTTATAGACATACATACATATCATCACGGGTGCCTTACGGCGCCCGAGACCGCCTAGACGGCTCCAGGGTACCCAGCGGAGGGGTTTTAATCCCACCTCGTCGTAGCCGATGGTATGAGTCTACACCGAACAAGTGGCTAACTCGTCACGATGTCGCGAATAGACTCAATAACCAATGTTTGTAGACAATGTTAAAAAAAGATGTTACGTGTAGGTATATACGTCGGCGGCAGTGCCAAAGACGCAAAGTGTTAACCTAAGGCACTTATCTCACCGCCGACGATGAACTAGAAGCGGGTAGAACTAGAAACTAGAAACGAGTTGGCGAGAAGCGAGTGAGTGTGTAGTTCCAATAGTTTTGCCGCTGAGCTATAAACGAGTGTGCGAGTGCGACAGGAGATTACTCGCGCACTATAGAGAAATCTCTCGTCTCTTCTGACCGCCAAGCGAGCATAACTGAGGAAGTATCGCTGAGCGAGTTTTTCTTTGATAGATCTTGTTGCTCAGCGACAAACTAGTGGATCAAGTCCTCGCCGGCAGTGTGAACAGTCAGCGATCAACTATTAATATATACATCCCGTTGGTTTACATGGAATGTATATATATTTTACGTTTCTTTCTACGAAAATAGCCGATCGTTAGTGGTTTCCTCGCCGGCGTTGTTACAACTGCCAGATTTGTGTACATAGCCCGTAATTTGACCAAATAATAGGTGAGTAATGCATGTTTTGACGTGTTGGGTTTTGGGCAATAGTATCTGCTATAATTTTTAGTTTATGGTACATCGAAAAAGCAAAGGGTTTTTATTTTCACTGTTTCCATTGCATAAAATCATCCAATTCAAATATTTAAAACAATTGCACTTAATTAATCTTTTTTTTTTTAAATCACTAAAAAACGTTTTCACTATTATTTTTTTAGACAAACTGAAAAATATCTATTGAAGTATTTTATCTAGACTTAAGTCTCTTTATAAACAAATATTAGAGTACCAATAACTAAAATAGAATGTTTGTACAAAGTTATTTCTTAAAATATATCATCTTATCTATAAAATTACTTTAAGTTATACCTAATTTGAAGTAATTTTAGACTTTATTAACTATTTGTAGAGCGTTTTAAAACATTCAATATACCTATAAACGTACTTAAATTAAGTGTTCTATAGAACAAATGCTCTAAAAACAATCCCCCTTAAGAAAAAAGACTATGAGAATACATTTTCTTTATTGAAACCATATTTAGAAAGCCCCTATCTATAGATTTACTATGACAGACTCTCAATAAACAGATTTGTTTTAAGCCCCCAATACTTACTTGGGCAGTAATATAAACATAATATAAAAGTTTTACGTTTACATCGGATCAGATTTGGTGTCCCTAAGACACAGTCGCAAGTGCTCACTATACCTGAGTCGCCGACATCAAGATTACCATTTTAATTAAAGTTTTAAAATTATTACTAAAATATGTAAATTGCTACAACAAAGTTATATGGCGGGTGATAATAAGACGTACATATACAACCCACCACCAAACATCATAGGGGTTTGGTGGACCCTAGGCAATTTTGAGTCTACACCGAACAAGTTGCAAGTCCGTCGCGGTGTTTTATATATATTTATATACATGTTTACCAGTTTTTGTAGTGAAGTTGGGACAGATCGCTTAATGAATGTGCTTTTCAGACATTTTATAGTGCTATTGTGAAATAAATGGGTATATTTAAAAAAAAAAGCTCTATACATTGATACACACCGGGGCGGGATTAAACCCGTGACCTCAGTATTTTTTAAGTCTACAGTCTAACCAACTCAACCACAAGGTACATTATGACTAGTGATCAAAAAATCGGGTAAAATTATATCTAAATTCGCAGGATTTTTGAATAGTAAATCTTACATACATACACATCATCACAGGTGTACGCCGCCCGAGACCGCCTAAACGGCCCCAGGGTACCCAGAGGAAGGGTTTTTAATCCCACATCGTCGAGCGTCTACACCGAACAAGTGGCTAGCTCGTCACTATGTTTTGAATAGACTCAATAACCCATATTTAAACAGTTTCACAAGTTGGTATAATGAAACCGGGAGCAACAGGTTAACGTGCTCTCCGAGGCACTATAGTGGTGGTCAAACAAATGTACATAATTTTTTTAATTAAAAACTCATTGGTACACACCGGGATTCGAACCAGGGGCATTAGTGTTTTTAAGTCCAAGGTCTATCCAACTCGGCCACTACGTCTATACGTTATATACGTTTATAGTAAATATATTTTTAAAAAATCAAAAAGACATATCCAAACTAGTTTTAAAAAAATGAAGTTTAAGTATATTTGCACCCGAATTTCCAATCACTAAGTATGACCAACTCATAGAAATTTGGGATGGTACAACCGAACACTTGCTTTATGCTTTAGATGGTTTCCTTAGCGTGCGTCTCTAATTATTGATGAAAAGACTTCCCCTATCACCCTTTTCCGCTTTATAGGAATGTTGCATCGCTGAGCATATTTTAACAGGGACAATGCCTCAAATATTTTATTTTTCTTCCCATTGACTTCTATGTAAACTAGACACGAACATAGTACTACATACGAGAAAAGTATTTGTAGGAAAATACGAAATAATGTTGTTACTCACCTAAAATTAACTTTAAATCGTTAAAACAAAGTACGCATATAAGTAATGATAGGGTTTATATACATGGTGACTTTGAAAGGATGTACTTTGGGCTAATATGAGGTTCTACTGATTAATACGAACAACTTTTCTCATGGAACCATGTGCCGCAAATGAAAAAAAATATTGCCGTCTCCATACAAACTAGTAATGTTAAAATGACCAATTTGTATGGGGAAGCCAAAATTTTTTTTCATTTGCGACACATGGTTCCATGGGATAGTTGTTCGATTTGCTCAGCATAACCTCATATTAGCCCAAAGTACATCTTTTCAAATTCACCCTGTATATCACATTAAATAAAATATGTGAGAATTTGTCGATTATGTACAAATGTATTATGGAGTTGTGGAGAATTGACCGCTACACAATGGGTAAAATCTTAGTTCCGTTCAGATTGTCTTGTACAAAGATATCAATTTTTCTTTATCTACAGGTTTTCACGAACAGAAAACAGAATGCACACGCATATATTTGCAGATGAATCAACCCGCACTAAAAGACTTATGCCCGATTTCACCAACTCTAAGTTAAGGTAAAATTAATGACAGTTGTTTCATAGCTAATTATATGTCAAAATTCTTATTTAGGGGCTTCTTTTAGATTTAAGGATCGTTGATGAAATCGGACATTACCCCAGTATTCTAAGTCGCGTTTTCCACTCCACTTTCACTCAAGGAACGTCTGCCTCTTTCTAGAAAATATCAAATCAAGAAAGATAGAATAAGATTGAAGTCTTCCTTTGAGTGAAAAGTGTAGTTGAGGTTACAACTTAGATACGTGGTTAGTGGTACGTACGTCTGTTGGAATATTAAATGAAGAAATTATCCCTGATTTCGTGCTACCTTTATTCTATAAACCTTGAAAAAAAAAACTATAATTTCCGTTTGACATTTCTATTTAAAGCTTGTAGAAAAAAAACCCTTGCTCTTTAAAAAAAACATTCTAAACCACCTCTGAAATTGATTCAAGATGTTGATTAACCGTACGTACTATATTCTGTGGCATGAGAGTATCTTGAAAGGTAAATATGGAAGGAAGTGTTTTGAGGTAGATACTTGAGTAGATGGTATTAAAATTTAATCAACTTGTTGGGTGAAGCTACGTGTGTTTTACGATTAACTGGTGTTGATATTTTAAATGGATTAAATAATTCCACATTCGATGCTCATGTCGTCAACACATATTCTCTTAGGCCAAAGGTTTTGGCGCCAAAAATATAGATTAAATAAAATGTTTTGTTTTCTTAAATCTATAAAATTATTGCATTTTTCTTCCATAAGCAATTTCATTAGGAAACAAATAAACTTATTTATAAGATAGGACAATTTTATAATGATTTTCTGGTGGCATTCGATCTAAAAATCTTTTAAAACAAAAATAATCTAAGGCAGTGCAACGTTAAAATTCTGAAGAAAAAAATAATCGCTTTTAAAAAAAAATACTTTTGTTTATTTTAAACGCCATTAATAATATATATATATTCAATATTATAAACATTTATTTACTTTTGATTATAAGAAAGTTTAATAAAAAAGCATTATCCTCGATCCAATGTAAAGTATAACAATTTTTATATTTCCATAAAATATATAACGGAACTTAATCAATTCGAAACGTTAAATTTTTCGATCCAATGGAGCAAACCAATTTGCTTATTTTTGAACAGAGTTGGGAAATACTTCACATTTGTGAAACAACGTTAACTTCCTTAATATATTATTCGAGGCGATGCGCAATGGCACGTTAAATGTATGTCGGAGAGGCAACCGGATGGCGAGTGGTAATCTGGGCTTTGAAGTGGTACAGAGTCCCCTCGTATCGGCAGAATTGACCCCAAGTGGACCTGGGCGGTGAAATTTTTTTTTAACGAAGCAACCGGTTGCAATTCGGTTGCTTGAAAGGCCTTAGTTTTTTTTGCCAGCCGAAACACGTGGACCGGATCACACTAGCCATGAAAACAAAAAAAGTTGTGAGGCAACCGCTTTAAAATTGTTTTTTTTCAACTATAAATCATTAAATAATTTAAGCTGTTTTAAGTACAAATAATGGTGTGTATTAATGCCATCCGATTTTTATTAAATTCAAAACTTTCTCCTAACCTTTACTTATGAACAGGGATACAATTAAACCATGATTTTTTTTTTATCAAACTTTTTTTTTTTTTTATACAAACAGACTTAATGCCGTTGGGCATTATCTGACAGTCAAACCTTCGGGACGGATCGGCGGTGGTGAACAAACGCCGTTAGGATAGTAAACACTTTCAGTCTGCAACTTTTGGCCTTTTTCACAAAAACTTGTTGTGACCTTCAAGAACACTTTAGTTATAGAAGGTTTTGTCTCTTTTACCTAGGTATGAGTATATTCTTTTTTTTTTGTTAATAAATAGAGACCTTCTATAACTAAAGTGTTCCTTAAAAACTCAATAAGTTTTTATGAATACAGGTGTAAATCTTTATTATTTATATATACTCTGTCCATGTGTATGTCACTAAACTACTCCTAAACAGTTGGACAGATTTTGATAATTTTTTGTGTGTGTTTATATGGAATCAATAATGGTTTAGATTCACTATTGGACCCGGGTGATGCTGCAATCGGGTTCTTGGTTTTAGAAGTTTTACTTTTGGCAAATCAATGACGAAACGAAAATATTGTAATGTCAAACTTAATGGCAAATGACAATAACGTTAAGAACGTTCAGATATGACAACGTCTGCCAGGTTCATGTATATTTATACTTAATATATTTTTCACTTCTCATGCTCTGAAAGTGCTTATTTGTGCAGGATATAGGCTGCACAAAATAGAATTTTGTGCACAAGCGCATTAACGTATCTACTTATAAATGTATGCGACGGATTTAAGACAATACATTTTTGGTAGGTAATTTATATTAAGTAATATATCTATATTAAGGCAAAGAAAATGAGCCATACAGCCATACACAATAAAATGTTCATAGATAGAATTTATTATTTTATAATATTTACTTAAATTTATTTGCCTTATGTGTTCAAAACTGTACTAATTTTACTTTTAATTTAAATTAAAGAAATGTTATGTTGTACTACTGTTTTATTTACTCATATTCATCTTATTCAAAATTATTAAAATAACATACAAATACTTATTAAAATAATTAAATATACCTAATATATTTTTCAATTAAATTTATTAAAACTTACAAAAGAATGTAAAAGATTAAATATTCCATTCAACAATTTATATTCAAAGTAAAGCAGAAAGCTTCTACAAAGGCTTAAATTTAAAATTTAGCACGAAAACATTAAAAAGTTTTTGTCAGTATAGGTATTACCTACCAAAAATGTATTGTCTTAAGTCCGTCGCATTAAAAAAAAGCTGTCTGTTGAATTAAATTATATTACAAATGTTATTTTATCACACATAAATAGCGTACTTTTTAATTTGCGTTATATATAACTCTATAACGAGTAAATGTAGTATAATATATGATATATCTTTACATATAATAAAACTGTAAATAAAAAAAACATTAATCTGATATTATAAGTGGTGGCCGAGTTGGTTAGACCTTGGACTTAAAAACACTTAGTTCCCTGGTTCGAATCCCGGTGTGTACCAATGAGTTTTTAATTAAAAAAAATATGTACATTTGTTTGACACACCACTATATTGCCTCGGAGAGCAGGTTAAGCTGTCGGTTCGCGTCGGTCTAGGCGGTCTCGGGCGTCGTAAGGCACCCGTGATGATATATATATATATATACATTAATCTGATAAAAAAAATAGCGGGATGGGCTCTATTATTTTTAGAAATGGGTAACATGGTACCCAGCGGTCCCTCCGCTGGGTACGTTTAAAAGGCCTCAGGTACCCAGTGGAGGGATTAACCCGTCCCTATTACGCCGATGGTATTCGGAGGCAACACCTAACAAGTGGCGAGCTTGTTGCGGTATTTATGATGAAATAGCCTCGTTGTATAAAGCATGCTATGTTTTTGGCAACTACAGAATTTCATAGATAAAAGTAACCCAAAATTATGACTATAAATTAGGGTTTTAAATGTACCTAGTCGTATAATGAAGGGGCATACGTGGGCATAGTCGCCATGGTTAATATGAAATCGATCGAATAAAATTATTTGAATTTGAAATTTGTAATCACACCAATTTTTTATATGTTGTATATAAAAAATTGCAACGAGGATCTAGTGTGTAAGTGTAAGTGCTCCTCTTCGCCATTCGTGATTGTAAAAAGTTACACGGCGTGCTTGGTGGGCCTGTCAAACCCGGATTTTTGGTTTCCTATTTTACACAAAATTTTAATAAACATTGTCTAAATAAAATAAATATTGAATTTTTAAGATAATTAGAATAAAAACAAGTATTTAAAATAATAAAAGAATTAAAAATAGGTAATAAAAAATAAACCTAATTACTCTAAAATATACCCACAGAGAACGCGCGGCATTGTGCCCAGAACACTGGCTACATTTCCTCTCTGTATAATTAAGCTTAATCTTTGTGAGAGGACAGTGCCAGCCTACCCTCTGGTCTCCTGTGGCGTCAATAAATATATATTTCTTCTATTTAAACATATATTCACAATAATTTAGATCTTATTCGTTTTTTAACATGCAAAAACTAATGAATCTCAATGCTACTCAGGATAGGAAATGCAGGGCACGGATAATAGATGGGCTGAGGTAGCAGGCAGAGGGTATGGAGCGGTTCATAACCACTACAGAGAGGTGTTGTGCACAGGACTTAAAATTGAAAAAAAAAACAAGGGTTTTATATATGTACGGTCTGACAGACCCTACTATGCATACCAAGGGTTAAATTCTCCCATTAAAGGGTCAGTTTGTAGTCAGAGACAAAGATGTAGCAATTTCCGAAGGTTAGGAAGGTACACAATACAAGTCATGTGGACAATTATCCCATGTCCATAATATGTCAGCCTTGTGTTACATTGTGGGGAATAACAAAGGTTTGACAATTTAGTTTAGTTAGCGTTAAACAATATTACTGACATTTAATGTTAGTGGTACATTATATTTTGTTTTAAAATATTATATAGCAATCAATTAGTTACCTGAGTTATATATTTAAAAAAAACTTATCGATTGCTCTTAATATTCAGCTGTGGTAAATATATACGTGGTAGCCGATTTGATTAGACCTTAGAATTAAAAACACTTAAGTCCCTGATTCAAAACCCGGTGTATACCAATGAGTTTTCAATCTAATGTGTAAATTTTTTTAACAACACCACTATAGTGCCTCGGAGAGCACGTTAAGCTGTCGGTCTCAGTTTCACTATACCAACTTGTGAAACTGTTCATAGATGGGTTATTGAGTTTATCCAAATATCGCGACGAGCTAGCCACTTGTTCGGTGCAGACTTATATCATCGGCTACGTCGAGGTGGGATTAAAAACCCCTCTGTTGATAAACGGCATCGTTTAAGCGGTTTTGTGCGCTGTAAGGCACCCGTGATATATATATAATATAATGGTTATTACTCGTAAGTCTATACAAATACCACGACGATAGTTACTTATTACGTTTCTTATTATACAAAATTTTACGGCAAGGTGGTATAGAGTGTTACCAGGCTTTTTTTAGACTAGGTATAGAGGGGACAAATGCTTAAATAGGTAAAAAATACAGGATTTCAGATTTGATACTTCTAATGATCGGGAAACAAAAACATACTTTTGATGGATTTAACATATTTAAGAAAGAAAGAAAAAAATGTTATATATCCAACAAAAAGTTACTGTTCCTTCTAAATTATGAATATAATTTTATTATTTTTTTCTTAAATATTATAAATAATAAAAATATTAAGCATACTTTATATTTATTGCGCACGAACTTTGCGTATGAGTATATGTCAGCCGTAGCACGATTGACTTGGAAATAATAAACGTGCACGGTTGAAATACAGGACAAAGTCAATCCCGGCGCGGGACATTTACGATACGCTGAGTAATATGATGGAGACCGTCTAAAGGGTCCTCTCAGGACCTAAAGGCACGTACGCACGTACGTAGTCTGTGCTACGATATGATCCTATCTACTTGTAACGTAAAAAATAAAAGTCATGGCCAAAATCCTTTAGCCTTTAAAATATGGTGCAGCAACTACACAGTTGCTGTGACCCACAGACTAAGTATGGACGTAAAAAAAATATTTATTATTAAATAACCAAAACACAAATAGGTACTAATATTAAATTTATTGAATACCTACTTAATAATATATTTATGTATTTATTTTACTTTATTATTTATGTATTTTATAAAATTACATATTTAATAAATTTTAATTTACTAAACTAAAATAAAAATAAATAAATACCCAACTAAAATAATAATATTAACATTACTTACCTAAATATCGATGTACAGAAACTATAAAATGGATATATATTATTTTAATTTGTGCCGTGCGGCATGGTGCCCAAAACTGGCGGCGTTTCCCCGTTGTATAATTAAACTGATCTGTTGAGAGAAAAATGCCGCCGCTCTTGGGTCACCCGAGATGTGGACCAATTTATTTCCAATTTCCTTCACTAAATTTTTAGTATCTGGTGACCACGGATCCAGAGTCTCTACTGCAAACGCCACAAATATATAATTGTCCATTAAACAACTATATTTGCGGCGTTTGAGGGATTGTGAATTTTCCGTAGCCGCTCCGGCACTTAAAGAAGTATTTCGGATGTGGGACGCAGCCAATGTGTCAAAACAAGTCGCGTCCCACACCAGACTCTATCCGAGGCTCCATGGCACATCGGTGGCACCATTCGGCCTCTTGCCATCGTCGCGACATATAACGGGCGGCTCCAAGATAGACGGTAAAGACTGTATGGTTAAAGCTCGCCGAATTAGCTCATTTAAATTATTGTGTCTATACATTCTACCTGCACTTTTTTGACGTGAAAGTCCACGATAACCGAGCTGGTCCACGTCTCTTCCGCACGGACACTGATGGGGCTCAAATATCTGCGTACCTAAACGTAAACCTATATCTGTTCTTAATTTTGAGGCGTCCAGTAAATTTCCTGTATTTTTCGAAGGCAAGGCGTGCAACCAAAAATCAGGTTCTGGTTGTCTTATGGCTAGAAGTCTAGCCCGGTCTAAGTCATTCACACTTGCGTTAAATAGATTGTTATCTGTGTCTTCAATACAAATCTCACACTTTCTGCACGCCCGCCTCTTTTGGGAAATTTAGTGTCGGGTATAAAGTACTCCATGCCGCCCTGGCTTCCTCCAAATAACACAAACCTAACCTTCACGTCGTTTAAAGATAAATTCATATTGATACCGACGTGAGAGTGTGCACTATGGGCAGAGGACGACATAGAGAAGAATACAGGCGCGCCATATACGATGGCAGCCTTATCCCTAATCCACCGTACTTGGATAAGTACTTGGGAAGTGTAGCTTGGCGTCTATTTCGGTAATTAGTGACGGGAATTTCCAAATAGGACAACATCTTAAAAATAAGTTAATTTAGGTGTAAATAGACAAAGTCATAAAATATAAATTACTATATGGGGTTAATTTTTTTGTAAATTTTGCAACTTCTTTTGAATATTTTTTTTTTATAGGTTAATAAAGATGGAATACCGTCCTCAAATATAGGACAACCTAAAAAAGTCACAGATTTTTTATCCAGATTGATTATGTTGGGGATTAGGAGATTGAACTTGTTTAGAATTTCTAGACGTCGAGTAAGGGGAATATGATCTGGTATAAAAAGTTCTGTCGTTTTGAAGAATAAGATTTATTAAATAAATAATTTGTGTGAGAAGGAAATCCTTGAGGTGTTGCGGCATAATACCGTCAAGACCTCCAGAAGATCCGTTAGGAAAACTTAGGGGAATGTTTAGAATATTATTTTCATCAATTTGGAGGTTTAATTGATCAGTGGTGGAGCTGTATTAAAGAAGATGGTAAGGGATGTTTTCTGTAAAGCAATTAAAATATCGTTAGAGTACTCGGCTACCCGATTTTCGGAAAAAAGTATTTTTGCTGCACCTCTGACATTTCCTTCTGAAATCTTTGATTATACTGCTTTTATGTTAGAATAATTAGATCTGATATGGTTTTTTTTTGGTGAGTGATATACTATTTATATTTTTAACATGTAGTACAGAATATAAAATGTCAAAGGTCCAGTCAAGAAAATACACTATTGTCCTTTACAACTTTCGATATACACTCTTCTAGAGAACGAGCAACAGATATGCGAGCCCCTCTGGGAATTACAACTTGTATATTACTTTTTAATTTAGATAGATAATTTTTCCCAAAATGGTGTTAAATTGTCTTGAAGAGGTAGGTTTGTTCGTGAACTAGTTGTAACAGAAGTTGAAAGAAATGCGCCTGAAATTGGTGGAACTGAAGAACTCGTAGAATGTCGCCGACCAATATGAATGTTTAAACCGCTTCGTCCTTTATAAAATTTACCGTCAGAACATAAAGGGCATTCTATATAGTCTTGTGTATTTAATATTTGATTCATTTTGGAATAATGAGGAATATTTAAATCAATCTGTTCATATATGTCATAAAATGTAGTGTCTAATAACTTGCCAACCAATATTTTCTTTCTTCATGTAAATTCATAAACTTTTGGTATAATTGCAGTTATAATATTACATAGCTATTAAATTTTCCTCTCCAATATGTTATTGTTTATTTTTTCGGTCAGGAATCTTTAGGGCGGTTTGTTTAAAAATAGTTTTAAATATGTACCTAAAAAAAAAAAAAATTCTTCAAATTTCTTTAAATTTATTTTCACTAATAATTTATATTTTATTAAAGTGTATGCCTATTTACAGTGAATAATAATAAACGCGTTGTACGTTTATGATTAGTACATAAAGCAAAATATTTGTGATTTTATAGTACGAGGTTCTACTCGTATATTAAAGAGTGGCGCCTGCATGTGTGATGTATTATGTTTGCAAAGTGAGCGATTATGTTTTGGAGTGAGTTAATATATTATGGAATTATCGTCTGTGTGTGAAGTGTGTAGATGTGTTTGCGGAGTGGGTGATTGCTATGTTTTGGGTGACTAGATATAGAAATATATCTAGGATTAGAAAAGCCAAAATCCCATCCATTTTTACACATATTGAACCGGTCACAAACTAAGCTAAGCTTGTACTATGAAGTATACTAGCATATTTTATATATAAGAGTCAGATTACGGTAAACTGTGCATCTTTTTTTGCTATAATTGGAAAACGAACCCAGGACCTCCGTGGATACAACGCTAAAGACGCGGACTAGACTACGGAGGCAAGTCATTGGAAGTCAATGTTGTTTAAAAACACAATAGTGATGTTTAGTTTTTTTTTTGTTTAAATATTAAGTAGGTACCATAATGTATAAATTTCTCGATTCTATTGTTAATTACACCCTGTTAATATGAAATATACCCTGTTAATATTAATTATACCCTGTGAGTCCAGGGGTTAGACTAAAATGTCGCCACAAGCTGATGCCTAGACCTTTGGCAGATTTATCACAAGATTTAGTTATTTAAATAGAAAATTAATTTAAGGCAAATAATGGAAAGATTTGACGTAATGTAGCAATATTTTATGTATACCTGTATATGTGTATCATCACGGGTGCCTTACGGCGCCCGAGACCGCCTAGACGGCCCCAGGGTACCCAGCGGAGGGCTTTTAATCCCACCTCGTCGTAGCCGTATGAGTCTACACCGAACAAGTGGCTAGCTCGTCGCGATGTTTTGAATAGACTCAATAACCCATCTATAAACAGTTTCACAAGTTGGTATAGTGAAACCGGGACCGACAGCTTAACGTGATCTCCGAGGCACTATAGTGGTGTTGTCAAACAAATGTACATATTTTGTTTTAATTATAAACTCATTGGTACACACCGGGATTCGAACCAGGGACCTAAGTGTTTTTAAGTCCAAGGTCTAACCAACTAGGCCACCACGATTACTATACCTATTTATATTACAAAGAGAACATATATGATTGATTGCGCCAGACAACTAAACATCTACTTATCCGATTTTATATATTTTTTCACCTACCTATATAGCTACGATATATAGCTACGAGTACATTATCAGCGAATAACATGTTCTGTGTTTTATTTTGAATACGTTTTTTTTTAAATACCGAATGTAACCGTTAGGCTCAGATAGTTTATTTATGAATTAGTGCAGGGGCCAGTAATCGGCACGCGGCCCGTGAAATGTTTCTTGGATGCGGCCCGCTAGGTTCAAAAACCAAAAACGATCTAAGTACGAGCAGATCTCGTACTTTAGTATAATGAACTAATGTGTTTTATTTTAAACTTAAAACACAGAATGGCTCCTTTATGGAAAACCGGGAAAAGTTAGGGAGTTTTCGGAAACTGGGAAAGTCAGGGAAAATTCTGAAAGGTCAGGGAAAATAATTAAAGTAGAAAACTGGCAACTGTAAACACCTGATAAACTAAGCGATATTATTTCTTCCTTATTGACTATAGCTAAATATAATACATGTATATTTTCCAATATTGGTTATCTCAAAAACCCTTTTTATTATTTTTATTCAAAATAATATGTAGGACAATTTAAACATATTTCTCAGGTCTCAAACTATGCTTTGGGCTTGAACTATGTGTACCAGAAACAATGATATAATAATTTTTATAAAATATATAATAATATATTTTATAAAAAACATCTAGAGTGTGAGAAACTATACATACCTACTAACATAAAAACGTACTAATAATTGTTTGTCATGGGTGGGAATTAAACCCACGACTTCCTGATACAACGCCAAATGCGCAACCACTGGTTTACAGAGGCGGCAAAATGAAATAAAAAATTAACTACATTTTGGAGGGAATACTAATATCTTGATGAATGTACACTTCATAAGAATAGTCTACCGAACAAGTGGCTATCAATCATCGTGGTATAGACTCAATAACCATAATATATAATAATAATAATATGTAGGACGACTTACACATATTGCTCTGGGCACAAACTAAAAAGACAGAAAGAAATACCTTTTTTGTCGCACAGCAAAAAATGACAAAAAAAAACAATGAAAAAAGGATAAAAAATACACTAATTTTAAAATAAACAACTTTCAATAAACGCCATATAACCTAGATGATGTAGGACGACTTACACATATTGCCCTGGTCACAAACTAGAAAGACAGAAAGAAATACCTTTTTTGTCGCACAGCAACAAAACAAATGAAACACAAATGACAAAAACAAAACAATGATAAAAGGATAAAAAATGTACTAATAATTAAATAAACAACTTTCAATAAACGCCATATGACACATATAACCTAGATGACTAGGATCAATTAGTTCCACTTTTAGTCTCTGGGTTGACCGGTTTTCAGGAGATTACTGCAGCGATTTCTTGTCGAGGTAGGAATCTTCTTTCAGAGTGCGGTTACAAAATACATACATACATATCTTCACTGTTGCCTTACGGCGCCCGAGACCGCCTAGACGGCCCCAGGGTACCCAGCGGTTAGCGTTTTTAATCCCACCTCGTAGTTGCTAATGGTATGAGCCTACATCGAACAAGTAGCTAGCTCGTCACGATGTTTTGAATAGACTCAATAACCCATCTATAAACAGTTTCACAAGTTACAAAATGGGTGGTTGAATTGACGATAAAGCAGCGAGTATATTAAAATATACTCGCAATGCAATTCGTCTTTATCGCCGCCTATTCTATTAATGATAAAATATTGAATCGTAGTGCTGTTGTAAAAGACCTGGGAGTCTTATTTGACGATGGTCTCACTTTTCGACAGCAATATAATAATATTGTTGATAGATCGAATCAACTGCTGGGATTTGTTTTGAGATCAACCAAGGAATTCAGGAATCCAAACTCGGTAATACTCCTTTTCAACAGCCTTGTGCGTAGTGTGTTGGAGTATTGCTGCCCTGTCTGGGCTCCATATTACACGGTACACTCAGACAGGATTGACGGCGTTCAGGGTAGATGCCTCAGAGCACTCTCTTATAGATGTGGGTATGGACGTTCGCTGGTTGATTACTCTTCTAGGTTAAATAAATTTGAGGTCCTTTCTCTTAAACGTCGTCGTATACGATATGACCTTTTGTGCCTGCACAAAATCTTGCACTCCGTCATTGACTCGGGCTTATTGCTGTCGTCCGTTAGTATCAATACTCGCTATAAAGCCAGAAATCCTAATACATTCTCCCTTCAAACTTACACTAACAACACATCCTTCTACAATCCGTTGGTAAGGATGTGTCGTACCTATAATGATATAGTCGGGTTGCGGGATGTAGAGATTGATATATTTGACAGTAGTTTTGCTCATTTTAAAAGGTCCATTACACCGGATGTCCTCGGCCGTATTTAGAATAATATGGCTTTTTAATTTAATTGGTTGAATGTCTTTGTAATTAATTGTGTTTATTAATATGTGTAATTTTTAATTAATTTTATTCTTTGTATTATTATTGTTATTATTTTTAAAGCATAGTATTCTTAATGCTTATTATTATTAATTTAATTTTTATTGTAAATTTAATTTGTTATTATTAATTTAATCCTAATTTTTATTATTATTAATTAAGTTCTGTATTTTACATTGTATTGTGTAAATCTGTAGGAAATAATGTAGCTTAGCATGTTGTGTGCACTGAATTGGATCCTAGCCTAGAAATTTGTTTTAACGCACGTATCTTAACTTGTAATGGACTAGGATCTGCTGGTGCACCAAACATTAAATAAATAAATAAATATTTCGTAATCGCATCATTTAACCGACATAGTGGGAGCGATCAATGTTGTTTAAGAACAATTATTTATTGACCCCATTCATGGACTTTGTAGGCCTGCTCACCACCAGGTAGATACAAATTCACGTGCTCCATTAAAAAAAAAAGGGTAAAGTATTTAATGCTAATATCTTTTATAATAATATTATTATTAATACTAAACTAAAAATAAAAACTTACCCGCTAGTACATAGACATTCTTGGCATAACTTCGATTGTTGTGTTTATCAATATTATGTTTTTTAATATAATTTTATTTTGCGCCCGGACAAAAATACGCTGTTTCACGCACCAATTTCGTGCGGATTTGCAGAAATCGCATTTGGCTTAAAATAAAGTAACCATTTGTTCTTGATGTATTTGATTTAGTACCTCTTATATTTTACGAATAATTGAAAGTTCTTCTATCTCCTAGTCTACACTTTACACAACAATCAAATTAATTCAATACCATAAAACTGAGCACAACTAAGAAACCATAAACTACAGTATCCAATAACAATGACAGGCTGCACCATTCATTACCTTCGTTATTAATATCTGAGAAAATTAATTAACGTTCTAACCAGATGGTGGAAAAACACTCGTATTTAATACGGTAGGAATCGAACCCTTATTTGGAACATGAAGAGTCACTACTGGGTAAAAAGTACCAGAAAATAAAAGTATCCAAAACAAGAGTTTAAAATTAATATTTGAAATGAAATATTTTGTATAGAATATTGTATCAATACTGCTACTAAATTAAATAAAAAAATATTTTTGTTAGTACATATATGATATATTTAATAGCATTTCAAATTGGAAAGGTTCTAAAAGACGGTGCAATTAAAAGTGTCCAAAATCGGCGTTCATGTATGACAGGAGTTATTACTGTGGACGTAGCAAAAAAACTATGTGGGTATAGAGTCAAGTGGCGCCTACGTCGTAAGGGGTGTGAAGATAAATAAATAAAATATTTAAAAAGCAAAAACTTGTCTATTGTAAAAATATAGAACGTTTCCTTGGAAAACGTTTAGACAGTTTCACTTTGGACGGCTCTAATGGCCTAGATTGTAGCTTATTCGTGCTACGATCTATATGGGTAAGTAATTATGCTTATGGGAAGATACCTACGATATCGCCGTGCCCATGAAGCTAAAAAAATGCGCCCCGCGCCAATGGAGTAAGCATGATACATAAATTGTTTGTCGCCAATTTCCGAGGCGAATAAATGAAGAACGGGAAAAAAGGTGTGGCTTCAAATGGCAGCTCAACGCGTCTGACACTTAAAAAACTACTTGAGAAAAAAAGAGATATAAGTTAGCTATTGTCAAACATGAACGTGCGCGTGTCTATGAAGTACATTGTTTTTTTTATTATAAAAAGCTAAATATTAAATTGCATACTTAATAGTTTCGATAGTGTTGCAACCGACAACAAATATAATTACATATCGATATAAACCAAATATTTTGGGATTTATAGAGATCATCAAAGATTTATAATTATTTATCGACATACAATAGAAAATATGGATGTAATGCCAATTATTATTATTTTAATATATAATGTTCCTTTTAAGTCATTGGTCATATTTACAGTAATCTATTTTATTTTGATTAGCTAATTTTATCATAAATGCGATTTTAAAAATTATTTTTTTCGAAACGAAAAACATTTCTAAACGCTTCGACATTATCAAACACTTCATGTGACGTCATTCGCGCATAAACAAATGTCAACGTGTGATCTATAGTCTACAGTTTCTTGTTTTCTCGGGTATTTCTTGTCCTTAATTACGATAATTTGTTAGAAACAAACCTTTTGACTAACTTTTGAGGTGCAATAACATTAAACTAATATGCTTTTTGAGCACGAATGACGTCACTGAATGGCGGCTAGTGATGTACCGTTTTTTACTGCGGTAGTGGCAGATAAAGTTTAAACCCTTTTATTTTGGTGTTATTATACTTAAAAAAAAATGTTTTTAGGGTCTAATGTACTCTATCAAGTATTGAAATAATAAAAAACAAGCATATTCCCTATTGTAATACACACACATATCATGACGGTTGTTGCCTTACGGCGCCCGAGACCGCCTAGTATATATAACAATAAATTAAAATACATATATATATATATATATCTTCACGGGTGCCTTACGGCGCCGGAGACCGCCTAGACGGCCCCAGGGTACCCAGCGGAGGGGTTTTAATCCCACCTCGTCGTAGCCGATGGTATAAGTCTACATCGAACAAGTGGCTAGCTCGTCGCGATGTTTTGGATAGACTCAATAACCCATCTATAAACAGTTTCACAAGGTGGTATAGCTTAACGTGCTCTCCGAGGCACTATAGTGGTGTTGTCAAACAAATGTACATAAATTTTTTAATTAAAAACTCATTGGTACACACCGGGATTCGAACCAGGGACCTTAGTGTTTTTAAGTCCAAGGTCTAACCAACTCGGCCACCACGTAAAATTAAATTAAATTAAAATACCTACTTTATTAAATTAAAATACATGCACAACTAACTACATGTTACCTACTAAATGCAATCTCAACATCGTGTATGTTCAGTACATTTTGAGGAGTCAAGTTACGATTTAATTGTTTTTCGCCTTTTGTGCCTTGTATGCTTGTTGGAAACCAATTTTCTTCTCTTTTAATTTCCGCTACCCATTTACGTTGTAATGCCGGGTCTTTCGGGAAACTGTATGTATAGAAAATATAATTAGGATTATATAAAAAAAACAATAATTGCATAATATCTCATAACCATGAAACTATTTAGAAATATCGAGTTTATCAACTATAAAATCACATCACTAAAAAGTAACTGACAAACCTCGTTGGACGGTTCTGTTGTCGCCATACCTTTTGATTAAATTTAATTAAAATGATTATAAAGTATCGAAATTCTCATTAAAAATAAAAATACATCACTAGTTCTTCAACTTCTAACATAGTTTGACAGTTACCGTCAGATTTTGATATTTTAATTATGGGTTTTATTATTATTTTCTATCAAGGTTTAATATAAGAAAAATATGTTAAATACATACTTGAAAAACGTGATACCCGGTACTTTTTTTAAGAGTAGTTTCTACACAGCTTTAATGCACAATTAACCATTTTTCCGACAATAAAAGCGGAGCTCTTTCTCCGCCGAACGCACAAATCAGACTGAGGATGTAAAAAATGTGAAATGTGTGTGAGTGACAAATTTGTCACTCGCGCGGCACCCTGCAAATTGAATGATGCTTACTCCAGTAGCGGCGCGCGGACGGGCACGGTTTTTACCTTCATGGCCGTTCTTAATACGTGGTCGTGCTAAGTTACAAGATTAAAAAATAACGAGAAAAATGTAGACGATGAGTATTTTTTACCCGGTGCGCTCTGCCGTGTTAATAAGGACAATAATTAACTACTTCTGTTAGTAAGTCAGTTAATAAAATAGGTACTAATTATTTATGGATTTTTATATATTTTCAGCACAATAAGAAAGATTTACACTAAAATGACATCCCTGTAGGTAATTGTTACGATTAAACTTGTAAATGGAGTCGAATGTACCAGCTGTCGTTCGACCTTTTAACTTTTGGTACATTCGACGCCATTTTTTATGTTAAACGTTACAATTATGGAGATGTCATTTTGGTGCGAACCAGTCTAAGTGTTTCCTTTTTTGAGGAAAAATAATGAAAGGGATAAAAGTCTAAAGATTTTTTTTTTTTTTTTATAGTAATAGGTACTAGTTTCCTTTGTTTACTTGGGTCAATTTTATAATTGTCTTCATAATATCTTTTGTTGACTTGCCTTCTCCCTCATATTTAGTCTCTATAACTTCGCTAGGCCGACCGACCGGTCTCGTTACCACCGCCCATACAGATGCCAAAACCGTCAAGTGACCTAGTCATGTTTCGGTTTTAGTCTGTGGGTTTACCGGTTTTCAGGAGGTTACAATATAGATTTATTGTCGAAGTGGTAGTCTCCTTCCAGGGTGCAGTTACGAAATGGGAGGTTGAATTGATGATAAGGCAAAAATATTAAAATATACTCGTAATGCAATTCGTCTTTGTCGCCGCCTAATTCGTAATAGCATCTTTAGCCGGCATAGTGGGAGCGATCAATGTTGTTTAAAATCAATTATTGATTTACCCCATTCATGGACTTTGCAGCTCACCACCAGGTAGATACAAAGTCACATGCCGTGCTCCAATAAAAAATATAGTACGAAGTTATTTGAAACTTCAGAACATTTTAAAACACGTGTCTGTTAGTTTTTTAGAAAGGGACTACATACAAATTTTAAGAAAATAGTAAATCACGTGACGCTTATCTTTATACGAAGAATATTATATAATATTATTGACCGCTTCCGTAGATTAGTGGTTGCGCCTTTGGCGTTGTTTCCGGAGGTCGTGGGTTCGATTCCCACCCATGACAAAAAAATATTAGTTCCTTTTTCTGTACAGTTTATCAAGGTCTGGGTGTTTATAAAATATAATATGTATTATATCGTTGTTTCTGATACACATTGTACAAGCTTAGAGCTTAGTTTGTGAATAAAAAGTAAATTTTCAAATAGCCTGTAGAGATATTTCTAGTGTTTCACTAAACTGTTTATAGACCACAAGTTATACTAGTAGTAGATAGTTTATAGATGAAGTTGAGTCTTTACTCGTCAAGTCTTAAAACCCAATTAAGTCAAGACTAACAATGTTAAGTTATATCGGATTTGTAATGGCGCAGAACTTACAGGAGTGATTTAAACTTATTATTGTTTACAATATTTTCCAAATAAATTAATAATTTATATTCTATTTTATTCTGTTTTTTAAAGTGAAATTAATAGTTAAAATATGTTTAAAGTTATAGTGAAATGTTTGTGAAAGTTTAAATCTAAAAACGGATATTAACAACCAAACCACTATTCTCTTTTATCAGGTGACGTTTGGTGAATTTCTTTCAGCTATCTTTTTTGCGAATTAACTTTACTGCGAATTGCGAATTTTAAAATTCTATTATTGCTGCGCATTTAATTTATAGCTTGTTATTTTTTGGATGAATTTATAAAGAATTCCTTAAACATATTCAATAAAAGGATACCCACTGTCAAATGCATATCATTTAACTACATGAAGAAACAAATATATTATTTTTCTATTTATGGAAGCCCGAGGATACTTTCTTCAGTAAAATTCTTGATTTGTGAAGATTTTGGCCATTATACCTACCTTGATCAATCGGAATATCTACAGGAGATTTTTTATAATATCTGACATTGACTATTAAGCAGTATCGATTTATTTAGGTGCTTATTCCAAAGTTATCAAATAATATGTCAAAAATATTTGCATAATAAGATTAGAAATGAATTTCATAAAAGATATTGGAAGAATATAAGTACCTATTTATTTAAAAGCTAATAAATAAAATATAAATAGGTATATATTACACTAGTAAATTCTACATTCATAAAATAGAAGATAATAATAACAGACACCTACTTTGGATGGATTTTAATTTGATGTCCTAGAAATCAATTTATGACAATTTATAATTGAGAATTTGAGACTTAAGAAATTATTTAAACAAGACTTATTTTTGTTATGTACCTACATTATTTCCACAATTTTTAAGAGTTATTAATTTATATTATTTATACTAGGTATTTTAGGGTTTATCAATATTTTAAATAGTTATTTATTAGGTTCTTACATTAATTTTGTCTTAGAAGGTCACTATTTATTCGAAGTTTATTCTTATTATTATTATTATTTTTTAATTACTTACTTATTTATTTCTTTATTTTTATTATTGTTACTAGATTTTAATTGAATACTATATGTCTTTACTAAAATGCTCCCTATGTCAAAATAATAAATTATACAGAGGTGAGCGTGGACTTAATATACACATTTGCGGAGGTGTCGCGAGGACGGAATGAAACACGACTGCTTGTGTCGACACACGTTTATTAACTGTTTATACATTACCACATCACACCACCGGGGTAATACAAAAAAATAATTAAAAAAAATGAATAACTTACATATCTAATAATAAAAATAAAAAAAATTACTGAATTACAAAAGTTCTAAAATTAATTATTTATATAAATCTTATAAAATAAAAGTAGTAGCAAATAAATTTAAATTTTTAACAGTGTAAATACAAGTTGATTAAAAGTTACAATATTTTATAATTAATAAATGTTTTTGTTCGCTTCATTATAAAAGAAATCATTCGAATAGTGTACTTATATTCACTACATACAGTTTAGTTCTATTTTTGTGAACGGTACTGTTCTTGCCATTCTTAGAAATGATTACATTGGGTGATTCATCGTTTACAACTAAATATGGACCATTGAACAAGGGTTCTGCTTTATCTACAGTTTCATTTTTAACAAGAATTAAGTCGCCTTTGTTATAAGAAATCGGGTTACATTTTAAATCAAATTTAGTTTTTCTTTGTTCTTTACGTTGTAACAAATTATTTCTTGCGTCATTACAAGCTGTTTGTAACCTAAATTTTAATTCTAGAGCATAGTTGTCTGAATTATACAATGGTTCTACTTTACTATTACTTAAATTTGTTGGTATATTGCAAGTTTTTCCGAATACTAGTTCAAATGGAGAATATTTGGTTTCTGAATGAACGGTATTATTATATGCAAAACTCCAGAAGGGTAACCATTCAGACCAATTATACAAGCGTTGTTCACAGTAAATTCTTAAAAAGCTACGGAGATGTTTATGTGAATTTTCTAATGCACCTATTGATTCGTGGTGAAAAGCAGTGGAATGGATTTTTTCTATATTTAATAATTTGCAAACTTCTGTCATAGTACTTGACATGAATTCGGTACCTCTATCTGTACCTATTGACATGGGTATTCCGTATCTAAGAATAAAATTGTTAACTAAAGATTTTGCTACTGTTACCGTTTCCTTATTGGGTATGGCATAAGCTTCTACATACTTACTTAATTCGCATTGAAGCGTTAATATATAATTATTATTAAAATTATCCTTATCTAAAGGTCCTACTAAATCTAAATAAATTTTCTCAAATGCTGAATTAGCAGTTGTCGTTATTGACATAGGTTCCTTGACACCTTTTTGATATTTCATTATTTGACATTTTTTACATTTTTTAACAAATTCTATGACGTCTTTTTCTAAATTAGACCAAGTATACTTTTTCTTAATATTATTGACCATACGACGGATGCCGGCATGTCCGCTCGTAGGTAACAAATGATAATCGTTTATAATTACCTTTTTCTTTTCATCATTACAAATTTTTATTACCTTTGACAATACATTTATTTGTGGTCCTTCCCACTTATCTCTTTCATTTATTTCACAATTTATTTCTTCTATAAATGATGAGTAATAATCATCTTTAACAAAATTTATTATTTTAATATTCAACCTTTTACAAAAATCTCTAAGCAAATTAACAAATTCCACTCGGGTAAATTGCAATAAATACTTAAGGTCGAAATACATTGTTTTCATACTCGATGAAAAACATAAACAAACATACTCATAATTAATTAAATTCTTATTTTTCAATTCCTTTAAATCATTCTCCTTTATTAAAATCAAGTCTACACTGTCGCTAGCTTTTCGCAACATTTCTACTACTCTGGGGTGATCAATCCTGTTGTTTATAGAAATATTTCGAGAAGTGTCGCTTACATTGCTGTCACTGATATCACTGGACTGTTTTTCTAGTCTTTCTCTTTGTGCTCTAGTCATGACTGAAACAACATTTTCAAACGTGCTCTTTAACTTGCTCGAAGTTAAGTCAATGCGTGAAAGTGCGTCTGCAATTACGTTATCTTTACCTTTTATATAACTTATTTTAAAATCGTATTCGTCTAATATTAATCTGAATTTCATAAGTCTACTTGAAGGATCTTTCATGTTATACAAGTATATTAGGGGTTTTATTATTTTTTACAGTTATTGATTGTTCTAAAATATTCGTTGTAAGCTCGCATCTGGGTGGTATCGATAATGAGAAATTATGACTAATCGGTTCTTCGCTGGTGGCCTGGTGACGTAAGTCACGTTACATTGTATTGAGTTCCAAAGTGACCTCATTTTGTTTGTACACTAAACAAAGGGTTTTGTTTTGTATATTTATGTCTTTTGCGAATAATTCCAAGAATTAATTCCTAAAGTTTTTGTATTTCCTCCAATAATTGCAATTCCTTATATAAATTTAAAGCATAATTATATTTATTAGTCACATAAGTTTTTCTTTCAAATCTTTTACTACCTAATTTTCTTAGTTCGACTCTTACGTCTTCCAATTTAGTATGTATTTCCTTAACTGTATTCATTAATTATTTAACATGTTACTCGACATGATATACCATGATGGGTATCAAAATAGGATCACAAACCCGTGTAACGTCTACTAGTAATAATTATAGAAAAGATAAAATTACATTAATATTTTTTCATGTCACTCGACATTTTATATTTATATAATTATAATAGTACATTAAGTATGTTAATAAAATAATAAAAAAAAAATACACAAACACCTGAAATATAAAAAAAAAAAAAAAAAAAACACTGCACAAAACACTTTTAGAACATGTTAATCCTTTTTAATTCACTCACTGATACTCGATCTAGGAAGTCATCTCCACTCGCTTCATCAGGAAAGGGCGTTAGATATCTGCTGGCTGCTGTAGCCTCGTCGCTATCGATTCTCTTGTATGTTCTCGAATTTGGCTTCTTATCATTTTCTTTTGGCAATCCAAGAAAATTTTAAATAAGATGGCAATGAAGAGTATTATTACTACGATTACTACCACAATTAATAGAGTTCCATTGTATTTTGTCACATTTGTAATGTTTGTGAAATAATTGTCCACCTTTTGTTCTTGGTTATTTATGACAGGGTTAACTTCAAACATTTTAATTTAATACTGTTACTGTTTTTGCACTACATTTTATTAATGTTCTTCATATTAAAAAAAAAAATAATAATTATAAAGTTAAAAATTAAACTAAAAAAAACTTAAATTTAGTCGTTAATAAAAAAAAAAATATATAATAACTCTAGTCGCGGACTGCTCGGGCGGCCGGCCGGAGCCGCGGCGCGTGCCGCCGCGCTCTGCGCGTGCGTCACGTAAGTCTCACGCCATGATACTGACGCGGACTGGCAGGGTCGCCATGCGGAGGTGTCGCGAGGACGGAATGAAACACGACTGCTTGTGTCGACACACGTTTATTAACTGTTTATACATTACCACATCACACATTGGTCATTTTCATAAAAATCATATATCTGCTAGTTGTCCAGCGCCTGACACTAACGCAAATATTAATAATACTAATTATAGAGCAACATCAACAACTCAAGAACTTATTAATAAATGTTTTCAGTTTAAAAAGAGATTTCCTGTGATCAAACATGTTCCTCGAGCAGCTAGAACCTCAATATCGAGAAAATTAACAGTCATTATTAATAAATGCTGTAGTGACAATGAATTTTCAGATTGGGAAAATTTATTACTATTTTCGTTTAATTATTTACATGTATTAAATGAATTAAATTCAGGAAAAAATCTTTCGGCAAAAATCAAACATAACGTAATAAATAACATCAACCATTCTATTTCAGACAATTTTATATTACATAACAATATTCGTAAAACTATCTTTAAAAAAGCAGAAGACAAAGTTTATGACGGTGACATCCGAGGAGCGGTAAGACTATCTAATAATGATACTTTTTGTAATAACAACGAAAATACATTAAAAATACTTCGAGAAAAACACCCATGTCCTTTATCACAAAATTTATGCATTCCACCTGAAAACAATAACAATATTTTTAACATAAATGAAGATGACGTGTACAATGCAATTATGGCTTTTACCAGGTACAAGTAGCGGATTTGACGGACTTTCTCCTCAACATTTAAAGGACCTTATTAACCATTCTAACGATGTATCAGGAAAAAACCTTCTAAAAGCAATAACCCAATTTTGTAAATTTGTTTTAAATGGAGAAATTAATAATGATATAAAACCATTCTTTTTTGGGGCAAATTTAATCGCTTTTAATAAAAAAGACGGAGGAATTAGGCCAATTGCCATCGGATGTACACTACGTAGATACACTAGTAATCAAAAATTGTTTCAACTGCTATTTCGAAAATTCTCAAAGAAAAATTTATTCCAGTACTATTCGGTTGCGCAATTAAATGTGGAGCTGAAGTAATAGTACATGCTACTCGTACGTTTTTAGAAAATTCCTCGAATTTCGATGCACTAGTCAAATTAGATATAAAAAATGCATTTAACACCTTGGATCGAACAACAATTTTGGACTCCATTATCGAATCTTTCCCCATAGCATATAACTATATATTTCAAAGTTATGGAAGCCCATCTTACCTCTTTTATAATAATGAAATAATAATGTCTTCAACAGGCTGTCAACAGGGTGATCCACTTGGCCCCGCTCTCTTTAGTCTAGCCATACATAATAAAATTAATACACTTACATCTCAATTAAACCTATGGTACCTCGACGATGGAACAATAGCAGGAAAAATTACTGATATTATTTCAGACCTAAATAAATTAATACCAGAATTAAATTCAATTGGCCTAGACATAAATTCAAACAAATCAGAAATTTATTTTAATCCCCAAAAATCAAATGAAATACTAAATATGACAAATAAATTCGAAAAGATTCTTCCAAATTTTAAAACTATGAACTCAGACAATTTATTTTTATTAGGCGCTCCTATTTTACAAAATGCTCTTAGGCCATTAATGTTCAAAAAGCAACAAAATTTACTTTATTTTAAAGATCAGTTATTGAATATAACACCGCATGTAGCTCTAGTACTTCTTCGAAATTGCTTTAGCATGCCTAGGTTAATATATTTTTTAAGATGTTGTCCATTTTGGAAACACACAGATATTCTTCGAGATATAGTCTCAAATATTAAAAACAGTATAGAGGAAATTTTAAATATATCACTAATTAACACATCGTGGCAACAAGCTACATTACCAATACGTTTAGGCGGTATAGGTCTACGATGCACTTCCGACATTGCACTCCCAGCGTTCATAGCTTCAATACATAAAAGCTTAACTCTTATAGGTAAAGTAATAAATCCGTCCATATTGGACAATAGAGTAAGCTTTATGGATGAAGCTATAAATGCTTGGAAAAGCAATACTAATTTACAAAAATCAGTACAAAAACTTTGGGATTTACCAATAATAAATTTAAAAATTAATAATTTTATTAACTCATTGAATACCACAGAAAAATCAAGATTTTTAGCTGCTAAATGTAAAGAGTCCGGGGCATGGCTCGAAGTCTTACCGTCACCTACTTTACTAGATTCACAGACAATTAGAATAGCGGTGTCCCTCAGGATAGATGCCCCCATTTGCCGACCTCACACATGTATTTGTGGTTCTGCGGTCACATCTTCCGGTCACCATGGTTTATCATGTAGGTTGAGTACTGGTCGTATATCGAGACATAATAATATAAATAATATAATAAAACGTTCGCTGGCGTCTGCAGGTATACCCAGTACTCTAGAACCAGTCGGTCTTGACCGTAACGATGGCAAAAGACCGGACGGTGTGACCATAGTACCATGGCATAGAGGTCGAGCACTTTTATGGGACGCTACTTGTGTGGACACCCTAGCTCCAAGTTACGTCCACATCACCTCTGTATCTTCCGGTGCTGCGGCGCTTTGGGCCCAAAACAAAAAGATTCAAAAATATAAAACGCAATGCTCCTCTTTTGAATTTCTGGCGTTTTCGGTGGAAACTTTAGGGCCATGGTCCCCAGATGCATTAAAGTTTGGTCAACAACTTGGTAAATTATTAATTAATGCATCTGGAGACCATCGTGCTAGGTCTTATTTCTTCCAACGAATATCGCTGGAAATTCAGAAGGGCAATGCGTTGAGTATTTTGAACACGTGCGCAGCATCGGAAGATCTTAATGAAATATTTTATTTAGTTAGTTGTTAGTTACTTTTATATTATTTTTTTGTATATTTTATTGAATAAAATTTTAAATAATTATTGCATCATGGTGTAACAAATTTATATTTTTTTATATTACTTGAGTTTTAGCTAGTTAATAATGAGTAAACAAGCAAATCTATGTGCGAATGAAATTCTATCGTCGAATATTATGTAAAACTCCCTGTTCGATTTTGATAAATAGTCTGGACGCTAATCTGTGGGCATGAACGTTTTGACAGGTGATAGCTTGCAAGTAGTCTAGAAAAAATGGTGAATTAATTCTTAGAGTTGGTATAATTATTTGTTATTGTGGTTATTGTGAATAGCGTTCTTGCTCCGCCAGTGAATTTGGGCGGCCTATTAGAAATCCCATTTCCATATGTAGTGTTTGTTCACCATGTATAGGCGCCTACAAATAGTGATTCAGATTTGTCGCGTTTGGTTTGTTATATGGTTCCAACGCCGTATTTTACGTGGCTTAGTGCTTTTGGTTCAATATCGAAGTTATTGCATCCCTTGGGTACACAGGGATGCAATAACTTAACTGAAGCACCACAACAAGCCATTCCCGGATTGTTTCCCGGCTTCTCGCACACTCCCCTAAAATAAAAGCGCCCGCTGTAAATGTAAGATTTAATATATTTTTTTACCGAATATGAATATTATTTGTTATAAGCAAATTTTTGTAATTGCATTCATTGTAATGTTTAAAATACTCTTTTTATTTAATTAATTTTTTAAAGATAAAAATGCTATGAAAAAAATTCTGGTGGGTGGGAATCGAACCCACGAACCTCGCTACCGCAGCAAGGCGCTCAACCGCTGAGCCAACCAGGTTCCAGTCACCACATAAAAAACAGGCTCCTCTGCCATCTAGTATTAGAAACTAGGACTTCTAACTTCACTCGTAAAGAGTTATTGGAAGAAAGCTAATAGATGGCGTCTGTGTATAAGTAGATAACAAGCAATGACAAAATTCGTGAGGGGTGACTGGAACCTGGTTGGCTCAGCGGTTGAGCGCCTTGCCGCGATAGCGAGGTTCGTGGGTTCGAGTCCCACACACCAGGATTTTTTTCATTGCATTTTTATCTTTAAAAAAAAAAAAAACCATCACGGGTGCCAATTTGGCTCCCGAGAACCGTTTAAACGGCCTCAGGGTCCCAGCGGAGGGATTAACCCATCCTCATTTCGCCGATGGTATTCGGAGGCAACACCTAACAAGTGGCGAGCTTGTTGCGGTATTTATGATGAAATAGCCTCGTTGTATAAAGCGGTCACCCATCCCAGTTTTTATCTTTAAATATCTTTTTATTTAAAATATATTAATTTAAAACATATTAAATGTTTAATTAGACACAAAACATAAAAATAAGCATTAAAATATGTAACGAAAATTATTCAAAGCAAAAATAGGCAATAAAAATGGATAGAGATAAAAATTACTAGAAAAACGATATAAATAGAACTAACACTCTAGGCTCTTTTCTGTAGTATGACTCTAGACAATCGCAAGAATAATTTCACTTGCTACATACTAAACTATCTAGTGAAAGAATAGACAGATTCATGACTGGTTTAATATTAATAATAACTGTCATCTCTGTATTCCTTTTTATCTTCTCACAGTATTTCTAGACGTTCATCAGGTAATTTGATGTGTTGTAAACGGAAGACCATTTTATGCAGTAAGAAGCAATTTAATTAATGAATTCATGAGGGTAAGTAAAATATATTTCTGTTTTATTTATAGACTAGACATACATACATATCATCACGGGTGCCTTACGGCGCCCGAGACCGCCTAGACGGTCCCAGGGTACCCAGCGGAGGGGTTTTAATCCCACCTCGTCGTAGCCAATGGTATGAGTCTACACCGACCAAGTGGCTCGCGGTGTTTTGAATAGACTAAATAACCCATATTTATAGACAATGTAAAACATTGTAGTGTGTAGTTCCAATAGTTTTGTCGCTGAGCTATAAACGAGTGTGCGAGTGCGACAGGCGATTACTCGCGCACTATAGAGAAATCTCTCGTCTCTTCTGACCGCCAAGCGAGCATAAGTTTCGCTGAGCGAGTTTTTCTTCGATAGATCTTGTCGCTCAGCGACAAAATATTGGACCAAGTCCTCGCCGGCAGTGTGAATAGTCAGCGATCAACTATTAATATATACATCTCGTTGGTTTACACGGAATGTATATCTATTTTACGTTTTTTGAGCGATAAAATAGCCGATCGTTAGTCGTTTCCTCGCCGGCGTTGTCACAACTGCCAAATTTGTGTACATAACCCATTTGACCAAGTAATAGGTGAGTAACGCATGTTTTGACGGTTTTGGGCAATAGTATCTGCTATAATTTTTAGTTTATGGTACATCGAAAAAGCAAAAGGATTTTTTTTTTAATGTTTCCTTTGCATAAAATCATCCAACTCAAATATTTAAAACAATTGCACTTAATTAATCTATTTAAAAAAAAATCACTATAAAAACGTTTTCACTATAATTTTTTTAGACAAACTGAAAAATATCTAATTTTATCTAGACTTAAGTCTCTTTATAAACAAATATTAGAGTACCAATAACTAAAATAGAATGTTTGTACAAAGTTATTTCTTAAAATATATCATCTTATCTATAAAATTACTTCAAGTTATACCTAATTTGAAGTAATTTTAGACTTTATTAACTATTTGTAGAGCATTTTAAAACATTCAATATACCAATAAACGTACTTAAATTAAGTGTTCTATAGAACAAATGCTCTAAAAACAATCCAGCTTAAGAAAAAAGACTATGAGAATACATTTTCTTTATTGAAACCATATTTAGAAAGCCCCTATCTATAGATTTACTATGACAAACTCTCAATAGACAGATTTGTTTTAAGCCTTCAATACTTACTTGGGCAGTAATATAAACATAATATAAATTTTTTACGTTTACATCGGATCAGATTTGGTGTCCCTAAGACACAGTCGCAAGTGCTCACTATACCTGAGTCGCCGACATCAAGATTACCATTTTAATTAAAGTTTTAAAATTATTACTAAAATATGTAAATTGCTACAACAAAGTTATATGGCGGGTGATAATAAGACGTACATATATAAACACCTCAGGGGTCAAACATCATAGGGGTTTGGTGGACCCTAGGCAATTCTGAGTCTACACCGAACAAGTTACAAGTCCGTCGTGGTGTTTTATATATATTTATATACATGTTTACCAGTTTTTGTAGTGAAGTTGGGACAGATCGCTTAATGAATGTGCTTTTCAGACACTTTATAGTGCTATTGTGAAATAAATGGGTATATTTAAAAAAAAAACTCAGTATTTTTTAAATCTACAGTCTAACCAACTCAACCACAAGATAAATAATGACTAGTGATCAAAAATTCGGGTAAAATTATACCTAAATTCCCAGGATTTTTTATAGTAAATATATAAAAAAATATTCAGAAAGGCATGTATATTTGTTCTCTGGTATTATTTGTATTTTTTTTTTAAATGAAGTTTAAGTATAATTGTACTCCAATTTCCAATCACTAAGTATGACCCACTCATTGAAATTTGGGATGGATCAACCGAACACTTGATTTATGCTTTAGATGGTTTCCTTAGCGTGCATCTCTAATTATTGGTGAAAAGACTTCCCTATCACCCTCTTCCGCTTTATAGGAATGTGGCATCGCTGAGCATATTTTAACAGGGACAATGCCTCAAATATATTAATTTTCTTCCCATTGACTTCTATGTAAACTAGACACGAACATCCGAGATAACTATTTGTAATAGTATTTGTAGGAAAATACGAAATAATTTTGTTACTCACCTAAAATTAACTTTAAATCGTTAAAACAAAGTACGCATATAAGTAATGATAGGGTTTATATATATCGCATTAAATAAAATATGTGAGAATTTGTCGATTATGTACAAATGTATTATGGAGTTGTGGAGAATTGACCGCAACACAATGAGCAAAATCTTAGTTCCGTTCAGATTGTCTTGTACAAAGATATCAATTTTTCTTTCCCTTTCTTTATCTACAGGTTTTCACGAACATAAAACAGAATGCACACGCATATATTTACAGATGAATCAACCCGCACTAAAAGACTTATGCCCGATTTCACCAACTCTAAGTTAAGGTAGAATTAATGACAGTTGTTTCATAGCAAATTATATGTCAAAATTCTTATTTAGGGGCTTCCTTTAGAGTTAAGGATCTTTGGTGAAATCGGACATTACCCCAGTATTCTAAGTTGGAATATTAAATGAAGAAATTATCCCTGATTTCGTGCTACCTTTATTCTATAAACCTTGAAAAAAAAAAACTATAATTTCCGTTTGACATTTTTATTTAAAGCTTGTAGAAAAAAACCCTTGCTCTTTAAAAAAAAACATTCTAAACCACCTGTGAAATTGATTCAAGATGTTGATTAACCACGTACTATATTCTGTGGCATGAGAGTATCTGAAAGGTAAATATGGAAGGAAGTGTTTTGAGGTAGATACTTGAGTAGATGGTATTAAAATTTAATCAACTTGTTGGGTGAAGCTACGTGTGTGTTACGATTAACTGGTGTTGATATTTTGAATGGATTAAATAATTCCACATGCGATGCTCATGTCGTCAACACATATTCTCTTATGTCAAGGTTTTGGCGCCAAAAAGATAGATGAAATAAAATGTTTTTTTTTTTCTTAAATCTATAAAATTATTGCATTTTTCTTCCATAAGCAATTTCATTAGAAAACAAATAATCTCATTTATATGCTAGGACAATTTTATAATGATTTTCTGGTGGCATTCGATCTAAAAATCTTTTAAAACAAAAATAATCTAAGGCAGTGCAACGTTAAAAATCTGAAGAAAAAAATAATCGCTTTTAAAAAAAAATCTGGAAAAAAATTAAACACCATTTATAATATATATTCAATATTATAAACATTTATTTACTTTTGATTATGAGAAAGTTTAATAAAAAAACATTATCCTCGATCCAATGTAAAGTATAACAATTTTTATATTTCCCTAAAATATATAACGGAACTTAATCAATTCGAAACGTTAAATTTTCCGATCCAATGGAGCAAATAAATTTGCTTATTTTTGAACAGAGTTGGGAAATAATTTACATTTGTGAAACAACGTTAACTTCCTTAATATATTATTCGATGCGATGCGCAATGGCACGTTAAATGTATGTCGGAGAGGCAACCGGATGGCGAGTGGTAATCTGCAGGGTGATTACGCGTCTTAAGTTCGCTCGCACGCCAATCTTTATGACGTAATTTTCCAAGATTTTTTGGAGCCATTATTAAGAAGCCAAGATTGATCTACGTCAGAATGACGTCATAACGATTGGCATGCGAGCGAACTTAAGACGCGTAATAACCCTGCAGGGCTTTGAAGTGGTACAGAGTCCGGCAGAATAACCCCAAGTGGACTGGGGCGGTGAATTTTTTTTTTAACGAAGCAACCGGGTGCAATTTGGTTGCTTGAAGGCCTTATTTTTTTTTGCCAGCCGTAACACGTGGACCGGATCACACTAGCCATGAAAACAAAAAAGTTGTGAGGCAACCGCTTTAAAATTGGTGAGCATACTTATTGACACCACCAAGCGTTCGAAAAAAAAATACCATCCGATCCTGATGGGCAGTTTCGGAGAACCCTACAAAGTCGCTGAAAAACGTTGTTTTCAACTATAATTCATTCGAAATTTTAGCTGTTTTAAGTACAAATAATGGTGTGTATTAATCACATCCGATTTTTATTAAATTCAAAACTTTCTCCAAACCTTACGAACTTTATGAACTGCGATACAATTAAACCATGACATTTTTTTATCAAACTTTATTGCATAATACAGACTTAATGCCGTTGGACATTATCTGACAGTCAAACCTTTGGGACATTAGAACATTAAGTTTAGGTAGTGTGCAATACAAATTAAATTATTTTTTATTTATATTTATAAATAAATACATAGGTATATACCCATATGCTTTACATATACAAGTATTATACACATATACACATATAATATACTACATATCATACAATATATATATTAATATATAAACAGTATAATGACTAATTCGACAGTTGTTGGGATTTATTTACAAAGTGCTCATAAACCATTTTCTTAAAAATAAATCTATTTGGAGCATTTCTTATAACAGGAGGCAGTTTGTTCCACAAGTTAGCGGCTACTACACTGAAGGAATTTTCTTCATTTTTAGGGTTTATAATAAAACGTACCTAATTGTTTATAAAATAGTTTCAAGAATTGTGTAGCGTTTGGCTTTATTGTAATTATAATGAAGTTTGAGGGCGCCGAATTAACACAAACATTAATTATCAGTAACATTAATTACTATTTGTAGTATTGTATATTTTATGAATACTGGTGTTAGATTTTTTCGGTTCGGCCGAATATTCCGTTAGTAAGGCTTACATAAAATAACTTTCTTTTTAAATAAATAAATAAAATTACAAAATATAACTATTTTAACAAAAGTGTGACCTCGGTCTTGGCAGTGGAATAATAAGACTTTCTCTTATTTCTTATTACAATACACAATCCTAAAATCTATTGTGTGCAAAAATTCTTACAAACACAAAAACCTTTTCAATATAAACAAGTAGAAAACTCGAAAAAATTCACAAATGTTTCTGGGCAAAATGCAATGAATAGAAATGACAAATATAAGGGAAAGATGTTTTTTTTCGGTGAAATGTTGATAAAAAGTTAAATGTAGGTAAATAATATCAGTCAAAACAATTTTAGGAGACTACTGCATCGATTTCTTGTTGGGTTGGTAGTCTTCTTTCAGCGGGTGATTACGAAACGGGCAGTTAATTTGACGGTAAAGCAGCGAAGGATATTAAACACACTTGTATGCAAAATTCGTCTTTATTATCATTTAGCCGATATAGTGGGAGCGACCAATGGAGTGTCGATTATAGTTGTTTAACTATGTATCGACACCATTCTTGAGCTTTTGTAGGTCTAGTATTTTGAGTTACGAGTAACATAGAACATGTGGCAAGCTCACCTCAATAATTTTATAGATTTATAAAAGGTTTCATAAGTTGGTTTAGTGATCCTAGAACTGGTAGCTTAATGTATTTTTTGGGGAATATAAATGATGTCAAATAAAATAAACAAAACCCATTGGTAAACACCGGAGTTTGAACCCTTGACTTAAGTGTTTAAGTCTTCGGTCTAACCAATTTCATTCAGGTACTACGTATCTATTTATACACATATCAGCTATAAGCTCCACAGTGGGACCTGCTTTTTTATTGGAGCACGGCATGTGACACTGTATCCACCTATGGTAAGCAGACCTACAAAATCCATAAATGGGGTCGAACAATACATTGTTGTTTAACAATATTGATTGCTCCCACTATGTCGGCTAAATGATGCGATTACAAAGCGACAAAGACTTATTTGCGTTACTAGTATTTTAATATCCACGCTGATTTATTGATTTTAGTCTGTGGGTTCCAAATCCGAAACATGATTAGATCATTTATGTTTATGGATGAAGTGGAGTGTCTGATGAAAGAATGTAAGATAATACTAGAAGGTTGAATAGAAATAAATATAATAGTATAACTATGTCGTCATAACATATTGTGTTTCATATATTTTGGTAATATTATAATGTTTTGGTAATATGTACCTAGTATCGGTTACAATATTGTGTTTTTATAAATAATAATAAAATATACTTTAATTCACAACCACGTTCTACAAGGTACATACCTTGTAGCATGGGCGTAGCCAGTATTTTGAAATTTTTGAAAATTGATAAATTTGTATGGGGTAGTAGACATGGGGTGGCGCATGTTTGTAGATTGAAACCCCCCCCCCCGAAACGGTGACGATAATTAATTTTTGTCATTGCCCATGTATTGCGTGTATACAAATCCTGCCCCCCCTTCCCCCCGATATCAAATCCTGGCTATGCCCATGCCTTGTAGTAGTAGCCCAAGTATAATGGGTGGAGCCCCCCAAAAGGCAAAAAGTTTGTGTTTTGGTTAGGCGATCACTGTTAAATATGGAAATATATGGTAGGAGGCTTTACGAAACGTAGGTACAAAACGTAGGTACAAACGGTTGACGACGTCGATTTCTTTTTTGGTCATTAACATAAAATATGATAGCAGGCTGTACGAAATTAGTACAAACGTTTTAAAGCATTTTTTTGCTTATGAACGTAAAATATTTACGATGGGGTTTTTGGTCCCAGTTTCACTATACCAACTTGTGAAACTATTTATAGGTGGATATTTACAAAAATCGCGACGTGGGTGTTTATAAAATATAATATGTCGCGGTACGGGCGTCATAAGGCACCCGTAATGATATATATATATATATATATACAGTTGTATTTCTGTAAAAATGTGTTCAATAAAGGTCCAGCCAAACCAACGCGGTGGCGGTGGCGGTGGCGGTGGCGGTGGCGGTGGCGGTAGCGGCCGCGGTGGCGATCAGTTACTGCAGTAGTACTTGTATCGACAGGTTCAAACCAAACGCGTTCAGCGGCCGCCCGCGCGATCCGTACAGAGTCTGCACGCGCGATCACGGGCGGCCGCCAGTGTTGTCAACTTAGTGTATTTTCCACTAAAACTGGTTGTTTAGATCAGTCTTTCAACGGGGAAATTTTGTTTTAGTGGCTGGTGGTTTTTCTTAGTGGTTTTGTATCCTAATAAGGAATTTATAAAAATGCATAGGTAAATTATAAAATACTATAAAATACTGAAAAAAGTAAAAATAAAAACAGATTCCTCTGCCATCTAGTATTAGAAACTAGGACTTCTAACTTCACTCGTATAGAGTTAATAGAAGAAAGCTAATAGAGCGCCTTGCCGCGACAGCGCGTTGAGCGCCTTGCCGCGACAGCGAGGTTCGTGGGTTCGAGTCCAACCCACCAGGATTTTTTTCATTGCATTTTTATCTTTAAAAAAATAATATAAGAGTATCCCAATAAGGAATTTATAAAAATGCATAAATATAAAAAACTGAAAAAAAGTAAAAAAAAAATAATAATAAAAAAACAGACTCCTCTGCCATCTAGTATTAGAATCTAGGACTTCTAACTTCACTCGTATAGAGTTAATAGAAGAAAGCTTAATATAGGGCTTCTGTGTATAAGTAGATAACAAGCAATGACAAAATTCGTGAGGGGTGACTGGAACCTGGTTGGCTCAGCGGTTGAGCGCCTTGCCGCGACAGCGAGGTTCGTGGGTTCAAGTCCAACCCACCAGGATTTTTTTCATTGCATTTTTATCTTAAAAATAATAATATTTAAAAAAAGTAAGATTAAAATTGTTTTATTAAAATTTCAATGCGTACTATTTTTTTTTTTTGTAGATTTATACCCAAAATACGACTTTTTCTAGTGTATGGTACGATCCCTTAAAAAATAATGTTGTTGGCAACACTATATAGATCGCGTGTTTGGTGTGAACAGTTGAGATCGCCACCGCTCCCTCCACCGCGCCCGCCACCGAGGCCGCAGATTGATCGCGTTGGTCTGTGCGTACCTTAAATAAAACTTGGAGCTTGCTATTAGAAGACAATATTTGTTCGGCACTTGGTAGTAATGGCATCTAGACTGTAGGAACTTGAAAGCTTTCTGTTGTATTTGGTATCAGAAAATGAAAACAAATAAAAAAATATTTATTGCATTATTTGGTGTTATAAAATACTTAGGTCTTCATACAAATAGTCATTTCTGACAAACAATATGTTGACAGCATATCATTATTTAAATTTATATACTTATTAACATTTTGTATTGGTAATTAATACTCAAAATGTTATACTTACTACATTTTATTTGAATTTCATATGTTTTAAGTGGAGTATAAAAAAACATTAAAAACAACAAACATACTTTTGACGTAATTAAAAAAAAAAACTATTTAATATCATGCTACGATCATCAAGAGTCGAGGAAAAAGAAAATAGTCAGAAGGCTAACCGAAAAGGCAAATAATAATCCCATTTCTTTCATTATTAAACAGCGCGTGGTACCTCCTTAATTAACTTTTTTTTTGGTTGCTATTAAAAATTGTGGGGTCAGTTCCCATACATATCATGGGTGCCTTACGACGCCCGAGACCGCCTAGACGGCCCCAGGGTACCCAACGGAGGGGTTTAATCCCACCTCGTCGTAGCCGATGGTATGAGTCTACACCGAACAAGTGGCTAGCTCGTCGCGATGTTTTGAATAGACTCAATAACCCATCTATAAACAGTTTCACAAGTTGGTATAGCGAAACCGGGACCGACAGCTTAACGTGCTCTCCAAGGCACTATAGTAGTGTTGTCAAACAGTTTTTTTTAATTCGAAGGTCTAACCAACTCGGCCACCAATGTTCAGTTCCCACCTATGGCAAAAATTATTAGTACATTTTTCTGTACAATGTTCCCAAAGTCTAAGTGTTTATAAATTGTAATAAGTATTAATATCGTTGTTTCTGATACAAGCTTTGATTATCTTGTGACCAGGGCAAAAATATCCTACATACCTGTACTAATATTATAAAGCTGAAGAGTTTGTTTGTTTGGTTGAACGCGCTAATCTCAGGAACTACTGGTTCGAATTGAAAAATTATTTTAGTGTTAGATAGCCCATTTATCATGGAAGGCTATAGGCTACATAACATTACACTACGACCAATAGGAGCGGAGTAACAATGAATGTTGCAAAAACGGGGGAAAAATATTCCTTTTGAGAGCGTACGCTGCGTAAACATTACGCAGACGAAGTTGCGCGGATCAGCTAGCCATTCATATTATCATTAAAAATATCATGACATTCTTTTATAGACACAGTTTTTTATCTTATTGTTATACAATTTAGAATTACCACAGAGAGGTAAATAAATTGTGCTTTCAGACAAAATTGCGTAGATAAATGAACTAGAAAATTGTGGTTACATGAAACAAATGAGCTTTGCCACAGACTAATTTATATTATTTATAACGGAACGTACTAGATTTTGGGCATTATAAAACGGTAGGTATATTTTGTAGGCACTTATTATACGAGTATATTTAAATGTAGTTTTTGGGGTGTAGGGGGAGGGCGAACAACATCCTAGCCTCCCAACTGCCAACCTCACCTGCTCGTGGTGCACTCTGCTGAACAACAAACGAGGCTCTGGCGACCGAATGATGGCGGTATAACCATCCAATATTCAGCGGTGGAAGGGTTTTCCCGCCTGGCTAGCTACCACCAGCCACTAATGAAAAATCCGTCAAGCGATCATTGTCGTGTTTCGGAAACAATCGGTGGACAACCAGGACATTGCCTCTGTTTTATGATGCCGGGGGTCATATCGACCGTAGACTGGGAGGGGACAGCATCGTCATGTCGGCCAGGGAGACCCGTAGAAACGGTTTTCCGCTGGCCGCCCGCTGCATAGTATAGGGGCCCGCTCAAGGTTTACCACCACGAGGGGCTGCCCCGTCATGTGGCGCATAATCTCGGAGTGGTTTGTCGTGCCGGTTGGTGACCGGAGGATATCCCGGCAACCACTTCCAGGGGGGTACGGGGGCCCTTCCGTCCGACATGTCGGCGTTATTCCTTCTTAAGTATTTACTGCGAGAGGTTTGACTCTTGGGTGTTATCTTTAGATGCAATGTGTCACTTCACGCTTTCTGTTTTAATTTTTTCTTGCCTTTATCTTCATACTCAAATCCAACATGATAGCAACAAATAAGAAAAAGCGTTCTACAGCGGTGCACATCTCCACTTTTCACATGAATTTCGCGAACATTCGCGGGATCTATGCTGACCTCATAGCCGTCCACCATCATCTCGAGACGGTAAAACCAGAGATGCTTTTTCTTATGGAGACGCAGATTGTCCAGCCGACTGATACATCTTATCTACTTTACCCTCGGTATACTCTGGAAGAGAAGTTTCTGCCAAAAGCCGGGGTATGTTTATATGTAAGGTCAGACATCTATTGTCGCCGTCTCCGCTACATGGAGGGCTCTTCCTTTTCTGTTTTGTGGGTGCGCGTGTATTTAGGATCTCAGTCTCGAGTTTACGCGTGTCTATATAGATCACACAAGGGGGACTCAGAGACAACTAGACTATTTGAGTAGAGCGACGGATAAGATTCAGGAGCGATTTCCTAGCGATGAGATCGTCTTTTTGGGAGACTTTAACACACACCATGAACAATGGCTTGGATCCCTCAAGACTGATCTCGCTGGTAAGTCTTCTCACCATTTTGCCCTCTCACATGGTTTGACCCAACTGGTAGACGAATTTACACGGATACCTGATGTGGCCGACCATACACCTTCCAAACTCGACCTATTGCTGACGAATCAGCCGACTAACTACAATGTCTCCGTTCTCAGTCCACTGGGTGGATCGGACCATTGTTTAGTTACAACGACTGTGCAAACTGCTATCCCACCTCTTCAACGCAATATGGCACGAAAGGTCTGGCATTATTCGTCAGCTGACTGGGAAGGGCTTCGTGAATACTTCTTAGCACTTCCTTGGAGGCAACGCTGCTTTAGGGACAAAGATCCATCAAGGTGTGCATCTTTACTTACTGATGAGATTCTTCTGGGTATGGATTATTATATCCCCCACTCATATGTCGTCAGCAAGGGTAGAAGCAGACCATGGTACAATAGTCACTGCTCGAGTGCTGTGGCTAACAAGAACACAGCGTACCGAAAATGGGTGAAAGGTCGCTCATGTGGTGATCCTAACCTCGCGTCCCTTAAAGCCGCATACAACCTTGCCACCAAAGTCTGCAGGAAGGTGTTCAAACGGGCAGAATCTGAACATATTTCACGGATTGGGCAAGAACTGCTTAATCGCCCGGCTGGTAGTCGCAGTTTCTGGCAGCTTGCAAAATCCGTGGAATCCAACTTCTGTCTCTCCTCCATAGATTGCTGGCAAACTTGGCAAAAGATAAAGCCAAACTACTGGCAACTCTTTTCGCCTCAAACTCTCGGCTTTATGGTGGAGGCGCGCAACCGCCTCGTATTGATAATTGTGGCTTCTCAATGCCCGATATCATTATAAGACAGCGCGACGTGCTTGCAATACTCCGAAGTTTAGATACCCGGAAGGCCAGTGGTCCAGATGGTATACCAGCAGTTATCTTAATAGAGTGTGCACTTGAACTGTGTCCTGCCCTCACGCGTCTATATAGATTGTCCTACTCCTCCGCAAAATTTCCCACAGTTTGGAAAGTAACTAATATACAGCCAGTGCCAAAAAAGGGTGACCGCTCCGACCCAAACAATTATCGCCCTATTGCCGTAACCTCAATCTTGTGCAAAGTTTGTGAAAAACTAATTAATGCACAAATAGTGAATGAAGAACACTCCATTTTGAGCGATAAACAATATGGATTTTGTTCAAAACGATCAACAGGTGATCTCCTAGCGTACGTCACGCACGTTTGGGGAGAGGCAATAGACCAACACGGCGAGGCTTTGGCAGTTGGCCTAGACATCTCCAAAGCATTTGATAGGGTATGGCACAGAGCCCTACTGTCCAAGCTGCCTTCGTATGGACTTCCCAATCGGTTATGTGACTAGATCGCCAGCTTTCTTTCGCAAAGGAGTATTAGAGTCGTTTTAGACGGGTGTGACTCAAAATACAAAGACATAAATGCTGGCGTGCCTCAGGGATCAGTGCTGTCACCAACACTGTTTATTCTGCATATCAATGACATGCTAAAACTTGGTAACATTCATTGCTATGCAGATGATAGCACTGTCCATGGGCATACCAGTCCAAGAGACCGTTAAGTCTAATCGAAGTAGACTCCTCTACTTCGATTGTGTGGTGGAGTCCCGACGTTCCTTGATCGCAGAACTGAACAAAACTCTAGACCGTATATCTGCGTGGGGGTCAGTTAATCTGGTCCAGTTCAATGCCGGTAAAATGCAAGCGTGCGCAATGACGGCAAAGAAGTCCCCTTTTTCCCCACTTCCGTTTCTTCAGAACACCGCTCTTAAACTAACGTCCGTTTTTAATATCTTGGGGATAGAATTGCGCTCCGATCTTAACCACCGCAACTATATCGAGAGCATTGCAAAATCAGCATCTAAAAGTTGGGAGTCTTAAATAAGGTGCGGCGGTTTTTCTCACCCAAACTCCGATTGATGCTATATAAAGCTCAGGTACGGCCATGTGTGGAATACTGCTCGCACTTTTGGGACGGATCCGCTAAATACCTGTTGAATGCTCTCGATTCACTGCAAAAGCGTGCAATTCGTATAATCAACGACGATCAGCTCTCTAAAACACTGGAGCCTTTGCACCTGCGTAAAGAGGTTGCATCGTTGAGCGTATTCTACCGCCTATATCACGGAAAGTGCTCTGAAGAACTGTTTGAACTCATCCCTCCTTCCCCATTTCGTTTCCGTACTACACGCACTGGCAATAAAATGCATACACATACAGTGGATGACAGGCCCACCAGAACAAAAAGGTATGGTGACTCTTATATATGTAGCACGATAAAAAGGTGGAATGACTTGCCTGCGTGCTTTTTCCCTTCTTCCTTTAATCCAGAGTCCTTTAAGCGTAGCGTGAATAAGTTTCTCAAGCAGACATAGTGGAATCAACCAATTAAAGCAAGCACCATAGCTACTATTGGTTAAGAACATTCTTGGACGTTACATTGGCACTTACCATCAGGTGGATGTAGGGCCACATGTCCTGCTATATAAAAAAAATAAAAAAAAGTTTAGTGGGAGAAAAGCCTCTATAACTTCGCTAGGCATATACAGATGCAAAAACCAGCAAGTGTCTTAGTCATGACTCCGTTTTGTCTGTGGGTTCACCGGTTATCTGGAGACTACTACAACGATTTTTTGTCGAGGGGAAAGTCTGCTTTCCTGGTACAGTTACAAAACGGGCGATTGATTTGACGATAAAGCAGCGAGGATATTAAATTAGAGTCGTAATCCAAATACGTCAAGTCGCCGCCCATACGCCAAGTGGCCGCGTAACCATTTAGCCTGCATAGTGGGTGCAATCAATATTATTAAACAACAATATGTAAACTTTGTAGATCTGCTTAACACCAGATAATGATGTAGATACAAAGTGATAAGATACTGCCCATTTTACTCGCGGATAATTAAGCTTTCTTTAGGAGAAATATACATATATTTTTACAAATCAGTAGTTTATCTGGAACAAACAAACAACCATTTTTTTTTCTCTTTATAATATTAGTATAGATAATATATTTCTTATGTGTGTGTGTATGTGCCTGAAGTCCTAAACGGTGTGTTTTTTTTTGGGAATGCGTTTTTTTTAAGCTGTCGGTCCCGGTTTCACTATACCAACTTATGAACCTGTTTATAGATATATTGAGTCTATTAAAAACATCACAACGAGCTAGCCACTTGTTCGGTGTAGTCTCATACCATCGGCTACTACGAAGTGGGATTAAAAACTCCTCCGCTGGGTTTACAATTGGACCAGGTAGGTGGCACAATCTGGTTATTGGTTTTATTTAGCTTTGCTTTGGGCAATAGCAAATCGCAAAAGCATCGGCAATCAAGAAAAGAAAAGATTTAAATGTCAAACTCTATTTATTAAACTTTAAATGTCAATATATTTAAATTTTATCGAAAATTCGAATACCCAAGTGACGAACTCATCGAGGTGTTTATAAAGGCCAAAAGGATGAGGTATAAAGGCAAAGGCCATCCCATAAGGGTGGCGCAACCCATATTTGTTTTTAACATTTTTTTTCCACCCTTATCTCACCAACCCCCAATTAATTTAGGTATTATTACTATAATAATCTTCAATTCTTAGTGGTGGCTAACTGTTAAATTATCAATCTATGAGTTTTTTTTTTCTAAAATTTAATTTTTATTTGATATTTACTAATAGATATATATTTATATTATTTACTGAAGAATTTTACTAACCTAGTTTTTTTACTAAATAAATAATTAAAAAATATGTAGTAACGTTTCGGAAACAATGATCAACTTTTCATGAAACCCAAAAAGTCCCGTATGGAAAAGAAAAAGATTTGGGTTTAAAATGTCCATATAAAAAAGTTAATGAGTGCAGAGTGTGACACAACATTTTATTCATTAGTATTAATGAAAATTGGATCATTGGTTTCGGAACGTATAGAGTTACTATACACCCGTGCAAAGCCGGGATGGGCAGCTAGTATTAGTAGATTTTACAACAAGTGCACAAAACGAACCGTTTTTATCCGTTAATGTCGAGCTTAAAATGGTTTTGTGGACGAGTTATAAACTCTGCTTTTCACTCGGATTGCGAGGAAATAAAACAGTATTATAACATAACATTTCTTTAATTAAAATTCAAAGTAAAATTAGTACAGTTTTGAAAACCGAAGGAAATTGTTTTTATGTCTTAAAAAACACATAAGGCAAATACATTTAAGTAAATATTAAATGAACTTCTTATTGTGTTTGGCTGTATGGCTCTTTTTTTTGCCTTAATATATATATACATTTATGAGTAGATACGTTAATGCACTTGTGCACAAACTTCGATTTTGTGCAGCTTTTTTCCTGCACAAATAAGCACTTTCAGAGCATGAAAATTGAAAAATATATTATGTTATTACCTACCTTTAAACATCAAGTACTTATACAGGGTGACTTTGAAAAGATGTACTTTGGGCTAATATGAGGTTCAGCTGATCAAATCGAACAACTTTTTCCATGGAACCATGTGTCGCAAATGAAAAAAAAAAATTGCATTCTCCATACAAACTAGTAATGTTAAAATGACCAATTTGTATGGGGAAGCCATTTTTTTTTTCATTTGCGTCACATGGTTCCATGGGAAATGTAGTTCGATTTGATCAGTAGAACATCTTATTAGCCCAAGGTACACCCATTCAAATTCACCATGTATATTCAAGTAAACTATAATTGATTGCCGCGACCAATTTATTCTGTCACCTTGCCTATCCGATAGCTCCCCAGCGACCTCTTTGGTAAAAACTTTCTGATCCAGGGATTTAAACAAAATCAAACTCATCGCGCCGCCTACTAAAAGGGCAAAATACTATATACTATCTGCAGGATCAGCTGAAACATATTATAGTAATATACTATATATCGTGCTTGTACTTTGTTATTTATTTTATTGATTATAGTGCGGCTTTTGTGGTGATAACAGCTACGGTTGATTTTTGAATTTAAATGTTTATGATAATTTAAGCGGGGCAATTTATATTATATATAATACACGTTATAATATTATACCTACTTGTGACGGTTACGACGTAGAAAAACGGCATTTAAATCGGCCCACATTGTCACAAATGACTAAGGTAAAACTAACACCCCTCTTTAAAATATAATAAATAAAGTACTCGTTACGCTATTAAATTATTTAGCTGGCATAGTGGGACCCATCAAAAAAGTACTGATCTACCCCATTCAAGGATTTTGCAAATGTAAAGATTTTTTTAATATTTTTTATTTATTTTTTAGTTCCAATCTTTGGACACATTATTAGAATAAATAAAACTCGCATTAGTAACAGTTAATAATAATAAACAAAATACTTTTATTTACAGAAAGATATTTTCAGATAAAAAATATATATTACAATAACATACAAGTAAAATTAGTATAGTTTTATTTTAGTTTAGCATTTAATAATATTATAACAAGTTTAATATTATAAAAAATATTTATAAGCACAAAAAAATATATAATAATTTACTAAGAAAAACACATGAAAATACAGCTTTCAAAAGCTCTTATCAGTGAAGTTAGCTTTTAGTGCCTAGAGGTCGAGAAGTTCAGCGCTTTGGTCCAAAGGGAATATAGTCGCTACACCTTAACACTGACCACACTTTAAAGTTGCGTTTCAAATCCGGTGTTAAAAAAAATACACAAAAATTAACTTATTTCTTATAAAATATAACATGTATTTTTTATATCGTTGCTTTTGGTACACAGTAAAGCCTAGAGCTTAATTTGTGACCAGAGCAATATGTGTAATTTGTCCTACACATAAAAAAAAAAAAAAAAATTTACTGAAGCTCGATATATTTATTCATATTAAATTAATTAACTCTTTCTAATAACGTGTTTATGTAAAATTGGTAATGCAATTGCGACAAATTCTCTTTAGCTAAGTAAAGCGTTTTCTACATCGTACCTCTGAAATACTAATATCTATCTAACGGTACGTAATTATACGATTAAAACGAAATGTTAAAAAATATGTTGTAAAACATGTAAATACTATTGTTAGTACTAAAGGCTTAAATAGTCTATACATTAAAAGTTAGTGAGAACTTTTAATGAATAGACTATTTAATTCTTAGTTTAAATAGAGCGCTGAAATAAATATTTATGTTTTACTATGACGGTACACAATAAGATTTTTAGGGTAATCAAAAAAAATTTTGTTAATTCTTAAATATTTTTTTTTTTTTTATTACCCTGAAAAGTCGGGTTTATATGGCCATGCATCATAACCTGATGTTAAGCAGTAGGTAATGTCTAGGAATCGTAGCAAATAATATGGTAAAGCGTTCTACATTCTCATTGTATCAAAGAATTTAGAGCTTTTATTAGAGCACAGCATGTGACCTGATGGTGGGAACTTGTAGGCCAGTTGAACAACAATGCATTGATTGAGCCCATTCATGGACTTTGTAGGTCTACTTAACACTGCAAATCTACACGTCGTGCTCCAATTTAAAAAAAATAAGTAATCATTTCAATATTTCTGGAGAGAGATATTCTATTCTAAGGTGCCTTTAGGTCCCGGTTATATGATTTACGAGTAGGTTCCATACCTCTAAATTAGTATCCAAATTTAATAGCCACATTAACGTTCCGCCATCAGTTTAGGGTAGAACTGGGTCCTCATATTCATTTCAATATTTCTGGAGAGAGATATTCTATTCTAAGGTGCCTTTAGGTCCCGGTTATATGATTTACGAGTAGGTTCCATACCTCTAAATTAGTATCCAAATTTAATAGCCACATTAACGTTCCGCCATCAGTTTAGGGTAGAACTGGGTCCTCATATTCATTTCAATATTTCTGGAGAGAGATATTCTATTCTAAGGTGCCTTTAGGTCCCGGTTATATGATTTACGAGTAGGTTCCATACCTCTAAATTAGTATCCAAATTTAATAGCCACATTAACGTTCCGCCATCAGTTTAGGGTAGAACTGGGTCCTCATAGCGCAGGTACACCTACACGCCTAGTAAATGACTAAAGGTTTTTTTTAATTTATTTATTGGAGCACGATATGTGACTTTGTATCTACCTGGTGGTGAGCAGACGTACAAAGTTCATAAATGGGGTCAATCAATAACAATATTGATCGCTCCCACTATGCCGCCTAAATGATGCGATTACGAAATGGGGGGCAACAATGACGAATTGCATTACGAGTATATTTTAATATACTCGCTGCCTTATCGCCAATTCAACTAACCATTTCGTAATCGCACCCTGAAAGGATACTACTACCTCGACAATAATCATATGTAGTAATCTCCTAAACACCGGTGAACCCACAGACTAAAACCGAAATATGAGTAGGTCACTTGACGGTTTTTGCATCTGTATGGGCTTACTTCTTTTTTAAGAATCCAGATTGAAAGAGCTTGCATTAGAATCATATAGGATATATGAGGCCTTGCCTGACATTGATTTATTTATTGTTAGTCCTAATTTGATAGGGGCAGGCTGGCACGCGAATTATTTGATGAGAAAAAATAATAGAGTAATAGGTGGTAAAAATCTATAAGTTATAGAACACACATAAATGTATTACTGTATATTTTTATACTGTCTTACATATTATATAAGTATTAATATACGTGGTGGCCGAGTTGGTTAGACCTTGGACTTAAAAACACTTAGGTCCCTGTTTCGAATCCCGCAATAGTATTCCAGTACGGCTAAATTTGCCATGATTATGTTTCCTTTACACATGCTTAATTCCTGATGTATAGTCGCAAAACACGATAAATCTTGTGTAAAAACCCTACACTTGCCCACTAATAATTTTCTGTTGTTGTATGCTGTATCATCACGGGTGCCTTACGGAGCCCGAGACCGCCTAGACGGCCCCAGAATACCCAGCGGATGGGTTTTAAACCCACCTCGTCGTAGCCGATGGTATGAGTCTACACCGAACAAGTGGCTAGCTCGTCGCGATGTTTTGAATAGACTCAATAACCCATCTATAAACAGTTTTACAAGTTGGTATTGTGAAACCGGGACGTGCTCTCCGAGGCACTATAGTGGTGTTGTCAAACAAATGTACATATTTTTTTAAATTAAAAACTCATTGGTACACACCGGGATTCGAACCAGGGACCTAAGTGTTTTTAAGTCCAAGGTGTAACCAACTCGGCCACTACGTATATATAAATAATAATTTTCTGTTAGCCTAAAATTGGCTAGAGCGAGTTGCCATATACAGGGTGACTTTGAAAGGATAATCAATCGATGTGTGCTATGAGCTAATATGAGGTTCTGCTGATAAAATTGAAGAACTTTTCCCATGGAAGAATGTGTCGCAAATGAAAAAAAAAATATGCCTTACCTTAACAAACTAGTAATGTTAAAATGACTAATTTGTAAGGGGAAGCCAAAATTTGTTTTTATTTGCGAAACATGGTTCCATGGGAAAAGTTGTTCAATTTGATCAGCAGAAGCTCATATTAGCCCAAAGTACATCCTTTAAAATTTACCCTGTATATGTGCGCAGGCGATAAATATTTTTTGTATAAATTTAGACTATGCCAGCAGAACCTAAGATAAAAAAATACCCTCCTAATATAGATCTTTGATAAAATATTCTACGCCCTTGGTGGGTCCGTCGCTACACTAGAGTAATACGTAAGCTCCCGGGGGATTTGGAGAGGTACCCTAAGTAAATGGGTTGTACAGCGCGATGTGTCTCGGTGGCCAAATGCACATAATTATTTATTATGAGGGTGTCTTGAGGGAGCTTTAAATTCTTTTGGAATAGCTTTGAAATAATAAAGCTCTTTTTTTGATAGACAATACCTTTATAGAGGTTTTTTTGCAATATTAAATAGGCGAAACTTGATAACAATAAATAAAATAAATACTACCACGGGTGCTTTTTAGCTCCCGAGAACCGTTTAACGGCCTAAGGGTGGCTAGCGGAGGGATTAACCCGTCCTCATTTCGCCGATGGTATTCGAAGGCAACACCTAATAAGTGGCGAGCTAACAATTTAAAAATGGTACAAAATATAATATATAAAATTCTCATGTCACAGTGTTTGTAACCAAACTTCACCGAAACGGTTTGACCGATGTTTATGTTTTTTTTTAAGTATACTCAGTTTTTTTTTTATAAAAAGCTAAATATTAAATTGCATACTTAATAGTTTCGATAGTGTTGCCACCGACAACAAATATTATAACTTATCGATATAAACCAAATATTTTGGGATTTATAGAGATCATTAAAGATTAATAATTATTTATCCATATACAATTGTAATACACACACATATCATCACGGGCCCCAAGGTAACCAGCGGAGGGGTTTTAATCCCACCTCATCGTAGCCGATGGTATGAGTCTACACCGCACAAGTGGCTAGCTCGTCGCGATGTTTTGAATAGACTCAATAACTTTGAAAGGATATACTTTGGGCTAATATGATCAAATGAAACATCTTTCCTATGGAGCCATGTATCGAAAAGAAAAAACAATGGCCTTCTCCATACAAACTAGTAACGTTAAAATGACCAATTTGTATCCCCATACAAATTCATTTTAAAAGTTTTTTTTTTTTTCATTTGCGACATATGGTTCCATAGAAAAAGTTGTTAGATTGAAGTTGTTGTGAAGAATTAGAAAGTACATCCTTTCAAATTCACCCTGATAGACACTTTCGCATTTATAATACTAGTGGATTTAAAATATGTAGGTATATATAACAATAAACTAAAATACCTACTTTATTAAATTAAATTATTTATTAAATTAAAACACATGCACAACTAACTACATGTTACCTAGTAAACGCCATCTCAACATTTTTGACCGACCTCCAAGAGGAAGTTATAAAAGTCGATGCAATCTACAAAAGGCGAAATACAATTAAATCGTAGCTTGATTCCTCAAAATGTACTGACGGGAAATGACACGGGTATGATTGTTGGTAACCAATTTTCTTCTCTTTTAATTGCCTCTACCCATTTACGTTTTAATGCCGGATCTTTCGGGAAACTGTATGTATAGAAAATATAATTAGTATTATATAAAAAAAAAACAATAATTGTATAATATCTTATATACCCATGAAAGTATTTACAAAAATCGAGTTTATCAACTATAAAATAACATCCCTAAATTGTAACTGACAAACCTCGTTGGACTGTTGTGCCCATACCTTTTGATTAAATTAAATTTAAATGATTATAAATTATTTTAAAGTATCGAAATTCTCATTAAAAATAAAAACACATCACAGTTAGAAGTTGAAGAACTTTCAACTTCTAACTGATGCACATAGTTTGACAGTTACCGTCAGATTGATATTTTAATTATTGGTTTTATTATTATTTTTTATTAAGGTTTAATATAAGAAAATCATGTTAAATACATACTTGAAAAACACACGACTCTAGGTACTTTTTTTTAAGAGTAGTTTTTACACATCTTTAATGCACAATTAACCATTTTTCCGACAATAAAAGCGGAGCTCTTTTCCATTTTCTCCGCCGAACGCACAAATCAGACTGAGGATGTAAAAAATGTGAAAGTGTGTGAGTGACAAATTTGTCACTCGTGCGGCACCCTGCAAATTGAATGATGCTTACTCCAGTAGCGGCGCGCGGACGGGCACGGTTTTTACCTTCATGCCGAAATGTTAAAGATGACCCACCCCAAAAAAATCTTAGGAAACGGGCAGTTTTCAGGAGACTACTGCATCGATTTCTTGTATATTAAAATATACTCGTAATGAATTTCGCCATTGTCGCCCCCCATTTCGTAATCGCATCATTTAGCCGGCATAGTGGGAGCGATCAATATTGTTTAAGAACAATTATTGATGAGATCAGCAGCGGACGCTTGGAGGCTGGTATGATGATGATGATTGATTGACCCCATTCATAGACTTTGTACGTCTGCTCACCACCAGGTGTATACAAATTCAAGCCTTTTTGTTGGCTTGGCACAAGTTGTTGAAAAAATATTTCACTTGTTTTAAAAATATTGTATTGAATTTAGAAAAATATATATAATACATATTGTAGTTGTAATTTAATTTGGCCGAATAATGTAGAATGGTATTAAAAAAAATTCGTATACTTTGTACTATTTTTTTTAAATTCTAATCCTACATTTTTTTAAATAACTAAATATAAAAAAAAGTGCATACAATATTGCTGAAAATTTAAATTTCTACATAATATTTTAGTTTACTCTAAAATTAATAGCAAATTGCGTGCAAAATAACTTGACTAGCTGTGACAAAGGCATAGTGGATTCAAAAGCGCCATAGTGCGAGTTTTCTAACTATTACTTTGCGGTTGAGTTAACTAAAATTAGTATAGAAAATAGCACAGCGCCTCTACCGGAAATTATGGGAACAACAATGCGAGCGTATGATTGGTGAAAATGTAAATGCAGTAGTATAACTAACTCGAAAGTAAGTGAAACCGCCTAAAAGGCCTCAGGGTACCAAGTGGAGGGGTTTTAATCCCACCTCGTCGTAGCCGATGGTATGAGCCTACACCATACAAGTGGCTAGCTCATCTCGATATTTGGATAGACTCAATAATCCATCTATAAACAGCTTCACAAATTGGTATAGTAAAACTGGGACCGACAGCTTATCGTGCTCTCCGAGACACTATAGTGATGTTGTACAAATGTACATATTTGTTTAGATTAAATACTCATTGGTACACACTCGGCGTTTGAACCAGGGATCTAAGTGTTTTTAAGTCTAAGGTCAAACCAACTCGGCCACCACGTATATTACCATCACGTACACTAGGGCTACTGAAGTTCTTATTTTATTTATATATATAATATCGTAAGTGGGGTCACGAATCCCTTGAAATTCCCAGTCAGTGGTGAACATTCGTAGTAAGGGTATAATCATATCGCTAGGCGTGACTTGTTAGTAAATTTCTCATTGACTTAAGAGGGGCATAAGACAAATCAGCAGTATAGATCTCCGATTATGAAAAATCCACAACACCAAGATATATACAATAATAAATATATAGGGTCCTAGTCTCTAATACTAGATGGCGGAGGAATCTATTTTTTGCTTTTACTTTTTTCAGTATTTTTATAATTATGCATTTTTATAAATTCCTTATTAGAAACTAGGAATTCTTACTTTACTCATATAGAGTTATTAGAAGAAAGCTAATAGAGTGAGTCTGGGTATAAGTAGATGATAACAAGCAATGACAAAATTCGTGAGGGGTGACTGGAACCTGGTTCGCTCAGTGCTTGAGTGCATAGCGGCGAAAGCGAGGATCGTCGCTTCGAGTCCCGCGTACCAGGATGTTTTTCAATGCATTTTTATTTTAATATGATATTAACATAATAAATGTATGAATAATATAAGATATTTAGAAGTACTTAGCATTTGAAAAAAACGTAACGTTTTCTCGATAGAAAAAATCGCATTGTTACCCCCATTTCTATCGAATATATATGGTACAAATCATAAATCCATTATATGAGATCTGGTACATGGCCCAGCGTTTTTGTATAATCTATACTAATATTATAAAGATTGATTGATTGCTTGTTTCGAATAAACTCAAAAACTTCTGAACCGATTTTTTAAAATCTTTCATCAATAGAAAGCTTTATCTGCGAGTAACATGGATAATATGAAATATATATTTTTATAACCGTTTTTATTAAACTCGTGTTTAACTTCGGGATCTTTTTTCCAAGAAATACACGCGTATTTATTTTGTCTCTTACTCGCACGCATTGTAATAGGATTTTTTATTTCGGCTCTTTTATTTTCCTTTTAACCGCCTCTTAACTAATATTTGGGCACAATCTAAATTAATTCCAAAGTAGTTATAACTTGTGTGTGTAGCTATTAAAACCTATCTACAATACATTATTTAGGTTTTATATAGAAATTAAGTAGGGTTTTATGAAGGTATTGTATTTAATTTAATTCCCATAATAATATATGTAGCAAACGTTATTATCGTGTGTATATAATATTCTATTATAATAGTTCTTTTTTAAATTCATGTATAGTGCTTATGCGTTGTTGTTGTTTTCGGAGGTAGTGGGTTCGATTCCCATAGATTTACAACATACTATTCGTATATTTTTCTGATACAATAGTACAAACCTATAGCTTAGTTTCCGACCATGGTATTATGTGTAAAATGGCATATATTTTTATTATTATTTTTTAAAATTTTATTGTTAGGTAACTAGCTGAATTTCTTATTTTTTCTTACCCATAACCCAGTTCTATAAAAGCGATCCATCAAAGTCAAAGTCAAAAATATTTATTTCATGTAAACATTTACAGGCATTTATGAAAAGTAAAAATATATATATAAGGTCCATATGTGCACTTGGCCAGGTCGCCATTCCTCCCACAGACACATGTTGAAAATGTAATACAAAATAAACAAATCGTAAACTATTAAACTATTGTCCTTGCGGGAGAAAAAAAACAACCCAACCGAACACACTACATAACAAACAAGTTTAAGACTAGGTGGTTAGGTGGTTCCATTGACCTGTCAATCGTTGACTGCCCTGCAAAAGTGCCACCAAGGCGACCAACCCAAGTGACCATAGCTACGCCCCAAATATATATACGTAGTATACACCCATAGCGGCGCTAAATAGAAACTACACATAAAAAATAGATTTAATCTAGTAAGTTGCGTTTTTGCGCGCTTTAATTTCCAATTAACCCTTCAGCTGCCACGAAAAATATGTCTGACCCCCGCATTTGCCACGCTGTTTTTCGCGCGCCGTAACTCGCTACCGCGGCCCTTTAAACTTGATATATCTCATTAATTCCCTAATGTAAATATCTATAATTATATATGCTCGTAATCCTTGATAAATTGTCTATCTTATTATACCAGTTAATTAAATATATATAATAAATGCATGACTACAAAATGACGATGAAAAATACTTCCTACCATTTTTGGTTTAAAAGCTTCTAGGTTGAAGTTTTTAACTAAAATTGACATAATTGTATTGTAATCTTATGCTAGAATATATTATCTTCAAAAAAAAAAACATAAAAACAAGTAGTCTGTATATCAAAAATAAAAAATAATCAAGTCCAAAATCGAGAACATTCAGTATGGGCAAACCCTTTGCTACAAATAATTGCTTGACTTTGGATGAAAAAAACGACTTCTAATTATATATATTTTTTGTTTTCCTGTTAGAATATTTCATTTAAAATGAAGAAGTTAAAAAAGAAGCATTTAAAATCTATTATTTTATTAGCTATAAGACCAAGGAATAAACCTAGACCAAAAACTACGGATTTGTCGACTTCTACAAAAATGATCATAGTTCTAAGTTGAAACCTTCTTTTATTCAATAAAATATTACATTAAAATGGAAATAAAATTATTTATAAATTTTAATCATCAACTAAAACTACCCCCTTAGTTTTTTTTAAATAAAACAATCATTTAAAACTCAGTAATATTTACGATTTAGCCCCTTCGAGAGATAAGTTAGTATGGAAACGGATTTTTTTTAATTTTTTTTTTGTAAAAGTCAAAAGTCAAAAATTTTTTTTTTTTTTTGACTTTTGACTTTTACTGTGTAATTATAATCATTACAATAGTTTTTTTAATGTTTTAAATAATAATATCAATATCTATATGCTATAAACATAACATAAAATAGCTTTTAAAGTACAAAGACAGAGAAAAAAAAAATCCGCGAGCCAGTATTATGCCCATAATTTACTAAATACTTTTTATAAAGACATAATTAGATTTTAGACTTATTATCAATTACCTAGTTTTTTTTATATAACCACTCACAATCACAATAAATTACAACTCGGCTTAAATATAACGGCAGCGCGACGCGCAATATTTTGATTGTTTTTGATTTTTTTCTGTGTTTTTTTTTCGCTTATTTGGCGGTAGTAATTAAGTTAGTGAATACGGTGGAAAGTAAATATAGTCGTCTCTTTTATTTTAAATATGAAAATGTTAGGTTAGAAAGAAAAATAATACGGTTTATATTAAAATTTTACACTTTTATTGAACAAGTCCCGCGCGTCCGATAACGGACGCGTGGCAGTTGGGGTATAGTATCGTGTCCGTCTTGGACTGCGTGGCGGCTGAAGGGATATATCAATAAAAAACTAATTAATATTTTAAACAAACAAAATAAGGGGTAAAACCAAAGGATCAGTGCCCACAAGATTGACCGTGTAACTGCTGCCTAAATTTTGTACTAATATATATTAACAAGTTAAATGTAGAACAGCATCTTAGTTGAATTTAAATACTAATATATTTTTAGTATATATGTAGATATATTATTTCGTACTTAGTTTTTTATATATTTTAAATATACGTGGTGGCCGAGTTGGTTAGACCTTGGACTTAAAAACACTTAGGTCCCTGGTTCGAATCCCGGTGTGTATCACACAAGAATAACAATCCAATAATAAGAACCATTATACACTTTAGTCACACAAGAATAACAGTGCAATAATAAGAACCATTATACACTTTAGTCACACAAGAATAATAATGCAATAATAAGAACCATTATACACTTTAGTCACACAAGAATAACAATGCAATAATAAGAACCATTATACACTTTAGTCACACAAGAATAACAATGCAATAATAAGAACCATTATACACTTTAGTCACACAAGAATAACAATGCAATAATAAGAACCATTATACACTTTAGTCACAAAAGAATAACAATTCAATAATAGATTCAGATTTATTCCCATAAGCAATTAATTTAAATAATACTAAAATATAGATATCTAATAAATTTTAACTAAACCTAATAAAATAAAACTACCTATAAATAAAAAAAAACATCGAACAACTTTTCCAATGAAACTATGTGAAAAAAAAAACAATTAACTTCTTCATACAAACTAGTAATGTTAAAAAGACCAATTTGTATGGGGAAGTCTTTTTTTTTCAATGCAATATAATTAAAAATTTTCTGATGTTCTTAAAAGTACCTAGGTCTTTGTACTTTGTGCAATAAAGTTCTATATAAATAAAATATTTATATTTTATATATTTTTTTCCATTACAATATTCTTCAAAACTGTTTCAAGTGCCATTTATTTTATTATTATGAACATTGACATCTAATCTTTCTTTGGAAACGCAAAAAAATAGCAGAACTGTATACTGTCGTTGTTTTGTCTTAGTATAAAAAATTGCTACCCTATCCTTTCATGCTGGACGTGTGCAAACATCAGCTGTCGGCTGCTGAAAATACAATAGCCTCGAGATACGAGATGGGTTTTCATGAAAATTAAACTTCATTTGACTATATTAGTTTTAAAAGGGCTTATCTTAATTTTAAAAGGCTTTAGTTTCTTTTAGCGCTGAAAAAGTTGTAAATTTTCCAGTAACTAGGTTTGAGACCGGGTTGCTAAGAACGTATAACTTAATAGAAAAATCTTCCGCCAAAGCAAAATTATCCTTTAATTACACAAGAGTCTAAACGGGCTCACTCACCTTTATATAATTTTATATCATGGGGTGCCTGGGACCCCATAATTTATTTTACGTATCTGTTGTCGTCAGCATAGATTGTCGCAATAAAACTTGCGTATTTATTAAATTTATCGGAACTCTTACCAAGTGTGAAAAATGTGTATTTTTTATTTTTTAAAAGTAGTTTGACAACTATTGTGATTGATGGATTATAAGAGATGTCATATTGAAATGTTACAAATTGGTTTTCCTTAAATTCTTTTATTCCCTCAAATACCTTAAATACCTGATTATTATAGTATAAACAAGAGAAAATACAACATTTGGCGACCGTGACAGGACCCTCTAAACTATTATAGTCAACTGGAGACCGAGGTACTTGCAAAAAATGACGGAATCAGGTATCGATGAATTTGGTATATTAAAAAAGGATAGAACATCACTTAAAAGAATATTAACAAAGAGGATAAATATATTACGACAAAAAGTCGAAGGCGCGAACAGTGATGATGTGGATATCGGAGAAATTGAAGACCTATTCACGAATGCTGAAGAAAAAGCCGAACGATTATTTTCCTTAGATCAAAAAATTCGAAGTGAAATGTTAACGAATGGAACCAAAGACACTGACATGGACGACGAAGCGGATGTCTCGGATGACTACAACATGAAATGGAGTTCTATTAAAAGAGCAGTAAAAAAGTTGTTAGACATACGAGGTCCGTAAGTAATGACACGATTTTAAACACCAGAGACGATGACAAAGGTAAGAAAAAGAATTTTAGATTGCCTAAGTTAGAATTAGTTAAGTTTAATGGTGACGTAAAGAACTGGATTAATTTCTGGGGTCAATTCCAGAAAATTGATCAAGATGATTGCATTGATGATCACGATAAAATGCAATATTTAATTCAATCGACAGAGCATGGGTCTAGTGCCAGAGCACTTGTAAATAGCTTTCCACCATCCGGCGAGAATTACCCCAAGGCCTTACAGCACTTGAAAGATAGATTTGGGCGAGCAGAGCTTATTATAGAGATTTGTGTTCGTGAACTTTTATCTCTTGTTTTATCGCAGGCACAAAAAGGAACGGAGTTGCCATTAAGCAACTTATATGGTAAGCTGACCACTCAAATCCGGGCATTGGAGACGCTTGGTGTGACGATAAATGATGATGGTCGATATGAGGTATTTTTACCATGGAAGGAAGGACATCAGCTATTATTAAATAATGGAGACTTAGCGGTGAAACGATTAAAATCGACTACGAAACGTTTATTGTCTTTAAAAATTTTTGATCAATATAATTCTGTTTTTAAGGGATGGCTGGAGCTTGGCATTATAGAACCCGTTACAAACGATGATGAAACTGGACACTACCTTCCGCATCATGCGGTAGTGAAGGAGACGAGTATGACAACAATGATTCGTCCTGTATTCGACGCGTCAGCGCGCGATAAGAATGGTAATTCTATTAACGTATGCCTAGAAAAAGGTGATAACTTTATAGAACTTATACCAAAGCTAATTATACAATTAAGACTACATGCCATTGGCATTACTTCAGATATATGCAAGGCATTTCTTCAGATTTCTTTGGCACCATTAGATAGAAAGTACCTAAAATTTTTGTGGTGGCAAGATGATACAAAACAAGAAATAATAACTTATCAGCATTGTAGAGTAGTATTTGGACTAAAATGCAGTCCTTTTCTATTGGCTGCAACGATAAATCATCATTTATTAAAATACTCCACAAATGAATCAGATTTTTTAAATATATCGGAGAAACTACGTAAAAGTTTTTATGTTGATAATTGCATCACTAGCGTAGAAACTGAATCTAAAGCTAAAGATTTTATGAATAAATCGAAACAATTAATGGATTTAGGTAAATTTGATTTAAGAAGCTGGATGATTACGCCGACGAACACCACGATGAAACCTGAAGCAGAAAAAATAATATCAATATTAGGATTAAAGTGGGATACTATAAAAGATAATTTACAATGTTATTTATACTTACCTTGTAATACTGAAAAACTAACTAAAAGAATTTTACTATCTATATCACAGAAAATTTTTGATCCTATTGGCTTTACTTCACCTGTTACATTAATTACTAAAATTTTACTTCAGAGATGTTGGAGTACTAGTTGTGGATGGGATGATAAAATATCCGAAGATATTGCTAGAGATTTCCGGTCATGGCTGAAAAATATACATTTGTTACAAGATTATTATATTCCAAGGCGTTTAACTAATGCACCTATTAATAAATGTGAGAGCAGTTTACATATTTTTTGCGACGCAAGTAAGACTTCTTACGCTGCGTGTATATTTCTGCGTACGAAATATATCAATGATGTTACCGTTCGACTAGTGATTGCAAAGTCAAGAGTAGCACCATCTAAACAAAAACTGACAATTCCGAAACTTGAGTTATTAGCAGCTTTAATTGCAACTAGATTATGTAAAGAAGTAGTTGAGTCGATGAACTTAAATTGTCGTTTATTTTATTGTACAGATTCCACAGTTGTTTTGACATGGATTAAGAAGTCTACACAGTGGGGTGTTTTTGTACAGAATCGGATAAATGAAATAAGAAAATTATCTAATATCAATGATTGGTATCACGTACCTGGTATATTGAATCCTGCAGATCTTCCGTCGAGAGGCTGCGATGCAAAAATTCTTATCGAATCTGTTTGGTGGGAAGGCCCGAGTTGGCTAAGAAATAATCCACAGATGTGGCCTATGAAGAATACGGTTGATGATGAAGAAGCGGATGTTGAACTTGTACGTTATACTACTGTAAATATAGACACTTCTACTAATGAATTTTCAAATAAATTAACTTATTTTAGTAAATATAATAAGATATTACGAATGATTGCTTGGATACAAAGATTTGTGTATAACTGTAAATACTCCAATAAAAAACGAAATGGAGAATTAAAATATGATGAATTTAAAAATGCTGAATCTTTATTATGTAAATTAATTCAAAAAGAATACTTTACCGATAGTTTAATGAAGACAATTAATTTAAAGTTAATCAAAGATGAATTAGGTTTAATTAGAGTAGAGACTAAACTGCTGCTGAGTATGGAGGATAATAACTAAAGATATCCGATATTGTTACCAAATAATCATGTAATTATTGAACGATTTATTATAGAAAAGCATATAAAATTGAATCACGCTGGATTAACTACTATGATGGCTGAAATACGTAAGGATTTTTGGAGATTACGTGCCCGAATTATAATAAAAAAGGTTATTAAACAATGTGTAACTTGCAGAATATTTAAAACGAAACCTGTCACATCAAGCGTTGCACCATTACCGTTAGCGAGAATAAATTATAATTCAAATCCCTTTGAAACTACCGGAATCGATTTGGCTGGGCCACTATTTTTTAAGTCCGGTGAAAAGTGCTACATTGTTTTATTTACATGTGCGGTATTTCGTGCTTTACATCTTGAGTTGGCTAATTCCTTATCAACTCCCGCTTTTATATTATGTTTAAGACGTTTTATTGCTAGACGAGGACGAGTTAGTACTATCTACACAGATAACGGTACCAATTTTCATGGTACTGAGAATTTATTAAATAAGTTAGATTGGGATGTAGTTGAGACGTCTACTGTAGAGAAGATTAAGTGGATTTTCATACCACCGACAGCCGCCTGGTGGGGAGGATGGTGGGAAAGAATGGTTAGAAACATAAAAACGTTACTTCGACGAGTGCTAGGTAAGCAGAGATTAGATTATGAAGAAGTACAGACTGTTTTATGTGATATTAAAGCTACTATTAATGCTAGACCCTTAACCTATATTTCAGAAGAAGATACATTAATACCATTGTCACCTAATAATTTCTTACGTTCTATTACTAATTCTAATGTGTCAGACCTCGATCTTATAGATTCAAAATTTTTACAACAAACTAATGCTCAATTACAAAGTACTAGAGACTCTCTGCGACAGCGATTTAAAAATGAATACTTAGCTATGTTAACACAGAAGAGAAGTGATAGTAATGAGTCATTGAAGGTCGGCGATGTAGTTTTAATTGAAGCTGATACAAAACGAATTTACTGGCCCTTGGCGGTTATTACCGAGATATACAAGGGAAAAAATGATGTAGTAAGAGTTGTCAAGTTGAGGACGGCTACTGGAGAGAGAACGCGGCCGATGCAACGTCTCTATCCTTTAGAAGTATGTGGTAGAGATGAAGAGCTTGGCACAATGATCAGAAAAACTACACGAAGTGGACGAGTAGTGACCCCTCCAAAGAGGTTTCTTTATTAATTTGTTTCCTCTTCGTGCGGAGGATGTAAAAAATGTTTATTTTTTCTTTTTTAAAAGTAGTTTGACAACTATTGTGATTGATGGATTATAAGAGATGTCATATTGAAATGTTACAAATTGGTTTTCCTTAAATTCTTTTATTCCCTAAAATACCTGATTATTATAGTATAAACAAGAGAAAATACAACACCAAGTAAATATAATAAAGTTAATTGACTTTAGAAACTTGTGAAAGAGAGTCTCTAAAGAACAACTTTACTTCATTTATTAAAACAGCTTCACATTTTGGTATTGTTAAACTTGGACCGACAGCTTAACGTGCTCTCCGAGGCACATACAGGGTGACTTTAAAAGGTTCTACTGATCAAATCTAACAACTTTTCCAATGAAACCATGTAAAAAAAACAATTAACTTCTCCATACAAACTAGTAATGTTAAAATGACCAATTTGTATGGGGAAGTTTTTTTCTTTTCTTTTTCTACACATGGTTTCATGGAAAAAGGTGTTAGATTTGATCACTAGAGCTTCATATTAGGCCAAAGTACAACCTTTTAAATTTATACTGTTTGACAACACCACTATACAAACAAATTAAAACACATATTATACTAGCTGATTCGCGCAACTTCGTCTGCATAACTTTAACCATATACTCAGTGTAAACTCTCAAAAAGATCTCTTTTTCCCGCGTTTTTATAAAATTTTTCATTGTTACTACGCTCCTTTTGGTCGTAGCGTGATGTTATGTAGCCTATAGCTTTCCTTGATAAATGAGCTATCGAACATTTTTTTTAATTTTATTATTTGAACCGGTAGTTTCTGAGATTAGCGCGTTCAACCAAACAAACAAATTCTTCAGCTTTGTAATATTAGTTATATTAAATAAATAAATTACAAATTGGGGAATTTCTTTAAAACAAATCAAACAAATTACCAATAAACAACAAATTAATATCGAAAATTTGTTCACTCATCTTAATTTTGAAATTTCCAAGAAATTTTATTAACATCAATATAATTTTGTGGTAGCCTTTGATGATTATTTTGCGAGTTGTGTAATTCATACGGTAAGGGTGTTCTTAGAATATACAATATCATTTGATATCATTAATAAGCATATGCTTACATACAACATTTCAAATAAATATTTACACGATGATTTTTTTTTTTTCATAAAATAATATAGGTATATAATGGTAAGTTTATAGAGAGTTACATTTAAATAATTATAGGTACTGCTACTACTACAGGATTCCATACGTTTTAAATAAAAACTGATCGTTGCTTTCTAATACGTAAGATTATGGTCAAACGCAGACTCTGTAATAAACTAGCTGATCCGCGCAACTTCGTCTGCGTAACTTTAACCGTTTACGCACGCAAAGGAAGCTCTTAAAAATAAGAAGGGAAAATGCACGCAGGAAAAACATTCCACTTGTTAATCGTGCGAGATATATGAGAATCGCCATATTATTTTGGCTATTGGGCTAGTCTTTCACCGTACCTATGTGTATGCATTTTATTGCCAGTGCGTGTAGTGAGTACGAAAATAAATGGGGAAGAAGGGATGGTTTCGAACAATAAGCCCATTACGCCGCACTACGTTAGCTAAACATTCACCAAAATGACGTGGTTGTTTGTCAGTCTTCAATGCCACCAGGTTTGCATTACGTCAGAATTGCACCATATCGATTAAAGTTTAGCTTAGCGTTGTGCACGTACCACCCGCTGGTCTTCAGAGTACTGTCCGTGATACGTACAGTACTCTCAATTGTCTTCTAGCAAAGTTGGATCTGCAGCAGCAAAAGCTGAAACGTCAAAACATAATAAATATAAACATTTTATAGTTCCTTATGAAATTTCAGACTTTGCAGTTGAAACTTTTGGAGCTTTAGGCCCTTATGCTAAAATCATCTCGCACCAAAAATGTAATCCATTTTCTATACTTCTCTATACAGCGATAAGTTGGCATACCATTTTTTTTTGTACAGAAGGACAGCATCTTGGGCACATGTTATGCCGCTTATAACAGGGACCTACTTTTCTTCCTACCCTTTTTAGTTAAATATTTAAGTTATTATTTTATTTTATTTATACCTTTTGTAATATATATTCTTGAATAAATAATTATATTTTTCTACCACGTTCATAAATACAATATATAATACATATAGTATTTATTTGATTATATTTTTTAATAAAATAATAAAATTCGATTGTATGTATTTGCTATCTATATAATTTATTATATGAATTGTTTATATAAATAAATAAAATTCGTTTGTATTTGGTATCTACGAATATATGAATTGATATATAATCTTACGTGCCATGTTTATTATGAAGAATAATATATTCCACAAACGACAGCTTTTATTATTTAATACGAAGAGAACGTGACAAAAATGTATCTCTTATCCAGTTAATATACCTAGGTATGATAAGGGAAAACATTAAAAGTAATATGAAGAATATTTGAAGAGTTAATAAATCCATTTCACTGAAAATAAGCTGAAGTGGTATTTATGAAAGTACCTCGGGATCTGAAATTTTATTCACCTGGTGGGAAGCAGCATTTAATATTCAGGAATAAAAATTTCTAGGGGATTCATCTGCAGGCTACAATGCTGTCATTTTTCTTACTTTCTGTACAACACAAAATAGTATCCAAATTTCACATTCCTAATTTCAGTAGTTATGGTTGATAAGTATATAAGTATATCAGTCAGTCAGAAAGCCATATATATATATATATATATATATATGGGGCCATGGGGACCGGGAGCACATAGAATATATAAAGAAATTTCGAAGCGTTTGGTCGAAACATCCGGTGACCAAAGGGCTGGCTCGTTCCTCGGACAACGAATTGGTTTAGCAATACAGCGAGGCAACGCAGCCAGTCTTTTGGGCACACTTCCCACTGGCAGTGATATGGAAGAAATATATTTATTATAATTTTAGGTTTCTTTAGGTAAGTATTTTATTTTAATATTTTATTTTAGTATTGTTAATTTTATTTTATTATTTTTTCTAAATAAACTATTGTTTATATACTAAAGTTCGTTTCATGATATAATAATACTTGTGATATAACTGATTATATATTTACTCAAATTAGCTTGTAGCACTATTTATTTTCTGTATGCTGTAATAGTTTTTTTTAAATAAATATACTTATATATATATATATATATATATATATATATATATATTATAATAATATATTTATAGAAGCAAGTAATCGTATAACGGGAAATTTAACAACGCAATAGTCGAACTAAAACCTTTTATATAACTTTTTGAAGGGTAAAAAAATTTTTTTTTTTACAAGACTAGTTTTCGGAAAAAGTACAAGGAATTGTGATTTATAGAGAATTTCCTTTTTTTGCTTATAAATTGTTCCGTTTATTTTTCATATTAGGTGTTTATTTATTATATAAATTGTTTACAAACCTTTTGTGAGCGTTATTTTAAAACAAAAAATAACAACTTGCTATTGTTTTTTTATTGTATCATCACTGCCATAATAGAAAGTTGCTTGCGCTTGGGTTTTAGTAATTATTTTACGAGTATATGATATCTATAATACCGGCGTTGAGTTGATCATATCCGACTTATGCTGATCCATTTTTCTTAATATAAATTAATTTATATTTCAAATTATAATTTGTTTAGATTTAAAAAATTGTTGAATATCTCAAATTTTTTTTGTTTCTTTCTTTACTTACCTATCAGTCACTATAGTTTAGTACTTGTAGTTTCACGTGTATTTACTCTCGTCGCGGTCGTCTGTAGTTTTCATAATCATTCTGGGTGTAGTTGTTCATCATTTGAGTCGTAAACTTCTACTAATGCATCCGTCTGTAACTCTGGAATTAATGAAGGATGAAATATCTTTAATACTGACTGGCTCTCAAATTTTTGCTTAACATTTGTTTTTGGTTATCGCGGTGCAGTGTCCATGGGTCTGTAACGGTTCGTCCACATACCCCTCGTATATTTATTAATGAAACTTTTCTATATAAAATTTATTTCAAGAAGTATGTAGCGAAAGAGGGAAAAGAGATCGGATTAGTTAGGAAGGACTTCGCCGGGCTTCGGGAACAATCGGAACTTTTCGTATTTCTTGGGGCGTTTAGGAGAGATGGGCGGATACAAGCGCAGAGGCAGGTATTAAAACTGAAGCGGGCGACAAATTAGGGACTTGCATATTAAAATTCAGAGAGTACACTACTAGCTAGAGGAATTAATTATTGATTATTGTAAATTCAGTGGAAGCTGTAAATTTAGTGGTCGCTGTTAGACTTGGGTGAGTGATTTTAGTTTAACATTGATATAACTAAGTTTTGTACACACGGCGTGATGATTCTACGTTTTATATTATAAATTTATTTCTTCACAATTTATTTTATAACATATTGTAGATTTTGAAATTGATTGTATCTCCTGTTTTATTGTGTGTTTAACGTGTTTTATAGGTCATCGTGCAAAGGTAGGTTTTATTATGCTTTTATTTAAACTTCTCCTATATTATACTTATGTTGCTAGGTATTATTTATTAAGTTTCCAGGTTAAATGGTTTAATAGGGCTCTTCTTACAGACTATCGTTATTGTAGGTATCAATATTTTAATAGAGTAAGATTTCCTAGGTTTGAAAAATAGGCACATTTATTTTCTTAAGCAACTTAATATTATAGGGAATATTTCTCATACATGGATACTTTATTAAAACAACTAAAATTAACTTAATAATATTCACTTATAATTACATTTTTGTAACTCGCCGTTAAATGTTTACCAATAACTACTTAACATGCTATGAATTATCTAATACTTACTTCTACTTATTTATCTTAACATAATTCACCTTTGAAGGTGTTAAAATAAAATACATCTATGACAATTGTCTAGTTGATCAATCTATTATAGAATAACTGGTTGATTATTGTTATTCTTGTGATTCTTCCTATAAATAATATTATTAAAACCTTTAAATATCTGGATTATGAAGGTGTGAGTTGGGCTAGACTTGGCTGTTGAACTTTATTTTATCCTTTGGGATTTTATGCTTTTCTGATACCTTTTGATTGTACTAATATTCGTACTGTGTTGTACAGAAATTGCTTTCATCGTCAATGTTCACCTATGAGCCTTTTACTCTAGCAATCACACATTATTCCTGAATACCAGACTACTTACTTTAATATGGGTATACTATTACATATTATTCTACTACTGAAATTAATGACTTTATAACTAGTCATTTATTAAATTATCTCAATACAGTATTGCTATATTATTGGCATATTACTTATTACAGAATTTATTTGACGTTTGTCAACAATTTACCTATGTAACTCTTTGTTATTGAAATTTAAACCCTACTATATTATTATTATCCTTCTAGAGAATTTACCAATAATATTGCCATATGATAAGATTCACCAATCAATTGCTACATTAATTTTATATCACCAATTTGCCTACTCTTTTATAGGATTGAGATGGTTGTCATTTAATTATGACTTTTATTATAATAAATCATTAATTGATTATCTGACGAGTTGACTAGTTATTTTATGTTCTACAAAGTTAAGGATTCACGGACTGGTGGCCTTGACTAGTATCGGCTGTTATTTTAGACATCTGGCCATTTTGGATTCTACATTCTTGTACTCTATACTGCCTACACTATATTGAATACTTTATGTACAGAAGTAGTAATCGCCTTTTGATGTTCTAATTATATATTTTTTATACTAGCAAGTGCATAACTATCCTGAATACCTACATACCTCATCGATTTAATTTAACAGTTAACAAGTCATATCTACTATAAAATACCATCGATTCCATGTTTACTTTATTGGTATCTAATGTGATTATTAATGTTCAATACATTTTACTTGGGTCTTCTGGCATTGGTTTTCTAGTTCTCGCTTTATGATGGATTTAATTAAACTTCATCTTATATATTATTAATATATAATATAATGAATAACTACATTACCATATTTATCTTCATTAATCACATTCTATATTATTCAATATACCTATTTCTAGTGATACACAGTAAAGTAGCATTTAATAATATTATGAAAACAATGCTTACTGATGTATGTACTTAAGTATATTTTTATGTGAATAAATGATTTTATAAATGATAAATTTAACCTTTGGGTTATGAGAAATTATACTCAATACATAAATTTTATGTAATATACATTCAATGATTTATATGATCAATTAAATATATACTACAAATTACAAAAAAATAAAGTACTCGTATATACAATATATTCTTAAATAAATTTAGTTATTGTTTATTAAACAGTAATAATTAAAATAAAATAATAATAAAAAAATAAAGAAAAAAGAGGAAGAGATACGGAGGGAACATCTAAGATGTGTGGGTTCTCACAGGAAAGGGCGTTTGGATGGGGCCTATTTCCCTCTTCCCCCTTTTTCACTCCCATATAAATACATATATCGGGGAAGAGAAACTAATATTTATGATACATTAAACTCTACTATATGATACGATTAACTCTACTACGAGTATGTTTGACTCATTAACTATAACTTTACCAATCGTAATATCAATTCTACCTCTAAAAGAACTAAGGGTTACTGAAACAGGAAAAAAATACACAACGTAAAAGGAATACACTAGACGATTACATGGCTGAAAAAATATTAGATATAAGGTTCTATGATTATCTCACATCTACGACGTAGTTCGTAGTAAGTGGTAAGAATTTAGGGTAGTACAGGTGCAGAAGGGGTAGTATTCAGTATATTTAGTATTCAGAGATGCAGTGGGCTGAAGGGGGTGCGGGGGTGAACGTTACAATTGGGGCCGTGACCAGGATTAAAAATGATCGTCATTGCAGAAAGTTATATATAAATTAATAGCGTGACCAGGATTAAAAAAATTATGTTCATTGCCGAAAATTATATATAAGTTAATAGAGTGACCAGGATGACATTAATACGATTATTACAGAAATTTATAAGCATAGCTGACATAGTGACCAGGATAAGAAGCAATGGTCATTGCATAAAGTTATATATAAATTAATAGCGTGTCCAGGGACTAAGATGTAATATGATCATTATAATATTCTTATTACTGACATAGTGACTATATGATTATTATTAATAGATTATACATAGTGTGTGTGTTAGGTTATTGGCTAAAGGAACCTTTTATTGAGATAATTCATATAATCAAATATATATCTAATTAGGCATCATTGCCTACAATTGTTGCTCGTGAAAAATGGAGAGAGGTGTTAAAATAATTGATTATTACTTTGGTATTTAAAATCATGGGGGAGAGATTTAAAATTATGCAGTCAAAGGAACTTAAAATCATGGGGGCGAGATTTAAAATTATACAGTCAAAGGAACTTAAAATCATGGGGGCGAAGAAATTTATAGAATATGTCGTATACTTTACCATTATTAAACTATTGTTTAATGTATAGGGAAACAAAAATAATTAGATGACGATAGTTCAAATTTAGGTTAGTAGCAAGCTTTAGGTTGGTTTGCGGTTTTTACTAGTAGGATGTGTTTAGACGTTGTACTAGGACGGGGTCTTTAGAAAGTTGCTTCAATCTGCGTGGCTGGTAAGATATTTTGATATAATGTGTATTAAACATATAATATTCTACTAGATGGTATAAGTTAACATTTATAATAAAGTGTTAGTGCATCCTAGGCTGATGATAAAATGTACTCTTTTACAAGAACTTCTTTTAGGATGTGTTTAGACGATGTACTAGGACGGTGTTTCTAGAAAGTTGCTTCAATCTGCGTGGCTGGTAAGATGTTTTTATATAATGTGTATTAAACATATAATATTCTACTAGATGGTATTAGTAAACATTTATAATAAAGTGTTAGTGGGTCCTAGGCTGATGATAAAATGCACTCTTTTACAATAAAAGCTTATTAAATGTGTTGCGGTGGTAAAAGTGTCTAGGCCGGTGATCAAATGTGCTATTTGCAAATATTGCAAAATAGACGGAGTAGTATTTTTATTTTACATAAACACATTATAGAAGTATTAGAGCATTAGTAATTCCACAAGCAGGTGTAAGTGAAACTAAGACTGCAGAAGGCTAAACATGCTTAAACATCTTTATAACTCACACTGAACCGGTAATAGCATGGTTGTATGAGTAGTCATTGCCTTCGTAGACTAGTGGTTACGTCTTTGGCAAAGTATGTGGTGCTCGTGGGTTCGATTCTCACCATGAAAAAAATAAGTAAACATATTTTATGAACAGTTTATCATTGTCCGGGTGTGTATAGAATAAAATATGTATTAGTATCGTTAGGACAATATGTATATAAAGTCCCAATATGTGTATAAAGTACTTATTATGGACTGGTGACTTAAGGTTATTCCAAACGCCTAAATTTAGGGGTTTCGGTTTGTTATGTAGTCGTTATTGGAACTGAAATTGCTAATATGATCAGGTTTATAATAAACGACTTCGTGATTGTAGTGGTTACGCCTTTGGCGAAGTATCTGGCGCTCGTGGGTTCGATTCCCACCATGAAAAATAAATATTTATACTTTTTCTGTACAGTTTATAAAATATAATATGTATTAGTATCGTTTTCTTTGGTACATATAAAACAAGCCTAGTGCTTGGTGAACAGAAAAAAGGTGTGAAATGTCCTAAATATTATTATAATTGGTATAGCTATACGAAACCTCCTTAAGGTAAATAGTATTCATTGTAAGGTTTTTGATTGGTGTATTTATTTAACACACTATGTTACTAGAGGATTGTTGCAGTAACATGATCCTACGATACGGATTAATGATGTTTATTTTAATTATCATGCGCATTTCGCATAACATTACGCCTCTAACAGTAAAAACAGAAGGAGTGGAATAGAACTTAAACTAATAATTGGTTAACCTGGTTGAGAAGGTTTCGAAGAAAATGAGGTATTATAGTATCTATATATACCTATCTTGTGAAACTAGCGAAATAATAAATAAATTAATAATATACAATGTACTTATATAATGCAAGTAAGCTGGGAATCGAATTTATAATACCTACCTAGTTTCATATACGAGTAGTATGATCTGACTAGTAAGCTTTATTATATTTATTGAATAAGTTTTATCTTCTTCTATAGTTTATAATAATATTATTATTAAAGAGAGCCTGTCTATCTGACCTGTTTTACTTTTAATTAAGATGATTCAACTATTAATCATTGTTATATTCATTAAGTATATAGGGTATATAGTATAAATGGTAAAATCGGTCTATCTGCCTATTTATCCGTCGGTCTGTCTGTCCTTTTATAGCGAGAGTCACCGATAAAACTAATGAACCGATTAAATAAAAGTGTTGGGTATTAACTGTATAAGAGGTTATATAGAGATAATTTAATAATCCTGAAATCAAGATTCTAATCACCTGATGGTAACCTAGTATCTATTTAGTAAAAATATTGTAGGTAGAGCTACCTAAACTTTAAATCAAGAATCTAATCACTTGATAGTAAACTAGTATTCATTAGTTTTAGATAGAGCTTCTTAATCTTGAAATCAAGCTTCAAACACCTGATGGTAAACTAATACTAAATTATAGATAAAAGTAAAATTACTTTCATGATTATCCTATTACGAAATTACTATATTATTTTATGTAATTTAATCAATTACGTTCATTAAATTAGTAATAATTATATAGTGCCTTCTACAATAACAATTGTCTGATGGCAAGCTAAAATAAGCAAGTATAATTGAAATTAAATAATTTTGGGCCTCATAATGTCACTAATAAGTAACTTTTGCCACAAACAAATAATAGCGGTCATAGCACATGTCTGTTATTTTAATCTTTTCACACGACACCCGACACAATTTTAAGATATATTTTTAAGTATTGCCCCATAAATTTACAAATTTATTACCTAGTCTCTTTTTGTTTAAAAAAGGTGGCAATTGGCTGTTTCTTTTCCTATAAGTTTCGGGTTGCTTTCCTTAGAAAAAAATAAAGAACCATTAATCATGAAATGCTACACGTGTTATTTTCTCTAAAATAAAAAGAAAAAAAAAAAAACATTAAATCACAATTTAAATAGCTTCCATATATTGTCATTATTTTGCTTGGGTTCTTAGGCTTTGTTTTTTCACACATGTAACACAAGTCATTTGTGCAATCGGAAAAAAAAAAAATTGCCAGAAATCTGTCACCAACAACCTCAAACATGTGGTCTATTATTCTCGGTCAAATAAGTGGAATGGGCACTTCAAAGGGTATCTTTTTTGCCCTTGTATTAAATAACAAATTTTAGTTCACACTCAAAAATATTACGATAACCTTTTTCTTTTTTAAACTTCGTCATAAATTTAAATAATTAATGACGGCCGAAACATGTCGAAGTGTAATAATTTTACACAGAAACACTTCAGTTTCCTTTTTATCTTCAAGTAGGTAACCATAAATTCACCGTCATAAATGTATTTGTTTTTGTAATTGGAATGTTAAGTTTTGCTTTTAAACAGTGGGGCGGGCTTACGTACCTAACTATATTAATGTTGGAATATAATAATGAATATTATTATAATCTAATGTGATATTGTTATAGAGTATTTTAGTTTGACTCGTGCTAAAATTTATTATAAAATATATTTTCTTTTATTTCTAAACTTGTTCCTGAAAACTTTATGAATTACGTTGCATGGTTGCAATCAGCGTACATAGTTAAGGCAAAGCGAGTATAGCGTTTACTATATATAGTGGTTATACTATAAATATAGTTATGCTGTTAGATGGTTCAAGGTAATTATTAGGAATTTACTATGACTTAACGGATCACAATACTTATTAAACGGACTGATCCAATTATGACCTTACTGACTATGACTTAATCCCTAAGCAATGCCTTGAAACGTCGATTAGAATAAGTGATAGTGGTACTTTTGGATTGCAAAATTTATACTATTTCAACTTTAAATATTTTTACGTTGCTAATTCTACACATAATGGATATTTTGCAACTTCATGAGTTACCACATTTATTTTTACAGCGCAGCTTTACTTCAAGCAACAGTGGTTGGAATACTGATGGATTCGTACCATCATGACAGTCTTATGTTACATGTTGTACTAGAAATTAGTCAGTACCACACTGATTGTCTTGAGGAAAGGCTTTGCTGTTATAGTTTAAACGTAAGCACGTAAAGTTTTGAGGAATAAGATAATGCTGTTTTGTTATATGTTAACATGTATTATTTCGTAAATTAAGTAGTATAGAACTACATAAAAGGAAATGATGTGGTTCTTTATTAAAGCTTCGAACTCCGGACATTGGCCAGCCAGGAGTAATACGTTGGGAGTAGCTTCTGGGGGATAGGTATTATGAACTGAATTAATTTTATTAAATGTTTTGTTCGGTTTTATCAATTCTAATTATATATTAAAATACAATAATATATATTTTTCATTATAAACTATGATGAAAAATATACTTTTCATCACATTAACTTTAGTTTTTCCAACCAACTATTATTATTATTGGTTATTTATTATTAACTTATTAATTCAATTATTTCACAAAACGTTTCCGGACCCACAATCCTGTCACCAACGTTTGGTTGCGCTAAAGATATTTCAGTAAGTTATATCTGAAGTTGCACTTAGCTTTTTTGTTTTTGTGTAACGTGTTAACATATTAAATTTAGCCATGAGTCGAATATCAAATCTTAAATATAAAGTATTGTGTGATTATTTTTATCTTAATTATTAAACAACTTAGGTAAAACATAGTTATACCTAGATTTATTTCTCTTTCCTACATAATTAAATGTTGTATAAATTATTAGATTATTCGCTAGTAGTTGAGCGATGTATAGTTGTTGTGTAGGTTGTTACTATTTACAAAATACAATAAAGTATGTAATTGTTTAGTTATGGGATATTATCCGATAACATTAAACAGATAACGTTATTCTTCTTACAACTTATACGTAGGTATCAGTCAGACAAGAGAGAAAATGCAAATTTAAAAGATTACCTCATGATAACTTCTCAGATTTATTGAAGATGAAACTTTTAATTTTATAAATAGAAAGTTAATTTGATCTTTATATATTCCAACTGGATTTTTGTTATTGATCATAGAACCACAGATTTGGTAATAATCTAATTGGACCAAACTAATTAGAAAAATTATCATAATTGTTGCATCTTGTTGATACATTCTATTTAGCACCTTTTATACAGGCATTTCTATCTAGCACCTATTATACAGGCATTTCTATCTAGCACCTTTTATAATTTTATACAGTTTAGTTTTGCCTTTAATAACATGATAGGTTAGTAGTTATGATATAAAAGTATGTAGACTCAAATTTTATATTTGTTTGGTTAATTTCTAAGGCTTAACCTTTACAATATCTTTTGTACTTTAACGTAAAGGTTTTTAAAATAATTTATTCCATTGTTGGTAAACTAATTGTCTATGTTATTAAAGAATCACTTGAACTTTTCCTTCTCGGTTTGCAACTTATGACCGTTTCATTGGATTTAATAAAGGGTTTGTAGTGTCGGACAGTTTTAACTTTATTGACGAGAAGAACATTTTCTGAATAAAGGATCTTTAAGGATACCACTTCGTTTTGGATGGTTTTGTTAAGTTATTATTATTATTAAGGTTTTGGTTACTGGGTATTGTTATACATTTTGTATTTTATTTTCTTAAAATAATGGTTCAAGTAAATGGGTCTTTGAGAAGACTTCTCGAAAGTGTATTTTATTCATAAAAGTTTGGGGGCGGCTGTAACGGTTCGTCCACATACCCCTCGTATATTTATTAATGAAACTTTTCTATATAAAATTTATTTCAAGAAGTATGTAGCGAAAGAGGGAAAAGAGATCGGATTAGTTAGGAAGGACTTCGCCGGGCTTCGGGAACAATCGGAACTTTTCGTATTTCTTGGGGCGTTTAGGAGAGATGGGCGGATACAAGCGCAGAGGCAGGTATTAAAACTGAAGCGGGCGACAAATTAGGGACTTGCATATTAAAATTCAGAGAGTACACTACTAGCTAGAGGAATTAATTATTGATTATTGTAAATTCAGTGGAAGCTGTAAATTTAGTGGTCGCTGTTAGACTTGGGTGAGTGATTTTAGTTTAACATTGATATAACTAAGTTTTGTACACACGGCGTGATGATTCTACGTTTTATATTATAAATTTATTTCTTCACAATTTATTTTATAACATATTGTAGATTTTGAAATTGATTGTATCTCCTGTTTTATTGTGTGTTTAACGTGTTTTATAGGTCATCGTGCAAAGGTAGGTTTTATTATGCTTTTATTTAAACTTCTCCTATATTATACTTATGTTGCTAGGTATTATTTATTAAGTTTCCAGGTTAAATGGTTTAATAGGGCTCTTCTTACAGACTATCGTTATTGTAGGTATCAATATTTTAATAGAGTAAGATTTCCTAGGTTTGAAAAATAGGCACATTTATTTTCTTAAGCAACTTAATATTATAGGGAATATTTCTCATACATGGATACTTTATTAAAACAACTAAAATTAACTTAATAATATTCACTTATAATTACATTTTTGTAACTCGCCGTTAAATGTTTACCAATAACTACTTAACATGCTATGAATTATCTAATACTTACTTCTACTTATTTATCTTAACATAATTCACCTTTGAAGGTGTTAAAATAAAATACATCTATGACAATTGTCTAGTTGATCAATCTATTATAGAATAACTGGTTGATTATTGTTATTCTTGTGATTCTTCCTATAAATAATATTATTAAAACCTTTAAATATCTGGATTATGAAGGTGTGAGTTGGGCTAGACTTGGCTGTTGAACTTTATTTTATCCTTTGGGATTTTATGCTTTTCTGATACCTTTTGATTGTACTAATATTCGTACTGTGTTGTACAGAAATTGCTTTCATCGTCAATGTTCACCTATGAGCCTTTTACTCTAGCAATCACACATTATTCCTGAATACCAGACTACTTACTTTAATATGGGTATACTATTACATATTATTCTACTACTGAAATTAATGACTTTATAACTAGTCATTTATTAAATTATCTCAATACAGTATTGCTATATTATTGGCATATTACTTATTACAGAATTTATTTGACGTTTGTCAACAATTTACCTATGTAACTCTTTGTTATTGAAATTTAAACCCTACTATATTATTATTATCCTTCTAGAGAATTTACCAATAATATTGCCATATGATAAGATTCACCAATCAATTGCTACATTAATTTTATATCACCAATTTGCCTACTCTTTTATAGGATTGAGATGGTTGTCATTTAATTATGACTTTTATTATAATAAATCATTAATTGATTATCTGACGAGTTGACTAGTTATTTTATGTTCTACAAAGTTAAGGATTCACGGACTGGTGGCCTTGACTAGTATCGGCTGTTATTTTAGACATCTGGCCATTTTGGATTCTACATTCTTGTACTCTATACTGCCTACACTATATTGAATACTTTATGTACAGAAGTAGTAATCGCCTTTTGATGTTCTAATTATATATTTTTTATACTAGCAAGTGCATAACTATCCTGAATACCTACATACCTCATCGATTTAATTTAACAGTTAACAAGTCATATCTACTATAAAATACCATCGATTCCATGTTTACTTTATTGGTATCTAATGTGATTATTAATGTTCAATACATTTTACTTGGGTCTTCTGGCATTGGTTTTCTAGTTCTCGCTTTATGATGGATTTAATTAAACTTCATCTTATATATTATTAATATATAATATAATGAATAACTACATTACCATATTTATCTTCATTAATCACATTCTATATTATTCAATATACCTATTTCTAGTGATACACAGTAAAGTAGCATTTAATAATATTATGAAAACAATGCTTACTGATGTATGTACTTAAGTATATTTTTATGTGAATAAATGATTTTATAAATGATAAATTTAACCTTTGGGTTATGAGAAATTATACTCAATACATAAATTTTATGTACACTTTAAAATGTTAAATGTTAAATAAAAAAAAAACTGAAGATTTATGGGGGCTATCTGTAAAAGCTATCGAATCAATTATTCCTACTATAGGACCGGTACTCGCTGATATTTTTAATGGTTGTGTTAATGAAGGAATTTTTCCCGACCTTATGAAAAATAGTAAAATAGTTCCCATATTCAAGTCCGGCTGTAAGACAGATCCAAATAATTATCGCCCTGTTTCTGTCCTGCCAGCCTTAAGTAAAATATTCGAAAAAATACTTCTTGGTCAGCTGTTAAGTCATTTTAATACTCATAAATTGTTACATGTACAACAATACGGGTTCACAAAAGGTAGAAACACAACAAATGCCGGTACAAGATTGATTACTGAAATAATTGACGCTTGGGAAAATTCTCAGGATCTCGTTGGCGTTTTCTGTGATTTGTCTAAAGCGTTTGATTGTGTTGACCATCAAACTTTGTTAGATAAGCTGGAATTTTATGGCATTCGCGATTTAGCTTTAAATCTAATAAAGTCCTACCTTTCTAATAGAACTCAAGGTGTTAATATTGATGGTTGTGTATCAGACGGAACCCTTGTAAAGATGGGTGTCCCCCAGGGATCAATTTTAGGCCCATTCCTGTTCCTAGTATACATCAATGATCTTCCACATATGGTACAGGAGATGGCACAGATAGTGCTATTTGCTGATGATACATCCCTACTTTTTAAAGTTAGTAGGAAGGATAATATATTATCGGCAGCAAATGACACTCTGGAAATGGTTTCAAAATGGTTCACGGCAAATAATTTAGTTTTAAATGCAAAGAAGACTAAGTGCCTGAAATTTACTTTGCCTAATGTATCTAATATCAATGCCACAGTGAAGATAGGTGGTACTGACCTGGAATTTGTTGACTCCACTGTGTTTTTAGGGATCACAGTCGATTCCAAACTACAGTGGAAAGCTCACCTTACTTCTTTATCCAATAGACTGAGCTCTGCTGCATATGCAGTCAGAAAAATCAGAAAGTTAACTGATGTTGCAACAGCCAGACTAGTATACTTCGCCTATTTTCACAGTATAATGACTTATGGTCTTATAATGTGGGGATCTGCGGCAGATATTGATACTATATTTATTCTACAGAAAAGGGCCATTCGGGCAATATATAACATGAAAGCTCGTGATTCTCTTCGAGAAATCTTTCCTATGATTGATGTACTGACACTACCATCTCAATATATTTATGAAAATTTATTGTACGTTAGGAAAAACTTAAATATGTTTAGTAAAAATGGCGATAGACATAATTTAAACTTAAGAAACATAGATAAAATCGATATACCAAAGTTTAGACTGCAAAAAACTAATAAATGTTTCGTCATTAACAGTATAAGGTTATTTAATAAATTACCTAAAAGCATTATAGATCTGAGTGAAATAAAGTTCAAAAATTGTATAAAACACATATTAATCAATAAGGCTTACTATAGTGTAAAAGACTATCTTAACGATAAAGACGTCTGGATCCGTCCTGATATGCAACTGAGGTCTCGCAACTAGTAAACAAATTGCTTATGTAGAATCTACCCTAGTTTAGTAGGTATATAATGTCCGATATTGTAATAATTTTATATTACATAATTTATTTTCATTACATTATGTAAATTTTGTCTTTGGATAAGGTAATCATTGATGATTACCTATTTATTTATACTTAATTTATACTAATAGTATACTGTGTAGTTATGTACATTGGTACCGTAACAAATAATCTGCCATAGGGTGTTCTGCGCATGCTGATCAGTGGGGTGCATTTTGAGTATGTTACTATATATATATATTATATATATGTATGCTATATAGCATAAGTCAATCAATAGCTGTACCCCTCTTTTAGTTTGTGTGAAGCACTAGAGTTTTTTACTTGCTGGTTTCTTTTTCTCCGGGGTGTCTCTGAGGGGATCGACTTTACAGTTAGTGTTTATGCCCTTAAAAATACCGATCCTTATACCTTTACTTATATGTGATTGGTTACTTAGCTTTTATTTACAACAAATATTTAAGGCATGGATATGGTCGGTGAAGTTGGTCGCCTTGGTGGCTCTCTTGTATGGCAGATAATGATTGACAGGTCAATGGAATCAGCTAACCACCTAGTCTTACACTAGTTGGTTATGTAGTGTGTGTTCGGTTCGGTAGTAATTTTCATATTAAGATTTCCATTCCATCGTGTCTAAGTTCAATTAATATTTGTCGTTATTTTGTTAATGAATAGCTGCCTAACCTAACGCACTCTAAGACCTCATTGTTAAACTTTTTTTTTTTTTTTGACTATTCATAAATATCTGTAAAGATTTACATGAAATAAATGATTTTGACTTTGACTTTGACTTTGATGTAATATACATTCAATGATTTATATGATCAATTAAATATATACTACAAATTACAAAAAAATAAAGTACTCGTATATACAATATATTCTTAAATGAATTTAGTTATTGTTTATTAAACAGTAATAATTAAAATAAAATAATAATAAAAAAATAAAGAAAAAAGAGGAAGAGATACGGAGGGAACATCTAAGATGTGTGGGTTCTCACAGGAAAGGGCGTTTGGATGGGGCCTATTTCCCTCTTCCCCCTTTTTCACTCCCATATAAATACATATATCGGGGAAGAGAAACTAATATTTATGATACATTAAACTCTACTATATGATACGATTAACTCTACTACGAGTATGTTTGACTCATTAACTATAACTTTACCAATCGTAATATCAATTCTACCTCTAAAAGAACTAAGGGTTACTGAAACAGGAAAAAAATACACAACGTAAAAGGAATACACTAGACGATTACATGGCTGAAAAAATATTAGATATAAGGTTCTATGATTATCTCACATCTACGACGTAGTTCGTAGTAAGTGGTAAGAATTTAGGGTAGTACAGGTGCAGAAGGGGTAGTATTCAGTATATTTAGTATTCAGAGATGCAGTGGGCTTAGAGGGTGCCGGGGCGAACGTTACAGGTCATTCTACAAATCAATATATTTTCGGCGGATATTTTCCCGTAATCGCCTCACGACGCTTAAGTATTTATCTTTATTTACTGTTTTGGACAAACGGAAGAAATTCAGAAAGAACCACACCACGGTAATCTAAGAAAACTGTAAGCATCACCTTGATTTTTGAGTGATTTTGTCGTGGTTGTTTGGGTTTCGTCTTGTTTCCGAAAAGCCATTCTGAAGACTGTTAACTTGTTTGTACAAGTCGTACTCGTAACTCGTCTCGTTTTATAAAGATAGGGTCCATAGAAGCCATTTCTTAGAATGTCGAGCTGGACAAGGCAGGTCAACTATTCTTTTTCTATCTTCTTCAAATGCGTTATACTATTCATATCCTTGTATTTTTGACATATACGATGTGCGTTTTTCACATAATTTTCAGCGATAAAATTTCGTTTGAAATACAAAAATTTTTATTGTTTTAATCACAGAGACACAAAAATGAGACACTTTTGTTTTTCATACTTTTGTGTCTCTATGAAGCTTTAAACAGAATGAACAGATCAAATTTAGCGCTGTAATTTAATAGTGCTCAACTTTCAGTTTTAAAATTAGAACGGTGCTTTTAAATTACTTATTCCGGATTTATTTTACAAAGAGCTGTGTAAAAAATATTAATATTAACCAAGTCTACAATATTATGGATATACCTGCAATAAATAACATGTAGGTACAGCAGAATTTACGCACATTTATTTTAACAATGAGACAGCAAATTGGTGCTTAAAAAAACAACAACAGTTTGATTCCTGCACCCTTGGCACAGTTAACCCAAGATACGAGATGGAGTCGCGAATTTAACATAACTTATTTTTCTCGACTTTTTTCGGTTTTCAGGAGACTACTGCACCGATTTATTCTCGAGGTGGTAGTCTCCTTTCACGGTGCGGTTACGAAATGGGTGTACTCGTAATGCAATTCGTTATTGTCGCCCCCCATTTCGTAATCACATTTTTTTTTATTTATTTTTTTATAGGAGTTCGGCATTAGAACTGTGTTGTAAGAGCTGGTTTCATCCATTATGCCGGCTTAAGATGCCTATTCACGCTTCGTTTAAAGGACTCAAGGTTATAGGAAGGAGGAAACACACAGGCAGGCAGAGCATTCCACATTTTAATAGTGCGACAGATGTACGAATCACCAAATCTTTTAGTAGGTACATATGCCACAGAATGCGCATGCATTTTGTTACCTGCTCGTGAGGTTCTGTATCGAAAAGGGCATGGGGGAATGAGATTAAAAAGTGCTTCAGAGCACTGTCCATGGTAAAGACGGTAAAATACGCTCAACGACGCTACATCTCTGCGAAGCTGCAGTGGCTCTAAGGTGTTAGTGAGTTCTTTGTCATCAATAAAACGAGATGCACGCTTCTGCATCCACCATCGAGGGCATACAGCAAATATTTGGCCGTCCACCGCAAAGGTGCGAACAATATTCCATACAAGGCCGGATCTGGGCTTTATAGATTAGATACCTAAACCCTACAGTGAAATATTGTCGCAACTTGTTAAGAACGCCGAGCTTTTTACTTGCGGTCTTGGCAATGTTCTCGATGTAATTGCAGTGATTTAAGTCGGAGCGCATTTCCAGTCCCAGAATATTTAGTGTTGAAGATAATGGTAATTAAGTGCTCTGAAGAGAGGGAAAAAAATTTTGCCGACATAGTGGGAGCGATCAATATTGATTAAAAACAATTATTGATTGACCCCATTTATGGACTTTGTAGGTCTGCTCACCACCAAGTAGATTCAAATTCACATGTCGTGCTCCAATAAAAAAATATTTAAAAAATACTTTACTAATAACAGGTTAATTAAAAAAAAAGTATTGGGCTTTGTATAGCTTATTTAATTAGCTACTAATAAAATTCATTTTCTTTACTAAAGGAGACGAACTCATTTCAAATTGACAACCATATAAGACAAGACAGCTAGTGAAAGCCTTGCTACGCCTGCTGGGATACGATTCTTATTAAGATTCTATTTTATCAAGAAAACTCAATTTTCCTGCTTTATCGACTATAGCGAGAGAGATGATAGTAAGATCCCTACTTTAAATGATTTTCGTAAGTTTCTCTAGCCTCCAGCTTTGAGGAAAGTCGTAAAATTGAGAAGAAATAATAATAATATGTAGGACAATTTACACATATTGCTCTGTTCAAAAACTATGCTCTAGGCTTGTACTATATGTATACCAGAATCAACGGTATAATTCATATATTATATTTTTATAAACACCCAGACCATCACAAACTGTACAAAAAACGGTACTAATGTTTGTGTGGGAATCGAACCCACCGAAAACATATTATATGTCGATATAATATTACAAATTATGTACTTTTTATTTGTTCGGGTTCAATTTCATTCTTTGTTCAATGGTGCAGAATAAGTAGTCTTAAATCAACTGCCTTTATAGGTTACTGAATTTTTGTTATAGAAAGGAACCTGTATAAAAATTTGGGTGTCAGTTTGGTTGTTCTATCCGCATGAAATGAAAATGAAACTTGTACTTGTGAACTGAAAATGTACTTGTCCATGAAATTGGCATGAAATTTGGTATAATTATATGGATCTCTCCTAAACATAGGTAATGAATGGGTTTCCGATAAAAATATTTTTAAGCAAAAACTTTAACTTTTGAACAAGATATATGTGCCATTTTCTTTTTTAACCTATATTTAATTATAAATTTTAATCAAATTTGTAAAAAAAAATATTAAAGCTTTTTCTTCACCATGTTTATCTTCAAGAGGCTACGCCAACTCTTAAAATGGTTTCCTGGCCCCAGCGGAATCGATTTTAACATACCTTAATATCACTTTGGGAGCTGCTAGTAAATCCCACCTAATTTCACTGAAGCGAGCACAGAGAGCTCTATTAAAAGTGGCTTATCATAAACCTTTTTGTTATCCGACCAATTTGCTTTATGTGGAGTTTTTTTTATTTTTTTTATTCCTTCAGGTAGATACAAATTCACAGCATGTGACTTTTTTTTTTGCATAGCTACAAAGTCCATGAATGGGGTCGATCAATAACAAAATTGGTCGCTCCCACCATGCCGGCTAAATGATGCGATTACGAAATGGGTTTTTATTTTAAATTAAATTACGACAAATTGTATTACGTGTATATTTTCATATAGTCGCTGTTTTATCGTCAATTCAACCCATATCGTAACCGCACCCTGAAAGGAGACTACCACTTCGATAAGAAATCCAAGTGCGCAAAGTTTTGAGAGTTAGGCAATTGTCTTTGGAGGCAACAATTTTAAAATTACACTTTCAGGCATTATATACATGTAAGGAACCTACAACAAGACTACAAACCTGGAAATCTCGAACACCCTTACTACTTTTGGATAAAACTCATTTAAATTCCTAGGTCCATATACACTAAAGGAAACAGAAACTTATAAATGTAGTATTAACAAAAAAAACTATAACAAATTAAATTGCACTAACATAGAAAATATTCTAAATATATTAAGTTAAAATAAAAAGGTTTTAAATTAGTTTATCATAAGTATATACATAGTTAAAGCATGCATATACTCATTATATAATATTATTATTTTGAATATGCCTATTCAAAATAATAATATTATATAATCTAATACGAAACAAACAAATGCCCCAATCTTGTGGCCCCTACTGAGCCAGTAGTTTTTATTTTATCTTTAATTAGACGCCTTTTCAAAGGATTGGTCCAGGACAGCTAGAGATGGAAAGAGGAAACGGAGACCTTTGCCCAGGAGTGGGACACAACTGGTTAAATAAAAAATGTATTAAGTAAGTACCTACAAGGAATAGACTAAACACTACGACACAGAGAATGCTAGTCTGGTGAATAGTGAAATATATACCGTTATAAGGCTTAATATAACTAGCGATATGATTTTTTTGTTACAATATCATCGCGGGTGCCTTACGGCGCCCGAGACGGCCTAGACGGCCCCAGGGTACCCAGCGGAGGGGTTTTCAATCCCACCTCGTCGTAGCCGATGGTATGAGTCTACACCGAACAAGTGTATACACATACCATCATATACAAGCCTAGTCTGCCTCAGGGTACTCAGCGGAAGGGTTTTTAATCCCATCTCGTCGTAGCCGATGGTATGAGTCTACACCGAACAAGTGGCTGGCTCGTCGCGATATTTGGAATAGACTCAATTACCCATCAAGAAACAGTTCAAAAGTTGGTATAGTGAAACTGGTACCGACAGCTTAACGTGCTCTCCGAGGCATTATAGTGGTGTTGTCAAACAAAGGTACATATTTTTTTTTATTAAAAACTTATTGGTACACACCGGGATTCGGACCAGGGACCTAAGTGTTTTTAAGTCCAAGGTCTTACCAATTCGGCCACCACGTAGGTATATATATATATATATTTTTGTTACTTTGTTATTTTTGTGGCCTTCAATTAATATATTTAATACAGACACGTAATACAACTTCTCAGGGTTCCCTTAAAAATATATAAAATATTCACATTGCAATTATAATATAACATAAAACATTGCTACCAAGTAAGGAAAAAGGAAAAATATTCTCACCAGAAATAATATTCTTTAGGGACACACTAATGCCTATTAATCTTAAGAATGTATTGCAGACCGAAGGTTGTATTTTAAGGCCTTTATGTTACATTTATTTCTCTCTAAAGCCCTATTTAATGATCCTTGTTACTTTCTCAATAAATTATTGATACTGTTATGTTCATTTCTTATAAATTGTTATTTTTTTTACATTTTTTTAATTTTTTTTTTCTTTCATAAAATAATATATATAATGGTAAGTTTATAGATAGTTACATTAAAATAATTATAGGTACTGCTTAGGATTCCATAAGTTTTAAATAAAAACTGATGGTTGCTTTCTAATAGGCAAGATTAAGGTCAAACGCAGACTCTGTTTGTAATAAACTAGCTGATCCGCGCAACTTCGTCTGCATAATTTTAATCATATACGCAGTGTAAACTCTCAAAAAGATCTCTTTTTACCCCGTTTTTGCAACATTTTTCATTGTTACAACGCTCCTTTTGGTCGTAGCGGGTTATGTAGCCTATAGCTTTCCTTGATAAATGAGCTATCGAACATTTTTTTTTTGTTATTATTTAAACCAGTTCCTGAGATTAGCGCGTTCAACCAAACAAACAAATTCTTCAGCTTTGTAATATTAGTTATATTAAATAAATAAATTATAAATTGGGGAATTTTTTTAAAACAAATCACGTTACCAATAAAACAAATTAATATCGAAAATTTGTTCACTCATCTTACTTTTGAAATTTCCAAGAAATTTCATTAACATCAATATAATTTTGTGGTAGCCTTTGATGATTATTTTGCGAGTTGCGTAATTCATACGGTAAGGGTGTTCTTAGAATATATAATATCATTTGATATCATTAATAAGCATGTGCTTACATACAACATTTCGAATAAATATTTACGCGATGTTTTTTTTTTATAGTTAGAAATTTTCTTCATAAAATAATATATATAATAGGTAGTAAGTTTATAGAGAGTTACATTAAAATAATTATAGGTACTGCTTAGGATTCCATACGTTTTAAATAAATTTAATATTAAGGTCAAACGCATACTCTGTTTGTAATAAGCTAGCTGATCCGCGCAACTTCGTCTGCGTAACTTTAACCGTTTGCGCAGCGCACGCAAAGGAAGCTTTTAAAAGGAACAAAGTTTCCCCGTTTCCCAACATTTTTCTTTGATGCTCCGCTCCTGTTGCTCGTAGCGTGCTGTTATAAAGCCTATAGCCTTCCTCGATAAATGAGCTATCTGACACTAAAATAATTTTTAAACTCGATTCAGTAGATCGAGAGGTTACCCCTACAACCTTACAAACTTTACCTCTTTATAATATTAGTACCTATAGATTTTTTTTTCTAGTACGTCTTGTGTCTTTTCGGTGCATGTAAAAAATCAACCTAAAACAAGGGAAAAGATTTTTTTAAGGAGCATGACATGTGACTTTACATCCTCCTGATAGTAAGCAGCACTTGTGCTAACCCAAGAATAGCAATAGCAAGATGCTATAATTTGTTGATTCCACTATGTCTGCTTGAGAAACTTATTCACGCCTCGCTTAAAGAACTCAAGATTAAAGGAAGAAGGGAAAATGCGCGCAGGAAAAACATTCCACTTGTTAATCGTGCGAGATATATGAGAATCGCCATATTATTTTGGCTATTGGGCTAGTCTTTCACCGTACCTATGTGTATGCATTTTATTGCCAGTGCGTGTAGTGAGCACGGAAACAAAATGGGGAAGGAGGGATGGTTTCGAACAATAAGCCAATTACGCCGCACTACGTTAGCTAAACATTCACCAAAATGACGTGGTTGTTTGTCAGTCTTCAATGCCACCAGGTTTGCATTACGTCAGAATTGCATCATATCGATTAAAGTTTAGCTTAGCATTGTGCACGTACCACCCCGCTGGTCTTTAGAGTACTGTCCGTGATACGTACAGTACTCTCAATTGTCTTTTAGCAAAGTTAGATCTGCAGCAGCAAAAGCTGAAACGTCAAAACATAATAAATATAAACATTTTAAAGTTCCTTATGAAATTTCAGACTTTGCAGTTGAAACTTTTGGAGCTTTAGGCCCTTATGCTAAAATCATCTCACACCAAAAATGTAATCCATTTTCTATACTTCTCTATACAGCGATAAGTTGGCATACCATTGTTTTTTGTACAGAAGGTCAGCATCTTGGGCACATGTTATGCCGCTTATAACAGGGACCTACTTTTCTTCCTACCCTTTTTAGTTAAATATTTAAGTTATTATTTTATTTTATTTATACCTTTTGTAATATATATTCTTGAATAAATAATTATATTTTTCTACCACGTTCATAAATACAATATATAATACATATAGTATTTATTTGATTATATTTTTTAATAAAATAATAAAATTCGATTGTATGTATTTGCTATCTATATGAATTTATTATATGAATTGTTTATATAAATAAATAAAATTCGTTTGTATTTGGTATCTACGAATATATGAATTGATATATAATCTTACGTGCCATGTTTATTAAGAAGAATAATATATTCCACAAACGACAGCTTTTATTATTTAATACGAAGAGAACGTGACAAAAATGTATCTCTTATCCAGTTAATATACCTAGGTATGATAAGGGAAAATATTAAAAGTAATATGAAGAATATTTGAAGAGTTAATAAATCCATTTTACTCAAAATAAGCTGAAGTGGTATTTATGAAAGCACCTCGGGATCTGAAATTTTATTCACCTGGTGGGAAGCAGCATTTAATATACGAGAATAAAATTTTGTAGGAGATTCATCTGCAGGCTACAATGCTGTCATTTTTCTTACTTTCTGTACAACACAAAATAGTATCCAAATTTCACATTCCTAATTTCAGTAGTTATGGTTGATAAGTATATAAGTATATCAGTCAGTCAGAAAGCCATATATATATATATATTATAATAATATATTTATAGAAGCAAGTAATCGTACAACGGTAAATTTAACAACCCAATAGTCGAACTAAATCTTTTTATATAACTTTTTGAAGGGTAAAAAACTATTCTTTTTACAAGTTTTTTAGACTAGTTTTCGGAAAACGTACAAGCAACTGCCATTTATAGAGAATTTCCTTTTTTTTTGCTCATAATTTGTTCCGTTTATTTTTCATATTAGGTATTTCTTTATTACTTACTTATATATACGTGGTGGCCGAGTTGGTTAGACCTTGGACTTAAAAACACTAAGGTCCCTGGTTCGAATCCCGGTGTGTACCAATGAGTTTTTAATTTAAAAATTTATGTACATTTGTTTGACAACACCACTATAGTGCCTCGGAGAGCACGTTAAGCTGTCGGTCCCGGTTTCACTATACCAACTTGTGAAACTGTTTATAGATGGGTTATTGAGTCTATTCAAAACATCGCGACGAGCTAGCCACTTGTTCGGTGTAGACTCATACCATCGGCTACGACGAGGTGGGATTAAAAACCCCTCCGCTGGGTACCCTGGGGCCGTCTAGGCGGTCTCGGGCGCCGTAAGGCACCCGTGAAGATATATATATATGTATTTCTTTATTATATAAATTGTCTACAAACCTTTTGTGAGCGTTATATTAAAACAAAAAATAACAACTTGCTATTGTTTTTTATTGTATCATCACTGCCATAATAGAAAGTTGCTTGCGCTTGGGTTTTAGTAATTATTTTATATGATATCTATAATACCGGCGTTGAGTTGATCATATCCGACTTATGTTGATCCATTTTTCTTAATATAAATTAATTTATATTTCAAATTATAATTTGTTTAGATTTTAAAAATTGTTGAATAACTCAATTTTTTGTTTGTTTGTTTCTTTACTTACCTATCAGTCACTATAGTTTAGTACTTGTAGTTTCACATGTATTTACTCTCGTCGTGGTCGTCTCTAGTTTTCACAATCATTCTGGGTGTAGTTGTTCATCATTTGGGTCATAAACTTCTACTAATGCATCCGTCTCTAACTCTGGAATTAATGAAGGATGAAATATCTTTAATACTGACTGGCTCAAAGATTTTTGTTTAACATTTGTTTTTGGCTATCGTGGTGCAGTGTCCATGAGTTGTCATCAAGACATTTTCGGCGGATATTTTCCCGTAATCGCCTCATGACGCTTAATTATTTATCTTTACATACCGTTTAGGGAAAAATGGGAGGAGTTCAGAGAGAACCACACCATAGTAATCTAAGAAAACTGTAAGCATCACTTTGATATTTGAGCTATTTTGTCGTGGAATTTTGGGTTTCGTCTTGTTTTCGAAACGCCATTCTGAAGACTGTTGACCTGTTTGTACAAGTCGAACTCGTAACTCGTCTCGTTTTATAAAGGTAGGGTCCATAGAAGCTCAAAAAGCCATTTCTTTGAATGTCGAGCTGGACAAGGCAGGTCAACTATTCTTTTTCTATCTTCTTCAAATGCGTTATACTATTCATATCCTTGTATTTTTGATATATACGATGTGCGTTTTTCACATAATTTTCAGCGATAAAATTTCGTTTAAAATACTTTTTTTTTTATTGTTTTAATCACAGAGACACAAAAATGAAACACTTTTGTTTTTCATACTTTTGTGTCTCTATGAAGCTTTAAACAGAATGAACAGATCAAATTTAGCGCTGTAATTTAATAGTGCTCAACTTTCAGTTTTAAAATTAGAACGGTGCTTTTAAATTACTTATTCCGGATTTATTTTACAAAGAGCTGTGTAAAAAATATTAATATTAACCAAGTCTACAATATTATGGATATACCTGCAATAAATAACATGTAGGTACAGCAGAATTTACGCACATTTATTTTAACAATGAGACAGCAAATTAGTGCTTAAAAAAACAACAACAGTTTGATTCCTGCACCCTTGGCACAGCTAACCCAAGACACGAGATGGAGTCGCGAATTTAACATAACTTATTTTCCTCGACTTTCTTCGGTTTTCAGGAGAATACTGCATCATTTTCTTCTCGAGGTAGTCTTCACGGTGCGGTTTCGAAATGGGTGGCTGAATTGACGATAAGGCAGCGAGTATATTGAAATATACTCGTAATGCAATTCGTCATTGTCGCCCCCCATTTCGTAATCGCATCATTTAGCCGACATAGTGGGAGCGATTAATATTGTTTAAGAACAATTATTGATTAACGCATTCATGGACTTTGCAGGTCTGCTCACTACCAGGTAGATTCAAATTCACATGTCGTGCTCCAATAAAACTAAAAAAAACTTTACTAATAACAGCGGGGTATGTTGGAACTTTATTTCGCACTTTCGCTTTCGTCAGTGGAATCGTTTTCGTCTTGCCTATGGTCAGATTTGAATGATATACGGAAGTGCTTCAAAATTATTAGTTTGATGATTTTTCGATTGAATTCTTCAAAGAAACGAATAATTTATATTTATCTCTTTTCTATAAGTTGAATCGAAAGAATTATGGTACAGTTTTAATAATTTACATGATCTGTTACAGCACTTCCGTATATTATTCATACAGGTTCTGACCATAGACAAGACGAAAACGATCACACCGACGAAAGCGCAAGTGTTAAATAAAGTTCCAACTCACCCCGCAGGTTAATAAAAAAATAAAAAAAAGTATTGGGGTTTGTATAGCTTATTTAATTAGCCACCAATAAAATTCATTTTCTTTTACTAAAGGAGACGATTTTCGATTCAATTTGACAACCATAACACAGGGCGACCTAGCACGGGGGACAGGGAACCAAACCTTCTAACACATACTTACTTACTTGTTTTGATGTACATTACCTAATACTGATGTATTTTTGTTTGGTATCAATAAACATATATTTCATTTCATTTCATATAAGACAAGACTGCTAGTGAAAGCCTTGCTACGCCTGCTGGGATACGATTCTTATTAAGAATCTATTTTATCAAGAAAACTCAATTTTCCTGCTTTATAGACTATAGCGAGAGAGATGATAGTAAGATCCCGAAATTAAATGATTTTCGTAAGTTTCTCTAGCCTTCAGCTTTGAGGAAAGTCGTAAAATTGAGAAGAAATAATAATAATATGTAGGATAATTTACACATATTGCTCTGGTCAAAAACTATGCTCTAGGCTTGTACTATATGTATACCAGAATCAACGGTATAATACATATATTATATTTTTATAAACACCCAGACCATGACAAACTGTACAAAAAAACGGTACTAAAGTATGTGTGGGAATCGAACCCACCGAAAACATATTATATGTCGATATAATATTACAAATTATGTACTTTTTATTTGTTCGGGTTCAATTTCTTTCTTTGTTCAATGGTGCAGAATAAGTAGTCCTACTGACTGACTGCCTTTATAGGTTACTGAATTTTTGTTATAGAAAGGAACCTGTATAAAAATTTGGGTGTAAGTTTGGTTGTTCTATCCGCATGAAATATCTGAAAATGTACTTGTCCATGAAATTGGCATGAAATTTCGTATAATTATAAGGATCTCTCCTGAACATAGGTAATGAATGGGTTTCCGATAAAAATAATTTTAAGCAAAGACTATAACTTTTGAACAAGATATATGTGTCATTTTCTTTTTTAACCTATATTTTGATATAAATTTTTAATCAAATTTGTAAAAAAAATATTAAAGCTTTTTCGTCACCATGTTTATCTTCAAGAGGCTACGCCAACTCTTAAAATGGTTTCCTGGCCCCAGCGGAATCGATTTTAACATACCTTAATATCACTTTGGGAGCTGCTAGTAAATCCCACCTAATTTCACTGAAGCGAGCACAGAGAGCTCTATTAAAAGTGGCTTATCATAAACCTTTTTGTTATCCGACCAATTTGCTTTATGTGGAGTTTTTTTATATTTTTTTATTCCATCAGGTAGATACAAATTCACAGCATGTGACTTTTTTTTTTGCATACCTACAAAGTCCATGAATGGGGTCGATCAATAACAAAATTGGTCGATCCCACCATGTCGGCTAAATGATGCGATTACGAAATGGGTTTTTATTTTAAATTAAATTACGACAAATTGTATTACGAGTATATTTTAATATACTCGCTGCTTTATCGCCAATTCAACCCATTTCGTAACCGCACCCTGAAAGGAGACTACCACTTCGACAAGAAATCCAAGTGCGCAAAGTTTTGAGAGTTAGGCAATTGTCCCTGGAGGCAACAATTTTAAAATTACAATTTCAGGCATTATTAACATTTAAGGAACCTACAACAAGACTACAAACTGGAAATCTCGAACACCCTTACTACTTTTGGACAAAACTCATTTAAATTCCTAGGTCCATATACACTAAAGTAAACAGAAACTTATAAATAGTATTATTAACAAAAAAAACTATAATAAATGAAATTGCACTAACATAGAAAATATTCTAAATATATTAAGTTAAAATAAAAAGAATTTAAATTTGTTTATCATAAGTATATACATAGTTAAAACTCACCATATACTCTCATACACATATTTACTCACACACTATATTACACTAATATACACTTTTCTCATCTCATAAAAGTATAGTTACTCCAATTCTCATACACACGCATACAAATACTCTGCTGAGTATTTTCATATAGGCATATTCTAACATAATAATATATTATATAATCTAATACGAAACAAACAAATGCCCCAATCTTGTGGCCCCTACTGAGCCAGTAGTTTTTATTTTATCTTTAATTAGACGCCTTTTCAAAGGATTGGTTCAGGACAGCTAGAGATGGAAGGAGGGAACGGAGACCTTTGCCCAGGAGTGGGACAAAACAGGCTAAATAAAAAATATATAAAATGTATTAAGTAAGTACCTACAAGGAAGAGACTGATCACTACGACACAGAGAATGCTAGTCTGGTGAATAGTGAAATATATACCGTTATAAGTCTTAATATAACTAGCGATATGATTTTTTTGTTACAATATCATCGCGGGTGCCTTACGGTGCCCGAGACGGCCTAGACGGCCCCAGGGTACCCAGCGGAGGGGTTTTCAATCCCACCTCGTCGTAGCCGATGGTATGAGTCTACACCGAACAAGTGTATACACATACCATCATATACAAGCCTAGTCTGCCTCAGGGTACTCAGCGGAAGAGTTTTTAATCCCATCTCGTCGTAGGCGATGGTATGAGTCTACACCGAACAAGTGGCTGGCTCGTCGCGATATTTTGAATAGACTCAATTACCCATCTAGATACAGTTCAAAAGTTGGTATAGTGAAACTGGTACCGACAGCTTAACGTACTCTCCGAGGCACTATAGTGGTGTTGTCAAACAAAGGTACATATTTTTTTTTATTAAAAACTTATTGGTACACACCGGGATTCGGACCAGGGACCTAAGTGTTTTTAAATCCAAGGTCTAACCAATTCGGCCACCACGTAGGTATATATTTATATTTTTTTGTTACTTTGTTATTTTTGTGGCCTTCAATTAATATATTTAATACAGACACGTAATACAACTTCTCAGGGTTCCCTTAAAAATATATAAAATATTCACATTGCAATTATAATATAACATAAAACATTGCTACCAAGTAAGGAAAAAGGAAAAATATTCTCACCAGAAATAATATTCTTTAGGGACACACTAATGCCTATTAATCTTAAGAATGTATTGCAGACCGAAGGTCGAAGGTAAAGTTTTAAGGCCTTTATGTTACATTTATTTCTCTCTAAAGCCCTATTTAATGATCCTTGTTACTTTCTCAATAAATTATTGATACTGTTATGTTCATTTCTTATAAATTGTTATTTTTTTTACATTTTTTTCTTTTTTTTTTTTCTTTCATAAAATAATATATATAATGGTAAGTTTATAGATAGTTACATTAAAATAATTATAGGTACTGCTTAGGATTCCATAAGTTTTAAATAAAAACTGATGGTTGCTTTCTAATAGGCAAGATTAAGGTCAAACGCAGACTCTGTTTGTAATAAACTAGCTGATCCGCGCAACTTCGTCTGCATAACTTTAACCATATACGCAGTGTAAACTCTCAAAAAGATCTCTTTTTACCCCGTTTTTGCAACATTTTTCATTGTTACTACGCTCCTTTTGGTCGTAGCGGGTTATGTAGCCTATAGCTTTCCTTGATAAATGAGCTATCGAACATTTTTTTTTTGTTATTATTTAAACCAGTTCCTGAGATTAGCGCGTTCAACCAAACAAACAAATTCTTCAGCTTTGTAATATTAGTTATATTAAATAAATAAATTACAAAATGGGGAATTTCTTTAAAACAAATCACGTTACCAATAAAACAAATTAATATCGAAAATTTGTTCACTCATCTTACTTTTGAAATTTCCAAGAAATTTCATTAACATCAATATAATTTTGTGGTAGCCTTTGATGATTATTTTGCGAGTTGTGTTATTCATACGGTAAGGGTGTTCTTAGAATATATAATATCATTTGATATCATTAATAAGCATGTGCTTACATACAACATTTCGAATAAATATTTACGCGATGTTTTTTTTTTATAGTTAGAAATTTTCTTCATAAAATAATATATATAATAGGTAGTAAGTTTATAGAGAGTTACATTAAAATAATTATAGGTACTGCTTAGGATTCCATACGTTTTAAATAAATTTAATATTAAGGTCAAACGCATACTCTGTTTGTAATAAGCTAGCTGATCCGCGCAACTTCGTCTGCGTAACTTTAACCGTTTGCGCAGCGCACGCAAAGGAAGCTCTTAAAAGGAACAAAGTTTCCCCGTTTCCGAACATTTTTCTTTGATGCTCCGCTCCTGTTGCTCGTAGCGTGCTGTTATAAAGCCTATAGCCTTCCTCGATAAATGAGCTATCTGACACTAAAATAATTTTTAAACTAGATTCAGTAGATCGAGAAACCCCTACAACCTTACAAACTTTACCTCTTTATAATATTAGTACCTATAGATTTTTTTTTCTAGTACGTCTTGTGTCTTTTCGGTGAATGTAAAAAATCAACCTAAAACAAGGAAAAAGATTTTTTTAAGGAGCATGACATGTGACTTTACATCCTCCTGATAGTAAGCAGCACTTGTGCTAACCCAAGAATAGCAATAGCAAGATGCTATAATTTGTTGATTCCACTATGTCTGCTTGAGAAACTTATTCACGCCTCGCTTAAAGAACTCAAGATTAAAGGAAGAAGGGAAAATGCGCGCAGGAAAAACATTCCACTTGTTAATCGTGCGAGATATATGAGAATCGCCATATTATTTTGGCTATTGGGCTAGTCTTTCACCGTACCTATGTGTATGCATTTTATTGCCAGTGCGTGTAGTGAGTACGGAAACAAAATGGGGAAGGAGGGATGGTTTCGAACAATAAGCCAATTACGCCGCACTACGTTAAGCTAAACATTGACCAAAATGACGTGGTTGTTTGTCAGTCTTCAATGCCACCAGGTTTGCATTACGTCAGAATTGCATCATATCGATTAAAGTTTAGCTTAACGTTGTGCACGTACCACCCCACTGGTCTTCAGAGTACTGTCCGTGATACGTACAGTACTCTCCGTAATACGTACAGTACTCTCAATTGTCTTCTAGCAAAGTTGGATCTGCAGCAGCAAAAGCTGAAACGTCAAAACATAATAAATATAAACATTTTAAAGTTCCTTATGAAATTTCAGACTTTGCAGTTGAAACTTTTGGAGCTTTGGGCCCTTATGCTAAAATCATCTCGCACTAAAAATTTAATCTCTTCTCTATACTTCTCTATACAGCGATAAGTTGGCATACCATTTTTTTGTACAGAAGGTCAGCATCATGTTATGCCACTTATAACAGGGACCTACTTTTCTTCTTACCCTTTTTAGTTAAATATTTAAGTTATTATTTTATTTTATTTATACCTTTTGTAATATATATTCTTGAATAAATAATTATATTTTTCTACCACGTAGCAATAGCAAGATGCTATAATTTGTTGATTCCACTATGTCTGCTTGAGAAACTTATTCACGCCTCGCTTAAAGAACTCAAGATTAAAGGAAGAAGGGAAAATGCGCGCAGGAAAAACATTCCACTTGTTAATCGTGCGAGATATATGAGAATCGCCATATTATTTTGGCTATTGGGCTAGTCTTTCACCGTACCTATGTGTATGCATTTTATTGCCAGTGCGTGTAGTGAGTACGGAAACAAAATGGGGAAGGAGGGATGGTTTCGAACAATAAGCCAATTACGCCGCACTACGTTAAGCTAAACATTGACCAAAATGACGTGGTTGTTTGTCAGTCTTCAATGCCACCAGGTTTGCATTACGTCAGAATTGCATCATATCGATTAAAGTTTAGCTTAACGTTGTGCACTTACCACCCCACTGGTCTTCAGAGTACTGTCCGTGATACGTACAGTACTCTCCGTGATACGTACAGTACTCTCAATTGTCTTCTAGCAAAGTTGGATCTGCAGCAGCAAAAGCTGAAACGTCAAAACATAATAAATATAAACATTTTAAAGTTCCTTATGAAATTTCAGACTTTGCAGTTGAAACTTTTGGAGCTTTGGGCCCTTATGCTAAAATCATCTCGCACCAAAAATTTAATCTCTTCTCTATACTTCTCTATACAGCGATAAGTTGGCATACCATTTTTTTGTACAGAAGGTCAGCATCATGTTATGCCACTTATAACAGGGACCTACTTTTCTTCTTACCCTTTTTAGTTAAATATTTAAGTTATTATTTTATTTTATTTATACCTTTTGTAATATATATTCTTGAATAAATAATTATATTTTTCTACCACGTAGCAATAGCAAGATGCTATAATTTGTTGATTCCACTATGTCTGCTTGAGAAACTTATTCACGCCTCGCTTAAAGAACTCAAGATTAAAGGAAGAAGGGAAAATGCGCGCAGGAAAAACATTCCACTTGTTAATCGTGCGAGATATATGAGAATCGCCATATTATTTTGGCTATTGGGCTAGTCTTTCACCGTACCTATGTGTATGCATTTTATTGCCAGTGCGTGTAGTGAGTACGGAAACAAAATGGGGAAGGAGGGATGGTTTCGAACAATAAGCCAATTACGCCGCACTACGTTAAGCTAAACATTGACCAAAATGACGTGGTTGTTTGTCAGTCTTCAATGCCACCAGGTTTGCATTACGTCAGAATTGCATCATATCGATTAAAGTTTAGCTTAACGTTGTGCACTTACCACCCCACTGGTCTTCAGAGTACTGTCCGTGATACGTACAGTACTCTCCGTGATACGTACAGTACTCTCAATTGTCTTCTAGCAAAGTTGGATCTGCAGCAGCAAAAGCTGAAACGTCAAAACATAATAAATATAAACATTTTAAAGTTCCTTATGAAATTTCAGACTTTGCAGTTGAAACTTTTGGAGCTTTGGGCCCTTATGCTAAAATCATCTCGCACCAAAAATTTAATCTCTTCTCTATACTTCTCTATACAGCGATAAGTTGGCATACCATTTTTTTTTGTACAGAAGGTCAGCATCTTGGGCACATGTTATGCCGCTTATAACAGGGACCTACTTTTCTTCCTACCCTTTTTAGTTAAATATTTAAGTTATTATTTTATTTTATTTATACCTTTTGTAATATATATTCTTGAATAAATAATTATATTTTTCTACCACGTTCATAAATACAATATATAATTATTTGATTATATAGTATTTATTTGATTATATTTTTTAATAAAATAATAAAATTCGATTGTATGTATTTGCTATCTATATGAATTTATTATATGAATTGTTTATATAAATAAATAAAATTCGTTTGTATTTGGTATCTACGAGTATATGAATTGATATATAATCTTACGTGCCATGTTTATTAAGAAGAATAATATATTCCACAAACGACATCTTTTATTATTTAATACGAAGAGAACGTGACAAAAATGTATCTCCTATCCAGTTAATATACCTAGGTATGATAAGGGAAAATATTAAAAGTAATATGAAGAATATTTGAAGAGTTAATAAATCCATTTCACTGAAAATAAGCTGAAGTGGTATTTATGAAAGTACCTCGGGATCTGAAATTTTATTCACCTGGTGGGAAGCAGCATTTAATATTCAGGAATAAAAATTTCTAGGGGATTCATCTGCAGGCTACAATGCTGTCATTTTTCTTACTTTCTGTACAACACAAAATAGTATCCAAATTTCACATTCCTAATTTCAGTAGTTATGGTTGATAAGTATATAAGTATATCAGTCAGTCAGAAAGCCATATATATATATATATATATATATATATTATAATAATATATTTATAGAAGCAAGTAATCGTGTAACGGTAAATTTAACAACGCAATAGTCGAACTAAAACCTTTTATATAACTTTTTGAAGGGTAAAATACTTTTCTTTTTACAAGACTAGTTTTCGGAAAAAGTACAAGGAAGTGTCATTTATAGAGAATTTCCTTTTTTTGCTTATAAATTGTTCCGTTTATTTTTTATATTAGGTATTTATTTATTATATAAATTGTCTACAAACCTTTTGTGAGCGTTATTTTAAAACAAAAAATAACAACTTGCTATTGTTTTTTTATTGTATCATCACTGCCATAATAGAAAGTTGCTTGCGCTTGGGTTTTAGTAATTATTTTATATGATATCTATAATACCGGCGTTGAGTTGATCATATCCGACTTATGCTGATCCATTTTTCTTAATATAAATTAATTTATATTTCAAATTATAATTTGTTTAGATTTAAAAAATTGTTGAATATCTAATTTTTTTTTTGTTTCTTTCTTTACTTACCTATCAGTCACTATAGTTTAGTACTTGTAGTTTCACGTGTATTTACTCTCGTCGCGGTCGTCTTTAGTTTTCATAATCATTCTGGGTGTAGTTGTTCATCATTTGAGTCGTAAACTTCTACTAATGCATCCGTCTGTAACTCTGGAATTAATGAAGGATGAAATATCTTTAATACTGACTGGCTCTCAAATTTTTGTTTAACATTTATTTTTGGCTATCGTGGTACAGTGTCCATGAGTTGTCATTCTACAAATCAAGACATTTTCGGCGGATATTGTCCCGTAATCGCCTCATGATGCTTAAGTATTTATCTTTACTTACCGTTTAGGAAGTTAGGTTTAGGAGGTTAGGCTTTTGTGAGCGTTATTTTACAACAAAAAATAACAACTTGCTATTGTTATGTTATTTATAGAAAGTTGCTTGGGCTTGGGTTTTAATTATTATTTAATATGATATCTATAATACCGGCGTTGAGTTGATCATATCCGACTTATGTTGATCCATTTTTCTTAATATAAATTAATTTATATTTCAAATTATAATTTGTTTAGATTTTAAAAATTGTTGAATATCTCAATTTTTTTTTTTGTTTATTTCTTTACTTACCTATCAGTCACTATAGTTTAGTACTTGTAGTTTCACGTGTATTTACTCTCGTCGCGGTCGTCTATAGTTTTCCAAATTTGACATTCCCAATTTCAGTAGTTATTGTTGATAAGTATATCAGTCAGTCAGAAAGCCATATATATATATATATATATATATATATTATAATAATATATTTATAGAAGCAAGTAATCGTATAACGGTAAATTTAACAACGCAATAGTCGAACTAAAACCTTTTATATAACTTTTTGAAGGGTAAAAAACTAGTCTTGTAAAAAGAAAAATTTATAGAGAATTTCCTTTTTTTGCTTATAAATTGTTCCGTTTATTTTTCATATTAGGTATTTATTTATTATATAAATTGTCTACAAACCTTTTGTGAGCGTTATTTTAAAACAAAAAATAACAACTTGCTATTATTTTTTATTGTATCATCACTGAAATAAGAGAAAGTTGCTTGCGCTTGGGTTTTAGTAATTATTTTATATGATATCTATAATACCGGCGTTGAGTTGATTATATCCGACTTATGCTGATCCATTTTTCTTAATATACTTTTAATTTATATTTCAAATTATAATTTGTATAGATTTTAAAAATTGTTGAATATCTCAAATTTTTCTTTACTTACCTATCAGTCACTATAGTTTAGTACTTGTAGTTTCACGTGTATTTACTCTCGTCGCGGTCGTCTGTAGTTTTTATAAGCATTCTGGGTGTAGTTGTTCATCATTTGAGTCCTAAACTTCTACTAATGCATCCGTCTCTAACTCTGGAATTAATGAAGGATGAAATATTTTTAATACTGACTGGCTCTCAAATTTTTGTTTTTGGCTATCGTGGTGCAGTGTCCATGAGTTGTCGTTCTACAAATCAAGACATTTTCGGCGGATATTTTCCCATAATCGCCTCATGACGCTTAAGTATTTATCTTCATTTACCGTTTAGGGTAAAATGGGAGGAGTTCAGAGAGAAGCACACCATATATTGAGCGATTTTATCGTGGTTTTATGGGTTTCGTCTTGTTTTCGAAACGCCATTCTGAAGACTGTTGACTTGTTTGTACAAGTCGTACTCGTAACTCGTCTCCTTTTATAAAGGTAGGGTCCATAGAAGCTCAAAAGGCCATTTCTTCGAATGTCGAGCTGGACAAGGCAGGTCAACTATTCTTTCTGTATCTCTTCAAATGCGTTATACTATTCATATCCTTGTATTTTTGATATATACGATGTGCGTTTTTCACATAATTTTCAGCGATAAAATTTCGTTTGAAATACATTTTTTTTTATTGTTTTAATCACAGATACACAAAAAAGAGACACTTTTGTTTTTCATACTTTTGTGACTATGAAGCTTTAAACATAATGAACAGATCAAATTTAGCGCTGTAATTTAATAGTGCTCAACTTTCAGTTTTAAAATTAGAACGGTGCTTTTAAATTACTTATTCCGGATTTATTTTACAAAGAGCTGTGTAAAAAATATTAATTATTAACCAAGTCTACAATATTATGGATATACCTGCAATAAATAACATGTAGGTACAGCAGAATTTACGCACATTTATTTTAACAATGAGACAGCAAATTGGTGCTTAAAAAAACAACAACAGTTTGATTCCTGCACCCTTGGCACAGCTAACCCAAGACACGAGATGGAGTCGCGAATTTAACATAACTTATTTTCCTAGACTTTCTTCGGTTTTCAGGAGACTACTGCATCATTTTCTTCTCAAGGTAGTCTCCTTTCACGGTGCGGTTTCGAAATGGGTGGCTGAATTGACGATAAGGCAGCGAGTATATTGAAATATACTCGTAATGCAATTCGTCGATGTCGCCCCCCATTTCGTAATCGCATCATTTAGCCGACATAATGGGAGCGATTAATATTGTTTAAGAACAATTATTGATTGACGCATTCATGGACTTTGTAGGTCTGCTCACTACCAGGTAGATTCAAATTCACATGTCGTGCTCCAATAAAAATAAAAAAAACTTTACTAATAACAGCGGGGTATGTTGGAACTTTATTTAACACTTTCGCTTTCGTCAGTGGAATCGTTTTCGTCTTGCCTATGGTCAGATATGTATGAATGATATACGGAAGTGCTTCAAAATTATTAGGTTGATGATTTTTCGATTGAATTCATCAAAGAAACGAATAATTGATATTTATCTCTTTTCTATAAGTTGAATCGAAAGAATTATGGTACAGTTTTAATAATTTACATGATCTGTTACAGCACTTTCGTATATTATTCATACAGGTTCTGACCATAGACAAGACGAAAACGATCACACCGACGAAAGCGAAAGTGTTAAATAAAGTTCCAACTCACCCCGCAGGTTAATAAAAAAATTAAAAAAAGTATTGGGTTTTGTATAGCTTATTTAATTAGCCACCAATAAAATTCATTTTCTTTTACTAAAGGAGACAAACTTATTTCAATTTGACAACCATATAAGACAAGACTGCTAGTGAAAGCCTTGCTACGCCTGCTGGGATACGATTCTTATTAAGAATCTATTTTATCAAGAAAACTAAATTTTCCTGCTTTATCGACTATAGCGAGAGAGATGATAGTAAGATCCCTACTTTAAATGATTTTCGTAAGTTTCTCTAACAAAAAGCCTTCAGCTTTGAGGAAAGTCGTAAAATTGAGAAGAAATAATAATAATATGTAGGACAATTTACACATATTGCTCTGGTCAAAAACTATGCTCTAGGCTTGTACTATATGTATACCAGAATCAACGGTATAATACATATATACAAACTGTACAAAAAAACGGTACTAAAGTATGTGTGGGAATCGAACCCACCGAAAACATATTATATGTCGATATAATATTACAAATTATGTACTTTTTATTTGTTCGGGTTCAATTTCTTTCTTTGTTCAATGGTGCAGAATAAGTAGTCCTACTGACTGACTGCCTTTATAGGTTACTGAATTTTTGTTATAGAAAGGAACCTGTATAAAAATTTGGGTGTCAGTTTGGTTGTTCTATCCGCATGAAATATCTGAAAATGTACTTGTCCATGAAATTGGCATGAAATTTCGTATAATTATAAGGATCTCTCCTGAACATAGGTAATGAATGGGTTTTCGATAAAAATATTTTTAAGCAAAGACTTTAACTTTTGAACAAGATATATGTGTCATTTTCTTTTTTAACCTATATTTTGATATAAATTTTTAATCAAATTTGTAAAAAAAAATATTAAAGCTTTTGGTGACGACCATGTTTATCTTCAAGAGGCTACGCCAACTCTTAAAATGGTTTCCTGGCCCCAGCGGAATCGATTTTAACATACCTTAATATCACTTGGGGAGCTGCTAGTAAATCCCACCTAATTTCACTGGAGCGAGCACAGAGAGCTCTATTAAAAGTGGCTTATCATAAACCTTTTTGTTATCCGACCAATTTGCTTTATGTGGAGTTTTTTTTATTTTTTTTATTCCTTCAGGTAGATACAAATTCACAGCATGTGACTTTTTTTTTGCATAGCTACAAAGTCCATGAATGGGGTCGATCAATAACAAAATTGGTCGCTCCCACCATGCCGGCTAAATGATGCGATTACGAAATGGGTTTTTATTTTAAATTAAATTACGACAAATTGTATTACGTGTATATTTTCATATAGTCGCTGTTTTATCGTCAATTCAACCTATATCGTAACCGCACCCTGAAAGGAGACTACCACTTCGACAAGAAATCCAAGTACGCAAAGTTTTGAGAGTTAGGCAATTGTCCCTGGAGGCAACAATTTTAAAATTACAATTTCAGGCATTATTAACATTTAAGGAACCTACAACAAGACTACAAACTGGAAATCTCGAACACCCTTACTACTTTTGGACAAAACTCATTTAAATTCCTAGGTCCATATACATTAAAGTAAACAGAAACTTATAAATAGTATTATTAACAAAAAAAACTATAATAAATGAAATTGCACTAACATAGAAAATATTCTAAATATATTAAGTTAAAATAAAAAGAATTTAAATTTGTTTATCATAAGTATATACATAGTTAAAGCTCACCATATACTCTCATACACATATTTACTCACACACTATATTACACTAATATACACTTTTCTCATCTCATAAAAGTATAGTTACTCCAATTCTCATACACACGCATACAAATACTCTGCTGAGTATTTTCATATAGGCATATTCTAACATAATAATATATTATATAATCTAATACGAAACAAACAAATGCCCCAATCTCGTGGCCCCTACTGAGCCAGTAGTTTTTATTTTATCTTTAATTAGACGCCTTTTCAAAGGATTGGTTCAGGACAGCTAGAGATAGAAGGAGGGAACGGAGACCTTTGCCCAGGAGTGGGACAAAACAGGCTAAATAAAAAATATATAAAATGTATTAAGTAAGTACCTACAAGGAAGAGACTGATCACTACGACACAGAGAATGCTAGTCTGGTGAATAGTGAAATATATACCGTTATAAGTCTTAATATAACTAGCGATATGATTTTTTTGTTACAATATCATCGCGGGTGCCTTACGGTGCCCGAGACGGCCTAGACGGCCCCAGGGTACCCAGCGGAGGGGTTTTCAATCCCACCTCGTCGTAGCCGATGGTATGAGTCTACACCGAACAAGTGTATACACATACCATCATATACAAGCCTAGTCTGCCTCAGGGTACTCAGCGGAAGGGTTTTTAATCCCATCTCGTCGTAGGCGATGGTATGAGTCTACACCGAACAAGTGGCTGGCTCGTCGCGATATTTTGAATAGACTCAATTACCCATCTAGAAACAGTTCAAAAGTTGGTATAGTGAAACTGGTACCGACAGCTTAACGTGCTCTCCGAGGCACTATAGTGGTGTTGTCAAACAAAGGTACATATTTTTTTTTATTAAAAACTTATTGGTACACACCGGGATTCGGACCAGGGACCTAAGTGTTTTTAAATCCAAGGTCTAACCAATTCGGCCACCACGTAGGTATATATTTATATTTTTTTGTTACTTTGTTATTTTTGTGGCCTTCAATTAATATATTTAATACAGACACGTAATACAACTTCTCAGGGTTCCCTTAAAAATATATAAAATATTCACATTGCAATTATAATATAACATAAAACATTGCTACCAAGTAAGGAAAAAGGAAAAATATTCTCACCAGAAATAATATTCTTTAGGGACACACTAATGCCTATTAATCTTAAGAATGTATTGCAGACCGAAGGTTGTATTTTAAGGCCTTTATGTTACATTTATTTCTCTCTAAAGCCCTATTTAATGATCCTTGTTACTTTCTCAATAAATTATTGATACTGTTATGTTCATTTCTTATAAATTGTTATTTTTTTTACATTTTTTTAATTTTTTTTTTCTTTCATAAAATAATATATATAATGGTAAGTTTATAGATAGTTACATTAAAATAATTATAGGTACTGCTTAGGATTCCATAAGTTTTAAATAAAAACTGATGGTTGCTTTCTAATACGCAAGATTAAGGTCAAACGCAGACTCTGTTTGTAATAAACTAGCTGATCCGCGCAACTTCGTCTGCATAACTTTAACCATATACGCAGTGTAAACTCTCAAAAAGATCTCTTTTTACCCCGTTTTTGCAACATTTTTCATTGTTACTACGCTCCTTTTGGTCGTAGCGGGTTATGTAGCCTATAGCTTTCCTTGATAAATGAGCTATCGAACATTTTTTTTTTGTTATTATTTAAACCAGTTCCTGAGATTAGCGCGTTCAACCAAACAAACAAATTCTTCAGCTTTGTAATATTAGTTATATTAAATAAATAAATTACAAAATGGGGAATTTCTTTAAAACAAATCACGTTACCAATAAAACAAATTAATATCGAAAATTTGTTCACTCATCTTACTTTTGAAATTTCCAAGAAATTTCATTAACATCAATATAATTTTGTGGTAGCCTTTGATGATTATTTTGCGAGTTGTGTTATTCATACGGTAAGGGTGTTCTTAGAATATATAATATCATTTGATATCATTAATAAGCATGTGCTTACATACAACATTTCGAATAAATATTTACGCGATGTTTTTTTTTTATAGTTAGAAATTTTCTTCATAAAATAATATATATAATAGGAAGTAAGTTTATAGAGAGTTACATTAAAATAATTATAGGTACTGCTTAGGATTCCATACGTTTTAAATAAATTTAATATTAAGGTCAAACGCATACTCTGTTTGTAATAAGCTAGCTGATCCGCGCAACTTCGTCTGCGTAACTTTAACCGTTTGCGCAGCGCACGCAAAGGAAGCTCTTAAAAGGAACAAAGTTTCCCCGTTTCCGAACATTTTTCTTTGATGCTCCGCTCCTGTTGCTCGTAGCGTGCTGTTATAAAGCCTATAGCCTTCCTCGATAAATGAGCTATCTGACACTAAAATAATTTTTAAACTAGATTCAGTAGATCGAGAAACCCCTACAACCTTACAAACTTTACCTCTTTATAATATTAGTACCTATAGATTTTTTTTTCTAGTACGTCTTGTGTCTTTTCGGTGCATGTAAAAAATCAACCTAAAACAAGGGAAAAGATTTTTTTAAGGAGCATGACATGTGACTTTACATCCTCCTGATAGTAAGCAGCACTTGTGCTAACCCAAGAATAGCAATAGCAAGATGCTATAATTTGTTGATTCCACTATGTCTGCTTGAGAAACTTATTCACGCCTCGCTTAAAGAACTCAAGATTAAAGGAAGAAGGGAAAATGCACGCAGGAAAAACATTCCACTTGTTTAATCGTGCGAGATATATGAGAATCGCCATATTATTTTGGCTATTGGGCTAGTCTTTCACCGTACCTATGTGTATGCATTTTATTGCCAGTGCGTGTAGTGAGTACGGAAACAAAATGGGGAAGGAGGGATGGTTTCGAACAATAAGCCAATTACGCCGCACTACGTTAAGCTAAACATTGACCAAAATGACGTGGTTGTTTGTCAGTCTTCAATGCCACCAGGTTTGCATTACGTCAGAATTGCATCATACCGATTAAAGTTTAGCTTAGCATTGTGCACGTACCACCCCGCTGGTCTTTAGAGTACTGTCCGTGATACGTACAGTACTATCAATTGTCTTCTAGCAAAGTTGGATTTGCAGCAACAAAAGCTGAAACATCAAAACATAATAAATATAAACATTTTAAAGTTCCTTATGAAATTTCAGACTTTGCAGTTGAAACTTTTGGAGCTTTGGGCCCTTATGCTAAAATCATCTCGCACCAAAAATTTAATCTCTTCTCTATACTTCTCTATACAGCGATAAGTTGGCATACCATTTTTTTGTACAGAAGGTCAGCATCATGTTATGCCACTTATAACAGAGACCTACTTTTCTTCCTACCCTTTTTAGTTAAATATTTAAGTTATTATTTTATTTTATTTATACCTTTTGTAATATATATTCTTGAATAAATAATTATATTTTTCTACCACGTTCATAAATACAATATATAATACATATAGTGTTTATTTGATTATATTTTTTAATAAAATAATAAAATTCGATTGTATGTATTTGCTATCTATATAATTTATTATATGAATTGTTTATATAAATAAATAAAATTCGTTTGTATTTGGTATCTACGAATATATGAATTGATATATAATCTTACGTGCCATGTTTATTAAGAAGAATAATATATTCCACAAACGACAGCTTTTATTATTTAATACGAAGAGAACGTGACAAAAATGTATCTCTTATCCAGTTAATATACCTAGGTATGATAAGGGAAAATATTAAAAGTAATATGAAGAATATTTGAAGAGTTAATAAATCCATTTCACTGAAAATAAGCTGAAGTGGTATTTATGAAAGTACCTCGGGATCTGAAATTTTATTCACCTGGTGGGAAGCAGCATTTAATATTCAGGAATAAAAATTTCTAGGGGATTCATTTGCAGGCTACAATGCTGTCATTTTTCTTACTTTCTGTACAACACAAAATAGTATCCAAATTTCACATTCCTAATTTCAGTAGTTATGGTTGATAAGTATATAAGTATATCAGTCAGTCAGAAAGCCATATATATATATATATATATATATATGGGGCCATGGGGACCGGGAGCACATAGAATATATAAAGAAATTTCGAAGCGTTTGGTCGAAACATCCGGTGACCAAAGGGCTGGCTCGTTCCTCGGACAACAAATTGGTTTAGCAATACAGCGAGGCAACGCAGCCAGTCTTTTGGGCACACTTCCCACTGGCAGTGATATGGAAGAAATATATTTATTATAATTTTAGGTTTCTTTAGGTAAGTATTTTATTTTAATATTTTATTTTAGTATTGTTAATTTTATTTTATTATTTTTTCGTTTCATGATATAATAATACTTGTGATATAACTGATTATATATTTACTCAAATTAATGTAGAGTATGAGCAAAAGAACTCCAAGTTTACCTTGTATGCTTAGCTTGTAGCACTATTTATTTTCTGTATGCTGTAATAGTTTTTTTTAAATAAATATACTTATATATATATATATATATATATATATATATATATATATTATAATAATATATTTATAGAAGCAAGTAATCGTATAACGGTAAATTTAACAACGCAATAGTCGAACTAAAACCTTTTATATAACTTTTTGAAGGGTAAAAAACTTTTCTTTTTACAAGACTAGTTTTCGGAAAAAGTACAAGCAATTGTCATTTATAGAGAATTTCCTTTTTTTGCTTATAAATTGTTCCGTTTATTTTTCATATTAGGTATTTATTTATTATATAAATTGTTTACAAACCTTTTGTGAGCGTTATTTTAAAACAAAAAATAACAACTTGCTATTGTTTTTTTATTGTATCATCACTGCCATAATAGAAAGTTGCTTGCGCTTGGGTTTTAGTAATTATTTTACGAGTATATGATATCTATAATACCGGCGTTGAGTTGATCATATCCGACTTATGCTGATCCATTTTTCTTAATATAAATTAATTTATATTTCAAATTATAATTTGTTTAGATTTAAAAAATTGTTGAATATCTCAAATTTTTTTTGTTTCTTTCTTTACTTACCTATCAGTCACTATAGTTTAGTACTTGTAGTTTCACGTGTATTTACTCTCGTCGCGGTCGTCTGTAGTTTTCATAATCATTCTGGGTGTAGTTGTTCATCATTTGAGTCGTAAACTTCTACTAATGCATCCGTCTGTAACTCCGGTACTGACTGGCTCTCAAATTTTTGTTTAACATTTGTTTTTGGCTATCGCGGTGCAGTGTCCATGGGTCATTCTACAAATCAAGACATTTTCGGCGGATATTTTCCCGTAATCGCCTCACGACGCTTAAGTATTTATCTTTATTTACTGTTTGGGACAAACGGAAGAAATTCAGAAAGAACCACACCACGGTAATCTAAGAAAACTGTAAGCATCACCTTGATTTTTGAGTGATTTTGTCGTGGTTTTTTGGGTTTCGTCTTGTTTCCGAAACGCCATTCTGAAGACTGTTAACTTGTTTGTACAAGTCGTACTCGTAACTCGTCTCGTTTTATAAAGATAGGGTCCATAGAAGCCATTTCTTAGAATGTCGAGCTGGACAAGGCAGGTCAACTATTCTTTTTCTATCTTCTTCAAATGCGTTATACTATTCATATCCTTGTATTTTTGACATATACGATGTGCGTTTTTCACATAATTTTCAGCGATAAAATTTCGTTTGAAATACAAAAATTTTTATTGTTTTAATCACAGAGACACAAAAATGAGACACTTTTGCTTTTCATACTTTTGTGTCTCTATGAAGCTTTAAACAGAATGAACAGATCAAATTTAGCGCTGTAATTTAATAGTGCTCAACTTTCAGTTTTAAAATTAGAACGGTGCTTTTAAATTACTTATTCCGGATTTATTTTACAAAGAGCTGTGTAAAAAATATTAATTATCAACCAAGTCTACAATATTATGGATATACCTGCAATAAATAACATGTAGGTACAGCAGAATTTACGCACATTTATTTTAACAATGAGACAGCAAATTGGTGCTTAAAAAAACAACAACAGTTTGATTCCTGCACCCTTGGCACAGCTAACCCAAGACACGAGATGGAGTCGCGAATTTAACATAACTTATTTTCCTAGACTTTCTTCGGTTTTCAGGAGACTACTGCATCATTTTCTTCTCGAGGTAGTCTCCTTTCACGGTGCGGTTTCGAAATGGGTGGCTGAATTGACGATAAGGCAGCGAGTATATTGAAATATACTCGTAATGCAATTCGTCGATGTCGCCCCCCATTTCGTAATCGCATCATTTAGCCGACATAATGGGAGCGATTAATATTGTTTAAGAACAATTATTGATTGACGCATTCATGGACTTTGTAGGTCTGCTCACTACCAGGTAGATTCAAATTCACATGTCGTGCTCCAATAAATATAAAAAAAACTTTACTAATAACAGCGGGGTATGTTGGAACTTTATTTCACACTTTCGCTTTCGTCAGTGGAATCGTTTTCGTCTTTCCTATGGTCAGATATTGTATGAATGATATACGGAAGTGCTTCAAAATTATTAGTTTGATGATTTTTCGATTGAATTCTTCAAAGAAACGAATAATTGATATTTATCTCTTTTCTATAAGTTGAATCGAAAGAATTATGGTACAGTTTTAATAATTTACATGATCTGTTACAGCACTTCCGTATATTATTCATACAGGTTCTGACCATAGACAAGATGAAAACGATCACACCGACGAAAGCGAAAGTGTTAAATAAAGTTCTAACTCACCCCGCAGGTTAATAAAAAAATAAAAAAAAGTATTGGGTTTTGTATAGCTTATTTAATTAGCCACCAATAAAATTAATTTTCTTTTACTAAAGGAGACAAACTTATTTCAATTTGACAACCATATAAGACAAGACTGCTAGTGAAAGCCTTGCTACGCCTGCTGGGATACGATTCTTATTAAGAATCTATTTTATCAAGAAAACTCAATTTTCCTGCTTTATCGACTATAGCGAGAGAGATGATAGTAAGATCCCTACTTTAAATGATTTTCGTAAGTTTCTCTAGCCTTCAGCTTTGAGGAAAGTCGTAAAATTGAGAAGAAATAATAATAATATGTAGGACAATTTACACATATTGCTCTGGTCAAAAACTATGCTCTAGGCTTGTACTATATGTATACCAGAATCAACGGTATAATTTTTGTTATAGAAAGGAACCTGTATAAAAATTTGGGTGTCAGTTTGGTTGTTCTATCCGCATGAAATATCTGAAAATGTACTTGTCCATGAAATTGGCATGAAATTTGGTATAATTATAAGGATCTCTCCTGAACATAGGTAATGAATGGGTTTCCGATAAAAATATTTTTAAGCAAAGACTTTAACTTTTGAACAAGATATATGTGTCATTTTCTTTTTTAACCTATATTTTGATATAAATTTTTAATCAAATTTGTAAAAAAAATATTAAAGCTTTTTCGTCACCATGTTTATCTTCAAGAGGCTACGCCAACTCTTAAAATGGTTTCCTGGCCCCAGCGGAATCGATTTTAACATACCTTAATATCACTTTGGGAGCTGCTAGTAAATCCCACCTAATTTCACTGGAGCGAGCACAGAGAGCTCTATTAAAAGTGGCTTATCATAAACCTTTTTGTTATCCGACCAATTTGCTTTATGTGGAGTTTTTTTTATTTTTTTTATTCCTTCAGGTAGATACAAATTCACAGCATGTGACTTTTTTTTTTGCATAGCTACAAAGTCCATGAATGGGGTCGATCAATAACAAAATTGGTCGCTCTCACCATGCCGGCTAAATGATGCGATTACGAAATGGGTTTTTATTTTAAATTAAATTACGACAAATTGTATTACGAGTATATTTTCATATAGTCGCTGTTTTATCGTCAATTCAACCCATATCGTAACCGCACCCTGAAAGGAGACTACCACTTCGATAAGAAATCCAAGTGCGCAAAGTTTTGAGAGTTAGGCAATTGTCCTTGGAGGCAACAATTTTAAAATTACACTTTCAGGCATTAACATGTAAGGAACCTACAACAAGACTACAAACCTAGAAATCTCGAACACCCTTACTACTTTTGGATAAAACTTATTTAAATTCCTAGGTCCATATACACTAAAGTAAACAGAAACTTATAAATAGTATTATTAACAAAAAAAACTATAACAAATTAAATTGCACTAACATAGAATATATTCTAAATATATTAAGTTAAAATAAAAAGGTTTTAAATTAGTTTATCATAAGTATATACATAGTTAAAGCATGCATATACTCTCATACACACACATTTACTCACACACTATATTACACTAATATACACTTTTCTCATCTCATAAAAGTATAGGTACTCCAATTCTCATACACACGTATACAAATACTCTGCTGAGTATTTTCATATAGGTATATTCAAAATAATAATATTATATAATCTAATGCGAAACAAACAAATGCCCCAATCTTGTGGCCCCTACTGAGCCAGTAGTTTTTATTTTATCTTTAATTAGACGCCTTTTCAAAGGATTGGTCCAGGACAGCTAGAGATGGAAAGAGGAAACGGAGACCTTTGCCCAGGAGTGGGACAAAACAGGTTACATAAAAAAATAAAAAATGTATTAAGTAAGTACCTACAAGGAAGAGACTAAACACTACGACACAGAGAATGCTAGTCTGGGGAATAGTAAAATATATACCGTTATAAGTTTTAATATAACTAGCAATATGATTTTTTTGTTACACATATGATCACGGGTGCCTTACGGCGCCCGAGACCGCCTAGACGGCCCCAGGGTACCCAGCGAAGGGGTTTTTAATCCCACCTCGTCGTAGCCGATGGTATGAGTCTACACCGAACAAGTGTAGACACATACCATCATATACAAGCCTAGACTGCCTCAGGGTACTCAGCGGAAGGGTTTTTAATCCCATCTCGTCGTAGCCGATGGTATGAGTCTACACCGAACAAGTGGCTGGGTCGTCGCGATATTTTGAATAGACTCAATTACCTATCTAGAAACAGTTCACAAGTTGGTATAGTGAAACCGGGACCGATAGTTTAACGTGCTCTCCGTGGCACTATAGTGGTGTTGTCAAACAAAGGTACATTTTTTTTTATTAAAAACTTATTGGTACACACCGGGATTCGAACCAGGGACTTAAGTGTTTTTGAGGTCCAAGGTCTTACCAACTCGACCACCACGTAGGTATATATTTATATTTTTTTGTTTGTTATTTTTGTGGCCTCGAATTTATATTTTTAATACAGACACGTAATACAACTTTTCAGGGTTCCCTTAAAAAATATAAAATATTCACATTGCAATTATAATATAACATAAAACATTGCTACCAAGTAAGGAAAAAGGAAAAATATTCTCACCAGAAATAATATTCTTTAGGGACACACTAATGCCTATTAATCTTAAGAATGTATTGCAGACCGAAGGTTATATTTTAAGGCCTTTGTGTTACATTTATTTCTCTCTAAAGCCCTATTTAATGATCCTTGTTACTTTCTCAATAAATTATTGATACTGTTATGTTCATTTCTCTTTTGTTATTTTTTTACATTTTTTTTTATAAATTTTATAAAAATAAAGAATGAAGATCGTATTAAAGTAATACTAGAAGGGCGAAAGCTAATTTTGTATGCAGACCGCAAACTTAGCGATCGCGAAGGCAGTGTCCTTAAGAACGCAAACTTGAACGTCTAAAAATGTCTAAGGTCGTCAACACGTCTGTAGAGCCCGTAACGTCCAAATGCTATATTTAGCTGAAATGTTAAGTAAATTATAACATATAACTCTCGTAACTTAGATTTCTTTAGAATTCTGGAGTAACATTTATCAAAGTGACACATTGTGTAGGCACAAACTACATACCATCCATCAAAACTCGCTGGGATAAAACTGTTTTTGACAAATCACCCTTTCCAGGGAAATAGACTTCTTTATTATACCTATAAAGACTGCCTGAAAATCATATAGGTATTTAAAAAAAAAAAAAAAATTTCACTGGTGCTCATGGCGTCCGACCCGCCTAGACGGCGTCAGGGTACCATGCGAAAGGCTTTTTAATCCCACCTCGTCGTAGCCGATGGTATGAGTCTACACCGAACAAATGGCTATTTCGTCGCGATGTTTTGAATAGACTCAATAACCCATCTATAAACAGTTTGACAAGTTGGTGTAGTGAAACCGGCTCCGACAGCTTAACGTGCACTCCGAGGCACTATAGTTGTGTTGTTAAATAAATGTAATTTTTTTTTTTATTAAAAACTTATTGGTTCACACCAGGGTTTAAACCAGGGACCTAGTAGTAGGTAAATAGGTGCAATAAATAGGTTTATTAAATAAATGGTTTTCAGTAGACTTTAACAATGTATGGTAGTCTGGTAGTCTTCGTTGGTGTAGTGAAACCGGGTCCGACAGCTTAACGTGCTGTCCGAGGCACTATAGTTGTGTTGTTAAAGAAATGTACTTTTTTTTTAATTAAAAACTCATTGGTTCACACCAGGGTTTAAACCAGGGACCTAGTAGTAGGTAAATAGGTGCAATAAATAGGTTTATTAAAGAAATTGTTTTCAGTAGACTTTAACAATGTATGGTAGTCTGGTTGTCTTGGTTGGTGTAGTGAAACCGGGTCCGACAGCTTAACGTGCTCTCCGAGGCACTATAGTTGTGTTGTTAAAGAAATGTACATTTTTTTGATTAAAAACTCATTGGTTCACACCAGGGTTTAAACCAGGGACCTATTAGTAGGTAAATAGGTGCAATAAATAGGTTTATTAAAGAAATGGTTTTCAGCAGACTTTAACAATGTATGGTATTCTGGTAGTCTTCGTTGGTGTAGTGAAACCGGGTCCGACAGCTTAACGTGCTCTCCGAGGCACTATAGTTGTGTTGTTAAAGAAATGTACATTTTTTTTGATTAAAAACTCATTGGTTCACACCAGGGTTTAAACCAGGGACCTATTAGTAGGTAAATAGGTGCAATAAATAGGTTTATTAAAGAAATGGTTTTCAGCAGACTTTAACAATGTATGGTATTCTGGTAGTCTTCGTTGGTGTAGTGAAACCGGGTCCGACAGCTTAACGTGCTCTCCGAGGCACTATAGTTGTATTGTTAAAGAAATGTACTTTTTTTTTTATTAAAAACTCATTGGTTCACACCAGGGTTTAAACCAGGGACCTAGTAGTAGGTAAATAGGTGCAATAAATAGGTTTATTAAAGAAATTGTTTTCAGCAGACTTTAACAATGTATGGTAGTCTGGTAGTCTTCGTTGGTGTAGTGAAACCGGGTCCGACAGCTTAACGTGCTCTCCGAGGCACTATAGTTGTGTTGTTAAAGAAATGTACATTTTTTTTGATTAAAAACTCATTGGTTCACACCAGGGTTTAAACCAGGGACCTATTAGTAGGTAAATAGGTGCAATAAATAGGTTTATTAAAGAAATGGTTTTCAGCAGACTTTAACAATGTATGGTATTCTGGTAGTCTTCGTTGGTGTAGTGAAACCGGGTCCGACAGCTTAACGTGCTCTCCGAGGCACTATAGTTGTGTTGTTAAAGAAATGTACATTTTTTTTTGATTAAAAACTCATTGGTTCGCACCAGGGTTTAAACCAGGGACCTAGTAGTAGATGAATATGTGCAATAAATAGGTTTATTAAAGAAATGGTTTTCAGCAGACTTTAACAATGTATGGTAGTCTGGTAGTCTTTTTCCTAATGTGGTTACAAAACGGGCTGTTGATTTGACGATAAAGCAGTGAGGATATGACAGTAAATTGGTCGTCTTTGCCGCAGCCTATTTCATAACCGATCGTTTAGCCAGTATAGTGGGAGCGATCAATGCTGTTAAACAATCATATATTAATCGATCTTACCATGAGTAAGACTGCTTAGTGTCACGAAAAAGTCACGTGTTGTGTTGCTATAAAAAAACATGCGGTTACGAAATAGGCGACGATAAAGACGAATTTGCGTTACGATTTTTTTAAAGCAGCACGCCATGTGGCTTTATATCTACTTGATAGTAAACAGGCTTGGAAGGTCCATGGAAGGGGTCAATATTGTTTAACAGCATTGATCGGTCCCACTACACCGGCTAAATGATTCAAATCGTAAAAAAACAGATCACGTCTCCTAAGAAAATTACATAATAGTCTCCTGAAAACCGGTAAACAAACTATACATTAGTACATTATGTTTTAGTCATGGTGTCAGCTTACCATCAGGTTACCATAGTAATTATATTAATCTCTCTTAAAGAGTTTATGATTGTCTAGTTCGTAGTCTCCTTTTAACGTGCGGTTAAGAAACAGGAAGTTAATATGATAATAAAGCGAAGGTACGTATATTAATGAACCTTTATGGTGAGGTTTGAGAATGGTCATAATTAGACTTTTTTAGCTAAAATAAAAATGCGTGAAAACATTTTTGTTCCCCCATATCTCTAAAGTTAGGGAGGCCATGCGTCTATGGCCTGCTTAACAGGCCATAGACCCATGGTCTCGACAGCGGCGCATGATCTCGAAGTAGATGCACAGTAGAGTTAATAGGATTATTATTTGTTTTATTGAAGCGAAGGAAATTTAAGCGAAGATTCCATGAACTATCGTGCAAGCATTACTGTAAAGAAAACAGTACTCTCATCTCAATTGAGCCGCAAAATTACCGCGATTATTTACGAATGAATGAAAAGACGTATCTCAAACTGTTATTAGCATGTTTTCCTTAATTGAAAAGAAGGATACGTAATTAAAAAAGCTATATCGACTAAGTATTTCTTACAAGTAAGTAGATCTTACGTGTCAAAGACAATATTCAGATTTAAATGTGCCTACAAACTCATCTATGACTGAGTTCCGCTTACAAGATGATATCTTATATACAGTAGAGCGTTGCGTATCCTTCTCCCCTGGCAATCACCGGATAACTGATGCATGCGACCGCCACACACGCTCAGTTTTGCATATACTATTGGGAAAAAAATATGAAAATTCATATTTTTTTGCCCGCAGGTATAAACAATTATAAGGTACTGATGATTTAGTACATGTAAACTTGATATGAGTAGAGTCCATACACGTAGCGGAAAACCATTGCTCCGGCGCTTGATTTCGACGCAGTTAATAATATTGTTTGTTTTGTTGAAGTAAAGGAAATTTAAACAAAATACCGTGAATAATTATGCAAAGCATGTTTTTTTTACTATATACAGTAGAGCGCCGGGCATCCTCCTCCTTTGGCAATCACCGCAAAACTGAGCGGGTGTGGCGGTCGCATGCGCATGCAGGCTCTACCATGGGTTTGCGCGTTGTATTAACGTAACATATTTGAATACGTATACGTGAGCAACAACCAATAGGGCCGCTTTATTTTTGGTAACAGGATTGAATAAAGCGATCCTATTGGTTGTTGCTCAGTATACGTATTTAAATACGTTACGTTGCTACAATGCGCAAACCCATGGTGGAGCCTCAGTTTTGCTTGTACAGTTAAACTGCACAGGGCCCGCGGGCAAAAATATTTAAATTCATATTTTTTCCGTGGAAACCTGCACAGTTGTGAACCATACACGATCCGGTTTACCTGTACTATTACAGTTGAACTATACAGGCAAACCTATTAGGTACACAGGTAGTTTGGCCTTTTCATTTAAAAGTAAGTAAATCATAAAGTAAATTATATAGGTACAGGTTTAAATAATATATTCGAAACCTTCAATAGATTCAAATAAATCATGATAAAACCGAGGGTTAAAATAAAATAAATGGCGTTTAATGAATTAAAATATCTCGATAACACAATTGTTTAAAGTTTAATATTTCGATATAAGTTTTCGAATATATTATTTCTATCCATATGAGAAGGAAAAAGTATATTTTTTCATCAAAAAATCCGTAAGTATTTATAATTTCTTTTAATAAATTGAATCCCGGAGGTCGAAATAGGGTATATTTTATTTATATTATTTCAGGGGGTTCAGTGGCTGTTTGAGTTTTGTTTATTATATTGAACCCGAAATTGCTTAAGTGCCAACCAATTCTTTTGGTTTTTATAAAACTATAACAACTACATTTTTTCAATTTATTTATTGGAGCACGACATGTGACTTTGTATCTACCTGGTGGTGAGCAGTCCTACAAAGTCCATGAATGGGGTCAATCAATAACTGTTCTTAAACAATATTGATCGCTCCCATTATGCCGGCTAAATGATGCGATTACGAAATGGGGGGCGACAATGACAAATTGCATTACTAGTATATTTTAATATACTCGCTGCCTTATCGTCAATTCAACTACCCATTTCGTAACACCACTCTGAAAGGAGACCACCTCGACAAGAAATCGATGCAGTAGTCTCCTGAAAACCGGTGAACCCACAGACTAAAACCGAAACATTACTAAGTCACTTGACGGTTTTTGCATCTGTATGGGTGGTGGTAACGAGACCAGTCGGTCTAACGAAGTTATAGAGACCTTTCTCCCACCTAAAAATGTGTGTAATGTTTTACATATTATTAACTCTTGCCTGTAGCGGTAAAAATGTGTAACGCTTTTATCGTCGTGGGTCCACTGGTCCCATCTATTATAAATATAATATAATGATGATAAAAATTATGCAATGTTATAAATTTAAAATTTATTAAACTTAGAAAATAATTATTTATAAAGCTTTTACATACAAAAATCGTAGGACCGAATATATATTTATTTTATTTTATAATAAAGTGTTGAATTTTAAGGTGGTAGTATGATTAATAAATTATACACTGTGCAACTATTTTAAATTGTTTATTATACTAAAAATACTTTTACAAAACTTAGTCGACCATCTTGAACAAAATCTTAAGAACTACGAGTACCACAGATTAATAATATTTTTATTTTTAACTATGCTACATGCAAAAGAACCTTACATATACAGTACAAAAATATTTGTGTTGCTTTTTCAACACTCCTCCTCAACAGAAATATTTTTGTCGCACAAGCCCATACCCATAACAAATTTATTAAAAATATTTTTACTTAGTGGCTTAGTAAAAAAATCAGCCAACTGCTCATGTGTACTTATATACTGTATGTTAACAACTTTCTCTTCTACCGTTTGTTTAATAAAGTTATATTTTATATCTAAATGTTTTAATCTCTTTTGATCTGAATTTTTTACTGACCTAATAGTGCTTTGATTATCCTCATAAATTAAAATGTCATTACTTTCAATATTTAAATCCAATAATAGTTTCTTTAACCAACAAACTTCTGTACAAGCTTCACATAAAGATACATATTCCGCCTCAGTAGTACTGAGTGCGACTGTACTTTGTTTTTTAGATCTCCAAACAACAGTATTGTTATATACTTTGAATATATACCCAGTTGTCGACTTTCTATAACTCTCCCTTGCCCAATCAGCATCTGCAAATCCTATTAATGACACACTATCCTCCTCCTTTTTGTATACTTATTGATAATTAATTGTACCTTTAATATATCTTAAAATTCTTTTAATACAAGTCCATAAAAATAGCTTGGTTTAGATTGGTATCTACTGAGATAGTACGTACACTGCAGTTGTCAAGTCTAGCCTAGTGCCGACTGTTACATACATCAATGAACCTATCAATGACCTACACTTATACTCATATGACATATCCACTTCTATTTGTTCATCCATTCTAAAATCCACTTCTATTGGTATACTAACACTATTGCAATTTTCCATATTATACTTCATTAATACATTTTTCAAATAATTAGTTTGATTTATAAAAATACAGTTATCTTTTCTCTCTATTGATATTCCCAAATAATTTAAATTTTTATTGCCCATATCTTTCATTCTAAATTGTGAAAATAGAAATTTTTTGACAGAATTTATTTTAACAACATCTTTTCCAACAATTAACAAGTCATCAACATATACTATTATGTATAGATCACTTTTCATAAATAAACAAAAATCATTCAATGACCTTTGGAATCCCAACTATTTTATTGTATTATAAAAATGTTCATACCAATAGTTAGGTGACTTCCTAAGCCCATACAATGACTTATTTAGTTTTAACACATGACCTTCTTATATGTTCAAACCATTTGGAGGTCTTAAATAAACAATCTCATCAATCTTTCCATACAAGAAAGCTCCTTTAACATCCATCTGATGTATATCATATTGTCTATACGCTGCAACTGATAATAATATTCTTAAAGTTTGTAATTTTAAAACTGGTGAATAAACATCCTCCAAATTATTTTCTTGCATAAACCCTCTAACTACTAATCTAGCCTTATTAACTACCTTATCTCCTAAGTATTTCTTAGTAAAAATCCACTTAGTATCTAACAACTTATCTTTAGGTTTCTGTACAACTGACCATGTCTCATTTTCATTTAACACTTCTATTTCTTCCTCTACAGCCTTCATCCAATCTTGCTTATCCTTTCTTACTTCAAAATCCTTAAAACACATTGGTACATCACTAGTCAACTGTCCTATATACAATGCAAATATATCATACTCCTCCTGTTCATTAAAATAGGATACATAATCTTTGTGCCTCTTTGGCTTTCTTACTTCTCTCTTAGATCTAGATTGTTCACTATCACACTATTCTCATTAATATTATTAATACTTATACTTCTCATATTACACTTTTCCTCTTCACTACTGATACTCTTATCACTCGCTTCATCATTTTTTGGTTTCTCATTAAACACAATACTACACTACACACTACTACTAATTTATTTTGTTCTTCATCCCACAACTTATAACCTGAACTACTGTAGCCTACCATTACCAATTTATTTGCTTTTGGATCAAGGTTTTGTCTTAAATGTTTAGGTACATGATTATAGGCAATAATACCGAATACTCTCAAATTACATACATTAGGCTTCCTACCTTCCCACATCTCACTTGGTGTCTTCTCCATATTACTTGTTGGACTTCTATTGGTTACATATGTGCTACATAGAACTGCTTCTCCCCAAAACTCTTTTGACATTTTTGACTCTAATAACATTGTTCGCGCTTTATCTAACAAAGTTCGGTTCATTCTTTCTGCAACTCCATTCATTTCTGGATTATATGCCACTGTATATTGCATAACAATACCATTGTTTTCACAAAACTGTTTAAACTCATTAGACACATACTCACGGCCATTGTCGGTCCGGAGTTTTAATATATTTAAATTAAAATGATAAGTTAGGTTAGGTTTAAAGAACTTTATTTCCAAAAGAATCACAAAATTCACTTTATATGGAAACAATTATAAACATAAATTATACACGTAAATATATAGAAAATCGGCAAACAAACAAGACATGATTACAACAAGAACACAAATCTATTTTGTTTGGTATTAAACTAATTTAGAAAACAAAATAAAGTACTTAATAATAATGACAAAAAATAATAACAATAATTCAAACTATTTAAAAAATAATAGTAAAAAAAAATAAGTATAAGTAGTGGGTAAATATAAAAAAGCATACAAATTATCAATACATTAATAGATTGTCGCACGATGAATGGGTGCTGTGCGCTACCGAGCTAACCGGTTTGTATTGTTTGGCGACGACGTTATAAGTACACAAAAGCAAAGTCCCATATACAGTATGTTCAAAAAATACCATAAAATAAATATTATGTATCACAAAAAGATTAAGATTTATCCCATATATGCAACACATATATAAAAATAACTGTTATATAACATAATAATGTTAGTCTATACTTAATATTATAAAGCTGAAGAGTTTGTTTGTTTGTTTGTTTGTTTGTTTGTTTGAACGCGCTAATCTCCAAAACTACTGGTTCGAATTGAATAATTCTTTTTGTGTTGGATAGTCCAGTTATCTAGGAAGGCTATAGGCTATATAACATCACGCTACGACCAATAGGAGCAAAGATATAGTGGTAAATGTGTAAAAAACGGGAGAAATTATTTCATCTTTGAAGCCTTCCATTGCGTGAGCCGTGAAAACGGTTCAAGATACACAAAAAATATGTATTAAAGAATAATCTAAATATATATAACTCAAAGGTGACTGACTGACATAGTGATCTATCAACGCACAGCCCAAACCACTAGACGGATCGGGCTGAAATTTGGCATGCAGGTAGATGTTATGACGTAGGCATCCGCTAAGAAAGGATTTTGATAAATTCTACCCCCAAGGGGATAAAATAGGGGATGAAAGTTTATATGATAAAAAAATAACTATTCCACGCGGACGAAGTCGCGAGCACAGCTAGTATAACATATAATTAGTAAGTAAAAAAAGTTAGGTATTACTTTTAAATAGAATTAAGTATATGACTTCTAAGACATCTGCTGAAAGTAATAATAGATGTTATCTGTCTAATTTGTTTCGGTAAAGAATTATACAATTTTGCTCCCTGATAGTTAATAGTTTTTTTGCCTTGGTTAGTTTTTGGGTTAATATTAAATGTTGATATGTGTGATGCTCTCCTTAGATTAAACTTTCGTGTCTGTTGATTTGTTAATAGTGTGATTTTTGAATGAGTGTTTTTATCTAGGATTTTTTTTATTAGCAGACATGTTTGATATTTGTGCAGTTGTTTTATGTTCATGAGTTTAGTTTTTTTATATAAGGTTGCAGTCGGAGTCCAAAAATTAAAGTTAAAGAGTGCTTTGATAATTTTATTTTGAGAAATTTGAAGTGCTTTAATATTACGATTTGCGGCGTTACCCCAGATGGTTACTAAATAATCGAGATGAGGTTTAACGAGAGAATTGTATATGATATATTTAATTTGGTGGGGTAGGTAATCTGATATTCTACGTAGAGAACCAGTTAAGGGTGTTATTTTAGATTTAATATAGGAAATTTAATTTAATGTTCTTGCCAAATAAGATTTTTATCTAAGATTAATCCAAGGTACTTTTCTTTATTGCTTAATTTTATAATTTCTCCATTTATTGTAAGATTATTAAATGTACCAATATTTTTATTCTTATTTGTAAATATCATGTAGTTAATTTTGGATGTATTAATTGTTAAAAGATTTTGCTTAAACCAGGTAGATAATATGTTTAAATCATCTTGTGCCTGTGTAATAATACTTTCAATAGAAGAGCCGTAATAGAAAAGACAAGTGTCGTCTGCATAGAGTGTTATTTTTCCATGTAATCCAATTTCATTCACGTCATTCATATATATAATAAAGAGCAATGGGCCCAAAATGGAGCCTTGAGGTATCCCATAAGTTATTGGATGCATGCTACTTTTATTATTGCCTATTTGTACAAATTGCTGTCTATTTGTGAGATAAGATTTAATTAATTTGTGTGCTGAATTTATTATTCCTAATTTGTATAGTTTATGTAACAATATATTATGACTGATTGTGTCGAACGCCTTTTTTAGATCGATAAAAATTCCCAAAACAATACCACGCTTATCAATATTATGCTGTATGTCTGTGATTAAATCTGTAGTTGCGGTTAGGGTGTTAGACTTTGGCCTAAACCCGTATTGATTAGCATTTAAAAAATTTATAGATGTTATAAAATCATGAAGTTGTTTAAAAATTACTCTCTCGAAAACTTTTGAAATTACTGGTAATACTGATATAGGTCGGTAGTTCCCCGGCTCCAGTTTACTACCTGTTTTATAGATTGGACTAACTTTTGCGATCTTTAGGTTATCAGGGAAAGTGTTTTTAATTATACAATTATTTATGCAATCAGAGAGGTTTTTTGCTATTAGATTACCTATTGATTTAATAATTTTAGTGGTAATGTTATCGTAACCCTTACTAGCGTTGGTATTAAGACTTTGAATTATGTTATTTATTTCAGTCGGTTCGGTATGTAGAAATTCTGAAAGGTGTGGTTTCTGTATGTTTTGTAAATATGTAGTCTGGGATATGTTAATAGGTGTTAACTTATTTGCTAGTTTAGTACCAATTGTGGCAAAAAAAACTATTAAAAGATTCACAGATTTGGTTTATATTAGTGACGGTTTTATTGTCCACAATAAGCTTTGATGGCGCCGTATTTATTTTAGTCTTGTTGGTGGCTAATTCATTAATAAGTGCCCACATCTTTTTCGGTTTTTTTAATCTGTCCTTAAATTCATTTTCATAATAAGCTCTTTTTCTTAATCTTATCATTTTCGTAACTTTATTTCTTTGCTGGATAAATGTTTTTTTAATACCTTCATCTAATCTATTTTGCTTCAGTTTTTTCCATATTCTGTTTCTTATTTCATTAATAATTTCTTTTGTGATCCAGTCTTCTCGTGGACGATTTAATATTTTAATTTTAGTTATTTCACTCAATGTAATTTTTGATTGTAAATATTGCTCAAATTGTTTATAGTCATTAATGTCTTTGTTAAAAGGCTCATTCTCTATTTGCTTATATATTATTTTATAGTCTATTGCTTTGTAATAAGATCTTTCTTTAGCTTTAGGTTTAATACTGTTTAGGCTTAAAAATATTTGTTGATGGTCAGATAAAGAAGAATTTATAACTGAAATATGGAATTTTTGATTTTCTAAATTTGTATAAACATGGTCTATAATAGACTTCCTTGTCGCTTTGTCAAATCGTGTACAGTAATCTTCATGTAATTTATTTAATATTATGTAGTTATTTTCAGAAAGTAAAGTTTTATATTTCTCTATTTTTAAATTTGTTTCTAGTAGATCTAAATTAAAGTCACCAAAAATTACTGCTCTTCGATATTTTTCTAGTTGTGGTTCATATATGTTTAGAAACTCGTCAATATTTGTGTAGTCGGGTTTATACACAACTCCAATATTCAAAGCCAATTTATCGACTCGAATCCAAAGAAAATTGTTACTGTCTACATATTTGCTTTCAGACATCTGATGACTTATGCTATTGTGCGCATATATTGATACTCCCCCTCCAATTCGATCTGTTCTGTAGCAGTAGTAATGGGGATAATTATGTATATTTAGGGTTTTAGCTTCGTGTTCTGTTTTAATCCATGTTTCGGCTAGAAGTAGGAAGTGGATAGTTCCGTCTGTAGATTTTAAGATACAATTTATTTCATCCAGTTTACCTCGTTTTACCAAACTCCGAATATTTATATACAGAAAATTTAATGTTGAAGAAATTGTAGGCAGCTCTTTATAGTCATTAGTTATTTGGTAGGTTATATTTTTTTCGGAATCTATTTTGTAAGTAGCATTAGCAATTGGATAATGTATTAGTTTTTTAATGTTGATATAATTTTAGGGACACCCTTTATATATTTTATTGAAATGTTATTTTCTCCTTCTTGTTGACGTTTTGTAAGTTGAGTACGAAGATTTTGTAGGTTCCTTAGTTGTAGTGGAGTTTGGTCAGATGTAATTGTATATTCCATTCTTTCCTTCGATTTCAAACGCAGAATATTTGTTACAATTTCTTGAGAGCTGAAATATACTTTTATCGGGCGTGATTTCTGCTCATCATATTTTCCCAAGCGTGTAATTTTATTTGGTTCATTGCAATCCTTGATTATAGTTTTAATTATTTTAAGTACCTCATCTTTATCATAACTCGTTCTTTCTTCAGTATTCGTGTTATTTGGTTCATGTATGCCTCGAATAATAATGTTTTTTGCTCTTATAAATCTTTCTTCCACTTCGCGTATTATATCATTGCAAGATGGCGTATTATTATCTAGTTCTACATGTGGTACGGTATCAATTTGGTTTTTAATATTTTTAATTTCGGTCTCCAAGTATTTTACTGTATTACCAGTTTTTTCAAAGTTTTTTGACATGTTTTCTACCTCTTTTTTTAGTTTAATATGTTCTTCGGTTAGATTGTCATTTGCCATTTTTACCTCGTCGATTTTATTTTTTATCATATTGACATCTACGTCAATATGATAAAAAATAAAAAATAATACTTTTTAAATTGATCAAAGACATCTGACTTTTGTTTAATTAAATAAATCATGGTAAAGTGTGTGTAATCATCAATAAAAGAGACAAAATTATTATAACCATCAAATGTGGGTGGGTTCATGGGACCACATACATCACTATGAATTAACTCTAATGGCTGTTTTGCTCTATATCCTTTCATATTAAAGGGTAGCCGAGTGCTCTTACCCAATAAACATGATTCACGTAACATATTATTAATTTTATTGTTTTTTAAATCACTCATGCCATTTACTATATTATTTTGAACTAGCTTATTTAAACTTACCAAATTAAGATGACCATAACGCCGATGCCATAATTCCAATGGTTCATTATTACTGCTATTTGATGCATAGTTGCATGTATAAGTATCATCAAGCTCAGTCTCAGCTGTATAAATAGAACTATAATCATTTTTATAACCTAACATTGTCATTTTACCAAACATATTATAAACATAAGCCTTATAATTAGAAAACACAACTTTATAACCATTACTAACAATCTTTGACACAGACAATAAGTTTTTTCTTAGCTCCGGTACAAAATACACATTTTTTATAGTACAATATTCAGTCTTATCATAAACTGTACAATTTAGTTCTATAGTTCCTATACCCACAGCTTTCAGCATAACCTCATTTTTAGCTGCACATATTTTTCTTTTTAATTTTAAGTCAATAAACAAACTTTTATCATTAGTCAAATGATCTGAACACCCTGAATCGATACACCACACTATTTTATTATTTTTACTAATTTTCTCACCTGTTACATTCATAGACACTGACTCAATAACGCTATCCGCCATAAAAGTATTTCTCTGCTCGCTCCATCCATGTCCTTGTCCCCTTCCTGACTGCTCTGCACCATTATTCCATCCTCGCGCTCCTCCTCGGCTCCATCCTTGTCCTCTTCCCTGACTCCATCCTTGTCCTCGTCCCTGACTACATCCTTGACCTCGTCTATTACTTCATCCTTTTCCACGTCCATTACTTCAATCCTGTTGACCTCGTCCTTGGTTTTGTTCAAAAATCCACCTTGTCCTCTTTGTATATTTGTTTGTCCTCGCTGCATATTTAAGTTTGTATTATTTTTGAAACATAATCTACTTTTATGACCTGCTTTACCACAGGTATAGCAAAGGAATGTACTTTTTACACCCTCACTGTTTAAATTTTTTCTTTTTTCTTCTTCCCCAAGCAACCGGTCTTTCACACTTTCTATTTTAAGGTTATCTACGATTTCAAGTGCTGTAATCACCGCCTCATACGATTTAGGCATTGATAAAAGGATATAATTAACTTTTTCTTCCGACAAGGCACTCCCAGCATCATTTAGTTTAGAAAAAATGTTTTCCATAGTTATAAAATGTTCTTGAAGAGAAACATTTTCTTTGTAGGTTATGTTGCTTAGCTCCCTTCTAATGAATAATCTACGTCTTATACCTTTTTTCTTAAAATTGGTTTCTAAACTAGAATAAATTTCTAAAGCTGTACTTTTATTTTTTATATACTCCAAATGAGAATCTGCAATTGCTCCAATCAATATTACCTGCGCACGTGCTTCCAATTTTTCATCTTTAACTTCTTTTATTATCGCATCCAATACTCCATTCTCCCGAAGTATACTTCTTAACCGAAAATGCCAGGCACCGGTACACAGGTACCTTCGCCCGCAAACGGGGTTATATTAAATTCTTTTTTCGACATAATGTAAAATGTGCGGCGCGTCCCCGTAACCTTAAATTTTCGTTATTCTCAGCACTATCAATACTAACCACGCTCTGCTACCATGTTGAATTTTGAGGTGGTAGTATGATTAATAAATTATACACTGTGCAACTATTTTTAATTGTTTATTATACTAAAAATACTTTTACAAAACTTAGTCGACCATCTTGAACAAAAAGAACATTAGGTATGCTTATTGTTATGCATAAATAAAGGCATAAAATTAAGTTCTTCTAAAAGAAAATTGACATGATCTAAGCCACTGGCATGTATTATTCACAGGTTTAGACCAAACAGGTATTATGCACTTATTGCATAAGTGCACAGTTTTTGCTTTCTTGTTAGGTGGGTATAATGACAATTTCAGGGTTTTATTATTATAATTAATATAATATTATAATTAATAATTGCTGGAGGTCGCAATGGATATATTAAATTTAGGTCCACTTTCGTCACAACTAGTTAGTTCCTCATTTAACTATTGCACCAATAATTTCTCTTGGTCCCTAGAACTAAATTTGCTTTGCTATTTCAAATACCTGAAATTATACTAAAAAACATAATTATACTGATACTTAGTTTACCTGCTACCCCCTTACTGATAGTAACGAGAGAAACACGTCCTTCCCACTGTGCTTCTACATGAAGTTACCTAGAAGCTGGGGGCGCTGCGGAGCTCGCGCGAATTTTTTAACTTGTTCATAAACATGGGTCCCATGGAACCAGGACTACAGTTAAGGGTTAATTAACAGAAATTTTGCATTAGCATACAAAGTGGCAATGCTGAATATTCAAGCAATGATGCTTTGAAATTACCCCAATTATTTTCTCCCAATTACTGAGAAGTACGTGTGAAAATGTTAAAGGACTTATTGTGACAAATTACTTATTGAAACATCAGGTGGCCTCCGTGCAAGGGCTTCGAAATTACCCCAATTATTTTTTCCCAATTACTGAGAAGTACGTGTGAAAATGTTAAAGGACTTATTGTGACAAGTTACTTATTGAAACATCAGGTGGCCTCCGTGCAAGGGCTTCGGTAATGAGTATAATGCTAGTAAAACAGCTAATGTTCTCGGTATTTTAGCGGCTTCAGAAGTACTTTAAACTTTTTAATATTTTAGGATTCTGAATAATATAATACTATATGTAATTAATCCTATTAAACATAACAAACGTTAGAAGCCTTACTAGATATTATGCCCTACATACATGTTTCTAATGTGTGTAGTTGAGATCAAACTAAAAAGTCTATATTTTGGATAAATTTAAACATAAAGTCTATCTTTACTTAAGTATTTCATTTCTGTTTTTTTTTTATTTTTATTGTAGTACAAAACGAATTATTTCGTAGATAATTATTACTATAAACGCTAGACCGGTCAACAATTTCATTACCACCATGTTTCGGTTTTAGTGCGTGGGTTCAGGAGACTACTGCATCGATTTCTGGTAGTTTCTTTTAGGGTACGGTTACGAAACAGGCAGTTGGTTATAGTAGACTCGCAATTCAAAATCGTCTTTGACGCCGCCCATTTCGTAACCACCGACGTAGTAAAATTTGTATGTACCAGGTACATTCACGTGCAACAGAAGATACTGCAGAAAGGAAATTTGATACAAAGACTCTCCTTTGAAAATTTGGTAATTGATTTTTCAGGGCAAGAAGGGCAAAAGACTGATGATTGGTTGTTCTATATTCCAGAGTTAAAGGTGATACAACAGTAAAACTTCTTATGTTGCATCTTTTTCTAAAACTAATACTGATTTTATTGCTACTAAAAATACTCAAACTTTAAAAAAATATTTCGTAATCGCATTATTTAGCCGGCATAGTGGAAGCGATCAATATTGTTTAAGAACAGTTATTGACACATTCCGTAGACTAGTCGTTGCGCCTTTGGCGTTGTATCCGGAGGTCGTGGGTTCAATTCCCACCTATCGCAAAAAAATATTAATTAGTACGTTTTTTCTGTACAGTTAGTCATGGACTGGGTGTTTATTAAATATAATATGTATAATATCATCAAATCAAATCAAATCAAATCATTTATTTCATGTAAATCTTTACAGATATTTATGAATAGTCAAAAAAAAAAAAAAAATTTTACAATGAGGTCTTAGAGTGCGTTTGGTTAGGCAGCTATTCATTATTAAAAGAATGACAAATATTTATTATACCTTGATATCAGATTTAGAACTTAAATTTAGAAATCTTAATATGAAAATTACTACCAAACCGAACACACACTACATAACCAACTAGTGTAAGACTAGGTGGTTAGCTGATTCCATTGACCTGTCAATCATTATCTGCCATACAAGGGAGCCACTAAGGCGACCAACTTCACCGACCATATCCACGCCTTAAATATTTATTCTAAATAAAAGGTTAGTAAAATCACATATAAGTAAACGTATAAGGATCGGTATTTTTAAGGGCGGGTATACTAACTGTAAAGTCGATCCCCTCAGTGACACCCCGGAGAAAAAGAAACCAGCAAGTAAAAAACTCTAGTGCTTCACACAAACTAAAAGAGGAGTACAGCCATTGATTTGCTTATGCTATATAGCATATATATATATAGTAGCATACTCAAAATGCACCCCACCGATCAGCATGCGCAAAACACCCTATGGCAGATTATTTGTTACTGTACCAATGTACAGAACTACACAGTACTGTAGTATAAATTAAGTATAAATAAGCAGGTAATCATCAGTGATTACCTTATCCAAAGACAAAATTTACATAATGTAATAAAAATAAATTATGTAATATTAAATTATTACAATATCGGACACTACTAAGCTAATGTTTATTCTACAAATATAATTCTAATAAATAAGTAATTTGTTCACTAGTTGCGAGACCTCAATTGCATATCAGGACGGTTCCAGACGTCTTTATCGTTAAAATAGTCTTTTACGCTATAGTAAGCCTTATTGATTAAAATGTGTTTTATACAATTCTTAAACTTTGTTTCACTCAGTTCTATAATGCTTTTAGGTAATTTATTAAATAACCTTATACTGTTAATGACGAAACATTTATTCGTTTTTTGCAGTCTAAACTTTGGTATATCGATTTTATCTATGTTTCTTAAGTTTAAATTATGTCTATCGCTATTTTTACTAAACATATTTAAGTTTTTCCTTACGTACAATAAATTCTCATAAATATATTGAGATGGTAGTGTCAATACATCAATCATAGGAAAGATTTCTCGAAGAGAGTCACGAGCTTTTATGTTATATATTGCCCGAATGGCCCTCTTCTGTAGAATAAATATTGTGTCAATATCTGCCGCAGATCCCCACATTATAAGACCATATGTCATTATACTGTGAAAATAGGCGAAGTACACTAGTCTGGCTGTTGCAACATCAGTTAATTGTCTAATTTTTCTGACTGCATATGCAGCAGAGCTCAATCTGTTGGATAAAGTATTGATGTGAGCTTTCCACTGTAGTTTGGAATCAACTGTGATCCCTAAAAACACAATGGAGTCGACAAATTCCAGATCAGTGCCACCTATCTTCACTGTGGCATTGATATTTGATACATTAGGCAAAGTAAATTTCAGGCACTTAGTCTTCTTTGCATTTAAAACTAAATTATTTGCCGTGAACCATTTTGAAACCATTTCCAGAGTGTCATTTGCTGCCGATAATATATTATCTTTCCTACTAACTTTAAACAGTAGGGATGTATCATCAGCAAATAGCACTATCTGCGCCGTCTCCTGTACCATATGTGGAAGATCATTGATGTATACTAGGAACAGGAACGGGCCTAAAATTGAGCCCTGGGGGACACCCATCTTTACAATGGTTCCGTCGGATACACAACCATCAATATTAACACCTTGAGTTCTATTAGAAAGGTAGGACTTTATTAGATTTAAAGCTAAATCGCGAATGCCATAAAATTCCAGCTTGTTTAACAAAGTTTGATGGTCAACACAATCAAACGCTTTACACAGAAAACGCCAACGAGATCCTGGCAGTTTTCCCAGGCGTCAATTATTTCAGTAATCAGTCTTGTGCCGGCATTTGTTGTGTTTCTACCTTTTGTGAACCCGTATTGTTGATCATGTAACAATTTATGAGTATTAAAATGACTTAACAGCTGACCTAGAATTATTTTTTCGAATATTTTACTTAAGGCTGACAGAAACAGGACGATAATTATTTGGATCTGTCTTACAGCCGGACTTGAATATGGGAACTATTTTACTATTCTTCATAAGGTCGGGAAAAATTCCTTCATTAACACACCCATTAAAAGTATCAGCGAGTACCGGTCCTATAGTATGAATGATTGCTTCGATAGCTTTGACAGATAGCCCCCATAAATCTTCAGTTTTCTTTTTATTTAACATTTTGAAGTGTTTTAGTATATCCTCATTAGTGACATATTTAAAATTAAAATTAGATATAATTGGTATTTTAATATATCGTTTTAAAAAATCATTAGCAGTACTAGCTGATGATTTAATACAGTTCGTAATTTGTAATGGGATATTAGTAAAGAATTCCTCGAATAACTCAGCAACTTGTTTTTTATCTGATAACATAACTCCGTTTTGTCTAATTGAAATTGTATTTTGCCTGATTATATTTTTACCGGTTTCAGTATTTATCATTTTCCATACACACTTGGATTTATTATCTGATTGTTTGATTTTGGATCCAATGTATAGATTTAGCTGTAATACAAACTTTCTTAAACAATTTTGAATAATTCCTAACATAATTATGGAAATTTTGGTCAGAAGTATATGATCTTTTGTCATATAGATCATATAGTGTATCCCTACTTATTCTAATGCCTTTAGTTGCCCAAGTAGCAAAATTTAATTTGTCAGTAATTTTCTTTGTTTTTATTTGACATACTTTATTAAATTCTTGATTTATTATTTTATGTAGATTGGAGTATGTGATATTAGGTTGATTAATATTATATATGAAGCTGGACATTTCACTTATTATATTTTCAATAAAATTATTAAGTTTATTATCTGTTAAGGGCCTATACCTAATAATTTTATTTATGGGTTTAGTTTGTGACTGAAAGCTAACTAACAAACATTTATGGTCAGATGGCACCCCAGTAATAACAGAGTTACTTAAGAGAGAACAGTTAGTAAATACATTATCAATACAAGTCCGGCTAGTTGAAGTAATCCTAGTTGGTTCCATGAATACATTATTTAAGTTAAAAGAGCTAAACAATGAAATAAGTTTTTGTTTGTCGCTGTTATTTATTAAAATATCTATATTGAAATCCCCACATATAAAAATTTGTTTATTTAAGTCATAAATTTTTGATAAAACATCCTCCATTATATTAATAAAAGTATGTAAAGCAGAAGCGGGGGGTCTGTATATGCATAGAATAATATAAGTATCCATCTCTGCACATGAGATCTCACAAACACGTTCAACTGATAGTTTTACAATATCCTTCCGCTCTTTGCATTTTAGTGTATCTCTAATTAAAATAATAGTTCCACCTCCCTCACAGGAGTTCCTATTGAAAAAACTAGCAATTACAAAGTTATTTATATTAAAACACATTTTCTCTGCTTTTAGCCAGGATTTCATCATTGTTTCTGGTACAAATAGTACAAGTTTACAGCTTAGTTTGTGACCAAAGCAATATGTGTAAATTGTCCTGCATATTATTATAATTATTGATTGACCCCATTTGGGACTTTGTAGGACTTTCACCACCAGGTAAATACAAAGTCACATGTCATGCTCGAATAAAAAGAAATATCGGGTATATTATTCACTATGCATACTCAGTATGTGTTTTTTACACAAAATATGACGGGCGAATCCTAATCAATAAAAGCTTATTAATATTATGTTTGTAATAAAAAATATTACTTTGTGTATGTACCTAATAATGTAATATTAATTTCCTGTAAGTAATTAAATGTTATGTTTGCATATCCGTATTTTTCATTAAAATTCTCATATATATTAAAAGCTTTCGTTTGTAAATATTATTCTTTGACTTTGCTAAAGATACTTTTGATATAATTATTACCGACTTCAGGAAGTTATTTTTTTGGTATTAAAAAACGACATGAGACTTTATGTCCACCTGATGGTAATATACTAACTTCTCCCGCGTCTTGTCTACCTGAAAAATTGAATTTGGTTCTTAGCAATGTTACTAACTGATTATATTTGTGCCCACCTGATAATACGCAAATCTATAAGACCCACGAATGGAATCGGCTAAAATGCGATTCCGTAATGTGCGGTGACAAAGACAAATTTTCATTAGTAGTCTACTTTATTTTCCTCGCTTTCTTATCGCCAAATCAATTGCCCGTTTCCTACCTCATACTGGATTGCTACCACTACGACAATAAATCGATGCAGTAGGCTCCTAAAAACCTTTGAACCCACAGACTAAGACCAAAACGTGACTAGGTCACTTCCAATATTATAAAACGAAATAAAATGATTTTCAAAAAGGAATTCTAACTCTATTAATCCTACTATTACATTCTAACTCTATTAATCCTAGTAATACATTCATGGCATTCTACTTCTTAATTTTTTTTAGATCTTTATAAGATTTTAGCATTTTTCATAGGTCAGCTTGCTATATTTCGCCTTATTAGGGCGCCTTTAGACAACAATATTTACAAAATAAAGTAGGTACCTACATTACATGACATATATTTTTTATTGGTATAAAAAAAAAGTTTAAAGAAAATGTTCCATGCATCTTTGCCATAACTATGGAAAAATATTCATGAATCTTTTGTTTTTTTTTTATGTAAGTAAGTGTGTGGGTGAGTAAAAAAGTGTATAGGTGATTGAATGTATAGGTGGATGAGGGAGTGTGTATAAGTGAATGATAACCCAACTTAATCATTGAATTTTTTATAATTATTAAATGTATGTATTATTAATTTAAATATTCTGTATAAATTCTAATAAAAAAAAAAAAAATTAAGGGCAATTTACACATATTCTGGTCACAAACTAATTTTAGGCTTGTACTATGTGTTCCAGAAAAACATGTTATATTTTATAAACACCCAATGAAAAACTGTACAGAAAAACGTACTAATATGTTTTTGCCATGGGTGGGAAGCGAACCCACCACCTCCGGATACAACGCCAAAGTCGCAACCACTAGTCTAGTCTAAATAAAAGTAAAAACCGCATCAAATTCCGTTAAGTAGTAGTAAGAGAAGATGAGATCTTCTCTTACATATATTGTTATTAATAATTATTATTTATGAAACTATAAATTGTACACAACAACTTGTTTATTCTAAATAATACAATTATATTGACCATAATGGCTCCAAGCATCTCAGTACGAACCGGCTGGTTTCAACATTAGATGATGCAAATACATCAAATTCCTCATATTTTTGTCCTATTCGGTAAGATGTAAACATACAGACAGACAGACAGACGTGGAAAGCAACTTTATTTTATATTATGTAGTAGATAGATAATTACCTTTTTATACCTTCCCTTAACTAAGGGTAGGTCAACTTCTTTGAAATTATTACTAAGGTAATATGAAGCCGAAATTGGAAATACGATTCGTGTAATCTAGGAAAATCATCTAATTAACTACCACGAAAGCCGTATTAACTTAGGCTGATTAATAATGATTCGGAAAAAAATATAGAAGCAGAAAATCGCAATGTATTTTTTTATATACCTACTAGATTCTGCCCGACTACGTTTGACAAAAAAAAAAGATTTTTAGCAATTGTAAACACTGAAAGATAGAGAAGGGCTGGAAGCGATTGAAATGTGGTGTTGGAGAAGAATGGAGAGAATCGCAGCTGGACAGAGAAGAAGCAAATAAAGAAGTGTTGACAATGGTAAACGAGAAAAGATCATTATTGGAAGTAATAGAAAACAGGAGGGGAAAGATGTTGGGGCACTTGATACGGAATGACGCTTATCTAAAAACAATAATAAAGGGAAAGATTGAAGGAAAAAGGAGAAGAGGAAGGTTGAGAAGAAGATACATAGATCAAGCAAAAGATAAATTAAGTGTCACTTCGTACAGGGAGGTGAGGACGTTGGCCGAGAATAGGCAGGAGTGGCGATTGCTCCTCCGACACACCTAGCTCTTAAATTTAAGAAGAAGAATAAAAAGAAACACTGATCGTATATAACACCATACAGTAATTTACCTGTATGAAAATTTGCATTTTGCGGTTTAAAAAAATAAATTTGAATCATAATATTAAGACTCAAGTATCATTCTGTTCGCCCTGAAATAAAATAAATATGTATGTTGGCGCAAGTTATATTAATATAAAATTAGTATTATATATATACAGGGTGATTTTTTCAAGTGAGCCTTCAAGGCCAAATCCTAAACTACAAGGAATATCTAAAAATGCTCAAAGGAGTCACGGGACCGATTTTGATAAAAACTAAAACTGCATCATATATATATATATATATATATATATATATATATATATTTATATAACCGCACCGTAGACTAGTGGTTGCGCCTTTCGATTCCCACCTATGGCAAAAAAATATTAGTACGTTTTTCTGTACACTTTGTCATGATCTGGGTGTTTATAAAGTATAATATGTACTATATCGTTGTTTCTGGTACACATAGTACAAGCCTAGAGCTTAGTTTGTGACCAGGGCATATGGGTGCAATGTCCTTCATATTATACTGTACGTCAAAATTGTGAATTAAAAAAATATAATTTTGGTTATCAAAGTTTTTTTATCCCATTTATATATATTAATATGTAGGACAAATTACACATATTGCTCTGGTCACAAACTAAGCTCTAGGCTTGTACTATGTGTACCAGAAGCAACGATATAATACATATTATATTTTATATATACCCAGACCATGACAAACTGTACAGGAAAAACGTACTAATAATTTTTGCCATGGGTGGGAATCCAACCCACGACCTCCGGATACAACGCCAAAGGCGCAACCACTAGTCTACGGAGGCTGTCAATATGTTGTCGTTGTCAATTGTCGTTGGAATTAAGTTCGTCTTTGCATTTCAATAAAGTTTACATATAATATTTTTTTAGGTAAATTGCTCTCTTAATGCTACGAAAATTCGTGTAGCCCAATATAGGAAATGAAAATTTATCAATAGGGTAATTTCAGAAACAGGGTCTGGACCTTTTTGCTCCATAACGGCTAAACGACCCAATATCCTGCTTATTAACATTCGTAGTAATGTTCAGTATGTCTTCATTTAGAAACAAAATTATATTTAAACTAGCTGTGCTCGCGACTTCGTCCGCGTGGAATAGTTATTTTTTTATCATATAAACTTTCATCCCCTATTTTATCCCCTTGGGGGTAGAATTTATCAAAATCCTTTCTTAGCGGATGCCTACGTCATAACATCTACCTGCATGCCAAATTTCAGCCCGATCCGTCTAGTGGTTTGGGCTGTGCGTTGTTAGATCACTATGTCAGTCAGTCACCTTTGAGTTATTTATATTTAGATTATTCTTTAATACATAATTTTTGTGTATCCTGAACCGTTTTCACGGCGCACGCAACGGAAGGCTTCAAAGATGAAATAATTTCTCCCGTTTTTTACACATTTACCACTATATCTTTGCTCCTATTGGTCGTAGCGTGATGTTATATAGCCTATAGCCTTCCTCGATAACTGGACTATCCAACACAAAAAGAATTATTCAATTCGAACCAGTAGTTTCGGAGATTAGCGCGTTCAAACAAACAAACAAACAAACAAACTCTTCAGCTTTATAATATTAGTATAGAAAGTATAGATTCAAGTTAGTAATTGCTAAATGTATTACAACTACTATTATACAAACTATAACTATTCTATTATTTATCATCATTAGGTTCTTTGTTAAGTGAAATAGGTAATAGCCTATTAAAATATTGCTGTAAAAACTGCTATTTTTTTTAATCTGTTTAAAAAATAATACACCATCCGGGATAATAATAATAAGAAAATTAACAATATTTATTTTATGACATAAATCTATCTTTTTTTTAAATATAAATTTTTATGTAAGTACCTACCTATTTATATTTATATACTATCTAATTTTATACGTGGTGGCCGATTTGGATACACCTCGGACTTAAAAACACTTAGGTCCCTGGTTCGAAACACGGTGTGTACCAATGAGTTTTTAATTTAAAATGTATGTACATTTGTTTGACAACTCCATTATAGTGCCTCGGAGAGCACGTTAGGCTGTCGGTCCTGGTTTCACTATACCAACTTGTGAAACTGTTTATTGATGGGTTATTAAGTCTATTCAAAACATCGCGACGAGCTAGCTACTTGTTCGTTGTAGACTCATACCATCGGCTACGACAAGGTGGGATTAAAACCCCTTCGCTGGGTACCCTGGGGCCGTCTAGGCGGTCTCGGTCGCCGTAAGGCACCCGTGATGATATGTATATATGTACTATCTAATCCGCGCAACTTCGTCTGCGTAAATTTAACCGTTGTGCAGCGCACGCAACGTCAAAAAAAAGTAAGCTCTCAAAAGGTATAAATTTTCCCCGTTTTTGCAACATTATTTTTTTATGCTCTGCTCCTATTAGTCGTAGCGTAATGTTATATAGGCTTTCTCGATAAATGGGCTATCCAACACTAAAATAATTTTCCAATTCGACCAGTAGTTCCTGAGATTAGCGCGTTCAACAAACAAACAAACACTTCAGCTTTATAATATTAGTGTTGCGACCTTAGTCACAACATTTTATAAAGATTTTAATTTAAGAAGAAAAACAATTAGTATACATTTAAATGCTGAAAAGCTTAAAACTATTATAGATTGGCCAGCTTAAAGCCTTAGACATAATTATAAAATATGTATCTAACTTTTAAAAGATCGGAAAATTACGTAATAATATCAAATTATTCCCTTTTTATGTTATTTATCCCATAGTAATTGATGGTTTTCATTATTATTTTACATTCACGCCAGGTACCTTTTGGGGTAGGCAGCTAAAATAACCGCACGCCACTTGACTCCATTTCGGCATACAACTTTGGTCTCGTCCACATTAATCATTCTTAGACTCGTAATATATGTGCGCTTAATTCGGACGTATTTGGTGGTTTTTGTTAAGTAAAAATACATCAGATTCTTTTTTGTTAAGTAAAAATACAAAAGTTTGCTTTTATCAGAAATAAAAGCAAACTTTTTTACTGCCGCCGTAGCACGGCCACATCCAAGACAAGACATGAGAGCGTGTCACGTTGACAATCTTTCACATCAGTCTTATCCTACAGTCGCAGCACGGCCACTTTAAGACAAGACTCCTTGTCATAAGTCTTATCTTGCTTGAGATATTGGATGTAATAAATATCTCGCGCCGCCCGCGAGAATGTTTAACTTTTTTAATCTTTTAAAAATCTACTAAAAAAAAGAGTTTTTAATGTAGGCGAAACTCTTCCCTTCCCAACATAAAAATATATACTGAAACACGTATCTATTAGTTTTAACAAAAGGGTCAACAACTTAAGTTTCACTGTGGTAGCCCGTCGTTCATAATATTTATAAAAAAAAAAAAACTACCACTTAATGCCTCCCTTCCTCCGTTCTACATTAATATTTCTAAAATAGTAAAACATCTATCAATTTATTTGAAAAGAAGGGTTTTTTACCAAATTTTAAGGCTGTAGTAGTAAGTCGATGCCGTGCATTGATTCAGATTACGGGAAAATAAGCATTTTAAAGAGGGATTTTGGGAACGTGGGAGTTGTAAAAAGTAGTCAATGTAAAGAAGGGAACAAGCATTTCCCTTCTTTACATTAACTACTTTTTACAACTCCCACGTTCCCAAAATCCCTCTTTATCATAACGTTCATTTAGCGGGTAGTTACCAATGCTCTTAAACAATGTAATGATCGACCCCATTCATGGCTTTGTAGGTATGCTTAATAATAGGAAGATATAAAGTCGCATGCCGTGCTTTAAAAAAAAAGTAGAGCAATATTCTACTATTTGCGGATAAACTAAAACCTGAATAATTACAAAAAAAAAATCCTTAAAACGGAAAACGTATAAAACATAAAAGTTTATGTTTCCCGTTCCTGAGGAAACTGTCCCCTATCGCCATCTACTGAAAAGTATCAGTATTATTAGAAAAATCTACTGAGAATAATATAAAATATATTTTCTGCAATTTCGTGTTCTTTATTTTCAGTAGATGGCGCTGAAAATAAAAGGTTACTTGCTAGCTGCCATCTGTTGTCAGAACCTGAAACTATTTGAAGTTCACAGCCTTTAAAATTATAGAAAATGTCCTCCAAAATAATTTTGTTATCTTTCAATAGATGTCGCTTTGAAATACTAAGATATTTTTTGACTGCTGAATTATTTGAGGTGTTTTTCTGGTAGTATAAATGATTTATGACTGCCTTCACGGTCGTAGGTTACCCAGCCGTGGGGTTTTTTATCTTCACCTCGTCGTAGCTGATTTGTAGCCATGATGGTTAAGGTATAACCACCATCTGTAATAAGCTAGCTTTTTTAATAGTAATATTTATTTAAAAAAAACCCCACATAAAATTTTAAACCCTATTTGGTCAAACATATTATACTTAATATTTTAAATAATAATTATTATTAAGATACTTTCCTAATGTACTAAAATTTAATGTGGGTTTTTTTAATGTAGACGAAACTCTTACCTTCCCATACATTAACATAAAAAAATATACTGAAACACGTGTCTATTAGTTTTAACAAAAGGGTCTACAACTTCATTTATAGTTTTACTGTGGTAATCCGTCGTTCATAATATTTATTTAAAAAAAAAACTTACCACTTATTGCCTCCCATCCCTCCGTTCTACATTAATATTTCTAAAATAGTAAAACATCTATCAATTTATTTGAAAAGAAGGGTTTTTTACCAAATTTTGAGGCTGTAGGCTTTTTTTACCAAGTTTTAGGCAGGTAGTAAGTCGTTATACCGTGCATTGATTCATGTAAATTCAATATATTCCCATTTTCACCCCCTCGGGGTTAATTAAAAAAAATAATAATAATGCTAGGCCATTATATTTAAAAGAAGCACCCCAAGCTTACAGTTTAATTGTGTTAAAATATACATAGTCTAGCCATAAAAACTGTTACAATAAAAAAAAATAAAAAAAATACATTTCTTATTTTGGCGCCAATACATTGTACAAAATTGTGCAAAATTTATACAATTGAGGAACATTTTAACAAACAAAATGACCGTATATTGCTCAAAGCTCTAAGGAAGCTTTCAAATTAGTCCCATGGAAAGAGTGCGTGCTTCTATTGAAAACTGGCCTCAACGTTTAAAAGACTGCATTGCAGCCAATGGAGACCGCTTCGAATAAGCTTTTTATATTTTTAATTCTTTTATATCATTATATTAATACAATAAAAAAGGAAGCTACTGTCTAAGTAATATATATTTGGTCACTGATTTTTTATTATTATTATATATAATAATAATAATAAAATTGTCACGCCCTTTTCCCACGGGGATAGGCAGAAACAAGGGAGCGCCACCTACAACGATCCTGGCATAACTCTCTCGCTTCCTTCACATCTTCCACTCTCTTCATACAAGCTCTACGGTTATGGGCACTACGGATCCCAGCTTTTTTGAGAATGTCCCCGATTTGGTCGAGGAACATTCTTCTGGGTCGTCCCCGCCTTATTCTTTCATTCACCTCAGATTCATAAATCTCTTTCGTCAGTCTCTTTTCATTCATCCTCTCAATGTGCCCAAACCACCGTAACATTCCTTTCTCAATCCTTGTCACTACATCTTCTTTCAAATCACACATTTCACGCACAACTGTATTCTTCACTCTATCCGCAATTGTTACTCCACAAGCACTCCTTAATGACCGCATTTCTACGGCATTAATCCTACTTTCATGCTTCTTCTGCCATACCCAGCATTCACTTCCATACATTAATGTAGGAACAAGCATCGCTTTGTGAACAGCCATCCGAGACTTTTTAGACATAATTTGGCTGCTCATTATGCTGTGTAAGGCACCATTCACTACATTACCCTTTTGCACTCGACTTTCAATATCTTCCACACACTTACCATCTGTTGTAAACACACTTCCCAAGTAAACAAATTGTTTAACTTGTTCCACTTTCTTACTATCTATCATTATCTCACATTCTGTAATGTCATCCTCTCTCTCCAAAACCAAAACTTTGGTTTTATCCACATTCACTTTCATGCCTTTCCTTTCTAATTCTCCGTTCATAATGTTAACCATTTGTTGTAACTCATATGCCGATGATGCAAGGATAACTTGATCATCGGCATATAAGAGACATTTGATTACCATCTCATTCATTCTCACACCGCAATCTCTTTCACGCAGCTCTTTCAGACACCCGTCCATGAAGAGATTGAATAGCCACGGTGACGCCACACACCCTTGTCTGACACCTCTACAGATGTTAAACCGTTCGGATAACGTCCCGTTAATTCGAACACATGCACTGGAATCCTTATAAAGAAATTTCAGTGCACGGATCATTTTGCCCCCCAATCCAAACATCAACAGTTGCTTCCATAACTCTTCTCTACTCACACGATCATAAGCCTTCTCAAGGTCTAGAAAAGCGCAATACACTTTTTGGTGTTTGGCTAGCATCTTTTCACTGACGCATCTTAAAGAGAAGACTTGATCCATGCATACCTTACCTTTCCTAAATCCCGCTTGCACATCCCAAATTTTCTTATCAGTTTCATCCATTACTCTTTCAATCAAAGCCTTTGCATACAACTTGCCAACAATTCTGAGAAGGCTGATGCCACGGTAATTCTTGGGTTCCTGCTGCGATCCCTTTCCTTTATAAACCGGGACTAGAACTGCCTTGCGCCAGTCTTCTGGCACACGACACGTTGGTCACTGAATAAATTTATTATTATAGTAATACAATAAAAAAGGAAGCTACTGTCCAAGTAATATATATTTGGTCACTGAATAAATTTATTATTATAGTAATACAATAAAAAAGGAAGCTACTGTCCAAGTAATATATATTTGGTCACTGAATAAATTTATTATTATAGTAATTCAATAAAAAAGGAAGCTACTGTCCAAGTAATATATATTTTGTCATTGAATAAATTTATTATTATAGTAATACAATAAAAAAGGAAGCTACTGTCCAAGTAATATATATTTGGTCACTGAATAAATGTATTATTATAGTAATACAATAAAAAAGAAGCTACTGTCCAAGTATATATATTTGGTCATTGAATACATTTTTTATTATAGTAATACAATAAAAAAAAGCTACTGTCCAAGTAATATATATTTGGTCACTGAATAAATTTATTATTATAGTAATACAATAAAAAAGAAAGTTACTGTCCAAGTAATATATATTTGGTCACTGAATAAATTTATTATTATAGTAATACAATAAAAAAGGTAGCTACTGTCCAAGTAATATATATTTGATCACTGAATAAATTTATTATTATAGTAATACAATAAAAAAGGAAGCTACTGTCCAAGTAATATATATTTGGTCACTGAATAAATGTATTATTATAGTAATACAATTGTTTAGGCGCAGGCCTAATATGTTGTATTATATAAACTCCTAAATTAATAAATGGAAGAATTAAAATTATTATTCAGGCGTTAGGTGACCTCCGATCTACCGCACTTATTTTCACGTTAATTTTATATATAATTTTCAGGAACACCCACTTGGTGGCCGGAATCATTTTTAAGTATGTTCCTTTACTTGCTCATATCTCGTCCATCAGACGGGATGTCTCTTTTGTAAATATATAAAATTATTAAAAAGATCAAAAAAATAATGAATTGGGTTTTATTATAAAACTTTAATAAAGCCCCATTATGTCTCCAAGACATAAATTGGTGGCCCATGAGGGGAAGAATAAAAATTAAAGAAAAATGAAGAAGATGACCACAGCCACGTTGATGATTTGTAGCTGGAAGCTGGTTCACGGGCAGTGAAGCAAAAGTTTCACACCGTGGCGGACTAGTGGTGCATGAAGCACCAGACCGCGCTGACCATCATCCGGGCGAGCACCTGGCAGTACGTACAAAGCGTACCAGGGTGCACAACCTCCACGTGGCGACGGCGCTGGGCAGTACGTCTAAAGCGTACCAAGGTGCATCACGTCGTCATCCACAACGCTGGGCAGTGCGTATTGAAGCGCACCAAAGCGGAAGAAGATCGCGTCGGTCAGCCACGCAAAAGCGTCGCCCCGCGCACCACCTGGCAGTGCGTGTAAACCGCACTGGGGTGTAAGAAGGTCTCACAAGAAGGAGATCATCACGCGTCAGTCACGCAACGTCAAAACGTCGCACCACGCAATATCTACACGTGACGGTCAGCCACGCAGCTAAAGCGTCGCACCGCACACACCACAGGGTCTGAAGACAGGAGTTCAGACCCTGTGTTCTTGTGTGTGTTGTGTGGGAGTTCAGAGGAACTGAAAGGTCACACCTGCATCGATTCGGGAGCAGTCGGCGTATCCAAAGCGCCACCTCGTGCAGCCGTGCAATAAACAGATAAGTGCCTTTCCTTATTTCCTTGCAAAACTTACTCCTTCACACCCACTTATATCCAACCTGCGTCTAAAGTATAGTGAGAAACCTCCACTTGACGAAAGGTTGCCATTTGCCAAACAGTCGCAAATCGTCATAGCATTTTAATAAAAGTTAATTGCTATAATTTTCTTAAATTAATTTATTTAAAAAAGGCTACCTAAAACTGTAGCATATTCAAACATAAAAGTAGATACCTACTAAATATATTAAAAAAAAAAAAAATTGCTAAAAGGTTTATATTACATAATTAATTGCTAATCTAACTAGGTACTAAATATTCAATTCCGAGTACTTAAAATTATCATTTATTGCTTAAATTATTTTAATGTTATATTGCTAAAATTTATAATAACCTAATTACACAACTAAAAATACCTACAATAATTTTAAAAATCTTACATCTAATAAGCCATTTAAATAAATACCTACAAAAAAGTAGACATACATGATAGCAATAACCTAATACTATAATATAATCAAACTGGATTGCTATCCAAAATAACATAGTACTTAAATAATAAAAAATTAAGTTCATTAAATTGCTACCCTACATCCATATAAAAAATAATTTAAAATAAAAAACTAAGTTTTTTTTTGTTCCTTACTACCTTTATATAAAAATAAAATTTATTGCTATTGAATAATATTTATTTACAATCTACTGTTACAATTAAAACAATTAATGTATCATAAAAAAATCTTATAAAATTTAAAATTGTATTGCAACGCTTCGCTTCTGTTATTTTAAAACTTTTACCTACTTTCACTAACAAGTTTCATCGACAATTTCAGCTATAACTTGGCAAAAGTCAAGAAACCCATAGAGGTGCCGAGCTGTATCAAGCTGTGTCGAGCTGTGCCAAGCTGTGTCGAGCTGTGCCAAGCTCAAGTCAACGAATGCAGCTAAAGCGAGGAGCGTGAGCTACATTTACCTTTACTATTTTAATTTCATTTTAACTTTTAATTCAATTGGTTGGCTCAATCATTTGCAATGCCTTTAGAAACAGTAAATATGACTTCGAAAGAGTCTCGTCTACGCGAACTTAATGCGACGCGTAGCTCCTTAACCAACCAAATAAACTTATTTAAACAATACCTAAACATTGTGCAAAGTAAACGAGACTTATGCAATATTAATTTAGCTGAGTTAGCAACTAACACTATTAACTTCGAAAGAAAACTAACAGAATTTGATAATTTGCAAGATGAGATCGAGCTGTTGAATTTCGAAAATCTAGATTTTGAATTAGATGAAAGAGACAAAATAGAAAGTCAAATTATTTTGTATATTGCTACTGCAAAATTATTATTAAAAAATTATAAAGATAAGAATATAAATAGATTTGCATTAGATAATGTGCATGATGTCCCATGCAATAATGAAAATTTTTTTGCATCTCCAAACTATAATCGCGATAACAAAACTAACAACATTAATTCTAACAACTTTAATATTAATAACAATAAAAAAACTAATAACAATAACAAATGTAACAACAGTACTGATAATAACAAAAATAATTCCAGTAACAATTGTAGGAACAATGATAAAACAATAAAAAATAGCAACAATTATAACAATTACAGGTATAATCAAATAAAAGATAATTACCTTATAAGGTACCTAAATAACAATACAATTAACATAAATAGCAATAACATGTATATATATTTTAAACAATTAACAATTAAATCAAATGAACAATTTTATAATAGCCTACTCCAAGTCCTATGTCTTCAGGCATTGCCAAAGTCGCTGCCATAACTGAAGACAAAGATCTGATAATTTTATCAAAGAAAAATGATAATAATAAAAAAATAATTTTATCTACAGTTTTACTTAAGGATAATAAAAGAGAAAATAATAAAAGAAAAAGGATTCGCGCCCTATTAAATTGTGGCATGCGGAACACTATAAACTACATTTCTAAAAATAGAATAAGATGTAAATATTTCTTAATTTTTAAATATATGAAATATAATATTAATAAAAAGGAAAAATTATTCTATAACTATAAGAAAATTCGAAAAAAAAATATACCTTCAAGTTCTTGTAAGTTAAATTAATAAATACAAGTAACTTACAATGTTAGGTATTTAAGATTAAATAATAATAATATATTATATTTTAAGTGTCACCTAAAGTGAATCACACTAACTACCTAGTAATAAGGAAAGAAAAACTTATAGTGAAATAAATATACATAAATAGATAACTAGGTTAATAAATGTTGATTATAGATTAAGTTAACTAATAAATAATAAATCGCTGTAATTAAATCTTGTAAATAATTAAAGTTACAAATTTCGAGACAAATAGTTTCTCGTACTAAATAATAGTACTACCTACGCTTTTCAATGCATGCAATTTCATAAGTATGTAGGTACATAAGCAAAACTATATTACAGCAAGTTTGATAAATAGTCTAAACCTACCTAAATAAATGTAGACATAGATACCTTTAGTGTTTATCTATAATCGTATTAACGATAATTTAATATAATTATAATAGTTATAAGTTGTACAATAGGAATTAAGTATGATTGATTATGTTTACTTCTACATACCTACTTAAAGCTAAACAAAAATGCATCTATACCTACTTAACTTAATATTCAATAAGTGTATACTTTAAATAATATAATTCTAATCCTAAATAAGATAAGAGATAACATAAATAGTAAGTATACCTAGAATAATATCTCAACTATCTACTTTTGTGTAAATACTAACCTATATAAGAAAAAAATATTAAATAAAATAGATTTATAGGCTAAATAAAACAATAAATAGAAATATAAATAAAAGAAAATTACCTACTAGTAATGTATGTACTACCTCTAGGTATTAAAATTAAATACAATAACAAATATATATCCAAATTATGAATACCCTTAATATTACCTACAGAGTTCTTATTGAAAAAATATATATAAAAATAGCTAAGTATAGTCGTATAAAAATGTATAACTAAACTGAAAATAACTACCTATTACTTTTCATCGTAATTTAAAGATAAATTGTAATTAGGTAAATAGCAGGATAAAATAAAGTTTCATAGTCTAATTACACTTGCTTAAATCAGATCAGGTTATAAATTATACCTACTAATCTTGCAATAATGCAATGCCTAATCTGTACCTACACTAGCTGAGCAGATAACTGTTTAGTGTTTGAATATAAAATAATTTGGTTACAATAATTAGTAGCTACAGTAAGTGATAGTCATAGACGTTTATTTGTTTTTTTTTAATAATAATTTGTTTTGCTTATCTCTGTAGGTATCTATAAATATAGGTAATAACTACTTCATTGCATTGGCGCTTCCGGCCAGTCAAATAAATACATGACAAAAACTGAATAGGTACTATTGGTCATGCCTACATAAATATAAGAGCGTAAGAGAGATTCTTAAGGTTTTGCAAATAAAACAAAATTTCTAGTTGTAATAAAAGCTCGCTGCGCTCCTCACTTGCATTTGGGAAGCTGGTCTAAAGACTTAAATATTGTAAAATTCGACTTTATCAAGTGGAGGCGATTCTCAATACCTACTCGCCTCCTTGGATTCCTCACCGATATTCCCTAATGACCTCCTTTCCTTCTCCAGGGCACTGTCTTCGCTACCAACCGATGATGTCACCCAACCTATCACGGAGAAGTCTGAAGATAAAGGTTGAAAGGCAAACCTTTCAACGGGCCGGAAGATGTTTAGGCGCAGGCCTAATATGTTGTATTATATAAACTCCTAAATTAATAAATGAAAGAATTAAAATTATTATTCAGGCGTTAGGTGACCTCCGACCTACCGCACTTATTTTCACGTTAATTTTATATATAATTTTCAGGAACACCCACTTGGTGACCGGAATCATTTTTAAGTATGTTCCTTCACTTGCTCATATCTCGTCCATCAGACGGGATGTCTCTTTTGTAAATATATAAAATTATTAAAAAGATCAAAAAAATAATGAATTGGGTTTTATTATAAAACTTTAATAAAGCCCCATTATGTCTCCAAGACAACAATAAAAAAGGAAGCTACTGTCCAAGTAATATATATTTGGTCACTGAATAAATTTATTATTATAGTAATACAATAAAAAAGGAAGCTACTGTCCAAGTAATATATATTTGGTCACTGAATAAATTTATTATTATAGTAATACAATAAAAAAGGAAGCTACTGTCCAAGTAATATATATTTTGTCATTGAATAAATTTATTATTATAGTAATACAATAAAAAAGGAAGCTACTGTCCAAGTAATATATATTTGGTCACTGAATAAATGTATTATTATAGTAATACAATAAAAAGGAAGCTACTGTCCAAGTATATATATTTGGTCATTGAATAAATTTATTATTATAGTAATACAATAAAAAAGGAAGCTACTGTCCAAATAGTTATAGTTAATATATATTTGGTCACTGAATAAATTTATTATTTTAGTAATACAATAAAAAAGAAAGCTACTGCCCAAATAAGTCAGTCAGTCAGGACAAGCTCTTTTATTTAGACATTACAATCAAGTTTTCTTAAATAGAATATTTAAATATTTTACAATATTGGAAATTAGGTTATTTCCAATATTATAAAATTACAACATTTCGGAATTACATTATTACCTAACCTACGTTAGAAATCCTTACCACAATCTAAATTGAAATTTGTCCCAACACGTGTTTTCTTTTCCACCCTTGGAACGTTTTCATTCTCTACTTATTTATTTAAGCCCCGTAGGCCTGTTTTACTGATTTACAGTAATAAATAGATTATTTTCAAAACAAATAACTTATTTGCCCTAATACAAATTATTATAAAAAAAAACACTTTTTTTTACTACAAAATACCTATATTGAAATATTATTATTCCTGTGTAAAAATTTTGTCGGCAACCCTCGGGCTGCTTTTAATTTTACCGATTTATTTGAGGCCCCCAAAGAGCTCTTTTGTAATTTACAATAAAAACTATATTATTTTTAAAAACTATATTGCACTTTTACTAATTATAAGAAAAACGCAAAAATCCTTACTACTAAACAAATTACAATTTGTCCCAAAACCCGCATGTGAAAAATTTGCGGTAATAAAAACCTCAGGACGCTTTCATTCTCCGCCGATTAATTCAACGTCCATAAGGAGTTAAACATTTCTTTATTTACAGTAATAGATACATTATTTTCAAAACCTATTGTGCACTATTACTAAGTTTACGCTCAGGGCGCTTTTATTTTCCAATGATGTATTTAAGGCCCCCAAAAATCTGTTGCGATCATTTACGGCAATAAACACTATATTTTCAAATCTTATTTTGCACTATTACTAATTTTAATAAAGACCCAAAAATTCTTACAACAAAACAAATTGAAATTTGTCCCAACCTCGGCATGTTAAAATTTTGCCGGCAACCCTCGGGGGCTTTTATTCTCCACTGATTTATTTGAGGCCCCCAAAGAGCTGTTTCGCTGATAGATATTCACTTGTGTGTGGTCGGTATACCAGTCACGTGTGAGGATTGACTTGTACGTGACACTGAATGTGAAATTGTGTTGGAATGGAAGGGAAATGGCCTCTTTATGAGGGACTATTCAATGCATTGTGTCGCGTTTTCTTACAATATATAGTCGTTTGATGGAGGTTTAGTATGGAATTGTATTAAATTTTTTTTTTTTTTTATTCGATGTTATCAAAATAAAAGCATACGTTTTTTTATGATTAGGTTTTGATAATATTTATTTATTTAAAAACTTTATTTCACAAAGGCGGACTTAATGCCACTGGGCATTCTCTGCCAGTTAAACTGTTAGGACAATTTGATAGCTATGTAAGGTAGATCTGCAATGGTGGAAGAACTATAAAAAAAATATCTTGCAAAGAGAATTGTTTTAATATAAAAATTTAACGAAATAGGCTTGTTCCGTTTAGTCCTCATAAATTTGCCCCTAAATATTATTTGTCTGTTTGCCCTAAATAGGTATTCCGTTTCGCCCTCAAAATAGTAGGTTTTTTTTAATCATGATTTGCCTCGAATAAGCAAGTCTCTTTGCCCTGAAACTTAAATATATTGTGAAAAATAAGACCTCATCTTTTAAATAAATTAAATGTGATTCCGCAACAATAGTTTTGTAGCTTTGATTTTAGACTACTTTTTTCAAGAGTAATACTTTTATTATACTACTCTTAACTAATGTAAATAACTACTTAATAAAAATTGTTAAATAACTACTCTAATTATATATAATAAAAGCGTGTTTCCTTCATTCTATAACCTTGAGTCCTTTTAATGATGCATTAATAGGCATCTTAAGCCGGCATAATGGATGAAACCAGCATTTATAATACTATTGTAAATACTGGTTGTATTCATTCTTGGACCTGCATAATTCCATCAGGTGAGTTCTAACACCGTTATTCATAAAAACTTGTTGAACCCTTGAAGAACACTTTAGTTACAGAAGGTTTTGTCACTTTTTTAGTAACAAAAATAAATGTGCGTATAAGAGCAAAACCTATTTTACATAAGTATTTTTCAACGACATAAGTTTTTATTTTCATATATTTACATACATTAATCAGCAGAGTTTAGGACACAAAACCAATGTGAATTGATTTTTTTTATAAATATACATATAATGACTAGCATTCATACTTTACCCAGGGGTGCGATTTTTGAATGTCAGCGATGACTTTCATATCACCACTGAGAAAAATACCACCGATGACTAGGAAATCACTATTTATCAAAAGTCATTGTGGACGACGCGCCTCTTCTTAGTGGACATAAGGACAAATATTTTATTACAAATAAGTTTATTTATAAATTCAAAATATTCCTGTTCCCTTCGACAACTAGGTTGACAGTTGGTGATGGGGGTTGGTGTTCAGCGGTCGAGGAGAACAGGAACTTTCTGGTTTTACATATTATTATTAGTTTAGGTATAGTTATATGTTATAAAGGTATTTATTTGGGTATTTATCATACGAATATATCATTTATTTTACAGTCCGCTTTTCATTCACAACACGGATTTCAAATACCTTCAGTTTTTGAGGTCTGTGTTCTCTACAGTCATATTTTTGAAAGTCATATGTGCGGTAAGGTTCTCGAGTGGCGACCGCGTGCGTGCTGGAGAACGCAGCAGAAGATGGACAAATGACCTGAAAAAGGACGCGGGAAGCAGATGGCTACGGGTAGCGCAGAACCGGTCGTTGTGGCGATACTTGTGTGGAGGCCTATGTCCAGCAGTGGACGCGTGAAAGGGTGGTATGATGATGATGTGCGGTACCAACTTACAAATAATTTCTTATTCCCAAGAGCTACTTGCGTTTTGTTACACGAAGAAAATATTGTTTGATTATTGTTTTATATCTATGCTAAATCATAAAAACCTAATGGTGGAACGTAACTTAACATCTAACATTATCTGTGATGATTATTATCTATCATCGGTGACTATATTTACGAGTGGTAGGAGGCACTCACCAGATTAGATAAAAAAATACGAACTTAAGAAATCTATGACTTTTTGATATTTCAGTAAAAAAATCGCACAATATTGGAATTATTTGAAATGCATGTATTTTGTAAGTCTATTTTTAAATAAAAATTACAAATTACATTTTGCAAAATGTAATTTGTAATTTATATTTTGTATATTTTACCTAAACGTATTCTGTAATTTCTTATACTTGGGGGTCAAAAAGGGGTAAGGATGAGTTTTCCCACATTTCTATATCTCAACAACGACGGTTACTTCAGCAGTAAAATTATGTTAACTTATAGAGACATTTTATTTTAAAAAAAAATTACGTGTCCTTTCTGACATTTTATTTTGTGAAGATATTTTATGAAATAGTTGTTATAGTATATGAAATAGATTTATGATAAGTTCACTATAAATATTTTGCATATAACAAAAAAGAAACGTGGATACTGTGGTAGGTACGGAATTGTGCTTGTAAAAATCTATAAAAAGGTCCGCGGCATCAGTACATAATAAAATAACAACGCACCTGTGCCGTTTGAAATATATACATTTTTTTTTTACTTGGTAATTTAAATAATTCTTGATATGTATTTTGACTTTACCTCACTGCCTACTATACAAGTATATAAATTTAACAAGTAGAAGCCCGTCTAGATTAAAGTGGCAAGGCCGTTATGTAATACAGTAATTCTTTCAATTGTAACAGCTATTGTGTAGCTAAAAGGCACCGTGCAGCTCTGGCTTAAAGTCTTATAAATGCTCGATGAAAAAAGAAATATAAAAGACTTTTATTAGAGTCTACAAAAGCTTTAATGTATTATGTTATATTATTATAATAGAAAATGATTTATTAACCAACTATGAAACTAATTTAAATATTAATTTTATAGTAGGTAAATAAATCTTTATAAATTTTATATAAAAGGGTTAATCTATACTCATATTTTGTAAAGATGTAAAGTTTGTATCTAATAAACCAATTTTCAAAATTCTTTAGTGTTGGATAGCCCATTTATTGAGGAATGCTATAGGTTATATAACATCACGCTACGACCAATAGAAGCGGAGCATCAATGTAAAATGTTGGGAAAACGGGGAAAATTTGTTCCTTTTGAGAGCTTCCGTTGCGTGCGCTGCATAAACGGTTAAAACTGCGCAGAGGAAGTTGCGCGGGTCAGATAGTTCTTGGGATAAAGCTCGCGTAAGTCTTAGTTGGATTCATTGTGTCAACAATTTTTTTTTGTAGTGGCTTGGATTAGTAGTACAAAATAAGATTATATAATGCTGCCAGCTTATTTCACCATGACGACAGACAGTAGTTTCGAATAAATATTTATAAAATAATAAATATCATCGCGGGTGTGTTTTTGGCTCCCGACTTCGATCAAAGGCTCCCGAGAACCGTATAAAGGGCCTCAGGGTACCCAACAGAGGGATTAACCCGTTCTCATATATCTGATGGAATTTAGAGGCAACACCTAACAAGTGTTGAGTTTGTTGCGGTGTTTATGATGGTATAGCCTCGTTGTATAAAGCGGTCACCCATCCCAGGTCCGGCCTTGTTGTCATTCTCTTTACATTGTTATCAGTTGCGCATTAACTTAATCACTCTGCCGGGGGCCAAATTTTTTAAATATTTATTTTACGTATTTGTTTTTTATTAATGTTAACATTAATAATCTTTGAAATTTGTTTTTTTTAGCTTAGTTCTATTTATTTTACCAGGTAGCTGTTTTTTTATATTAGGTAGGTATTAATTAATGTTTTTATGTTAAGTTTTGTTTTGATTAAATAAAAGTAATGATGTAAGTAAACCACAAACCATGTCAGGCACAGAAACCATGTCAGGCACAGAAATCATGTCAGGCACAGAAATCATGTCAGGCACAGAAAAACATGAAAAAGAGGCTTTATATTTATTTATTATTAACTGACTTCAAAAAAGGAGAAGGAAATACGGTTGTCCTATGTGTATTCAGATGCAAAAACCGTCAAGTGACCTAGCCATGTTTCGGTTTTAGTCTGTAGGTTCACCGGGTTTCAGGAGACTACTGCATCGATTTCTTGTCGAGGTGGTAGTCTCCTTTCAGGTTGCGGTTACGAAATGGGTAGTTGAATAGACAATAAGGCAGCGAGTATATTAAAATATACTCGTAATGCAATTCGTCATGGTCGCACCTCATTTTGTAATCGCATCATTTAGCCGGCATAGTGGAAGCGATCAATATTGTTTAAGAACAATTATTGATTGACCCCATTCGTGGATTTTGTAGATCTGCTTATCACCAGGTAGATACAAAGTCATCCAATAAAAAAATTAAAAAAATTGGTTACCTCAGAACTCCGTCATTTCATTTATGTATGGTGCAACCCAGTCATGAACTTTAACTTTAAGTGTTTCTTTGTAGTACATACATATACATATCATCACGGGTGCCTTACGGCGCCCGAGACTGCCTAGACGGCCCCAGGGTACCCAGCGGAGGGGTTTTTAATCCCACCTCGTCGTAGCCGATGGTATGAGTCTACACCGAACAAGTGGCTAGCTCGTCGCGATGTTTTAAATAGACTCAATAACCCATCTATAAATAGTTTCACAAGTTGGTATAGTGAAACCGGGACCGACAGCTTAACGTGCACTCCGATTCCCTATTCTTTGTAGTCGTCAATATAAATCATAATATTATATCTAACGACTAGAATGTAAAAAATAAAATTCCATATCTGAAACTATTTGAAATTCCATAGAAAGTTCTGTTGTCTGATATGGCAACTATTTTGGAGTTCGCTGAAGGATTTGTGGTTTTTGTTTTGATAAATAGTTTTCAGATTAAGTTACCTCGAATTGATTTATGAGAGTACTTGCTTTTCCATGGTTCGCACGCATTAGGTGCAGTTAGTTTTTTTTTAATTTTAATACAATTAAATTATTTATTAGTACACATTGATTATTTAGGGCTGGGTTGTATTATACCTAAAAAAAAGAATATTTATTGTATTATACCTAAAAAAAAGTACATACATCATCACGGGTGCCTTACGGCGCCCGAATCCGCCTAGACAGGGTGCCCAGCGGAGGAGTTTTAATCCCACCTCGTCGTAGCTGATGGTATGAGTCTTCATCGAACAAGGGGCTAGCTCGTCGCGTTGTTTTGAATAGACTCAATAACCCATCTATAAACAGTTTCACATGTTGGTATAGTGAAACTGGGGCCGACTGCTTAATGTGCTCTCCGAGGCACTATAGTGGTGTTGTCAAACAAATGTATATATTTTTTTTAATTAAAAACTCATTTGCACATATCGGGATTCGAACCAGGGACCTAAGGGTTTTTAATTCCAATGTCGGCCAAGTAACACGGCCGCCACGTATATAATAAGTAATAATAGTAATAACATAATAAGTAAAAGTAAAATCATAAAAAAAAGCCTATAGTTTAGATTAGATGTAAAATATATGTACCTACTTCTCTAATAATTATTACAATATATAAAATACAACGTTTGTCTGTCCGTTTATGTACTTTTGAATCGAGAACCACTCATCCGATTTTCGTGATTATTTAAATAAATAATAGTTTTTATAACAATAGATTTGTCTTCTGGCTGCGTTATATTCTTTATAAAAATTTTAACCCGTCACGAAAAAGTATGATTTTTTTCTATAATTTTTAAAATTATAGTCAATTACTACGTTAATTGGGCTCGATTCTGTGCGCAAAGTAAACTTTTTAATATTATCAACTAATAAAATATATCTTTTAAATTGTTGTTCTTATAATTACATCACATTGTGAACAATATGGACGCCTAAACATTTCCCTGAAATGTTTTAGTTTTTGATAAATTACTTCTCTTCAAAATTGTCTCATTTTAGACGTAACCTTCGCCGAGTCTACAGACGATCTCATTTGTCATTCTCCAACGTTTAGAATTTGCTTCAAGCATTCGTACCTAATGCAAATATAAATGGACATAATAATAAATATAAATGACGGAAATGCTTTGTTTTTAGTCTTCTATTCTTATAATAATTCTAAATTAATTTATTTAAAAGATGTGTAATATAATTTGTAAATATCTTATAAATTAATAATTTTACAAAATGGTTCGTTGGAACTTTAGGTGACGGTTATAAATACAAGCTGATTACAAGGATCCCTAAATAATAAAAAAAACTCGTCAACAATTAAATTGATTATATGTGCCTAAATAGGCACACATTTTCTATCACTAAACCCAGAAACCGAATTAAACCCAGAATGTTATTATTTTATTTATATTTTTGTTAAGTTTTTTTTTAATATATTTTATTGATTTGTTTTAGTTTTGTTATTTTAATAGCATATTAGAATAGTTTTGTTATTTTAATAAACAAAACTTATATATATATATATATATATATAATTTTTTTTAATATATTTTATTGATTTACATATATATATCTTCACGGGTGCCTTACGGCGCCCGAGACCGCCTAGACGGCCCCAGGGTAACCAGCGGAGGGGTTTTAATCCCACCTCATCGCAGCCGATGGTAAGAGTCTACACCGAACAAGTGGCTAGCTCGTCGCGATGTTTTGAATAGACCAATAACCCATCTTTAAACAGTTTTACAAGTTGGTATAGTGAAACTGGGACCGACAGCTTAACGTGCTCTCCGAGGCTATAGTAGCGGTGTTGTCAAACAAATGTACATATTTTTTTAAATTAAAAACTCATTGGGATTCGAACCAGGGACTTAAGTGTTTTTAAGTCCCCAACTCGGCCACCACGTATAAGCATTTTTATTTTTGTTAAGTTTTTTTTTTTTTATTAATTGTTTTAGTTTTGTTATTTTAATAGCAGCGTTTGCTAGACTATAGCATTAATAAGATTACAGTCGTGAAAGCAAAGACCTTATAATAGTCTACTCTTTTCAATAACTTCAAGTAACGTCTAATATAAAATTCAACGTCGTATTCTTATATTTATTTTTAAATAAAACTCCTTTATAATATTATTTTTTTCTCAGTAAAAAGTTAATACATAGTCAAAGAGTTCATTTTACTGCCTTACTTCAGTTATTACAGCGTCTTTGTAGTAAATAAAGAAGAAACTCTTAGTAATATTAATTTTCTTATGTAAAAAAATGTATACTACATATTATTTTATTAGTAGATGATGTTTATTTAATTTCAATATTTAAAAAATGTCAAAAAAAGATTCTTCAATCGCTGTTTTTTTTTAATAATAATAATTTAAAATATTTGTTTAAAATTTAAATTTTAAACAAATATTTTAATTTTCCTTTACTGAACATCTACGCAAAATACTAAAAGCACTTCTTGCCCCTCCAAATTTATAGCGATATTCGTTGGAAGAAGAAAGATCTTGCATGTTGGTCTTCAGAAGCATCTATTAATAATTTTCTAATAGGTCGACCGATTTTTTTTGCATTTAGTGACCAAGGCCCAAACGTTTCCAATAAAAATGCTAGAAACTCATAAGATGGAAATGATTTCTGTATTTATCGATTTTCATATTTTGGGTTAATCATTCTGCAGTACCGGAGGATTTAGACATTGTGTCTATATAGCTAGAAACAGGGCCGTCTTAAGTCTATTCAGCGCCGGGGTGCGGGACTCAGCCTGCGCCCTCGTTTTTTTTACAATGCAGCATGCATTTACACACTGCAATATGAAAGGGGTCCTAGTCATCCAAGAAAACACAATACCTACACGTAATTTTGATAATTTATTATATATTGCTCTAAAATACAAAATTAAACTTCGATTACTAATTACATGTATATACTTCAAAAATAAACTAAATTTTTCTTGCTTTTGAGTTGGCAAAGATTTTAATTAAATCAATTATTTTTATATCAATTTTGGATTCTATACTTATAATGGCTATATAAGTATAGAATCCAAAATTGGCTATAAGTTTGTCAGTCTGTCTTGGGTCATGGTTGAGCGAAGATATTTTTTTATTAATTTTAATTTTGAAAAGGATCTTTCACCTTCTGCTACTGTAACAGGCAATGTTAAATATATACGCAGAGCTGTTGAGATATTAGGAAATGAGGAAATTAAATTATTAGAATATACATAGCTTAAAATATCAGTGGGAGTACTTGTTGATGCATTGGGAAAAAATATTGGTAACAATTCTAATTCATTATATAAATCCTCCCCGTCAATATCAAATCTATTTTTAAATGTTAGTTTTTCTTGGAGCCGAGAACACTGAGATTTTTTTTTCATGCATGTCTAATTTAATCATTTAATTTCGTGATAGCAGTATCCAGTAGAAAAAAATAAAAACACATTTTAAATTTATTGGTTGGGTCTAAAATTTTAATGGGCTCATCTGTAGCCCCGTAATCAAAATGTCTCTTTCGGGGACATGGACGAGCAGTTTCTTTAAATTCTGTTTCGCATTCTAATTCTTCAGCAATAAATTTTGCATCAGATAACAATTGCTCAAACGCGCTATCGGTGCGGTATTTCTCCAAATCTTTTTTAACCACATTAATCATTTTCGTAGCTTCTGAAATAATTACGTCCGATTTTTGCAAATTTTTGCTTACAATATTAATCTTTAGTAAAATGTTGTACCATATAACTACTGAACATATAAATCTATAAGACTTTAATTTGGCTATTAATGAACTCGCTATGTATTTTGTGTCGCTGTCATACTTGTTATTTGTAAAAATATAGTATAATGCATCGTAAATTTGAGGCCTATATTTTCCCCCCTCATATTGGCCCCATTATTATATCCTTGGCCTCGCAAATCATCTAATTCAATATCGCATGATTTTAAGAAATCTAACAAATATGTCGCTAACCCTTGTCTGGTAGTATCAGTTACAGGTAAAAAATCTAAAAAAAACCTCAGCGCGTTTTGTCGATGGATTTAAATAAATAAACAAAAACGTAAGTTGTTCTTGGTGTGAAATATCAGGTGTGCAATCTAGAATTACAGAGTAGTATTTACATTGCTTCAGAAGACTAATTATAGTCGTTTTAATTTTTTCAGCAATTATACTAATCAGTTAATTTTGAATGTTATGACCATGCAATGCATGCGATGCTGAGCTCTTTGAATTCGAGCAATGTGTTCTGATAGTGTACTATCAAAATTAGATATACAACTTTAAAAAAATACCATTATTTGGGTCATACAACTTTTCGGTTGTGCCCCTAAATGCTATATTTTGACCTGCCAAAAATTTTATAATTTCGATTATCCTTTCCAAAACTGCCGTCCACCTATTTCTTTCGCGGTCTATTTCAGTTTGATTTACCGAGTCTACTGTTTGCCCTTTCAATAAGTTATTTTTTAGATCCAAATATGTTTTTAAAGTACTTATGTGCCGTAAACTTTTTTCATGTCTTCTATATTTCTCGACAAATGCCCCCAGTCTTTGTAACCAGTGGGGGCATTAAATGCAGTGATATTATTATTAAAAAGCTTACAGTGAAAACAAAAGACAGAATCAGTAGATGTGGAATATACAAGCCAAACTCGATTAATAATTTCGTTGTTTTGTAACTTTTTACTGTAATATGTATCTGAAAACGACCTCATGTTACAATCTGAAGGATAGTTTGTTTTTTTTATCTGAATCGGTCCACTTTCTATTAAAAATAATCTTAAATGATCGGGTATAACTTGCGGCCAGAGAGCAGGATCATTTGCGACATTTTTACAAAATCGTACTGGTTCTGTTGCTGGTTGGTTAAGAATTGGAATTGGTTCCCTTGGAGTAAGCGAGCCAGGCGAGGTACTGGTACTAGTATGTGCCGGAACTTGTAAAATACTCGTAGAAGTTTTCTCTTTCAAGTTGACGATCTCTTCTAACGGTCGGGTGGATGTTGACGAAGATGTACCTAAAAATTAATTTTGCCGCGCGCGTGTTTTAATAAATAAAATTGTTATTGGAGTACTTTAATGAGTAGTAATGCATACCGCATTACTACTCACTCGACAAGCGCCGAAAGCGTAATAAAAGTAAACAAATATTATAATTTTATTGTTTGCGCATACATTTGTCGTAAGTAACAAGTAGGTATATAAAACTGTGCAATGGCGTTAAGTTCAATGAAATATCCAAAAATCAGGGCTCGACAGGCGCCCCCGGGCGCTCCGCGCCCGGGTGCACCGCACCCCTTGCACCCCCTGGTAAAGACGGCCCTGGCTAGAAACTACAGTGTCCACAAAGGTGGCATATAAGTGCTCGACCGCATACCATGGAGTTACAGTCACATCGTCCGTCCTCACCTTCGCCACGGACGATACCTACAGGTTCGAGAGATATACCGGCCAAACCGAGAGATCTTTAAAAAAAATAATGTATTAAAGTGTTCAGTATACCTACGACCTGCGCCAATTCTGCAGGATAATCCATGGCGTCCGGAAGTTGTGGCCCCACAGATGCACTGGTAAGGTCCTCAAAGTTTGCTTATCCAGAAGAGTGCCTAGGGTTAGTGATGGGAAAGCTTCTGACCAAGCGCGTGACCCTTTACATTGAGCTGCTAAAAATACAGATTTGTTTATATTAAAAAGTGTATTAGTAAAACTATTTATATTAATTTTAAGAATCGGTAAGTCCCAAACTTTGAGTAATACTTTTTCTACTGGTAAATCTGAATTACATACATACATACGGCACCCGAGACCGCCTAGACGGCCTCAGGGTACCAGGGGTTTTTAATCCCATCTCGTCGTAGCCGATGGTACGAGTCTATACCGAACTAGAGGCTAGCTCATCGCGATGTTTTGAATAGGCTCAATAACCCACCTATAAACAGTTTTACGAGTTGGTATAGTGAAACCGGGATCGACAGCTTAACGTGCTCTCCGAGGCACTATAGTGGTGTTGTCAAACAAATGTACATTTTTTTTTTATTAAAAACACATTGGGTGGTTGGTAAACCTGGGTTCGAACCAGGGACCTAATTGTTTTTTAAGTCCAAGGTCTAACATTAATTGTTTTTTTTATCATGCTTCATTTAAAAAGCTGATTCCTTTATCCAAAATGGACAGATTTAAAACTTTACCAATGAGTATAGCTTTTGTGGGTTGAATCCAAGAATGCTGAAAGGGCTACGTCTGAACTCCGTCTTACCTTAACCATCTAAACAAATTAGCAAAGTTGCTTGAATTTTTCTTACAATTACGAACTTGATAAAAATAATTAAACTTTGACTAACAGCCAAGTTGTAATATTGGAAGTACGTCTGTATGGGCGTCTAGTCGACCTTTCCATAGCTTTGATAAATGTATATTTAATCTTCTTTTATAACTGCGAAGCTGCCTTTCTCTAGTAGGTAACTTATACATTGAGTGAGCTATCTGAAGAGCTCGCGCTTGGATCTTCATTGAAAATTAAGTTACTGAGTGCACTCGGAAAATGAGTGCAATTTTATATTCACAAATATAAATAAAAATGAATCTTTTCGATACCGCCTAGAGGCCTCAGGGTACCCAGCGGACAAGTTTTAAACCCACCTCGTCGTAGCCGATGGTATGAGTCTATACCGAACAAATGGCTAGTCGCGATGATCGGTATAGTGAAATTGTGACCGACAGTTTAACGTACTCTCCGAGGCGCTATTAGTGGTGCTATTACGCAAATGTATTTTTTTTTAGATTAAAAACTGATTGATACACACCGGGGTTTGAACCAGAGGCTTAAGTGTTTTTGAGTCTAAGGTCTAAACAACAACACTATGTATATATTCGTGATTCATTCATTTTACTGTTCTGTTTGTTTTAACTATTATAAATGTGAAAGTGTTTAAATCTGTGCATTTGTGATCAAATCGGCTTCCTATCCGATATTAATAAAATTCACGTATCATAATATAAATAATAATATGTTGGACAATTTACATTGCTCTGGTCATATGGTAGGCTCCAGGCTTGTACTATGTGTACCTGAAACAACGATATTATATTTTATAAACACCCAGACCATGACAAACTGTACAGAAAAAAAAACCTACTAATATTTTTTTGTCATTAATGGGAAAAAATCCTACTTATTATTATGTATTTTTTTATATTTTGCATATTTGTCAAAGTCTTTCATTAATAGATTGTCATAAATAAATAGAAAATATTTCCAATAAATAAATGATGAATACAAAATACAGAGATATTAGAAAAAAAAATTAACAGTTTAACCATTTTTGTTAAAAATAAATTTTAATGAAAAATCCCTCAAGCAAAATGCTAAAGCAAAGTTCAAAAGCGCAAAATTTTCACTTTTGTTTTACAAATCAATCCAAACCTACTTATTATTATAATTTAGGTTCGAGAATAAAAAGGCGAGTTATACAAATGGAAACCCCAAAAATTTCCTTATTCAGCTTTTAAGCATACAAATCCTCGACATCATCAAAATTCTTTTCAAATATTTACTTAGGACCCGTCTGGGCGGAACCTTATTGTAAAAATATTCAAAACCTTTGATATTATGAATACTTTATCTTTAGTTGATAATCTAAGGATTTTAATATGTGTTTAGGAAGTGATGTCTCTATAACTTCGCTAGACTGACCGGCCGGTTTTGTTATCACCGCCCATACAGATGCAAAAACCGTAAATGATTTGGTTTTATTCTACGGGTTTACCAGTTTTCAGTGGCCTACTGCCTTTTTTATTGTCAAGATAGTAGTCTTCTTTCAGGTAAGGTTACGAAATAAGCAGGTTATTAAGCAGACAAAATGTTTAAGGCGTAGATATGGTTAGTGAGGTTGGTGGTCTCGGTGGCACTCTTGTATGGCAGATAATAAATGGCAGGTCAATGGAATCAGATAACCCAAGGGGTTACAACGCCATACAAATCTGCCTACAAAATATATCCTCAGTAAAATTCTTAAACGTCTGAAAGTAAATTAGTTAATAACACATTTGGTATACATACACATATGGTTTCAAAAACCATATGTGTGTGTAGGTATACCAAATGTGTTCAGTTTAAAATTAACTCTTATTATACTTATGGCCGTAAACACGTGTGAAATGAGTGCGGACGCTAGCTCACGGCAAGACTGGGTCATGGTATGTCAGTGAACATACATACCTACAGATGACGGTTTTTGGCTTGGGTTTCTTTACGTAAGTAATAATAACTCAATGAGCTAACCACCTAGTCTTACATTAGTATATGTAGCGTACGTTTGGTTGGAGGTATTTTATCATAATGACACATTTTACCATTTCACTTTAATAGTTTAATTTACATAACAAGCCAATGAATAATTATCGATGTTATTTTGTTAGTTTTTTGGTCCCCATGCAAATTGGTCATTTTCACATTACTAGTTTGTATGGAGAAGGCATTTTTTTTTCTTTTGCGACACATGGTTCCATGGGAAAAGTTGTTCGATTTAATCAGTAGAGCCTCATATTAACAAATTAACAATATTAACAAAGTCACACTGTATTTAGCAGCCTAACCAAATGCACTCAAAACCTCTTGTTAAAACAAATAAGTATCTGAAAAAAAATACATGAAATAAATAATTTGATTTCATTGATTTGATTTTAGTCGTAATGCAAATTTGTTTTAGTCGCCGCGTATTGGTATTCGCATTATTTAGCCGGCACAATGGGAGCGATCGATGCTGTTAAGCACTTGTGGATTTTGTAGGTCGGCTTACCATCTGGTACACACTCGTACATGTCGTGCTTTCAGTTAAATAATAATAATGTAGGCACAAATATAAAAGGAGGTTGTTTACTAAACTGTATCAAAAATTTATTCAATTTCAGTCTATATTTCGACGACAGAGAAACTATTCATAAATGACGTATAACCCAATGATAGTTTATTATGTACGAATATAACATGTAACCAGTATTGTTGTGAACAATAATGATTACATATTATACTTGTATATAAAAACACTCTAATAGACAACATATTTATTTATTTATATGAACTATATAAAAAAAAAAAAAAAAAAATCTCTTTAGTTTTGTATTTATATAAAAAAAAAATTAAATATCCACTATGTCCCGACTCTGTCCCGGCCCGAAGGTCCCCATAACACTGGCAGCATTACCTCTCTGTACTGCCAGTGATATCCTTTGTTTAAAGAAATATCCGGACCGGGAATCTCCAGTGATCTCATTCAGAAGAGCACATAGTTTTTTGCTGAATTCCTTGGCTTCAGAGCCCCAAACCCCAGTTGTCTCCACAGCAAATGGAACAAATAAATAATCAGAACTATATTAAATGTAATACCCTCAAACATACACACTCACACACCAGTATATCTACATTCATACACAACCATATTTGTAACTGTTTCACACACAGGAATTCACATACTCACAATACATAATTTCACATACCTACCCACTCACCAATGAGATAATAATTGTTAAATTGAAATCGCTGGCCTCTTTTAACACAGGTTTAGTTAACTTAAATGAAGGCTCGTCGAATTGTAGCTACATCTATTGGTAAATAATTTTTTTTTTTATTTTGTATTTTTTGAATATATTTTTTGTATATTTGGAGATAAATTAATATTCGTGTTTTTGAAGAACCTACTTTCACAAATAAATCTATCGAAATCAGTTTTCGTCATTACATTAAATTTAATCCTTGACTATTTATTGCCTAAATATCATATCTGTCGTTTATACCATTATTGATAAATATTAAATTTAATCCTTGACTATTCATTGCCTAAATATCATATCTGTCGTTTATACCATTATTGGTAAATATTAAATTTAATCCTTGACTATTCATTGCCTAAATATCATATCTGTCGTTTATACCATTATTGATAAATATTAAATTTAATCCTTGACTATTCATTGCCTAAATATCATATCTGTCGTTTATGCCATTATTGGTAAATATTAAATTTAATCCTTGACTATTCATTGCCTAATTATCATATCTGTCGTTTATGCCGTTATTGGTAAATATTAAATTGCATGAAAAAAAATACACAGCGTCATAAGCATTGTTTATGGATCTATTAACGAAGCGATTACTACTCGTCGATTGAATTAATGTTATATATAACTAGACGGACACCTTACGGCGCCCGAGACCACCTAGAGGGATTATTCATTCATTCATTATTGTTCTATAGTCTATCTTTTAGATTATTAAATCTAAAAGATATCCGCTATTAAAAAAAAAAAATTGTCTAGATATTTTTAATTTACAATTTTATTATTTTGCTATTATATATAAATAAACCAATAGTCTTGGGGTCAAGTTTCTAACTCGATCGGTTTTCGAGATATCGGTCCGAACAGAAAGACACATGCACTGAATATCTTTTAAGGGTATTCCTTATTTAAAAACGTACGGAAACCTTAAAAGTTTCAAATAGACACAAAAATGTATTTACTTCGTCGTCCAATACAGTAGTCTAGCTTTCTTTAAAGAGCAAATGGAGTCCAATAAATCTGTGAAACGAATGCCTTACAAAGTATTGAATGCAACATGCATGATACACTGAATGAAACATTTCAAAACAGCATTTATGCAACATCGAAATACATTTTAATATAAACATTTTCTTGTTATACATTGTTACTTTGCAAGGTTGTACTTTGGGCTAATATGAGGCTTTACTGGTCAAATCAAAAATCTTTTTTTCCGTGGAATCATGTGTCGCAAATGAAAATTATTTTACAAGTCATTTCTTTTTTAATTTTTTACAAGTTTGTTTTACAGTTGTTTATATTAGTAAATATTAAGCTTCATATAATTATTAATTAGCCCAAAGTACAACCTTTCAAGGCCACCGTTCACATGGCCTTATTTTTTCTAAAATCGAGACGAACTAGCCACTTGTTCGGTGTAGACTCATACCATCGGCTACGACGAGGTGGGATTTAAACCCCTCCGCTGGGTACCCTGGGACCGTCTAGGCGGTCTCGGGCGCCGTAATGCACCCGTGATGATATGTATGTATGTATAATAGGTATCTATTACAATAGCTTTTTTTTGTTTTAAAACAAACACACTTACGAAGTTGCGAGCTAGTTTTTAGTAAGATTCTTGCAATGGGAAATTCTTGGATGCTGAGACTCGAACCCACGATCCTCGCTTTCGAATCTATTCTATAGTTGATATTCTATTTTCATTTAATTATTTATTACAAAAATGATTTATCTTAGACGAAAAGTTCATTACAAAAGTTTACTTATGAATAAAGTAAATTGATAAAGTTTTTTACTGCCCGTTCCTTACTACTTGTACCTTATTCCTTGACGGATGTTTTTGTTCAGGTTGTATTATTCACTTGCAAGATATCATGACCAATAAAGCGCTTTCATTAAGCCTAAAATCGACAGGGGATTTATTTAATAAGTTTTTTTTTTTTTTTTTTATGAGAGCTCGGCATGTGACCCCACATCTACCTGATGGAAAGCAGTATGAAGGTCGAAGAACAAATGCAACCAACAATTACGATATACGTAACCGTTGATTGCACCTATTATGCCGGCTTAAGATGCCTATACACGCTTCGTTTAAAGGACTCGAGATTATAGGAAGAAGGTAGAGACGCGAGCAGGTAGAGCATTCCACATTTTAATAGTGCGAGTTACTGTAAACGAGAGAGATAATGTTCTTAGCTATCCATGGCTTCACCGTGCGGGTGCCGGGTCCATTGCGTGGTTGAAAGGCAGGGGAATGAACTGCAGCGTTCCCGGACTTGAGATCGCGAAGTAAGTTTAAAGGCCTTTTGAACTCTCACCTGCACTGTGTTCACTACCCTCTCTACTCAACCAAATACTATATGATCCTGTTAGCGCCATCTTGGAAACACGCTCCATAAAAGTTCCGATGGCTGATCTCGGAAGGCCAAGATTCTTCAATAGACGGTGCAATGACTTTGCTGGAATTCCTCTTGCACCACTTCCACTGCATAAAGTTGAGTTTTAAATCCGTTTCTAGTAATTTCGTTTGTGAGATCAAAATATTTGTTGGACTTGATGTTGTGGTCCTTAGGTATGTTTGTTTCCCACATTAAGCTTAAAATATGTAAACTAACTCTCTAATATGTGTTCTTTTATCATCTTGTGTATCGACTCCATGTAGTTGGTGCAGTATAATAATAATTATTATTATAATAATAATTTGTATCCGGAGGTCGTGGGTTTAATTCCCAGTCATAGCTAAAAATTATTAAGAAATCGATGCAATAGTCTCCAGAAAACCGGTGAACCCACAGACTAAAACCGAAACATGACTTGACGGTTTTTGCATCTATATAGGCAGTGGTAACGAAACCGGTCGGTCGGCCTAACGGAGATAATATCTTCCTCCCACCTAGAGGTACGCCTAATAAAGATAGAGAACTAAAAAATAAATAATTACATACACTTAAACAATATAAACCGAATATTTTGGGGAAGATCCAATTAAATATTTATTTATTCAAATAAAAAGGCAAAGTGAAAAATCATTGCATATATTTTATTGTGTCAAAGCAATTTAAAAATAAACTTAATGGTGCCATTGTTGTTTAACCAGGTTTCCAGTTTGTTTTCGCTTCATACATTTTCCGATTCATGAATTTTTTTTTGCATGCTCGAAAACCTTTTTTATTTTCGCCTTTATTTATGTCTGTTCATTCGTCCGATTTGAAGTCATCAATGCTGAAAAATGTTCATGATTTTTATATAAAATTATTAAATACGATTGGTGAGTTAAATGATACATTAATGTAAATAAAAAAAACACCATCACGGGTGCCTATTTGGCACTCGAGAACCGTTTAAACGGCCTCACGGTACCCAATGGACGGTTTAATCCGTCCTTATTTCGCTGATGGTAATCGGAGGCAACATCTAACAAGTGGCGAGCTTGTTGCGGTTTTTATGATGAAATAGCTTAGTTGTATAAAGCACCCATCCCAGCTCCGGCCTAGTTGAAATCTGCTTAACCTTGTTATCAGTTGCACAGTGACTTAACCACTAGGCTGGGGCCGCTTTTATAATTTATTAATATAAATAAATATACCTACTTATTCAATTTTCCTTTTATGTGGAGGAGTTGTTTAGACCTTAGGACCTTACCTAGGTTTTAGACTTTTCTCTATATTATTATGTATTTATTTTGGATAGCTTACATTAGTTGTTATTATTTTTTAACTCCAATTTGACAATAAATAAATTGCTTCCTCTTATTTTTGCTAAATATTATAAGTGGTCCAAATTCTTTCTTCTTAAATTAATTTACTTCAATCGAATCGTTATAAAAATAACTAAAAATAGCGTAACGTGCTATGGAGAGGGCTATGTTTGGAGTCTCTCTGCGAGATCGAATCAGAAGTAGACGAACCAAAGTTACCAATATAGCCTAGAGAATCAGCAATGGCAATGCACATAGCACGCAGAACTGGTGACCGATGGGGTCGTAAAAAGTTCTCGAATGGAGACCACGCGGTCTCCATTCGAGAACTTTACGACCCGTAAACGTTACGGTGCGGACCGGCAAGCGTAGTATAGGACGTCCACCAACAAGGAGGACCGATGACCTAATTAAGACCGCAGGAACTCGCTGGAAGCAAGCCCCTTTTCTGTCGTAAACGTTACGGTGCGTACCGGCAAGCGTAGTGTAGGACGTCCACCAACAAGGAGGACCGATGACCTAATTAAGACCGCAGGAACTCGCTGGAAGCAAGCCCCTTTTCTGTCGTAAACGTTACGGTGCGTACCGGCAAGCGTAGTGTAGGACGTCCACCAACAAGGAGGACCGATGACCTAATTAAGACCGCAGGAACTCGCTGGAAGCAAGCCCCTTTTCTGTCTTTTGGTAATCTATAGGAGAGTATTATGTCCAGCAGTGGATGTCCTACGGCTGATTATGATGATGATAATGATGAATCTAATAGTATTCGTATCATAATATAATGACACATCTTTTTTTTTACAATTTTCTATGGGCGATAGGTTAGGGTACGTTGCGATTGAACTAAAGTTAATTAATGAGAATTAAGGCCCTGTATGGCATTTTTTATAAAATTATATATTCATTATATAAAAAAACTAAGTAGTTATTGATAATATCAGTCGTTGCTAACCAACTCGGCATAAAATTAAATGTTGTACCTAACACAACAAAAGTTAAAACATTGAAAAGGCGAAAATAAATACGAAATGAATGAACGTTACGTACTTGTTTTAAAAAATAAATAATTCACGAGCGTTCGTGTTTATTTTGTGAAATAGAGGGCCGGTTTAATTTACTCAACGCGTTCAATAACTGATATTAAGTACTTAAACAAACAGAATCGATATAGGCTTTGATGATAGGGTCAAGAAACTGATCACCGTAGAGAGCTTAGTGAAAACACGAGCGTGATTATATTATGACTAATTAATCAGGGATTTTAAAGGCAATGAATAGTTAGATCTAAATTTAGTCCAATAGATTTTTATTTATCTGATCTTGGGTTTGATTGCTACGCTAAATGTGTTGTGTTTGGATGTTTTCTTATGTCGCATGTTACGGAAGCGAGATACAAATAGATGTAGGAATGGAGAATGTAAGGGATTAGTTGGACAAATAAAGACAACTAAAGAACTATTGATTCGAATAGGAAAAAATAAAAGGAGTAAGATTTGGACATCTTATTATGGCATGATATCTAAACAAGGATTATTATAGAACAAGAGATAAAATAGAAAAGAGAAAGAAGAAGAAAGAGATAAAATTCTTTTCGTTCTTCTTCTTTCTCTTTTTCCTTTTATCTCTTGTTCCGTAATAATCCGTGTTTAGATATCATGCCATAATAAGGTTGCGTATGTTGTGTAGCTATGGATGTGTATGATGTTCACCAACAAGGATTGTTTATTTTCATAGCTTAGCTTAACACTGGTGGAAAGGGATTCAAAGGAGCTGCGTTTTTTCAGAGGTATGCGTGCTAAGGATCTGAGTTCAGAGTATGTGATATGCGAGTGGTAGTAGCTATCGGGTTACTTTTTCAGCAGATATATGCTAACAGGCTAATTTTTCAGCAGAGATATGCTATGTTACGTTGTTATGAATGTGTGCGACATCGTTTTCATTGCTCTACCTATTCACTTATATTCACTATCTTCGGTATACCGCTTAACATTAATGGAATGAATGAATGAATGAATGAATGAATGAATGAATGAATCTTTATTTGCATAATTCAGAGTTTACAAGTTGTTAAAAAATATATGTATACAGTTTCATCAGAATTTACCCATGAGGCGTGCAAAATCATTAATAAATATCGATGTAAGGAGAAAAACATTAAATTACAAATATAAACTACAATCCCAATTACAAAAATAAAAATGTCAAATAACACATAGATAAAATGACAGCAAGACAGTATGAAAACACAATAGGTATATTGAAATTATTATCATTATAATACCTATATCATATAAAAACCTTTTAAAATGTTAACAAATTTAGATCATTGCATGCATGGAAACAGTTACTTCGTATAGTTTCGTAGCTTTGCTTTGACCTCCACACAGCATAGCTCCATAGCATATCTCTGGAGAAAAAGCACCCTTACGGGCTTGATGGCCTCGGTTATGGATAACCGAGGCCATCAAGCCCGTAAGGGGTATTTTGTTTCCACCTCGTCGAAAACAATGCTATTTTGAGACTTCACCATACGAGTGACAAGCTAGTCGCGGCGTATATACAGAGGTATTAACAGTTTTACAAGTTGCTATAGCAAAACTGGAATCGACTGTTTTACAACTGCGCTCCGAGCCACTATATTGGTATTACAGATGTAAAAAAAAAAAGAAATTAATAATCTCACAGGTTTGAACTGGTGACTTGTATTCCGCCTATCTATTGGTTTGAGTAGGCATGTGGAAGGAGAGCATCCATATTCAAAAGTATTGAAACGCTACTCAATTTGCATAGCTTTGTAAAGTAAAAATAAACTACGACTAACAAGCTTTTCCTGTTTGGTTTAGACCGAGTTTCAGGTTTCCAAAAAAAACTGTTTTAGAACAATATGAGTCAGTTTATTCGCATGAAATTGTATTAATACGTCGGGAATTATTGCATTATTTTAGAATATGGATCTTAGAAATATACCTTAAATATGAGCCAAAATATCATCATAATTAGCCGTAGGATAAGCCTCTTTTATAGATTTCCAAAAGGACCAGTTGGAAGTGGCTTAAATCCAGCGAGTTCCTACGGTCTTAATAAGGTCGTCGGTCCACGTTGTGAGTGGACGTTCTACGCTGCGCTTGCCGGCGCGTGGTCTCCATTCGAGAAATTTACGCCCCCATCGGCCAGTTCTACGTGCTGTGTGCCCAGTCCACTGCCAAATATAATAAAATAATATGTAGGATATTTCACAAACACCTATTTCCCTTGTCACAACCTCTTGGCTCTATCTATACTAAATACAATGATATTTTATATTTGAGATAACTTACGGCTAACAATTATAACAATTATTTATAAAAAAATAACAATACAAACCATCAATAAGTTATCACAAATATTTTTTACAAATATTTTGTCCTTATTACAAAAATTACAAAAGAAAAAGGTACTCAAATCAAATCAAATCAAATATCATTTATCATGTAAATCTTTACAGATATTTATGAATAGTCAAAAAAAAAAAAGTTTTAACAATAAGGTCTAGAGAGCGTTTGGTTAGGCTGCTATTATAGATTAATTAATGCTTTTATTTATGACACCATAAATAAAAGTATTAAAAAAACCAACCAAACGAACGCACACTACATAACCAACTAGTGTAAGACTAGGTGGTTATATAAAACCTACATGATTAAGTTTTTTATTTTAATTATGTTAGATTTCAACAATATATTGTGAATACATATTCTATTTAATAAACCCAGAACATAAAGAACTAAACAGAACAACGTACAATTGATTTTTCCCTGGTCGGGAATCGAACTCACGACCTCCGGATACAAGTAAAGTAACGACAAAGGTGCAACCACTATTCTATGGAAGTGGTCAATGTAAATGTTAATTTGTTATCTGAACAGTGAGATGAAGTTGGCAGGAAAGAGTAATTTAACTGCGCAAATTTATTAACAAAATGATGGACTTTGTAATACTTTATAGGAGATAAATAGAATAAGAGAGATTTACGGACTTATAAACATTAGCCAGTGACCCGACCCGAATGTTTAAAAGTTTCGTAGGCTTAGTTTTCTCTACTGCTAGCAGGCTAGCAGGGTCTTTTAGAGGAGTGGGTAGATACTCTTGACATCGACGCTGAGGGTCTGCTACTGTGTCTGGGGTAGGGTCTGGCTTCTCCAGTCCACGGTCAAACAAAAGATAATAGGTAGTAACTCTCTACGGAAACCAGGAACCCTGAAATGCTAGTTCAGCATCAATCTGCTGATGTGGAATCTGACTTTTGTTTACCGTTATCTCTGGTAATCATAGTAAAAGCCTATATGTCTAAACTTCGTTAGGCGGACCGACCGGCTTTGTTAGCACCGTCAATACAGGTACAAAAACCGAAAAGTGACCCAGTCATGTTTCGGGTTTAGTTTATGGGTTCACCGATTTTTAGGAGACTATTGCATCGATATCTTGTTGAACAGGGTGCGGTTGTGAAACGGGCATTTAATGCGACGATAAAGCAGTGCGAGACTATTAAAGTGGACTCGTAATTCGTCTTTGATGCCGCCCATTTCGTAGCCGCATTATTCAACTGGCATAATGAGAACGATCATGTTGTTAAACAGCAATGTATTAATCAACCGTAATCGTGGATTATGTAGATCAGCTTTCCATCAGGTAGATACAAAGTCACATGCCGTGCTCCAGTAAAAAAAAACTCGTTAATACTATTATTGTTCTTAAAACCTTCAACATTTATATTATACAATATTATTTAGATTACATTACATTAAAATACCTAAATTTAAAAAATGAATTTTTATTTGTCCCATTTGCTGTGGAGACAACTGGAGTCTGGGGCTCTGAGGCTCAGTCTTTCGCAAAGAAACTGAGTACTCTTTTAAATGAGACTTCTGGCGACCCCCGCTCCGGATACTTTTTTAAACAACGCATCTCACTGGCAGTTCAAAGAGGCAATGCTGCCAGTGTTATGGGTACCTTCGGAGTGGGCCAGAGCCTGGATTTAGTGGACGTGTAATGTTTTTTTTTTTTTTTTGTTAGGTATTATATTGATAGGGTTTTTTTTTTTTTCTCTTTATATTTTACTATATTTAATTTGTTTTTTAGGTTGTTTACATTATTATTTATTATACATTAGTATTTCAATGACTTGAAATACTATTCAAATATTCCTTTGAGAAATTAATTTGAGAGTATCGTCGATGCACCAATACTGAATTGAATCGTAAAGATGGAATTCTGACGACTTCGTTGATGTTGAACATTTTAATCAGACCATCCTTTGATCAGTTTTTGATCAGACGTTCCATTTTTAAACTTGTAGGTTAGTAACTAAATTGAAAGATTTTTCTGTAGTACCAAAATTTTTATAGATTTGTTTTTTTAAATTGGATTTTTAAATGAGCATGAGCAGTAAAAATAAAATAATAATCATCACGGGTGGGTGTTCTTAGGGCTGCCCAAAACCACCAAGATGGCCTCAGGGTAGAGATGGATTCTGACTCTAGAGCAAACATGACATGGGAAGGTTATACAAGGTGACTTTGAAAAGATGTACTTTGGGCTAATATGAGATTCTGCGGATCAAATCGAACAACTTTTCCCATGGAACTATGTGTCGCAAATGAAAAAAAAATGCCCTCTCCATACAAACTAGTGTTAAAATGACCAATTTGGATAAGGAAGCCAAAAGTTTTTTTCATTTGCGACATCAGCCATTGAAATTCACCTTGTATAGACTCGGTAAAATAAAATTAATATAAATAAAATTATATAATATAATGTCAAATTCAAAGTCAAAAATATTTATTTCATGTAAACCTTTACAGGTATTTATGCATAGGTGTACCATCACTTGCCTTACGGGCAGTAGGATACATCAATTTTTCGGTCTACCCTGATGTAATGTGAAGCCAGCCCTTGACTTTAATTGTCACGTATAAAAAGTTTGACAAGTTGGTATATTATTCTGTTGGTTCACGGTTTTCCGGAGACTACTGCATCAATTTCTTGTCGAGGGTCTCATTTCGTGTTACGGTTACGAAACGGGAGATTGATTTGATGATAAAGCAGCGAGGATATTAAAACAGACTCTTATTGCAAATACGTCCATGTCGCCGCCCATTTCGTAACGGCATAATATTGCCGGCATAGTGGGAGCGATCATTATTGTTAAACAATTATCTATTGATGGACCCCATTCATGGACTTCGTAGGTATTAGCATCGGGTAGATGCAAAGTCACATACCGTGCTCCATTAAAAAAAAGAAAGGTTAAAAATATTATTATGCAATTTTGTATATAAAATAACGGAACACTTCGCGATTGCTTATTCTCAGTCTGTCACAATTTTTGTTTACTCATCCACCAGTGTGGAATGGCAAGGATCATACAATCATAATTTTAGTGACTGTTATACCTGTAATTTGAACCTATTTATAATAGTTTAAACGACTACAATTTCTGGTGCAACTGGCTTGCGTTGATCCAAGGCCAATCCTTAATAGTTTGCGGAAAGCCAGCACCTTGTAAGTGACACAAATTTCACCGGGTCAGCTAGGAATAAATAAAAAACTAAAGCTTAATCTTAACTTAATTCCCAAAAAGCTCAATATCCTTTAAATAGAAGAACAATGAATGTTTAATCGCTCGGAGCGGTTGGCCCCAGATTTACATTGGTAATGTAAGGTCAGGGTTTTATTATCGTTTTTCCTAAAGCGCCGTTCTACAGTGGAAGGCAAAGCAAAATAAACATCCACGCACTCTACTCCTTTGTAATAAGATTCATATCACGTTGGATATGGGTAACAAAATGCCGTCCACCGTACACAACCCGCAGGAATTCAGTGTTGCGTAGATTTATTGTGCCTTTTTTATGCCTCCTACCAGCACACGGTACCTTTCAATTTTGAAATATTAAACAGAATTGGAATTTCGGTTTATTAAGCATGGGTGGATTTTGGTTTTCGCTGCTATTTCATTTTCGTATTGGAAGTCTGAGCATTACGCATGATCCGTCACGGGAGATTATACTGCTTTAGGGTACCCAGCGCAGGGGTTTTGTTAACATTTCATCATATCTAATGGAATTCCGAGTCTATGAAGTGGCAAACTTAGCGCGTTATTTGTTAAAAATCCATCAATAAATTGGTTTACAATTTGATATAGTGAAACTAGGACCGAAAGCTTAACTTACTTTCTGATGAAACTAAAAGGTTAGCTGGTAAAAAATATCTAAGGCATTAACACATACATACATATCATCACGGGTGCCTTACAGCGCCCGAGACCGCCTAGACGGCCCCAGGGTACCCAGCGAAGGAGTTTTAATCCCACCTCGTCGCCGTCACCTCGAGAGGGGACAGCGTACCCAGTGGCATGCAGTTCATATAAGCCAAAAAGCCATGTAACCCTAAAATATAGGATATAAATAATCTAGTGCCTAATTATTATTTATAAATATATTAAAAAAAAAAAAAAAATGATTAACCACTACATTATTTATACTCCATATTCTGGGGTATTTGTGGCTTTTTGGCTTATATGGACCACACGCCACTGAACGTATCCATAGTCCAAACTGTCAACTGTCAAAATCCATACATTTTGGGTGAGGTGTCACGACATATTTCCGATATAAAATGTCAAATTTTATTTCACACGAGGTTGATACATAATTGATTTAGAAGAATCAGGCCCCTGTAACTTATCTAAGGCCCCTGGACTAAACTAGACGGAGTAGAACTATATCGTTATTACTGGTTCCTGAACACAGGGTAACTTAATATAGGAACCAGGGATAAAAACGTACATTATTATGTGTATTTTTTTTATATTTTTTTTATTTATATACGTGGTGGCCGAGTTGGTTAGACCTTGGACTTAAAAAACACTTAGGTCCCTGGTTCGAATCCCGGTGTGTACCAATGAGTTTTTAATTTAAAAATGTGTGTACATTTGTTTCTCAAGTTCCTCGGAGAGCACGTTACGCTGTCAGTCCCGGTTTCACTATACCAACTTGTGAAACAGTTTCGATATAGGTTATTGAGATGATTAGTGTAAAAATTAGTAGGTTTGTATTTGTTTTGCGGAAACTAGTTACAGTTAGTAGTATCAACACAGCTGTGATGGCGTATCATGGATACGTGGCATCCATGATCCGATATGGTATAATATACTGGGGTAATTCGACCAATAAAGAATTTATATTCAAAATTCAAAAGAAATGTGTACGAGCCATTTGTGGACTGAAACCGACGGACAGTTGCAAATCATACTTTAAAAATTTGAGAATACTCACAGTACCTTGCATCTATTTATATGAAATTGCGAACTTTGTAAGAAATAATCCAGATTTGTTTCCACTGAACTCTGAAAAGCGTATACGTACTCTACGATATGACAATAATTTAAGTGCACCAATGTCGAGGACTACTTTTATGCATAAAAGTGTTTTGTGTATGGCTCCAAAAATTTATAATAAATTGGGTAAAGATTTTAAACTTCTGCCCAATACACATTTAAAAAAAAGGTTATCTGAATTGTTACTGGATAAATGTTACTAATCAGTGCAGGACTTCTTGTCGGATAGATCAATACCATGATAAGATGATGTGCCACGTATACTTGGATTTATAATTGTTTGTGTGTCACCGTAAAATAATTTGTTTGCAGTGTGTGTGTCTGTTATTGTACCCTATTATATGTTATATAACCACTGAAATATTTATACGCCTACGGGCAGGGCATAGAGAACTACGAGTATTAAGGGAAGCTAACAATTTTTATATTTCCTAAATATATTTTTAAAAAACTAACAATAATTGTATAACACCTCCGTAGACGTTTTCGGTGTTGTATCCGGAGGTCGTGGGTTCGATTTCCACCCATGGCAAAAAAATAATAGTATGTTTTTCTGTATAGTTTGTCATGGTCTGGGTGTTTATAAAATATAATATGAATTATATCATTGTTTTTGGTGCACATAGTGCAAGCCTACAGCTTAGCTGTGACCAGAGCAGTATGTGTAAATTATCCTATTTTTTTTTATTTTAAAATACTTTATTGCACAAAATTACAAAATAAAATTGTACATAGGCGAACTTAATGCCTTAGGCATTTTCTACCAGCTAACCTTTGAGAGAGTGGAAGATTATGCATAGGGTGCAAAAGCAAATAAATAACAATTTAAAAGACATATAGCGAATAGTATATAAACTACTTAAATATTACATGTAAATACTTAAACATACACTTAATACATAATATACTACTTATATAAATCATACAATACCTACATATTCTTATTATTATATCTAACTGATACGAAGCAAATTGCGAATAGTTTTAATAATAATGTAATTTACTAAACAGCAGGGATTATATATAAAAATTATAATAATGAATATGACTTTTTTTTTTATTCAGAGTATTTGTACTTTAAATTGTTTTATTACTTACATAAATATTACCTATTAAACGTTCGTTATAAACTTCTCTAAAGAACAAATCTAGAAACGTCAATATTTACAGAGTAGTTAAACAGATTAATTTATATGTCGGCACCCAGAAATAATAGACGAGAATCAAGTTATTTGAGAATGGGTTTGCGTGCATTGAGATAAATTCCTTATAGAGTGCTAAAAAAATGTCCTTGAAAAGAAAAAATAAGTTAAAGGATTTTTTTGAATTTGACACATTATAAAGTTATTACACCAGAAAGAATTATTTAGAAACGATTTTTTACCAATACAATAAAAAGTTACGTATAGCATAGCTAGGTGATACAGTACGTTATAAATCAACCAGGCTAGAGTCGCTCTCGCGTCAAATCTAGTTCGCTCTCTCTTTCTTCACAGGTGAAGAAAAATGGCGACTTAGCGCCAACGCGGCGGTCAGTTATTACCTACATTGTTCGGAAAAATAATTGAATTATACTAAATAATCTTGGATACTGTATTTTATTTACTTTACACTTCCGAAACACATACGATAGCATTTTGATAAGGACACAGATATCTACGGTGCGGAACGCCCATGAAGCGCTAGAAGCAGACTAATTACAAGACCTCCCAATTGGGAGGTATTTGATCCTTCACGACGCTCGCGCTTATAACTTAACTGCTTTTATTTTTAGTAATATCATTGCTCCGTGGACTAATGTTAGCACTTTTGGCGTTATATCTGTGTTCCATGCCCAATCATGTCAAATAAATATTACTACGTTTTTTGTATAGTTTGGCATGGTCTGGGTGTTTATAAAATATAATATGTATTATAGCGTTGTTTCTAATACACATACTAGCAGCTCGTAGAAGCCTAGAGCTATTAGAGCAGGGCCCTAATGCTGGCGTATATGACTAACATCTGTTCGATATATTCGAGTAAAAAGTGACATATCTACAATGAAAACATTCAGTTTCATTGGAATGCATCGAGCCGACATGCATGTCGAAAGCGCGAGCATTGTCCCCAGGGCGATATGTGTACGTAATGTTCTAATGTCCCAAAGGTTTGACTGTTAGATAATGCCCAACGGCATTAAGTCCACCTTTGTATTATACAATAAAGTTTCATAAATAAATAATGCCTTTCATATTATTATTATTAATATAAGCAAACAGTTGTTACTACTAAAATCGAAAAGGAGTAAGGTCGAAATTTGATTAAAAAAAACTTTTGGTAGCACCTCTAGATATTAGATAACAACCTCATTGATTTGCACGTATCAAACCGTCTGGTTAGATGAAGGCGCCTAAGGCTTCCCAATTTGCGCCTTTTGCAAATGTCTGACAAGGCCTTTCTTGTAGGTGCGAGGGTAAATTTTGCATATGGCACATACATTTGAATAATGTGGATGAAGTGACTAAACCGGGATAAGTTTAATATTAGAATTATAGTGGTTTATTGTTATGATAGAATTATATTTTATGTAGGTTTAAGGTTTACTTAAGATAAACTTAACTCAGGAGTAGAAAACACTTACGAAAAGTTCACGTAATAGGAGCTAAGTTGAATTCAATAATTTTAGTATTAAAAAAACATTGATTAATATGTAGTTTTGTTTCCATTTTCTAACTAGCTGACCCAGTAAACTTCGTATCACCTCCTAGTTGATTCAGCAAATTTTCAACGACTGGCCTTATGATAAGGTCATCGCAAGCTAGTCGTACTGGAAATTGTAGTCGCTTAAACTAAAAATAAAAGTAACAAATGACAGATATAACCATGAAGGTAAAAACCGTGCCCATCCGCGCGCCCCTACTGGAGTAAGCATCATTCAATTTGCAGGGTGCCGCGCGAGTGACAAATTTGTCACTCACACACACCTTTACATTTTTTACATCCTCAGTCTGATTTGTGCGTTCGACGGAGAAAGTCGAAAAGAGCTCCGCTTTTATTGTCGGAAAAATGGTTAATTGTGCATTAAAGCTGTGTAGAAACTACTATTAAAAAAAAGTACCTAGTGTCACGTTTTTCAAGTATGTATTTAACATGTTTTTCTTATATTAAACCCTAATAAAAAATTATAAAACCCATAATTAAATTATCAAAATCTAACGTCGTAACTATGGTAACTGTCAAACTATGTGCATCAGTTAAAAGTTGAAGAACTAGTGATGTGTTTTTATTTTTAATGAAAATTTCGATACTTTAAAATAATTTATAATCTTTTCAATTTAATTTAATCAAAAGGTATGGCGACAACAGAAGCGTCCAACGAGGTTTGTCAGTTACTATTTAGTAATGTGATTTTATAGTTGATATACTCGATTTTTGTAAATACTTTCATGGTTATGAGATATTATACAATTATTGTTTTTTTTATATAATACTAATTATATTTTCTATACATGATACAGTTTCCCGAAAGATCCGGCATTAAAACGTAAATGGGTAGAGGCAATTAAAAGAGAAGAAAATTGATAACCAACAAGAATACCCGTATGTTCAGTACATTTTGACGAATCAAGCTACGATTTAATTGTTTTTCGCCTTTTGTAGTTTGAGTATAACTTCCTCTTGGAGGTCGGTCAAAAATGTTGAGATTGCGTTTAGTAGGTACATGTAGTTAGTTGTGCATGTGTTTTAATTTAATAAAGTATTTTAACTTATTGTTATATTATTATATACCTACATTTTTTAAATCCACTAGTATTATAAATGCGAAAGTGTCTATCAGGGTGGATTTGAAAGGATGTACTTTGGGCTAATATGAGGTTCTGCTGATAAAATCTAACAATTTTTTCTATGGAACCATATTTCGCAAATGAAAAAAAAAAGTTCTTCCCCATACAAATTGGTCATTTTAACGTTACTAGTTTGTATGGAGAAGGCCATTTTTTTTTCTTTTGTGATACATGGTTCCATGGGAAAGTTGTTTGATTTGATCATATTAGCCCAAAGTATATTTTTCAAAGTTATTGAGTCTATTCAAAACATCGCGACGAGCTAGCCACTTGTTCGGTGTAGACTCATACCATCGGCTACGACGAGGTGGGATTAAAACCCCTCCGCTGGTTACCTTGATGATATGTGTGTGTATTACAATTGTATATCGATAAATAATTATTAATCTTTGATGATCTCTATAAATCCCAAAATATTTGGTTTATATCGATAAGTAATAATATTTGTTGTCGGTGGCAACACTATCGAAACTATTAAGTATGCAATTAAATATTTAGCTTTTTATAATAAAAAAACAATACACTTCAAAGACACGCGCACACATTCGTGTTTGCTTGTATCTCTTTTTTTCTCAAGCAGTTTTTTAAGTGTCAGAAGCGTTGAGGTGCCATTTGAAGCCACACCTTTTTCCCCGTTCTTCATTTGTTCGACTCAGAAATAGGCGACACCGGTATCGTACTATTATAAAACAATTTATGTATCATGCTTACTCCATTGGCGCTGGGCGCGTTTTTTTAGCTTCATGGATATAACAGTCATTAAAAATATAGTTGTATGGTCGAAAGGTTCTTGCCTTTACATACTGGTGCATAAAAAAATATGACAGATGACAAACTAATGTTCAAAATAAACAATCGCGAAGTGTACCGTCATTTTATATACAAAATTACTTTATATATTTTTTTAGCTTTTCTTTAGGATTTTTTTAATTATTTTTCTTTTTAAACCACCCCTGTATTTTCGCGAACAAAATAAATATTTAAATCGGCCAAGCTGTTTTTAATATTAGCGTCACTTACGAACGGCGATTTATTTTTGTATACTATATTTATTTATCAATATACAAAAAATAAAAACTAACTAAAATTAAAATAATTATAAAAAACCCCTACTACTACTACTCAAAAATAATCCTCACAATGTACGCGCGGCATAGTGCCCTGAATACTGGCGACATTTTCTCTTTGGATTATTAAACTTAATCTTTGAGAGAGGAAAGCGCCAGCTCTCTGGTCACCTGTGACGTCGATCAATTTTGAAGAAATTTGTTTTACAAGCTTTCTTACTTCTGGGCCCCAAACGGCACAAATATATAATTATTAACTATTTGCGAGTATTTTTGCCGTTTGGGATATTCCGCGTCAGCAGCAGCGTTTCCAGTCCCATCTAATGTCCTTGGAAGATGTTAACTTATAGAGATTGTAAATAATTTAGTTACCTCAATATATATTTTTTTAATTACGTTTTATTATTATTAAATAACAAACAACGACAAGAATGACATCGATAAGTAGCCTTTTTCTTCATGGCTACATTGGCTATAAAAAGTAACAATAAAAAATAAAAATTGGATTTTCTATAAAAATATGATAAGATGTCTTGGAGTGTATATGAGAAATTATAAAGAAAATAACTTTATTATTTAATAAAAAAATATTGAAAAATAATAAATAGAATAGTTTAGTAAATATAAAAATGTTCGCAACATCCCGAACAAACTTCTACATTTTAATTTAAAACAAAACCGATTTTCTTATCAGACGTTCGTTGGTAACGACCCGATAAAAGTGATGGTCCAATTTCGTGCATTTGTTGTGAGAGCGCCCTGCACCAGCAATCTCATTTCGTGTGGACTTCTTAAATGCAATCGCGACTTCAACGAATTGCTTTATCCGGGGGCGCTGATAGTACGACTCTTTTGTCGAATTATCTTTTTTAGGGTTCTGCAAAAAATGGTTACAATAAAGTCAAACAACTGATGAAGACAAAAAGCTATGGAGATAAGAGATAGACTTTTAAATTAACAATAACGATAAAGAAAAAAAAAATACATTGAGGCAAATGTAATGTTTGCATACATACTTTCTCATACTTTGCATTTTTACGGACGCTAATTATCTGAACCCAGTACTTGAAACTTTATAAATAAATAAATAATTAAATCATGTATTCGTCGGAATGTAGTATATATTTCTATACAATGTATGTATTTCTTACTTATATATTTTTTTAAAGTTAAAAATGCAATAAAAAAAATCCTGGTGGGCGGGACTCGAACCCACCATCCTCGCTATCGCGGCAAAGCACTCAGCCACTGAGCCAAGCTTCCATCTTGTGGATTCGAGTCCCGCCCACTAGGATTTTTTTCATTACATTTTTATCTTAAAAAAATTTAATAAGATTTTCCTAATAAGGAATTTATAAAGAAATGCATAAATATACAATTACTAATATTAAAATTTACATCAAACTTTTAATAGTCAGCTTAGATTTCCCTTTCCGTTACAGGACAACACGCACTGGTTGCAAAATGCATATGTATACCGTGGCGGATGTACCAACTCGTACTAAACGTTTTGGCGATTCATACATCTGCCGTATTATTAAAATGTGGAATGCCCTACCAGCTTGCGTGTTTCCTTCCTCTTATAACCTAGAGTCCTTTAAACGAAGCGTGAACAGGCATGTTAAGCCGGCATAATGATGGCAACCAGCGGTGCACCTGTATGCATCCGCTTGTTGCTATCATTCATGGATATTGAATACTGCTTAACATCAGGTGGATGCAAGGAAAAAAGATTTTATATAGCGCGTACAAAAAAGAATATTAGTACAATTTTCTGTTCAGTTTGTTATGGTCTGGGTGTTTAAAAATATATTATGTGTAATATTTTGACCTTATATGTGCCTTACGACGCCAGAGACCGTCTAGACGGCCCCAGGGTACCCAGCGGAGGGGTTTTAATCCCACCTCGTCGTAGCCGATGGTATGAGTCTACACCCAACAAGTGGCTAGCTCGTAGCTATGTTTTGAATAGACTCAATAACCCATCTATAAACAGTTTCACAAGTTGATATAGTAAAACTCTGACCGACAGCTTAACGTGCTCTCCGAGGCACTATAGTGGTGTTGTCAAACAAATGTACGTATTTGTTTAGATTAAATACTCGTTGGTACACACCGGGATTCGAACCAGGGACCTTAGTGTTTTTAAGTCCAAGGTCTAACCAACTCGGCCACCACGTATATTACTTAGGTATAATAGTAGATTTTTAACTATTCTCAAAAAAATTACAGGGTTATTTGAAACTATTTAACAGTTTAAGTAATACTCGTACTTAAGTTTAAGAATAAAAAAAAAGTAAAAGATTTAAAAAAGCGTAAATACTTATATTCTTTTTTGATCAATATGTCGCACTTGTCCTTTAACACCTTTTTTAAATAAGGTTTCGTGTTAAATTATTTTATTGAAAATCTCCTTGCTTGTAAGCAGTCGAGGCAAGAACATATTATGTACCGTAAAGTAGGAGAACAATACAACACCTACAGAACAGGTTACTGCATCCTCTATTGTCTGTTTCTACTTACTTATTTCCTTTGTAGGAAATAGAATTGTGCGAGTATGTTCTTGGGAGAAATCTTATTGTGTTATAAATTAGTTTACTATCGTTTGTTAATTATAAAAGTTGGTGATTGAAAAGTGAATAATCAAATTTACGAACTTGATAAAATAAGAAGTGTTCTAAGTAGTGGGGTTGTCAAATAAATGTAAATTTTTATTTATTTAAAAGTGAACAAATCGGGGTTTGACCTATAAGGTAAAAACCAACTCGGCAAACACGTATATTTACTACTATCTGACCCCGCGCAACTTCGTCTGCGTAACTTTAAGCGGTTACATAGCACACGTAGCAGAAGCGGTTGTAGCGTGATGTTATACTTATTCCTCGATAAATAGGCTATCCAACACTAAAGAATTTCCAAAATCGGTTCAGTAGATCCAGAGATTACTCCTATAACCTCACAAACTGTACCTCTTTATTATATTATTATAGATTAGTTTAGATAAAGTATAATAATAGACGATATTATTAAACTTAAATGATACAAGTTTTACAAAATTAAACCAGTACTATATATCTATACTAATATTACAAAGATAAAATATTTGATTGTTTGTTTGTTTCGGACAAACTCAAAACCTACAGAACCGGTTTAAAAATTTCTATCACCAATAAAAATCTAGCTACATTATTAATGAGTACTATATACTATATTTTAATTAAACAGCGAGTTAGATCGCCGGGTGCATACATATAATCACGGGTGCCGGGTGCCTTACGGCGCCCGAGACCGCCTAGACGGCCCCAGGGTACCCAGCGGAGGAGTTTTAATCCCACCTCGTCGTAGCCGATGGTATGAGTCTACACCGAACAAGTGGCTAGCTCGTAGCGATGTTTTGAATAGACTCAATAACCCATCTATAAATAGTTTTACAAGTTGATATTGTAAAACCCTGACCGACAGCTTAACGTGCTCTCCGAGGCACTATAGTGGTGTTGTCAATATTATGTGTACATATTTTTTTAAAATTAAAAACTCATTGGTACACACCGGGATTCGAACCAGGGACCTAAGTGTTTTTAAGTCCAAGGTCTAACCAACTCGGCCACCACGTATGTAAACTATACTTCTAGTATAATATGTATTAGTATCGTATCCATGGTCAAAACCTGTTTATCATCACGGAAATAAATATGTGTAAAATATGTATCATCACGGCTGCCTTACGGCGCCCGAGACCGCCTAGACGGCCCCAGGGTACCCAGCGGAGGGGTTTTAATCCCACCTCGTCGTAGCCGATGGAATGAGTCTACACCGAACAAGTGGCTAGCTCGTTGCGATGTTTTGAATAGACTGAATAACCCATCTATAAACAGTTTCACAAGTTGGTATAGTGAAACCGGGACCGACAGCTTAACGTGCTCTCCGAGGCACTATAGTGGTGTTGTCAAACAAATGTACATAAATTTTTATTTTAAAAACTCATTGGTACACACCGGGATTCGAACCAGGGACCTAAGTGTTTTTAAGTCCAAGGTCTAACCAACTAGGCCACCACGTATATACTAGGCCACCACGTATATATAAAATTATGTGTAAAATATAAATATTTAATATAGGTATAATAGCTAATCCACTTCGTCTTTTTATTTTTTATTGGAGCACGACATGTGACTTTATTGGAGCACGACGTAATCGTGGATTATGTAGATCAGCTTTCCATCAGGTAGATACAAAGTCACATGCCGTGCTCCAGTAAAAAAAAACTCGTTAATACTATTATTGTTCTTAAAACCTTCAACATTTATATTATACAATATTATTTAGATTACATTACATTAAAATACCTAAATTTAAAAAATGAATTTTTATTTGTCCCATTTGCTGTGGAGACAACTGGAGTCTGGGGCTCTGAGGCTCAGTCTTTCGCAAAGAAACTGAGTACTCTTTTAAATGAGACTTCTGGCGACCCCCGCTCCGGATACTTTTTTAAACAACGCATCTCACTGGCAGTTCAAAGAGGCAATGCTGCCAGTGTTATGGGTACCTTCGGAGTGGGCCAGAGCCTGGATTTAGTGGACGTGTAATGTTTTTTTTTTTTTTTTGTTAGGTATTATATTGATAGGGTTTTTTTTTTTTTCTCTTTATATTTTACTATATTTAATTTGTTTTTTAGGTTGTTTACATTATTATTTATTATACATTAGTATTTCAATGACTTGAAATACTATTCAAATATTCCTTTGAGAAATTAATTTGAGAGTATCGTCGATGCACCAATACTGAATTGAATCGTAAAGATGGAATTCTGACGACTTCGTTGATGTTGAACATTTTAATCAGACCATCCTTTGATCAGTTTTTGATCAGACGTTCCATTTTTAAACTTGTAGGTTAGTAACTAAATTGAAAGATTTTTCTGTAGTACCAAAATTTTTATAGATTTGTTTTTTTAAATTGGATTTTTAAATGAGCATGAGCAGTAAAAATAAAATAATAATCATCACGGGTGGGTGTTCTTAGGGCTGCCCAAAACCACCAAGATGGCCTCAGGGTAGAGATGGATTCTGACTCTAGAGCAAACATGACATGGGAAGGTTATACAAGGTGACTTTGAAAAGATGTACTTTGGGCTAATATGAGATTCTGCGGATCAAATCGAACAACTTTTCCCATGGAACTATGTGTCGCAAATGAAAAAAAAATGCCCTCTCCATACAAACTAGTGTTAAAATGACCAATTTGGATAAGGAAGCCAAAAGTTTTTTTCATTTGCGACATCAGCCATTGAAATTCACCTTGTATAGACTCGGTAAAATAAAATTAATATAAATAAAATTATATAATATAATGTCAAATTCAAAGTCAAAAATATTTATTTCATGTAAACCTTTACAGGTATTTATGCATAGGTGTACCATCACTTGCCTTACGGGCAGTAGGATACATCAATTTTTCGGTCTACCCTGATGTAATGTGAAGCCAGCCCTTGACTTTAATTGTCACGTATAAAAAGTTTGACAAGTTGGTATATTATTCTGTTGGTTCACGGTTTTCCGGAGACTACTGCATCAATTTCTTGTCGAGGGTCTCATTTCGTGTTACGGTTACGAAACGGGAGATTGATTTGATGATAAAGCAGCGAGGATATTAAAACAGACTCTTATTGCAAATACGTCCATGTCGCCGCCCATTTCGTAACGGCATAATATTGCCGGCATAGTGGGAGCGATCATTATTGTTAAACAATTATCTATTGATGGACCCCATTCATGGACTTCGTAGGTATTAGCATCGGGTAGATGCAAAGTCACATACCGTGCTCCATTAAAAAAAAGAAAGGTTAAAAATATTATTATGCAATTTTGTATATAAAATAACGGAACACTTCGCGATTGCTTATTCTCAGTCTGTCACAATTTTTGTTTACTCATCCACCAGTGTGGAATGGCAAGGATCATACAATCATAATTTTAGTGACTGTTATACCTGTAATTTGAACCTATTTATAATAGTTTAAACGACTACAATTTCTGGTGCAACTGGCTTGCGTTGATCCAAGGCCAATCCTTAATAGTTTGCGGAAAGCCAGCACCTTGTAAGTGACACAAATTTCACCGGGTCAGCTAGGAATAAATAAAAAACTAAAGCTTAATCTTAACTTAATTCCCAAAAAGCTCAATATCCTTTAAATAGAAGAACAATGAATGTTTAATCGCTCGGAGCGGTTGGCCCCAGATTTACATTGGTAATGTAAGGTCAGGGTTTTATTATCGTTTTTCCTAAAGCGCCGTTCTACAGTGGAAGGCAAAGCAAAATAAACATCCACGCACTCTACTCCTTTGTAATAAGATTCATATCACGTTGGATATGGGTAACAAAATGCCGTCCACCGTACACAACCCGCAGGAATTCAGTGTTGCGTAGATTTATTGTGCCTTTTTTATGCCTCCTACCAGCACACGGTACCTTTCAATTTTGAAATATTAAACAGAATTGGAATTTCGGTTTATTAAGCATGGGTGGATTTTGGTTTTCGCTGCTATTTCATTTTCGTATTGGAAGTCTGAGCATTACGCATGATCCGTCACGGGAGATTATACTGCTTTAGGGTACCCAGCGCAGGGGTTTTGTTAACATTTCATCATATCTAATGGAATTCCGAGTCTATGAAGTGGCAAACTTAGCGCGTTATTTGTTAAAAATCCATCAATAAATTGGTTTACAATTTGATATAGTGAAACTAGGACCGAAAGCTTAACTTACTTTCTGATGAAACTAAAAGGTTAGCTGGTAAAAAATATCTAAGGCATTAACACATACATACATATCATCACGGGTGCCTTACAGCGCCCGAGACCGCCTAGACGGCCCCAGGGTACCCAGCGAAGGAGTTTTAATCCCACCTCGTCGCCGTCACCTCGAGAGGGGACAGCGTACCCAGTGGCATGCAGTTCATATAAGCCAAAAAGCCATGTAACCCTAAAATATAGGATATAAATAATCTAGTGCCTAATTATTATTTATAAATATATTAAAAAAAAAAAAAAAATGATTAACCACTACATTATTTATACTCCATATTCTGGGGTATTTGTGGCTTTTTGGCTTATATGGACCACACGCCACTGAACGTATCCATAGTCCAAACTGTCAACTGTCAAAATCCATACATTTTGGGTGAGGTGTCACGACATATTTCCGATATAAAATGTCAAATTTTATTTCACACGAGGTTGATACATAATTGATTTAGAAGAATCAGGCCCCTGTAACTTATCTAAGGCCCCTGGACTAAACTAGACGGAGTAGAACTATATCGTTATTACTGGTTCCTGAACACAGGGTAACTTAATATAGGAACCAGGGATAAAAACGTACATTATTATGTGTATTTTTTTTATATTTTTTTTATTTATATACGTGGTGGCCGAGTTGGTTAGACCTTGGACTTAAAAAACACTTAGGTCCCTGGTTCGAATCCCGGTGTGTACCAATGAGTTTTTAATTTAAAAATGTGTGTACATTTGTTTCTCAAGTTCCTCGGAGAGCACGTTACGCTGTCAGTCCCGGTTTCACTATACCAACTTGTGAAACAGTTTCGATATAGGTTATTGAGATGATTAGTGTAAAAATTAGTAGGTTTGTATTTGTTTTGCGGAAACTAGTTACAGTTAGTAGTATCAACACAGCTGTGATGGCGTATCATGGATACGTGGCATCCATGATCCGATATGGTATAATATACTGGGGTAATTCGACCAATAAAGAATTTATATTCAAAATTCAAAAGAAATGTGTACGAGCCATTTGTGGACTGAAACCGACGGACAGTTGCAAATCATACTTTAAAAATTTGAGAATACTCACAGTACCTTGCATCTATTTATATGAAATTGCGAACTTTGTAAGAAATAATCCAGATTTGTTTCCACTGAACTCTGAAAAGCGTATACGTACTCTACGATATGACAATAATTTAAGTGCACCAATGTCGAGGACTACTTTTATGCATAAAAGTGTTTTGTGTATGGCTCCAAAAATTTATAATAAATTGGGTAAAGATTTTAAACTTCTGCCCAATACACATTTAAAAAAAAGGTTATCTGAATTGTTACTGGATAAATGTTACTAATCAGTGCAGGACTTCTTGTCGGATAGATCAATACCATGATAAGATGATGTGCCACGTATACTTGGATTTATAATTGTTTGTGTGTCACCGTAAAATAATTTGTTTGCAGTGTGTGTGTCTGTTATTGTACCCTATTATATGTTATATAACCACTGAAATATTTATACGCCTACGGGCAGGGCATAGAGAACTACGAGTATTAAGGGAAGCTAACAATTTTTATATTTCCTAAATATATTTTTAAAAAACTAACAATAATTGTATAACACCTCCGTAGACGTTTTCGGTGTTGTATCCGGAGGTCGTGGGTTCGATTTCCACCCATGGCAAAAAAATAATAGTATGTTTTTCTGTATAGTTTGTCATGGTCTGGGTGTTTATAAAATATAATATGAATTATATCATTGTTTTTGGTGCACATAGTGCAAGCCTACAGCTTAGCTGTGACCAGAGCAGTATGTGTAAATTATCCTATTTTTTTTTATTTTAAAATACTTTATTGCACAAAATTACAAAATAAAATTGTACATAGGCGAACTTAATGCCTTAGGCATTTTCTACCAGCTAACCTTTGAGAGAGTGGAAGATTATGCATAGGGTGCAAAAGCAAATAAATAACAATTTAAAAGACATATAGCGAATAGTATATAAACTACTTAAATATTACATGTAAATACTTAAACATACACTTAATACATAATATACTACTTATATAAATCATACAATACCTACATATTCTTATTATTATATCTAACTGATACGAAGCAAATTGCGAATAGTTTTAATAATAATGTAATTTACTAAACAGCAGGGATTATATATAAAAATTATAATAATGAATATGACTTTTTTTTTTATTCAGAGTATTTGTACTTTAAATTGTTTTATTACTTACATAAATATTACCTATTAAACGTTCGTTATAAACTTCTCTAAAGAACAAATCTAGAAACGTCAATATTTACAGAGTAGTTAAACAGATTAATTTATATGTCGGCACCCAGAAATAATAGACGAGAATCAAGTTATTTGAGAATGGGTTTGCGTGCATTGAGATAAATTCCTTATAGAGTGCTAAAAAAATGTCCTTGAAAAGAAAAAATAAGTTAAAGGATTTTTTTGAATTTGACACATTATAAAGTTATTACACCAGAAAGAATTATTTAGAAACGATTTTTTACCAATACAATAAAAAGTTACGTATAGCATAGCTAGGTGATACTTAAAGTACGTTATAAATCAACCAGGCTAGAGTCGCTCTCGCGTCAAATCTAGTTCGCTCTCTCTTTCTTCACAGGTGAAGAAAAATGGCGACTTAGCGCCAACGCGGCGGTCAGTTATTACCTACATTGTTCGGAAAAATAATTGAATTATACTAAATAATCTTGGATACTGTATTTTATTTACTTTACACTTCCGAAACACATACGATAGCATTTTGATAAGGACACAGATATCTACGGTGCGGAACGCCCATGAAGCGCTAGAAGCAGACTAATTACAAGACCTCCCAATTGGGAGGTATTTGATCCTTCACGACGCTCGCGCTTATAACTTAACTGCTTTTATTTTTAGTAATATCATTGCTCCGTGGACTAATGTTAGCACTTTTGGCGTTATATCTGTGTTCCATGCCCAATCATGTCAAATAAATATTACTACGTTTTTTGTATAGTTTGGCATGGTCTGGGTGTTTATAAAATATAATATGTATTATAGCGTTGTTTCTAATACACATACTAGCAGCTCGTAGAAGCCTAGAGCTATTAGAGCAGGGCCCTAATGCTGGCGTATATGACTAACATCTGTTCGATATATTCGAGTAAAAAGTGACATATCTACAATGAAAACATTCAGTTTCATTGGAATGCATCGAGCCGACATGCATGTCGAAAGCGCGAGCATTGTCCCCAGGGCGATATGTGTACGTAATGTTCTAATGTCCCAAAGGTTTGACTGTTAGATAATGCCCAACGGCATTAAGTCCACCTTTGTATTATACAATAAAGTTTCATAAATAAATAATGCCTTTCATATTATTATTATTAATATAAGCAAACAGTTGTTACTACTAAAATCGAAAAGGAGTAAGGTCGAAATTTGATTAAAAAAAACTTTTGGTAGCACCTCTAGATATTAGATAACAACCTCATTGATTTGCACGTATCAAACCGTCTGGTTAGATGAAGGCGCCTAAGGCTTCCCAATTTGCGCCTTTTGCAAATGTCTGACAAGGCCTTTCTTGTAGGTGCGAGGGTAAATTTTGCATATGGCACATACATTTGAATAATGTGGATGAAGTGACTAAACCGGGATAAGTTTAATATTAGAATTATAGTGGTTTATTGTTATGATAGAATTATATTTTATGTAGGTTTAAGGTTTACTTAAGATAAACTTAACTCAGGAGTAGAAAACACTTACGAAAAGTTCACGTAATAGGAGCTAAGTTGAATTCAATAATTTTAGTATTAAAAAAACATTGATTAATATGTAGTTTTGTTTCCATTTTCTAACTAGCTGACCCAGTAAACTTCGTATCACCTCCTAGTTGATTCAGCAAATTTTCAACGACTGGCCTTATGATAAGGTCATCGCAAGCTAGTCGTACTGGAAATTGTAGTCGCTTAAACTAAAAATAAAAGTAACAAATGACAGATATAACCATGAAGGTAAAAACCGTGCCCATCCGCGCGCCCCTACTGGAGTAAGCATCATTCAATTTGCAGGGTGCCGCGCGAGTGACAAATTTGTCACTCACACACACCTTTACATTTTTTACATCCTCAGTCTGATTTGTGCGTTCGACGGAGAAAGTCGAAAAGAGCTCCGCTTTTATTGTCGGAAAAATGGTTAATTGTGCATTAAAGCTGTGTAGAAACTACTATTAAAAAAAAGTACCTAGTGTCACGTTTTTCAAGTATGTATTTAACATGTTTTTCTTATATTAAACCCTAATAAAAAATTATAAAACCCATAATTAAATTATCAAAATCTAACGTCGTAACTATGGTAACTGTCAAACTATGTGCATCAGTTAAAAGTTGAAGAACTAGTGATGTGTTTTTATTTTTAATGAAAATTTCGATACTTTAAAATAATTTATAATCTTTTCAATTTAATTTAATCAAAAGGTATGGCGACAACAGAAGCGTCCAACGAGGTTTGTCAGTTACTATTTAGTAATGTGATTTTATAGTTGATATACTCGATTTTTGTAAATACTTTCATGGTTATGAGATATTATACAATTATTGTTTTTTTTATATAATACTAATTATATTTTCTATACATGATACAGTTTCCCGAAAGATCCGGCATTAAAACGTAAATGGGTAGAGGCAATTAAAAGAGAAGAAAATTGATAACCAACAAGAATACCCGTATGTTCAGTACATTTTGACGAATCAAGCTACGATTTAATTGTTTTTCGCCTTTTGTAGTTTGAGTATAACTTCCTCTTGGAGGTCGGTCAAAAATGTTGAGATTGCGTTTAGTAGGTACATGTAGTTAGTTGTGCATGTGTTTTAATTTAATAAAGTATTTTAACTTATTGTTATATTATTATATACCTACATTTTTTAAATCCACTAGTATTATAAATGCGAAAGTGTCTATCAGGGTGGATTTGAAAGGATGTACTTTGGGCTAATATGAGGTTCTGCTGATAAAATCTAACAATTTTTTCTATGGAACCATATTTCGCAAATGAAAAAAAAAAGTTCTTCCCCATACAAATTGGTCATTTTAACGTTACTAGTTTGTATGGAGAAGGCCATTTTTTTTTCTTTTGTGATACATGGTTCCATGGGAAAGTTGTTTGATTTGATCATATTAGCCCAAAGTATATTTTTCAAAGTTATTGAGTCTATTCAAAACATCGCGACGAGCTAGCCACTTGTTCGGTGTAGACTCATACCATCGGCTACGACGAGGTGGGATTAAAACCCCTCCGCTGGTTACCTTGATGATATGTGTGTGTATTACAATTGTATATCGATAAATAATTATTAATCTTTGATGATCTCTATAAATCCCAAAATATTTGGTTTATATCGATAAGTAATAATATTTGTTGTCGGTGGCAACACTATCGAAACTATTAAGTATGCAATTAAATATTTAGCTTTTTATAATAAAAAAACAATACACTTCAAAGACACGCGCACACATTCGTGTTTGCTTGTATCTCTTTTTTTCTCAAGCAGTTTTTTAAGTGTCAGAAGCGTTGAGGTGCCATTTGAAGCCACACCTTTTTCCCCGTTCTTCATTTGTTCGACTCAGAAATAGGCGACACCGGTATCGTACTATTATAAAACAATTTATGTATCATGCTTACTCCATTGGCGCTGGGCGCGTTTTTTTAGCTTCATGGATATAACAGTCATTAAAAATATAGTTGTATGGTCGAAAGGTTCTTGCCTTTACATACTGGTGCATAAAAAAATATGACAGATGACAAACTAATGTTCAAAATAAACAATCGCGAAGTGTACCGTCATTTTATATACAAAATTACTTTATATATTTTTTTAGCTTTTCTTTAGGATTTTTTTAATTATTTTTCTTTTTAAACCACCCCTGTATTTTCGCGAACAAAATAAATATTTAAATCGGCCAAGCTGTTTTTAATATTAGCGTCACTTACGAACGGCGATTTATTTTTGTATACTATATTTATTTATCAATATACAAAAAATAAAAACTAACTAAAATTAAAATAATTATAAAAAACCCCTACTACTACTACTCAAAAATAATCCTCACAATGTACGCGCGGCATAGTGCCCTGAATACTGGCGACATTTTCTCTTTGGATTATTAAACTTAATCTTTGAGAGAGGAAAGCGCCAGCTCTCTGGTCACCTGTGACGTCGATCAATTTTGAAGAAATTTGTTTTACAAGCTTTCTTACTTCTGGGCCCCAAACGGCACAAATATATAATTATTAACTATTTGCGAGTATTTTTGCCGTTTGGGATATTCCGCGTCAGCAGCAGCGTTTCCAGTCCCATCTAATGTCCTTGGAAGATGTTAACTTATAGAGATTGTAAATAATTTAGTTACCTCAATATATATTTTTTTAATTACGTTTTATTATTATTAAATAACAAACAACGACAAGAATGACATCGATAAGTAGCCTTTTTCTTCATGGCTACATTGGCTATAAAAAGTAACAATAAAAAATAAAAATTGGATTTTCTATAAAAATATGATAAGATGTCTTGGAGTGTATATGAGAAATTATAAAGAAAATAACTTTATTATTTAATAAAAAAATATTGAAAAATAATAAATAGAATAGTTTAGTAAATATAAAAATGTTCGCAACATCCCGAACAAACTTCTACATTTTAATTTAAAACAAAACCGATTTTCTTATCAGACGTTCGTTGGTAACGACCCGATAAAAGTGATGGTCCAATTTCGTGCATTTGTTGTGAGAGCGCCCTGCACCAGCAATCTCATTTCGTGTGGACTTCTTAAATGCAATCGCGACTTCAACGAATTGCTTTATCCGGGGGCGCTGATAGTACGACTCTTTTGTCGAATTATCTTTTTTAGGGTTCTGCAAAAAATGGTTACAATAAAGTCAAACAACTGATGAAGACAAAAAGCTATGGAGATAAGAGATAGACTTTTAAATTAACAATAACGATAAAGAAAAAAAAAATACATTGAGGCAAATGTAATGTTTGCATACATACTTTCTCATACTTTGCATTTTTACGGACGCTAATTATCTGAACCCAGTACTTGAAACTTTATAAATAAATAAATAATTAAATCATGTATTCGTCGGAATGTAGTATATATTTCTATACAATGTATGTATTTCTTACTTATATATTTTTTTAAAGTTAAAAATGCAATAAAAAAAATCCTGGTGGGCGGGACTCGAACCCACCATCCTCGCTATCGCGGCAAAGCACTCAGCCACTGAGCCAAGCTTCCATCTTGTGGATTCGAGTCCCGCCCACTAGGATTTTTTTCATTACATTTTTATCTTAAAAAAATTTAATAAGATTTTCCTAATAAGGAATTTATAAAGAAATGCATAAATATACAATTACTAATATTAAAATTTACATCAAACTTTTAATAGTCAGCTTAGATTTCCCTTTCCGTTACAGGACAACACGCACTGGTTGCAAAATGCATATGTATACCGTGGCGGATGTACCAACTCGTACTAAACGTTTTGGCGATTCATACATCTGCCGTATTATTAAAATGTGGAATGCCCTACCAGCTTGCGTGTTTCCTTCCTCTTATAACCTAGAGTCCTTTAAACGAAGCGTGAACAGGCATGTTAAGCCGGCATAATGATGGCAACCAGCGGTGCACCTGTATGCATCCGCTTGTTGCTATCATTCATGGATATTGAATACTGCTTAACATCAGGTGGATGCAAGGAAAAAAGATTTTATATAGCGCGTACAAAAAAGAATATTAGTACAATTTTCTGTTCAGTTTGTTATGGTCTGGGTGTTTAAAAATATATTATGTGTAATATTTTGACCTTATATGTGCCTTACGACGCCAGAGACCGTCTAGACGGCCCCAGGGTACCCAGCGGAGGGGTTTTAATCCCACCTCGTCGTAGCCGATGGTATGAGTCTACACCCAACAAGTGGCTAGCTCGTAGCTATGTTTTGAATAGACTCAATAACCCATCTATAAACAGTTTCACAAGTTGATATAGTAAAACTCTGACCGACAGCTTAACGTGCTCTCCGAGGCACTATAGTGGTGTTGTCAAACAAATGTACGTATTTGTTTAGATTAAATACTCGTTGGTACACACCGGGATTCGAACCAGGGACCTTAGTGTTTTTAAGTCCAAGGTCTAACCAACTCGGCCACCACGTATATTACTTAGGTATAATAGTAGATTTTTAACTATTCTCAAAAAAATTACAGGGTTATTTGAAACTATTTAACAGTTTAAGTAATACTCGTACTTAAGTTTAAGAATAAAAAAAAAGTAAAAGATTTAAAAAAGCGTAAATACTTATATTCTTTTTTGATCAATATGTCGCACTTGTCCTTTAACACCTTTTTTAAATAAGGTTTCGTGTTAAATTATTTTATTGAAAATCTCCTTGCTTGTAAGCAGTCGAGGCAAGAACATATTATGTACCGTAAAGTAGGAGAACAATACAACACCTACAGAACAGGTTACTGCATCCTCTATTGTCTGTTTCTACTTACTTATTTCCTTTGTAGGAAATAGAATTGTGCGAGTATGTTCTTGGGAGAAATCTTATTGTGTTATAAATTAGTTTACTATCGTTTGTTAATTATAAAAGTTGGTGATTGAAAAGTGAATAATCAAATTTACGAACTTGATAAAATAAGAAGTGTTCTAAGTAGTGGGGTTGTCAAATAAATGTAAATTTTTATTTATTTAAAAGTGAACAAATCGGGGTTTGACCTATAAGGTAAAAACCAACTCGGCAAACACGTATATTTACTACTATCTGACCCCGCGCAACTTCGTCTGCGTAACTTTAAGCGGTTACATAGCACACGTAGCAGAAGCGGTTGTAGCGTGATGTTATACTTATTCCTCGATAAATAGGCTATCCAACACTAAAGAATTTCCAAAATCGGTTCAGTAGATCCAGAGATTACTCCTATAACCTCACAAACTGTACCTCTTTATTATATTATTATAGATTAGTTTAGATAAAGTATAATAATAGACGATATTATTAAACTTAAATGATACAAGTTTTACAAAATTAAACCAGTACTATATATCTATACTAATATTACAAAGATAAAATATTTGATTGTTTGTTTGTTTCGGACAAACTCAAAACCTACAGAACCGGTTTAAAAATTTCTATCACCAATAAAAATCTAGCTACATTATTAATGAGTACTATATACTATATTTTAATTAAACAGCGAGTTAGATCGCCGGGTGCATACATATAATCACGGGTGCCGGGTGCCTTACGGCGCCCGAGACCGCCTAGACGGCCCCAGGGTACCCAGCGGAGGAGTTTTAATCCCACCTCGTCGTAGCCGATGGTATGAGTCTACACCGAACAAGTGGCTAGCTCGTAGCGATGTTTTGAATAGACTCAATAACCCATCTATAAATAGTTTTACAAGTTGATATTGTAAAACCCTGACCGACAGCTTAACGTGCTCTCCGAGGCACTATAGTGGTGTTGTCAATATTATGTGTACATATTTTTTTAAAATTAAAAACTCATTGGTACACACCGGGATTCGAACCAGGGACCTAAGTGTTTTTAAGTCCAAGGTCTAACCAACTCGGCCACCACGTATGTAAACTATACTTCTAGTATAATATGTATTAGTATCGTATCCATGGTCAAAACCTGTTTATCATCACGGAAATAAATATGTGTAAAATATGTATCATCACGGCTGCCTTACGGCGCCCGAGACCGCCTAGACGGCCCCAGGGTACCCAGCGGAGGGGTTTTAATCCCACCTCGTCGTAGCCGATGGAATGAGTCTACACCGAACAAGTGGCTAGCTCGTTGCGATGTTTTGAATAGACTGAATAACCCATCTATAAACAGTTTCACAAGTTGGTATAGTGAAACCGGGACCGACAGCTTAACGTGCTCTCCGAGGCACTATAGTGGTGTTGTCAAACAAATGTACATAAATTTTTATTTTAAAAACTCATTGGTACACACCGGGATTCGAACCAGGGACCTAAGTGTTTTTAAGTCCAAGGTCTAACCAACTAGGCCACCACGTATATACTAGGCCACCACGTATATATAAAATTATGTGTAAAATATAAATATTTAATATAGGTATAATAGCTAATCCACTTCGTCTTTTTATTTTTTATTGGAGCACGACATGTGACTTTATTGGAGCACGACATGTGACTTTATTGGAGCAGGACATGTGACTTAATTGAAGCACGACATGTGACTTTATTGGAGCACGACATGTGACTTTATTGGAGCACGACATTTGACTTTATTGGAGCCGGACATGTGACTTTATTGGAGCACGACATGTGACTTTATTGGAGCAGGACATGTGACTTTATTGAATCACGACATGTGACTTTATTGGAGCACGACATGTGACTTTATTGGAGCACGACATTTGACTTTATTGGAGCAGGACATGTGACTTTATTGAAGCACGACATGTGACTTTATTGGAACACGACATGTGACTTTATTGGAGCACGACATTTGACTTTATTGGAGCAGGACATGTGACTTTATTGAAGCACGACATGTGACTTTATTGGAGCACGACATGTGACTTTATTGGAGCACGACATGTGACTTTATTGGAGCACAACATGTTACTTTATTGGAGCACGACATGTGACTTTATTGGAGCACGATATGTGACTTTATTGGAGCGCGACATGTGACTTTATTGGAGCACGACATGTGACTTTAATTGTATCTATATCACCTGGTAGTGAGCAGACCTACAAAATCCATGAATGGGGTCAATCAATAATTGTTCTTAAACAATAATAATCGCTCCCACTATGCCGGCTAAATGATGCGATTACGAAATTGGCGGCGACAAAGACGAATTGTCTGCGTAACTTTAAGCGTTTACGCAGCGTATGCTCTCAAAAGGAATATTTTTTCCCCGTTTTTGTAACATTTTTCATTAGTCGTAGCGTGATGTTATATCCTATAGCCTTCCTCGATAAATCCAACACTAAAATATTTTTTTAATACGAACCAGTAGTTCCGAGATTAGCGCGTTTAACCAAAGCAATGAGCAAACTATATATATAGTTTTATAATATTAGTATAGATTATTAAGTAGGTGTATATATACGTGTATCTATGTATGTACACAACACATATCGAGAATCAAGTTGAACTGAAGGGAATTATTTAAATGTATTCACGCAAAGGGCGTCTATTAATTAGACATCAAGAGAAACTACTTAAGTCAAATTACGTTAAATCAATACATTATAATTGATTTGATCTAAGTACAAAGTACCTGTACGTTTTTAGATGTATTGTACCTATAGCTCGAGCCTCGAAGTGTACCAATGAGTTTTTAAATAAAAATCGTACGTATATTTGACTAGGTGACTTGTTCAACTTCGTCTGCGTAACTTTAACCGTTTACGCAGCGCACACAACGGAAGCTCTCAAAAAGAATAAATTTTGCCCGTTTTTGCAACATTATTCACATTATTCATAGATTTATTTAATTACTCATATCTCTGTCTTTGTTTGGTTGTTATTAGCTTTATTTTTATTGTTTTCACTCCTGTAATCAATAATTTGTGTTTATTTGTATTTAATGATTATTTAAATGTAATAATCATAATTTTATGATTTTAATTATTTTTGTTTGTCAATCTTATTATTTTAATTAATTATTAATTTTCTTGTAAAAATACGTTGTTAATCTGTCTACTAGTAGCTAAATCAAACCATTGTTAATCGAAATTTAGGAGCCTGCGATACAGGGTTTCCTAGTGCGGGGCCCACAGGCAATTGTTAACATATGTAATTTTTTCTGAATAAACAAATGTTGAATATTGAATATAGATGCACCACTTCGAGCACCAGCGTCTTTGATAAATGCGCTATTCAACACTAAAATATTTATTCAAATCGAACCAGTAGTTCCTGAGATTAGTGCGTCCAAACAAACTCTTCGGCTTTATAATATTGGTATAGCTTGACAATATCCATTTTTTTTTATTGGAGCACGGCATGTGACTTTGGCCCGGTGAGCAGACCTACAAAGTCCATGAATGAGGTCGATCAATAATTGTTCTTAAACAAAAGTAATCGCTCCCACTTTGCCGGCTAAATGATGCGATTACGAAATGGGTGGCTATAAATTGCATTACGATTATATTTTAATATACAGCGAGTATATCAATTATCGTCAATTAAACACATTTCGTAACCGCACCCTGAAAGAAGACTACCACCCCGACAAGAAATCGATGCAGAAATCTCCTGAAAACCAGTGAATCCACAGACTAAAACTGAAACATGACTAGGTCACTTTTTTGCATCTGTATGGGCGGTTATAGAGACCTTCCTCCCACCTAAATGTATTAGTGCTTTAGTATTCTAACCAACAAACAACACACACTACAACTGCTTTGAAATTCCCGAACGTTTGACTGGTAGAGAACGGCTTTAAGTCCGCCTGTACATTTTATATGTAAAAAAGATTAAAATAAATAAATAAAAATAAACACATAAAACTATAAACATAAATATCATTCATTTTCATTTAACTTATTTTTTTTATTTTGTTATTGTATATAGGCTTACACCGGTACTCATAAGAAACTTATTGAGACCTTAAAGAACTGTTTAGTTATATTAGGTTTTGTCTCTTTTTATTAGCAACAAAAATAAATATGTGTAAAAGAGACAAAACCTTAAACTAAAGTGTTCTTCAAGACCTCAATAACTTTTTATGAATAAGACCATTAGAAGCCAGTAAACGAAATAAATATAACATACACAACACATATTTGAGTGTATACATATTTCATTACCTAAAATGAACAGTGAACACTGACCCCTGAATACTAACACAGGGTATACTAACATGGAGGTAAGGGTGTGTAATTTAATATTCTTGGAAACTTTTAAAACATAAATTAGTGTAAAGTTGATTTTTTTTTCGTGTTAACACAACAACACCACTATAGTGCCTCGGAGAGCACGTTAAGCTGTCTGTCCCAGTTTCACTATACCAACTTGTGAAACTGTTTATAGATGGGTTAGTGAGTCTATCCAAACATCGCGACGAGTTAGCCGCTTGTTCGGTGTAGACTCATACCATCGGCTACGACGAGGTGGTATTAAAAACCCCTCCGCTCGGTACCCTGAGGCTGTCAATCTCCGGAGCCGTAAGGCACCCGTGATATACAGGTGACTTTGAAAGGATGTACTTTGGGCTAATATGAGGTTCTGCTGGTCAAATCGAACAACTTTTCCCATGGAACCATGTGTCGCAAATGAAAAAAAAAATGCCTTATCCATACAAACTGGTAATGTTAAAACGAGCAATTTGTATGGGGAAGCCAAATTGTATTTTGATTTACGACACATGGTTCCATGGGAAAAGTGGTTCGATTTTACCAGCACAACCTTATATTAGCCCAAAGTACATCCTTTCAAATTCACCTATATATATATATATTTGGTGTATTTTTTTTAAGAGAGCATGTTGAGCTAGTCTCAGTTCTACTTTAAAAACATTACGACAAACGAATAGATGCAGAAACCGTCAAGTTACCTAGCCATGTTTCGGTTTTAGTCTGTGGGTTCACGCGTTTTTACCAGATTGTAAGCAGACCTACGGAGTCGATTGATACATTGTTGTTTTACAACATTGATCGCTCTCACTATGCCGGTTAAATGATGCGGCTACCAAAAATACGATTTTGCATTACGAGTCTCAAATTAACTCCTCGTTTCGTAACCGTGCCCGAAAAGGAGATTACCACCTCGACAGGATGCAGTGGTCTCCTGAAAACAGTTTACAGACTAAAACCGAAACATGACTAGGTCATTTGACGGTTTTTACCTGTATGGAGGCTGGTAACAAGACGAGCCAAGTAAAAGAGACCAACATAAAACCCATTGACTAATCCCGAAACATGACTAGGTCATTTAGTGGTATTTAAGGGTAATGATAATAAAAACTAATGGGGCTGAAAAAGTCATTAAGTCCTATCTTAGAGATAATTCTTAATATTTTGGAAAGGGACCAAAATATGATATTCCCTTTAATAGACCCTTAGAAAATATTGTTTAGAATCTAATAGTATAGGTGACGACCATCGAAAATGTGTGGTCATCGTGAATAAGAATAAAAATATATTTTATTATTTTTTGGATATGAGTTAAATGGTAAACAATCGTCTGTGTCTTTACCAATTTCTATTTTATACAACATTTTTTTTCGTAAAATTGATATATAAAACTTAAGTTAAATTTTTGAATTGATTGATTAGTAAAAAATATAAATAAAGGTCTGGCACCCCTAGTCTTCACCAAACTGTATGCCAGATCACTCTAAAAATGTTAGCTATATATTTTTTTTGCTTTTGGTTAGACCTTGGACTTAAAAACACTTAGGTTCTAATCCCGGTGTGTACCAATGAGTTTTTAATTAAAAAAATTATGTACATTTGTTTGACAACACCACTATAGTGCCTCTGAGAGCACGTTAAGCTGTCGGTCCCGGCTTCACTATACCAACTTGTGAAACTGCTTATAGATGGGTTATTGAGTCTATTCAAAACATCGCGACGAGCTAGCCACTTGTTGGGTGTAGACTCATACCATCGGCTACGACGAGGTGGGTTTAAAACCCTTCCGCTGGGTAACCTGGAGCCGTCTAGGCGGTTTCGGGCGCCGTAAGTCACCCGTGATGATATATATATATATATATATATACGAGTATATAGGATTTCCCTATTATTTTCTTTTTAAACCAAGGCGACCAACTTCACCGACCATATCCACGCCTTAAATATTTATTCTAAATAAAAGGTTAGTAACCAATCACATATATATAACAAAATTAATTAAACTGTAAATAAAAAAATAGGCCAGACCGTTTTTGAGTTTTAGCTTTTATTTTTACATATAGAGATCAAATCAAATCATTTATTTCATGTAAATCTTTACAGATATTTATGAATAGTCAAAAAAAAAAAAATATGTTTAACAATGAGGTCTTAGAGTGCGTTTGGTTAGGCAGCTATTCATTATTAAAAGAACGAAAAATATTTATTATACCCCGATATCAGATTTAGAACTTAAATTTAGAAATCTTAATATGAAAATTACTACCAAACCGAACACACACTACATAACCAACTAGTGAAAGACTAGGTGGTTAGCTGATTCCATTGACCTGTCAATCATTATCTGCCATATAAGGGAGCCACCAAGGCGACCAACTTCACCGACCATATCCACGCCTTAAATATTTATTCTAAATAAAAGGTTAGTAACCAATCATATATATATATATATAAGTAAAGGTATAAGGATCGGTATTTTTAAGGGCGGGTATACTAACTATAAAGTCGATCCCCTCAGTGACACCCCGGAGAAAAAAAAAACCAGCAAGTAAAAAACTCTAGTGCTTCACACAAACTAAAAGAGGAGCACAGCCATTGATTTGCTTATGCTTTATAGCATATATATATATATAGTAGCATACTCAAAATGCACCCCACCGATCAGCATGCACAAAACACCCTATGGCAGATTATTTGTTACTGTACCAATGTATAGTACTATAGTAAAAATTAAGTATAAATAAGCAGGTAATCACCAATGATTACCTTATCCAAAGACAAAATTTACATAATGTAATAAAAATAAATTATGTAATATTAAATTATTACAATATCGGACACTACTAAGCTAGGGTTCATTCTACATATGTAATAAGTAATTTGTTCACTAGTTGCGAGACCTCAATTGCATATCAGGACAGTTCCAGACGTCTTTATCGTTAAAATAGTCTTTTACACTATAGTAAGCCATATTGATTAAAATGTGTTTTATACAATTCTTAAACTTTATTTCACTTAGATCTATAATGCTTTTAGGTAATTTATTAAATAACCTTATACTGTTAATGACGAAACATTTATTAGTTTTTTGCAGTCTAAACTTTGGTATATCGATTTTATCTATGTTTCTTAAGTTTAAATTATGTCTATCGCTATTTTTACTAAACATATTTAAGTTTTTCCTTACATACAATAAATTCTCATAAATATATTGAGATGGTAGTGTCAATACATCAATCATAGGAAAGATTTCTCGAACAGAGTCACGAGCTTTCATGTTATATATTGCTCGAATGGCCCTCTTCTGTAGTATAAATTTTGTATCAATATCTGCCGCAGATCCCCACATTATAAGACCATATGTCATTATACTGTGAAAATAGGCGAAGTACACTAGTCTGGCTGTTGCAACATCAGTTAATTGTCTATTTTTTCTGACTGCATATGCAGCAGAGCTTAATCTATTGGATAAAGTGTTGATGTGAGCTTTCCACTGTAGTTTGGAATCAACTGTGATCCCCAAAAACACAGTGGAGTCGACAAATTCCAGATCAGTGCCACCTATCTTCACTGTGGCATTGATATTTGATACATTAGGCAACGTAAATTTCAGGCATTTAGTCTTCTTTGCATTTAAAACTAAATTATTTTCGGTGAACCATTTTGAAACCATTTCCAGAGTGTCATTTGCTGCCGAAAATATATTATCTTTCCTACTAACCTTAAACAGTAGGGATGTATCATCAGCAAATAGCACTATCTGCGCCGTCTCCTGTACCATATGTGGAAGATCATTGATGTATACTAGGAACAGGAACGGGCCTAAAATTGAGCCCTGGGGGACATTGAGACCCATCTTTACAATGGTTCCGTCGGATACACAACCATCATCACCTTGAGTTCTATTAGAAAGGTAGGACTTTATTAGATTTAAAGCTAAATCGCGAATGCCATAAAATTCCAGCTTATCTAATAAAGTTTGATGGTCAACACAATCAAACGCTTCAGACAGATCACAGAAAACGCCAACAAGATCCTGGGAGTTTTCCCAGGCGTCAATTATTTCAGTAATCAGTCTTGTGCCGGCATTTGTTGTGTTTCTACCTTTTGTGAAACCGTATTGTTGATCATGTAACAATTTATTAGTATTAAAATGATTTAACAGCTGACCAAGAATTATTTTTTCGAATATTTTACTTAAGGCTGGCAGGACAGAAACAGGACGATAATTATTTGGATCTGTCTTACTGCCGAACTTGAATATGGGAACTACTTTACTATTCTTCATAAGGTCGGGAAAAAATCCTTCATTAACACACCCATTAAAAATATCAGCGAGTACCAATCCTATAGTATGAATGATTGCTTCGATAGCTTTGACAGATAGCCCCCATAAATCTTCAGTTTTCTTTTTATTTAACATTTTAAAGTGTTTTAGTATATTCTCATTAGTGACACATTTAAAATTAAAATTAGATATAATTGGTATTTTAATATGTCGTTTTAAAAAATCATTAGCAGTACTAGCTGATGATTTAATACAGTTCGTAATTTGTAATGGGATATTAGTAAAGAATTCCTCGAATAACTCAGCAACTTGTTTTTTATCTGATAACATAACTCCGTTTTGTCTAATTGAAATTGTATTTTGCCTGATTATATTTTTACCGGTTTTAGTATTTATCATTTTCCATACACACTTGGATTTATTATCTGACTGTTTGATTTTGGATCCAATGTAAATATATTTAGCTGTAATACAAACTTTCTTAAACAATTTTGAATAATTCCTAACATAATTATGGAAATTTTGGTCAGAAGTATATGATCCTTTGTCATATAGATCATATAGTGTATCCCTACTTATTCTAATGCCTTTAGTTGCCCAAGTAGCAAAATTTAATTTGTCAGTAATTTTCTTTGTTTTTATTTGACATACTTTATTAAATTCTTGATTTATTATTTTATGTAGATTGGAGTATGTGATATTAGGTTGATTAATATTATATATGAAGCTGGACATTTCACTTATTATATTTTCATTAAAATTATTGAGTTTATTATATGTTAAGGGCCTATACCTAATATTTTTATTTATGGGTTTAGTTTGTGACTGAAAGCTAACTAACAAACATTTATGGTCAGATGGCACCCCAGTAATAACAGAGTTACTTAAGAGAGAACAGTTAGTAAATACATTATCAATACAAGTCCGGCTAGTTGAAGTAATCCTAGTTGGTTCCATGAATACATTATTTACGTTAAAAGAGTTAAACAATGAAATAAGTTTTTGTTTGTCGCTGTTATTTATTAAAATATCTATATTGAAATCCCCACATATAAAAATTTGTTTATTTAAGTCATAAATTTTTGACAAAACATCCTCCATTATTTTAATAAAATTATGTAAAGCAGAAGCGGGGGGTCTGTATATGCATAAAATAATATAAGTATCCATCTCTGCACATGAGATCTCACAAACACGTTCAACTGATAGTTTTACAATATCCTTCCGCTTTTTGCATTTTAGTGTATCTCTAATTAAAATAATAGTTCCACCTCCCTCGCAGGAGTTCCTATTGAAAAAACTAGCAATTACAAAGTTATTTATATTAAAACACATTTTCTATGCTTTTAGCCAGGATTCTGTAAAACACATCAAATCTAAATTATATTTTTCAATTAATAATTCTATATTGAGAACTTTGCTAGAGAAGCTTTGAATATTTTGGTGTACTAAAGTAAGTTTACAATTAACCTTCTCTATTGTCACATCTAAAAGGTTAAACATGGTTGTACCACAACATTATTAGTACTACTACTAAATGATGATGTGGAGTCAATACTTAATAATATATTATTAGCTACCAATGTAGCAATAATTTTTTGTACCTTCATAGGTAGTTTAAAGCTATCCTGGGTCATATAAATATTTTTAACAAATTTGTTAATATCAAATAAAGTAAACAAATTATTATAGCATGTCATATTATAGATACAATTATTTAAATAATGTATATGTTTATTCTGAGATGTGAAATATTTGTTTGAATAAAGGAATGTACACAATGTAACATTCCTTACTCCAAGTTGTGACAAAATATCCACACTGTTTACCAAGTCACCCTTGCTTGTGTTCAATCCATTTCCTACCATAATAACTACATTATTATATGAATTATAAAATTTGGAGGAAATGGATTTTACTATATTCTTAAAACTATTACTTGGCATACAATAGTTGGTCACAGAATGAGTTAAATGATAATAAAAAATTTGGCCCATTCCAATACCAATACTGTCTGTGAGGAGTTATTGTTAGTGATGGCCTTTGGAAGAGCCACGCTGGAATATGATATTGAAGATCCGGTATCCGATAAATTAACTTGGTTTTCGCAGGAGCAACAATTTTTATTTACAAATGAGTCAAATCTCTCTGCATTATATTTGCTCAATTGAAGAATCTCATCCATATTCTTAATCTGTTCTGTAAGGTCATTCTGTGATAATCGGTATTTTTCTATTGATTGAAAAATATATAAATTTAAATATAATAAATAATCAAGAATCTTTGATTAACGGCTTTGTACCTTATTTCTAAATGCTAATTCAATAATAATCTATCTCTTTCGACGGTCGCCTCTTGTACTATAGAGAATGTACAAGTGAAGTGCGATAATACAAGTAGGTCTTAAAGACTACTGGATTGCTTATTAAACTTAATCGTACTCATAATCGGGCACATTTGTATGGAAATGAAGCTGAGATCGTGCTAAGGAATTTACTATTGAAGATATTTCGACAAAATTTGTAATGTAAATGCGTTTCGTGAGTAAAATCAGGGGACTATTTCATAAACGTGACAATTTTATTTTATTTTACAATGACAAATCATAATATATACATGGTGACTTTGAATGGATGTACTTTAGGCTAATATGAGATTCTGCTGATCAAATCTAACAACTTTGCCTATGGAACCATGTGTCGTAAATGAATAAAAATTTTGGCTTCCCCATATAATTTGGTAATTTTAACATTAGGTACAAGTTTTTTATGGAGACAGCATTTTTTTTTATTTACGACACATGGTTATATGTGAAAAGTTGCTCGATTTGAAAATATGGATGAAATTGTCCAATTAAGCAGATATAATGCAGAGAGATTTGAGTCATTTGTAAATAAAAATTGTTGCTCCTGCGAAAATCAGATAAATTTGTCAAATGAAATGAATCATCCATTGCCTATTCCAGCGCACCTCTTCCAAAGGACATAACTAACAACACCTTACTGCTCACAGACAGTATTGGTATGGGAATGGGTCAAATTTTTAATTACCATTTAGACCATTCTGTGACAAACTATTGTATGCCAGGCAATAGTTTTAAGAACATTGTAAAATCCATTTCTTCCAAATTTTATAATTCATATAGTAATATTATGGTAGGAAATGGATTCAACACAAGCAAAGGAGACTTGTTGGACAGTGTAGATCTTTTGTCTAAACTTGGAGTAAGGAATGTTACATTATGTACATTCCTTTATTCAAAAAAGTATACTGCCCAACAGAATAAACATTTATATTATTTAAATAATTGTATTTATAATATGACTTGCTACAATAATTTGTTTACTCCTTTTGACATAAACAAATTTGTTAGACATTTTAACGGGACACAGTATAGCTAACTACCTATGAAGGTACAGAGAAATATTGCTACATTGGTAGCTAATAATATTTTATTAAGCATTGACTCCACATCATCATTTAGTAGTAGTACTAATAATGTTGTGGTGCAACCACCAACTTTTAGATGTAACAATAGAGAAGGACATTTGTAAACTTAACTTAATTCACCAAAATATTCAAAGCTTCTCTAGCAAAGTTCTTGACATTGAATTATTAATAGAAAAATATAACTTAGATATAATGTGTTTTACAGAATCCTGGCTAAAGTCCGACAAAATGTGTTTTAATGTATATAATTTCTCAGTTGCTAGTTTTTTTAATAGAACCTCCTGTGAAGGAGGTGGCTCTATAATTTTAATTAAAAATACTTTAAAGTATAAGGAACGAAAGGATATCGTAAAACTATCTGTTGAACGTGTTTGTGAGATTTCATGTGCAGAGATGGACTCATATATTATCCTATGCATATATAGACCCCCAACATCGTCTTTGTCTTACTTTATAGATACAATGGAGGATATACTCTCAAAAATATTAGATTTAAATAAACGAATATTTGTATGTGGGGAATTTAACATTGATATTTTATTAGATTCATGTGACAGACAGAAGCTCATTTCTCTTTTTAACTCCTTTAATTTAAATAACATATTCACAGAACCGACTCGGATTACTGCAACTAGTTAGACTTGCATTGATAATGTATTCACTTATTGTACTTCAGATCACTCTGTCATTACTGGTGTACGCTCTGATCATGTCTGATGATAAGCTTTGAGGCGCGAATTAAACCAACCAATAAAATAATTAAGTACAGACCTCTTACTGAAAATAGACTAGAAATTTTAAATAATAATATCATACCAAAAATTAATAATTTCAAGTATAATACAAATAAACCGAATATAACATATTCGAATTTACATAATTTAATAACCCAAGAATTTGATAAAGTGTGTAAAGTAAAGACAAAGAAAATAAATGATAAATTAATTTTGCTACTTGGGCAACTAGGGGTATTAGAAAAAGCAGGGATACTTTATATGATTTATATGATAGGAGATCCTATACATTAGATCGAAATTTTCATAACTATGTTAGAAATTATTCAAAAACATTTAAAAAAGTTTGCCTTATGGCAAAATCTAATTTTATTAGCTCCAAACTAAAACAGTCTAAAATTAAATCTAAATGTGCATGGACAATAATAAATAATGAAACTGGTAAAAACATACATAAGCAAAATGGTATTTCCATCAGACAAAATGGAGTATTGATATCTGAGAAAAATAAAGTTGCTAGCTTATTTGAAAAGTTTTTTGCTGATATAACTTTTAAAGTCACGAATAGTATTAAGTCCTCATCTAGTATGGCTAAGGAACTATTAAACCGTCATGTTAAAATACCAAATTTTACAGAATTTAATTTTATACATGTCTCAAATGAGGATATTATAAAACACTTCAAAATGTTAAATAAAAAGAAAACGGAAGATTTATAGGGGTTATCCGTAAAAGCAATAGAACCTATTATTTACACCATTGGGCCTATCTTAGCCGACATTTATAATAGTTGTGTGGATAACGGTGTCTTCCCAGACTTTATGAAGCACAGTAAAATAGCCTCTATATTCAAATCGGGATGTAAAACAGACCCTACTAACTATTGACCCATTTCCGTATTACCAGCGCTTAGCAAAATATTTGAAAAAATAATGCTAAGTCAGCTATTAAGATATTTTAATATCAACAAATTATTACACGATCGTCAATATGGGTTTACAAAAGGTAGAAATACAACAGATGCTGGTACTGGATTTATTGAGGAAATATTTAGTTCTTGGGAAAAGTCTCAGGATCTCATTGGTGTCTTTTGCGATCTGTCTAAAGCATTTGATTGTGTAGATCATCAAACTCTATTGGGTAAGCTGGAATTCTATGGAGTTCGCGGAGTAGCGTTAAACCTTGTAGAGTCCTATCTCTCTAATAGAACGCAATGTGTTAACATTAATGGTAGTATATCTAAAGGATCTCTTATGAATATGGGAGTTCCCCAGGGATCAATTTTAGGGCCTTTCCTGTTTCTGGTATATATCAATGACCTTCCTCATATGGTACAAGAAACAGCGCAGATAGTGCTGTTTGCTGATGACACGTCCCTGTTGTTTAAAGTTGATATAAAAGACAACATATTGTCAGCACCAAACGTTCAGGTAATTAACTGTTCACTGAAGTTAAGCGGTACTGAACTGGAATTTGTTGACTCCACTGTATTTTTGGGAATCACAGTCGACTCCAAACTGCAATGGTGAGCTCATATAAACGCGTTATCTAATAGATTAAGCTCAGCAGCATATGCAGTCAGAAAGATCAGACTATTAACTGATGTGGCAACAGCCAGGTTAGTGTACTTTGCCTATTTCCATAGTATTATGACTTATGGTCTTATTATCTGGGGCTCAGCGGCAGACATAGAAACCATATTTATCTTGCAGAAAAGAGCTATTAGAGCAATTTACGGCATGAAGACCCGGGAATCCCTTCGAGAAATCTTTCCTGAAATTGATATAATGACCCTGCCCTCCCAATACATATTTGAGAACTTATTATATGTTAAGAAAAATTATAATATGTTTAATAAAAATGCAGATAGCCATACCCGAAACTTAAGAAACATAAACAAAATTGACATACCAAGATTCAGATTACAAAAAACTAATAAAAGTTTTCTAATAAACAGTATTAGGCTATTTAATAAATTACCAAAATCAATTATAGAACTAAATGATATAAAATTTAAAAATTGTATAAAGCAAACTTTAATAGCCAAGGCGTATTACAAAGTTAATGATTATATTAATGACAGAGATGTCTGGAATCAGTCCTCTCTGCGTCTGGAATCTCTAAACTAATAGTAACTGTCATATTGTAATAATTCATAATACTTACTATTGTAGGTATATATTTTTTTTATACTACAATAGGTATTTTTTTATATTTTTGGATGAGGTAATAACTTGTTATTACTATAACCTTTTATTATTATTTTAATTTTAAATATTTATTATTTTCTACAAGGTAATAATTAGTTATTACTTAACATTTATGTTAATTTGTCTTATTTATTTTTAATTAATTTGTTAACAGAGCTATAGAATACATTTACATGTTTTTTTTAACTAGTTGATGTTTGCGCAGGCCTTGGATTCAGCTATGTATTTGGCCCTGCAATGTAGTAGTATACGTATCCAGCGGATTTTCTCTCCTTTGTCAAGGTCATTGCAGTGGTGGCGCGTGTGCCGGGTTCTGGTCTGCACCCTAAGGGCCTGGTTGAGCAGAAGGATGGCTGACACATACGTTACGTCCGTGATCGGGTGCTGCTGTGGGGGCCTTGGATTTCCGCTGGGCACGCACGTTTCATTGTTATCATAAAATAAGCGGAAATCCCGAAAAATCTTCTGCTGATAGGCCGGCGCTGGCATCAAAGAAATGTTGTGTTCTGTAATTCTGTACTTTCAATATTGTAAGATAGTATATCTGCCTTGGGGTGTTCTACGCGTGCTCTTCAGTAGGGTGAGAGTATATACCACATGCTATAAGCATAGGTTTAAGTCAATAACCATGCAGGACCATGCTCCTCCGATGATACGGTACATGTGGAACATCAGAGTTTTTTACTTGCTGGTACATATTTCTCCAGGGTGTCTCTGAGACGATCGACTTGTGATCAGCGTTTGCGCCCTAAAAGATGCCTTCCATCTATCTACTTGTAGGTATATTTTGATTACCTAAATTAAAGTATGTATATTTGGGGCGTAGCTATGGTCTGTTGGGTTGGTCGCCTTGGTGGCACTTTTGCAGGGCAGTCAACGATTGACAGGTCAATGGAACCAGCTAACCACCTAGTCTTAAACTGGTTGGTTATGTAGTGTGTGTTCGGTTGGGTTGTTTTTTTTTTTATTTTTTTTTTCCTCTCGCAAGGACAATAGTTAATAGTTTACGATTTGTTTATTTTGTATTATATTCTCAACATTTGTCTGTGGGAAGAATGGCGACCTGGCCAAGCACACAGGACCTTATATATACTTTTTTTTTTTGACTTTTCATAAATACCTGTAAAGGTTTACATGAAATAAATATTTTTGACTTTAACTTTTGACTTTGACTTTGATCAAATTAGCCTAAATTACATCCATTCAAAGTCACTCTGAATATTAAAAACCGAATATATATATACATTTTATACGAATTAAAAACCGTGGAAATTAAACTAGGTGGAAACAAGATCTCTATAACTTCGCTTGGCCGACCGACCGATCTCGTTACCACTTCCCATACAGATGTAAAAACCGTCAAGTGACCTAGTCATGTTTTGGTTTTAGTCAAGGCGGTAGTCTCCTTTCAGGGTGCGGTTACGAAATGGGTGGTTGAACTGACGATAAGGTAGCGAGTATATTAAAATATACTCGTAATGCAATTCATCTTTGTCGCCGCCCATTTCGTTATCGTATCATTTAGCCGGCATAGTGAGAGCGAACAGTATTGTTTAAAAACCATTATCGATTGACTCCATTTATGGACTTTGTAGGTCTGCTCACCACCAGGTACATACAAAGTCACATGCCGTGCTCCAATAAAAAAAAAAATACCGTAGTATACAGTTACGGCGCTCGAGACCGCCTAGACAATTTCAGGGCGGTGGGGTTTTATTTCCACCACGTCGTAATCTATTCTGAGTCTACACCGAACCAGTGGTCAGTTTGTCGCTGACTTTTAATATGCCCTTGTGATTTATTTATAGTCGTCGCAAAACCCTGTCGCACGGGAAATTGTAATAAAGTAAAATAAATAGTGACATAGTCTTTCCATACTGGTGGATGAATAGATAGTGACATAGTCTTTCCATACTGGTGGATGAATAGATAGTGACATAGTCTCTCCATACTGGTGGATGAATAGATAGTGACATAGTCTCTCCACACTGGTGGATGAATAGATAGTGACAGATAACAAAATAATATCAAAATAAACAACTGCAAAGTGAAGGTACCAACATTTTACAAACAAAATGGGTTAGTATTATTTTTTAACTTTTATTTAGCCACTTGTTCGGTGTAGACTCATACCATCAGCTTCGACGGGTTGGGATTAAAACCCCTTCGCTGGGTACCCTGAGGCCGTCTTGGCGGTCTCGGGGGCCGTAAGGCAACCGTGATGATATATATATATATATATGATTTTCCCTATTATTTTCTTTTTAAACCACCCTTGAATAACAAAATTAATTAAACTGTAAACAAAAAAAAATAAAAATAGGCCATACCGTTTTTGAGGTTTAGCTTGACTAACGAACGGCGATTTATTTTTACATAATATAGAGAATGAAAATATATTTTTTTAAATATAAAATATTAATCAAGAATCTTTGATTAACCTTACCTTATTTGCATTTAGAAAATGCTGATTCCACCCGAAAATCTTTCAGTTCACATATGAAAATAAAACATATATGTATTATGAGTACATTAGCCTAATTTTCGAGGCTGTTTCACAACGAGCTCAAAAAAGAAACTTTAACTATAACAACTTTGCCCCGAACCCGTTAAATTTTACTCAAACGGGGGCAAATTTGCTTCGAACTTATGTACCCCGCCTTACCCTATATGACGAATTTGTTTTCACATTTAATTAAGCCTACCTATTAGTAGGTATATACGTGGTGGCCGAGTTGGTTAGACCTTGGACTTAAAAACACTTAGGTTCCTGGTTCGAATCCCGGTGTGTACCAATGAGTTTTTAATGTAAAAATTTATGTACATTTGTTTGACAACACCACTATGTGCCTCGGAGAGCACGTTAAGCTGTCGGTCCCGGTTTCACTATACCGACTTGTGAAACTGTTTATAGATGGGTTATTTAGTCTATTCAAAACATCGCGACGAGCTAGCCACTTGTTCGGTGTAGACTCATACCATCGGCTACGACGAGGTGGGATTAAAACCCCTCCGCTGGGTACCCTGGGGCCGTCTAGGCGGTCTCGGGCGCCGTAATGCACTCGTTATGATATGTATGTATATAATTGTTATATCAGGGACCTATTTCATAAACGTGACAATTGTAACTTACTACTATTAATTACAGATGCAATTTATTACGTAAAAACATAATAAAAAATTAAAACACAATTATAATCTGAAATAAAAGAAACCTATATATAAAATCCCTAAGAAAATAAAATTAAATATAAATGAAACACCTAACACATAAAAAATACAAAAATACCTACTTACCTATACAAAAAAATCCTCACAGTGTACGCGCGGCATCGTGCCCAGAACGCTAGCGACATTTCCCCTTTGAATTGTTAAACTTAGTCTCTGTGAGAGAAAAGCGCCAGCTCTCTGGTCACCTGTGACGTCAATCATACTATTAATACATTGTTTAGTTTACTTTCATTTTATTGACAGCCTCCGTAGACTAGTGGTTCTAGCTAAAATCCAGAGGTCGTGGGTTCGATTCCCACCCATGGCAAATAAATATTAGTACGTTTTTCTGATCAGTTAATCATGGTCTGGGTGTTTATAAAATGTAATATGTATTATATCGTTGTTTCTGGTACATATAGTACAAGCCTAGAGCTTAGTTTGTGAGCATAGCAATTTGTGTAAATTGTCCGACTTATAATTATTATTTACTTTTAACAAACTAAAACCAGCTATGTATTATGAATTTTCATGGTAATTTACAAGTGTCACGTTTATTAAATAGGCGCCTGGTATACATATTGCAAGCCTAGAGCTTAGTTTCTAACCAGGGTGGTCAGAAACATGTACTATGTGTACCAGAAACAACGATATCAATATATTTTATAAATACCTAGACCATAACAAACTGTACTGTAAAACGTTCTAATATATAATTTTGCCATGGGCGGGAATTGAACCCACGACCTTCGGATATAACGCCAAAGGCGTGAGCACTAGTCTGCGTAGGCGCCCAATAGTATATTAAATATTTTTAAGTGTTGGATATATTTTGTTTTCATATTTGTTTCAAGCTTGAAAAAACCCTCCAAAGAGTTTTGTTTCGGTATTAGTCTGTGAGTTCACCGATTACAAGGAGACTACTGCATAGATTTAATGTCGAGGGGGTAGTCTCTTTTCAGGTTGCTTTGTCACGGTTGCGAAGCGGCCAATTATTTTGATAAAGCAGCGAGGTTATTAAACTAGGCTCAATACATAATACCTTTATAATGAACCTTTTCAGGAGCCTGATCTTTTTCGTTATCCAGATTTTAAAAAATCATCTTGAGTTCATATTAACTAAATAATAATAATATTATTATTTAGTAAATTAATGCACATGCTTAAGTAGGTAAGTTAGGTATCTATTTGTCTATTTAATATATTTAAATCTTTAGGGTCATGGGTTCGAGTCCCGTCCACCAGGATATTTTTCATTGATTTTTTATCTTTGAAAATTTAAATATAAGAATATCCCGATTTGGGGATTTATAAAAAAATATAATAATTCTATTTTATATAGTTTATCACTTTTCTTATAATTTACTTGTATTTTTATATATATACAAAAAAAAAATCTAGGCTCAATTATTGTTAAATAACTTTTGCGAAAATCTAACTGGGTTATGTATTGTACATATTTGATGTTTTAACTGTATGTTACTAACTAAATAAATGAATAAAAACAATAAAAGAAAACTGTACAGAAAAACTGAAATAAAATATACTAGAAATATACAGATACATTTTCATTTCCTAGAATAATAGTTTCACTGAAAAGTTTTTCATAAAACGGTTTACCCCGTGCAGTGTTCATAAAATAGTTCATCAAAAAATCGGAAGTTCACTATTGAAATTCATACCATGCATACAATTTGTGTTCTAAATTCAAAGCAATAGGTTTGTGCAGTAGAATTTTGAAAAAAGAATAACCGTGGATTACAGTGAGACGGGTCACTGATCGGACTTTTCAATATCGTACGTGCTCAAAAAGCCAATTGGTGGTACATATCTTGTACCACCCCCTTTGACATTTTACATCTTTAGCAAATCCAACTTTATTGTCAAGTATTACAGTATAATTTTACCTGCAACAGCTAATGTGACATTGGTCTTAATAGAATCAAGATTATCATTTATTGTTCTTCTTCACTTGTATTGATGTGTAATATTTTAAAGTGGTATTAATATTTTGAAAGTATTGTATTTTATGAAGCAACTAGTTTTGTTTTAATTTCGAAATTCAAACATTTGTTTCACGTTTGTAGAATAGATAAAACATGTTAACTGATTTAAGCCAGAGAGATGTCAATTACTGTGTTTTAAAATTAATGCTACGACGAGGTGGGATTAAAAATCCCTCCGCTGGGTACCCTGAGGCCGTCTAGAAGGTCTCGGGCGCCGTAAGGCACCCGTGACGAAATGTATGTACCTATGTATAATTAATAAAAAATAAAAAAACATAAATATATTATATACGTGGTGGCCGCATTGGTTTGACCTTAGACTCAAAAACACATAGGTCCCTGGTTCAATCCTCGGTGTGGACCAATGAGTTTTTAATCTAAAAAAATATGTACATTTGTTTAACGACACCACTTAATGCCTCGGAGAGCACGGTCCCAGTTTCACTATACCAAATTAATAGGGTATTGAGTCTATCCAAACATTGCGACGAGCTAGCCACTAGTTCGATGTAGACTCATACCATCGGCTACAAAAACCCTTCCGCTGAGACCGTCTGACCTCGTGATAATATTTATATATTTATTTAATATAAACTTAATGCTCCTAGAACGAGTGTGAAAACCTAACCCTATATCTGGGAAAACTGATTTTGTAATTATTTAGTAAGTATTAGTATTTGTAAGATATTTTCAGTTATTTTTAAAAGCTCTGAAATAAAACCTATATCAAATACCAGTGACATTGTTTCATTTCGAAAAACACCTCTTATAACGTAGGTAACATTGCAAAAGGGGTTTCCGTCCATTACAACAGATGGATGGACTGACGGGCAGTTTTAGGTTACATAGGGCAAGTTTTTGTTGTTTCACAAATGACACTTGTAACTGCTGAAACGTGCCTTTTGTAAAAAGTCACAAATTCTGTTTGATTTTGATTTCGAAATTACATACATACATACACCCGTAATTTTGGGTGCTTTACGGCGCCCGAAACCGCCTAGACGGCCCCAGGGTACCCAGCGGAGGGGTTTTTAATCCCACCTCGTCATAGCCGATGGTATGAGTCTACACCGAACAAGTGGCTAGCTCTTTTCTCATATGAACAAATAATTATGAAGTTTCAGTAATATTTTTGTATACCTATGGGATACAAAAGTTTATATTTTCACTTAAATAACTCAATAACCCATCTATAAACAGTTTCACAAGTTAGTATAGTCAAACCGGGATTGACAGCTTAACGTGCGCTTCAATGCACTATAGTCGTGTTGTTAAAAAAAAATACATATTTTTTTTTAGATTAAAAACTCATTGGTTTACATCGGGGCTTGAACCAGGGACTTAAGTTTTTTTTAAGTCTAAGGTCTAACCATCTCGGCAACCACGTATATCGTCTATATGACATAAACGATGTTTATGAATAAACGATGTCGACAATTTTTTGTTTGTTTGACAAATGATTGGTCCCTTGTAATTGCTGAAATGTGTCTTATATAAAATGTCACGAATTCTATTTGATTTTGTGGGGAAATTACCACGAAAATTCTTACTAATTTGCCATTTGTATTCCATTGGGATCCAATCCGCTTTTGAATCCAAGATTAGTTTTGTAAGAATTATTTAGACCCTACTATACCTGACAGGCCTGAAAGTTTTCTCTGATTAAATTGTTCTGTATTTATTAGAGCAAGAATTTAATATTAGTTTCAAGAGAAGAAAGGTTCTTTTTTAATTCAATTAAGGTTGCTCCGAGATATAAAAAAATATATAGGTAAGTATTAATTATAGTTTTAAAGCAAAATTTAGCCGGATTTTTGAAAACAACAACAATTATTGGTCGATTTCATTCATGGATTTTGAAGGTCTCATCTGCTCACCTCCAGGTAGATACCATGCCGATCTACGTGCCGTGCCGATCTACGTGCCGTGCAGATCTATGTACCGTGCACTATATAAAAAATATAAAAAAGCATGGTGGGTGAATTAATACATTTTAAGTTTTTTTATTAAACTATATCAATTTAATTTTACTGAGTCTTAAATATGTAAACACTGACGTTCTATCCACTGTGCCAGTCTCTATCTTCTTCTTCAATGTCAAAGGCTCCGTTTTTTGCCTGATTGTTAGTAAACCGTCAAGTGACCTAGTCATGTTTTGGTTTAAGTCTTTGAGTTCACCGGTTTCCAGGAGACTGCTGTATCATTTTATTATAATAGTCTCCTTTCTGGGTCCGGTTACGAAACGGTGGTTAATTTGATGATAAAGCAGCGAGGATATTATTAAAATAGACTGGAAATGAAAATTCGTCCTTGATGCCGCCCAATTCGTAAACACAACGTTTAGTCAGCATAGTGGGAGCGATCAATATTGTTAAACAACAATTTATTATATTTTTTATTAATCGACCTCATTCATTAAATTTGTAGGTCTGCTTAACATCAGGTAGATACAAGCTCACATGCTGTGCTCCTACAAAAAAAAATGTAGAAATAATTAAAAAATAATAAACTTAAATATTTAATATACAAAACCTATCTAACTAGATCGGTCTTAGAACACCTTGGACACCGTGGGAATAAAACCCGAGACGGGCTCAGGATAACCGGTGGAGTTACCCTGAGTCCGTCTCGAGCATCATAGGCACCCGTCATGGTAGAGTACAGTCTTTACTTTTTTTATATTATAGTTATAAGTGGATAGATATTCACAGTAGTAGTATATACTTTATATGCCTATAAATGGTTCAGGAAAAGAAAGAGTTTCAGATCCCTTTCTAGCCAGTTGATCTGCCCTTTCATTACCTTCAATTCCCATAAGCCCCGAAACCCAACCCAGTCTCATCCTGTAGTCCCTACCGATTTTATTCAATAGTTAGTCTTAAACTGTTGAATAAAATCGGTAGAGACAACAGGAGGAGGCTGAGTTGGGTTAGACCAGATTTCGTCTCATATAAGCTGAGCGCTTTAAGTGCCGCTTGGCTAGCACTGAGAATATTGATGGTTTCTCCATGCAGACTACTATCTAGGGTGTCCTTTGCACACACTATTATTGCATACAGCTTGAAAACTCTAGGGTTATGGCCCAACATACATTACATGAATATCGTAACCGTTGGTATGTATTTCTGCACCAGTTCCTGATCTCATCTTCTCATCCATCAGTAAACCAGTTTTGATATATACTGTCCAGTTTAGAGCCTTCTTCCCATTCTTCCCGTAATAAATAATAAATATTACACAAAAAGCGGCCCCAGCCTAGTGGTTAAGTTACTGCGCAGCTGATAGCAAGGTTAAGCAGATGACAACAAGACCGGCCTGGGATGGGTGACCGCTTTATACAACGAGGCTATTTCATCATAAACACCGCAACAAGCTCGCCACTTGTTAGGTGTTGCCTCCGAATACCATCGGCGAAATGAGGATGGGTTAATCCCTCCGCTGGAACCCTAAGGCCGTTTAAACGGTTCTCGGGAGCCAAACTGGCACCCGTGATGGTATTTATTTTATTTATTTATTACACAACAGCATAAAATAGCAATACCCACAGCATAATAATTAGTTAAAGCAGAAATACAGGATAAGAGAGAGAGTGAGCCCAAAAAATATTAATAATAAAGAACAAGGAAAAGACACATTCGCACATTCAGAAAATATTTATACACCAGTCTCTTAAAGATTCCCCGGTTCTGAGCTTGTCTAATATCCAACGGTAAACCATTTCAGAGGCTTGCAGCGGCAAAAAAAAACTATAGTGTTTTTAAGTCTAAGTCTAACCAACGCGAACACCACATATAAAAAGTTAAGTGTTTAAAACATATTAATAAATGTTAAAGAAATAATAATTATAATTCAAATTTAGAATTTAATTATCTAAGCAACTCAACCACCACATATAAAAAAGTAGACTGTATATAATATAATTTTAAAGAAATAATAAAATTTAAATTTAGAATTTAATTATAAACGTTCTTCAGCCGTAAACTACGCTGAATAAAAAGCAGATATTTTGAAATGGAGTGAAAACCTAGGCGAGAAGTGCATCCAGCGCTGTGAGAGCGCACTCTACCAAAGCGATACTTGACCCCAAACGACTTTCAGTGGCTTACTACTGAAATATATTCGTAGCTACAACATTCGAAATTTAAATTTTGTCACAACGTTAAATAAGATTCTTAAATTGGTACCTAACAGACAGAGGGGTTTATTCGCATTTCGTCGTCGCCGAAATTTGTATAGTTGGGCGCGGTATTTTCTCAATAATCTATGAATCTAAATTTTATATAAGTTATACGTCTATGGTCTAGATGTTGCGCTCTTGGCGTTGTTTTTGTTGTTGGAGGCCGAGGGTTCGATTCCCACTAATGGAAAAATACTAATCCGTTTTTAACAGTTGCCATGGTCTGGGTGTTTATAAAATGTAATATTTATTACTCGAAGTAGCGTTATTTTTGGTACACATAGTACAAGCTTAGCTTATTTTGACCAGGGCAATATACTTATGAAAAAAATAAATATATATAAACTAGCTTATCCGCGCAACTTCGTCTGCGTAACTTTAACCGTTTACGCAGCGTACGCTCTCAAAAGGAATAATTTCCACTGTGTTTGTAACATTTTTCATTGTTATTCCGCTCCTATTGGTCGTAGCGTGATGTTATGTAGCCTAGCCTTCCTTTCGATAAATGGGCTATCCAATAGTAAAAAAAAATTTTTCAATTCCCACCAATGGTTCTTAGATTAGCGCGTTCAACCAAACAAACAAACTATTCAGCTTTATAATATTAGTATAGTTTATAAACAGTGAAACTTGCACCGATGGCTTAACGATCTCTAAAGCACAGTAGTACTTTTGAAAAACAAATGTTTACATTTCAGGATTAAAATATAGGGCGCACACTATTTACACTAAGGTGCAGAGTTTTGCTTTCTACATAAATAATATAACACTTAAAGTCCATGTCACGGTCTGTGGTCGATTTATGATTTCATATGATTTCGACGTCAAGTACCATCGATCTGATAAGCTTTCGTCATAAAATATTAATTGAATTATCTTTTTATAATATAAAAAAGTTATATATTATATATTTGACACCCACGAGACAGGCTTGCGATTTTTATAAATTCCATATTAGGATAATCTTTTTTGTTTTTTTAAAGATAAAAATGCAATGAAAAAATTCCTGGTTGGCGGGACTCGAGTCCACGAACCTCGCTATCGCGGCAAGGCACTTGACCGCTAAGCCAACCAGGTTCCAGTCAATCCTCACGAATTTTGTCATTGCTTGTTTGACAAAATTCGTGAAAAAAGCGAGGTTCGTGGGTTCTAGTCCCGCCCACCAGGATTTTTTTCATTGCATTTTTATCTTTAAAAATTTTATATAAGATCATCTTAATAAGGAATTTATATAAATGTATAAATATAATGTTTAATGACATATAACTTTCGTAAATATATAAAAAAATATTTTACATCAACAAAACACCTAATTGGTTTCCCACAAAGTCCCATGTAAATGTTTCAATTGGAAATAGGTTAAAGAAGTTCGTCTCTTAAAGAGCTTTTAGTAAAACGCTTCAGCGACCAAGACTGAGTGCCATCCTCTCATTAGACGACTTCCTACTGACTTAGTCATATTACTTCAATTACTAGCTTCCTGGAAGCTCTTAAGAATCCATAGTGACGTAAAGCATTTTTTTGGTATTTTATTTTTATAAAAGTAATTTGTCACCAGCTTTTATCTTTCTAAAACTATGAAATTAGTATTTTTTTTAGAAACGATTTTTCTGATAAAAAAATACCGAATTTTATTATATATAAAAAAACGGAAAAAATAAAGTTTAGGTATAATCTACACCGAACCGAGTGGCTAGCTCGTTTCGATGTTTGAATAGACTCAATAACCCGTTTAAAAACAGTTTCACAAGTTGGTATAATGAAACTGGGACCGACAGCTTAACTTGCCCTCCGAGGCACTATAGTGGTGTTGTTAAGCAAATGTACATACATTTTTAGATTAAAAGCTCATTGGTACCGAGGTTTAAACCAGGACCTAAGCGTTTTTAAGTCTAAGGTCTAACCAACTCGGCCACCACGTATATTAATGTTTCGGTTTTAGTCTGTGTGTTTACGAGTTCTTTGGAGACTACTGCACCGATTTATTGTCAAGGTGGTAGTCTTCGTGTAGTTCGAAACGGGCGATTAATTTGACGATAAAGCAGCGACGATATTAAAACAGACTCGTAATGCAAATACGCCATTGTCGCCCATTTCGTAACCGCATTATTTAACCGGCATAGTGGAAGCGACCAATATTGGTAAACAACAATATAAAGATCAACCCATTCATGGTCTTTGTAGGTCTGCTTACCACCAGGTAGATACAGAGTCACATGCTGTGTTTCAACAAAAAAAAGTTATAATAATATAAATTAACATCGGTATTCATAAAAACTTATTGAATTCTTGAAGAACACTTTTATAACTAAAGTGTTCTTATATATATATCTTCACAGGTGCCTTACGGCGCCCGAGACCGCCTAGACGGCCCCAGGGTACCCAGCGGAGGGGTTATAATCCCACCTCGTCGTAGCCGATGGTATGAGTATACACCGAACAAGTGGCTAGCTCGTCGCGATGTTTTGGATAGACTCAATAACCCATCTATAAACAGTTTCACAGGTTGGTATAGTGAAACCGGGACCGACAGCTTAACGTGCTCTCGGAGGCACTATAGTGGTGTTGTCAAACAAATGTACATATTATTTTTAATTAAAAACTCATTGGTACACACCGGGATTCGAACCAGGGATCTAAGTGTTTTTAAGTCCAAGGTCTAACCAACTCGGCCACCACGTATATCAAAATTAAGTGTTCTTCGAGGCCTCAATAAGTCTTTATAAATAAGGCCATTAAATTGTAAATTTTCAGACTGACTGACGGACAGGCAAATTGTTAATACATTATTAGTGTTCAATTTCAGTTTCTCTCAAAAGTGTGTACTTTAAAATACACAATTTAAATTAAAATTTATTTGAAGCACATAAATGTCAACTGTATTTCTACTTAATTAAGAAATATTGTTATTGTTATTTTTAATTTGTATTTGTTATTCAATTCCATTTTATGATGCAATTTTAATTTAAAAGCAAGCTGATAGTTTCATTTACAGTTCGTAGATAATGAAAATAAATTACCCGGGTGTTAATTAATATTCCTTTCATGGAAATTTTACAAAAAATAAAGTAGTGACATTTTTTTTTTTTTGAAACTTGTGATCTTTCAGTTCTTACTTGGAAATTGGTTTTAGTGTAAATAAATATAAGACCTAAAGTTAATGAATAGGGTCAATTGTTATTTAACAAAGTAACGCTTCTACTATCATGCCAAAGACCAATTTGCATATCACGTATTTTAGTATTCTCGCTGCTTTATTGTCAAATCAACTACCCGTTTCGTTACCGAATCCTACAATCTTTGGAATAATCCACTAAACTCCGGTGAACCCACAGACTAAAATCTATTGAAAAATGACTAGGTCACCTAAAAGGTTTTACATGTATGTAGTAATGAAACAGGTCCGCCTAGCGAAGTTATATATATAAAATACAAATACATAAATAATTATCTCTTATTAAATACTCCTATAGAGAGAGACCTCCCCTTACAAGAACATTAAACTTTCAATAATAAAAGTAACATTTTCAACCAACTATAATTATTAATAGTAATAATATAATATGAAAGACATTTAAACTCACATGGCTCTGGCTACAAACTAAGTTCTAGGCTTGTACTATGTGTACCAGAAACAACGATACAATACATATTATATTTTATTAACACCTAGATCACAGTACAGAAAAATGTACTAATATTTTTTGCCATAGGTGGGGATCGAACCCACGACATCCGGATTGGTGTTGTATCCGAAAAAGCAGCCACTAGACTACGGAGGCGGTCAATTAATAGGAACAAATATAAACTGAAAGCAATTAGGAAGTAACACTTAAAAGCTCAACAGATAATAGTCTGAAATAATCTTCTTAACGCCTATTGGAATCCAAAACAAGGTTGTCTGAGAAACGCTAGTACTGCTCTAAAGCCTTTTATTTGTTCAACAACAAGACGCCACAAATACGGTACACAAGACTTAGGGTAGACAAGGACTTATCACGAAAGCACTAAGCCACTTAAGTAAAATGCTTTGCTAAGAGGTTGGAGCCTCAAGTCTCTAGAAATAAAAAAAAAAACTAAAATACCTAGGATGTCTTTAAAGCAAAGCTTCTATTGAGATTTGTAGTTAATTGAACTGCTTTCGGTTATTTTTTTTTTGTGGAAGGCATTAAGAAAATAAAGCGGTTTCAAACCTTGGTGAATACTAGTGTATCCTTATTTAATAATTAACGTACATTTGTTTAAGAACACCTCTATAGTATTTCATAGAGCACATTAAATTAGCCGTCCCTGTTTCATCACACCTACTTGTGAAACTAATTTTAAATGGGTTATTGGTCTATTCAAACACTGCGGCTAGTTGGAAAATATTTCGGCATAGACTCAAAATACTACGAGTATCAGCTACGACGAGATGGAAATCAAACCCCATCGCTGGGTACCCTTGAGACATCTAGGCAGTCTATGGTATATTATATTTTATATACTTGTAAATTGATGTATAATATCGACCGCTTCCTAGTGGTTGCGCTTTAGGCGTTGTATTCGGAGGTCGTGGGTTCGCTTCCCCTAGGCAAAAAAAATATTGGTACCTTTTTCAGTACAGTTTGTCAATTTTTTCTTTTACTAGAGCACCGCATGGGAATCTACACCCGCCTGGTGGGAAGCGGCATGTAAAGTCCAAGTGAGAAAACAATAATACAGTCGAAATGAAATAATAAGACTGTCGGTTGTCTCCACTATGCCGGCTTGAGATGCCGATTCACGTTTATTTTAAAGGACTCCATATTGTAGGAAGGAAAAACACAGGCTGGTAGAGCATTCCATTCTTTTTATGTGAAATGAAATGAAATGAAAAACCACTAGACTACTTAACCACTAGACTGGAGCCGCTTTTTAATAAAAAGCGGCTCCAGCCTAGTGGTTAAGTCACTGTGCAACTAATAACAAGGTTAAGCAGATGACAACAAGGCCGGCCTGGGATGGGTGACCGCTTTATACAACGAGGCTATTTCATCATAAACACCGCAACAAGCTCGCCACTTGTTAGGTGTTGCCTCCGAATACCATCGGCGAAATGAGGATGGGTTAATTCCCTTCGCTGGGTACCCTGAGGCAGTTTAAACGGTACTCGGGAGCCAAATAGGCATCCTTCATGGTATGATGTAATAATTGCCAAAGCGTTTAGTACTAGGAGGTACATCTGCCACAGTATGCATATTAGCATTTTTCCGTCAGCATCATCCTGTGTCTAAAAGGCGAAGGTCAATACCAAAATAAACACCCAAACCATTCCTTCATTCAATAAAGGAATGGTTTGGGTGTTTGTAAAATACTAGCTGACACGCGCAATTTCGTCTGCGTAACTTTAACCGTTTACGCAGCGCACGCAACTGAAGCTCCCAAAAGGAACAAGTTTTCCCCGTTTTCCCAACATTTTTCACTGATGCTCTGCTTCTATTGTTTGTAGCATGATGTTATATAGACTTATAGTCTTCCTCTATAAATGGGCTATCCAACACTTTGAAAAATCAATATCGGTTCAGTAGATCCAGAGATTACCCCCTACAACGTAACAATCTTCACCTCTTTATAATATTACTAGCTGACCCGCGCAACTTCGTCTGCCCACGCAAAGGAAGCTTCCAAAATGAACAAATTTTCCCCGTTTTCCCAACATTTTTCATTGATGCTCCGCTCCTATTTGTCCTGATGTAATATAGCCTATAGCTTTCCTAGATAAATGGGCTTTCCAACACTAAAAAAAAAAACAAAATCGGTTCAGTAGTTCCAGAGATTAACCCCTACAACCTCACAAACTTTACCTCTTTATTATATTAAGTATATATTATTAGTATAGATAATATGTATTATATCGTTATTTATGTTACACATAGTACAAGCCTATAGCTTACCTATAGCTTATTTGTGACCAGGGCAATATGGGTGTAATGTCCTTTATATTATAATAAACTAGCTATACATTTAATGTATACAAACAGTTTCACAATACATTAATTACATACATGTGAATATATTGACTTCCCTGATTAATATATAATGGTATTAAGTAAACCCTCGGGTAAACAGAATTCCCTACAGACAAAGACTATTGCTAAATCAACACTATTTAAGTGAATTAATAGGCGACAGTTTGAAAATTATTACATTTTAGATATAATTAATGAGTTAGAATTTAATAATAAATCTTACTTTCTCACGTATCCTAATTATGTCCCACTACTGCTATATAAAGACATCCTACCCAAAGGCTGCGTACTTTTAATAGTTAATATATAAAATGTACACTAAAAAAGGCTTTATTTAATTTTTGAACATGCATTCACAGTTTTTTTTTTAAATCGGCTGCCTGATGCGGGAAATGTACCTACTAAAATTTGGAAAAAAGAACCCTGTATTTGAAATCCAAAGGGCTAAATTGTAAGGATCACTTTACTACACTCGTACTTTTTAGACATAAAAAGTTAATTTTGACATAAAAAGTTAATTGTGAATTGTAACATTTTTTTTTTATGGATTAGGACAATGTATGACTCTAATTGCCTTACACCATGGTCACTGGCTTACCCGAATGTAAACATCCCGATGGAACGTTACAAAAAAAACATTGGGACATTGCTATCGTTCAAGCCACCCATGTCAATTTGTTGCAAAATTGTACTTACACACCTTTTTTTAGCCGTATCAACCAAAGAATCTGGTCAAAGGCTTCAGGCAACACCAAACCCAATTTTAAGAACTTTATTGGATAATCCGTGGCACTGAGATTGGGAGTCGCAATTTGTGAATCTCATAGATGTCCATGCGAAGTTGTTGGTCGATGTATTTGGGCGCCATGGGCTTTCATGTTCCAGAAGCGAAGAGCATTTTGCGCGACACAGCCTCATCAATGATTTAATTCGTCGATCTTTTGCCGCCATACATATTCCATTAATCTTAAAACCACGAGGTCTTTTTCATTATGACGGCAAAAGAGCCTGACGGATTAAGTTTAGTACCTTGGAAGATGGGTCGTTGTTTAGACTGGGATGCTACTTGCGTAGATACCTTAGTAACTTTACATCTTCTAAGGAGCTGGCAACGCAGCGTCAGATGCAGAAGACCTCAAACGGCGCAAATATGTTCAAATAGCAAACAATTATATATTTGTGCTGTTTGGGGTAGCGACTATGCGCGTGGGGCCCAAATACATTAAAAAAAAAAAAAAAAAAAAACAGATATTATTGACGTCACCGGTGACCAGAGGGCCGATTCTTACCTATTTCAAAGATAAATATTGATTATTCAAAGAAACACTGCGAGAATTTTTTTTAGGTAAATATTTTTATTTATTATTATTATTTTTATGAATACATATTAAATATAATATTTTGATTGAATTAAAATAAACAGTTATCTATGTCAGATAGATGAACAGATGAAGTGTTTCTATAAGAATTCATTTGGAATCGTCACAAAACAGTAGTCCTTGCCCTTTAGGACTTCGAAACAATTTAAACTGACAAGCCACTTCATAAATCTTGGCCGTGGTTAGAACTTGGCCGTAATCTGAGGGACCCTTGTAGGCCGGGGGCGACAACGACCCCAAAAGTATTAAGTAGCTTTTAGTGTTACAACACAAACTTGGTTATTTTATTCTAAATTTGAAAAGAAAATTCAAATTTTAAAAGAATTTGTTTCGGGTTTTTAAGTCCCTTTGTTTGCCTTATTGTTTACCAAATTCATTTCTCTAAGGGCCAATTTTTCCTTTAGCATTTTCTGTTTTGATATGTACTATATGTATTATATTGTATGATTTATATAAGTAGTATATTATGTATTGAGTGTACGTTTAAGTATTTACATGTAATATTTAAGTAGTTTATATACTATTCGCTATATGTCTTTTAAATTGTTATTTATTTAATTTTGCACCCTATGCATAATCTTCCACTCTCTCAAATGTTAGCTGGTACAATTTTATTTTGTAATTTAGTGCAATAAAGTATTTTAAATTAAAAAATAAATTAAGGGCCGATTTTTCAATCGTCACATAAATTTATTCATTCGTACGTTATCTTTTGGATGACTTTAAAAATCGGCCGTTAGGTTGCAACTTCGCGTTCAAAGTCGTTATCCATAAAAATTACCTTTCAGCTTTCGCATGCACTTTTATTATTACACCATCATTGTTTGCCACAGAATCAAAATACTTTTTTTTTTGTCATTGTACTTATTAATCTTTCTGTGTTGGGAATATTTATTTTTCATTTTTCTTTAATATATATATTTTTTTTAATATTATTAATAATCCAAAAATATTTATTACACTTAAACTGTTAATGTTGAAATTAATATTAATTATTAATTGTTGAAGTTATGCAAAACAAAATGTTCTAGCCAAAATTACTCATGAAATGTGAACGTAACTATTCTTAATTTATTTCTATGGATTTTATTTTATTACCCATAGACTAAAAAAGAATCATAACCAGGTCACTTGACGGTTCTTGCATCTTTATAGGTTATTGTACCAAGATCGTCTGTCATTTACCGCGCTTAAACAAAACTCGCATGAAATGCAATTTTCTTAACTAAATTGTATTAGCTAGTAAATAAATACCATGAGCCGACTCAGGGCACCCAGCGGAGGGATTAATCCTGTCCTCATTTCACCAATGGTATTCGGAGGCAACACCTAACAAGTGGCGAGCTTGTTGCGGTGTTTATGATGGTATAGCCTCGTTGCAGTGGTATATTTACGTGTTGGCTAAATGGCCCAGGGCGGTCAATTTATAGGTGGCCCGGGCCGGTATCAAAAATGTATGAACGCGCATTTTTACATAACTCATCGATATATTCGTCTATGTCCTATTCCAGGTCATCGTATATCTTTGTGCCTGTTTTTATCTTAATATGTTATCCGTTTTTGCATTTCGAATAAAATCAAACATAAATACTGTAAAAACTGTTAGTGAGCACTTTAAAAAATCCTGCCTCGTTGTATAAAGGGGTCACCAATCCTAGGGACCTTGTTATCAGTTGCGCGGTGACTTAACCACTAAACTGAGGCCGATTTTTTTTCAGCTAGTCAGATTAATAATTGGCTCAGTCACAGAAAGCGTGCAATTATCGGAAGCGGATCGTTGAATATAATAGTATTCATCTATTAGTCTAACAATCCAAATGTGGAAACTTCAGTAATTGCCAAATTTCAGGACGCATTCACTGAAACTTGTGAGCTGTAACTTTAATGAAATGAAATGTAGAGTTGCGCAGCTTTGTACAAAGTTTAATGATACTATTTACAATAATTATTGTTTAAACCGGTGTGTACCAATAAGTTTTTAATCTAAAAAAAATATGTACATTTGTTTAACAACGCCACTATAGTGCCTCAGAGAGAACTTTAAGCTGTTGGTCCCAGTTTCACTATACCAACTTATGAAACTGTTTATAAATGGGTTATTGAGTCTATTCAAACCATGGAGATAAACATAGGGATGTGCCCATGGGCCTTAATCGCCTTTCCAGTCGTGAGAACAAACAATGGCCGCCGCCAATCAAATTAAAAAAAACGTAAGAACAAAATCAATCATTGAGCGTTGATTGGTTGAAGTCAGAACAGCGGCAACGAACTCGTTTGACATTTCGTTTTACAGATCATTTAAGGCATTAATATATATATATATATATATATAATATGCATGCGGTTCCATATATTATTATTAGTTTCTATGTATGATCCAAACTTCGCGACAAGCTGGCCACTTGTTTAGTGTAGAACTGTAGAGTCATACTCACATGGGGTTACAAACCCCTCTGCTGGGTAACCTGAGGCCGTTTAGGCGGTCTCGTAAAGCACCCGTGGTGATAATTGTATATATTTATGTATTGTTTTTTTTTTTCATTTTGTTAATGTGTAAAAGTTTATTTAAATAATTGCCAAATTTCAGGACGAATTCACTGAAACTTGTGAGCTGTAACTTTGATGAAATGAAAAGCAGATTTGCGCTGCAATTCAATTACTTCTCGTTTTGTAGTTGGTAGTATTGTGTATATGTAGTTTATGTATGAAGATATATTTAACTAGTGTATATTAGATTGTAAGTATTTTATATACTATTCACAGGATTATATACTCAGTTACTGTATTGCACCTACCTCACTTATTAACTGCCTTGAGTGTCCCGAAAGTTTAACTGGTAGAGAATGCCTAGCGGCATTAAGTCCGCCTTTGTATTTTGTATGCAATAAAGATTTAAATAATAAAAGAAAAAAAATGTTTAACCACCTAAATAAACAAACATATAAATTTCCAGCGTTATTTAAAAGCCATAGAAAACAAACAAACAATTTATAAAAGCAGTTTCATCGAAATTATCGCTGTAGCAAACACCGTAATGCTCGCATGAAATGCAATTTTCTTAACTAAATTGTATTAGCTAGTAAATAAATACCATGAGCCGACTCAGGGCACCCAGCGGAGGGATTAATCCTGTCCTCATTTCACCAATGGTATTCGGAGGCAACACCTAACAAGTGGCGAGCTTGTTGCGGTGTTTATGATGGTATAGCCTCGTTGCAGTGGTATATTTACGTGTTGGCTAAATGGCCCAGGGCGGTCAATTTATAGGTGGCCCGGGCCGGTATCAAAAATGTATGAACGCGCATTTTTACATAACTCATCGATATATTCGTCTATGTCCTATTCCAGGTCATCGTATATCTTTGTGCCTGTTTTTATCTTAATATGTTATCCGTTTTTGCATTTCGAATAAAATCAAACATAAATACTGTAAAAACTGTTAGTGAGCACTTTAAAAAATCCTGCCTCGTTGTATAAAGGGGTCACCAATCCTAGGGACCTTGTTATCAGTTGCGCGGTGACTTAACCACTAAACTGAGGCCGATTTTTTTTCAGCAAGTCAGATTAATAATTGGCTCAGTCACAGAAAGCGTGCAATTATCGGAAGCGGATCGTTGAATATAATAGTATTCATCTATTAGTCTAACAATCCAAATGTGGAAACTTCAGTAATTGCCAAATTTCAGGACGCATTCACTGAAACTTGTGAGCTGTAACTTTAATGAAATGAAATGTAGAGTTGCGCAGCTTTGTACAAAGTTTAATGATACTATTTACAATAATTATTGTTTAAACCGGTGTGTACCAATAAGTTTTTAATCTAAAAAAAATATGTACATTTGTTTAACAACGCCACTATAGTGCCTCAGAGAGAACTTTAAGCTGTTGGTCCCAGTTTCACTATACCAACTTATGAAACTGTTTATAAATGGGTTATTGAGTCTATTCAAACCATGGAGATAAACATAGGGATGTGCCCATGGGCCTTAATCGCCTTTCCAGTCGTGAGAACAAACAATGGCCGCCGCCAATCAAATTAAAAAAAACGTAAGAAAAAATCAATCATTGAGCGTTGATTGGTTGAAGTCAGAACAGCGGCAACGAACTCGTTTGACATTTCGTTTTACAGATCATTTAAGGCATTAATATATATATATATATATATATATATATAATATGCATGCGGTTCCATATATTATTATTAGTTTCTATGTATGATCCAAACTTCGCGACAAGCTGGCCACTTGTTTAGTGTAGAACTGTAGAGTCATACTCACATGGGGTTACAAACCCCTCTGCTGGGTAACCTGAGGCCGTTTAGGCGGTCTCGTAAAGCACCCGTGGTGATAATTGTATATATTTATGTATTGTTTTTTTTTTTCATTTTGTTAATGTGTAAAAGTTTATTTAAATAATTGCCAAATTTCAGGACGAATTCACTGAAACTTGTGAGCTGTAACTTTGATGAAATGAAAAGCAGATTTGCGCTGCAATTCAATTACTTCTCATTTTGTAGTTGGTAGTATTGTGTATATGTAGTTTATGTATGAAGATATATTTAACTAGTGTATATTAGATTGTAAGTATTTTATATACTATTCACAGGATTATATACTCAGTTACTGTATTGCACCTACCTCACTTATTAACTGCCTTGAGTGTCCCGAAAGTTTGACTGGTAGAGAATGCCTAGCGGCATTAAGTCCGCCTTTGTATTTTGTATGCAATAAAGATTTAAATAATAAAAGAAAAAAAATGTTTAACCACCTAAATAAACAAACATATAAATTTCCAGCGTTATTTAAAAGCCATAGAAAACAAACAAACAATTTATAAAAGCAGTTTCATCGAAATTATCGCTGTAGCAAACACCGTAACTGGTTTATGACACATAAATTTAAGGTCGATTTTGTTCCGCTCGGCTCTGGCAGTGTTAGCTTATCAGTTATAAATCTCTGGTATTGTTCAAACTGGGCCAATACCTACCTAGTATAATAACCCCGAATGTAAGCTTTATTTGTTAGCTGTTATTAGCTAATTTTCTTTTAAAGTAAATTTTCGATTACTGCCCTTTTAAAGCCCTACGGAATTCTGAACTTTTTCAGGATTTATTAAACAAAGGTTTTTAAGTTTTTTTTTGTCACCAGTGTCCCACTATTTGTGGAAAATCATGGTTTAACCAGAAATATTGATAGAAGTAAAAAAGCAACTACAAGTTTTAATGTTATTTTTTCGGAAAATATTTTTTAATATAGGTATTTAATATATGTTAGGTGGCTAGGCCGACCGACTGAATTCTTTGCCAATGCCCATACTGTATCTGGAGGTCGTGGGTTCGATTCCCACTCATAAAAAAAAAAAATGTATGTACGTTTTTCTGTACAGTTTGTCATGGTCTGGGTGTTTATCAAATATAATAGGTATTATGTCGTTGCTTCTGGTACACATAGTACAAGCCTAGAGCTTAGTTTGCGACCAGAGGAATATGTGTAAATTGTTCTACATGTTATATAGTAATGCAAAAATCGTATTTGACACCGCCTATATCGCAACCGCATCAATAAGTGGGAGCGATCAATGCTTTCAAACAACAATCGACTTCATTCATGGACTTTGCAGGTCTGCTTAACATCAGCTACAAACAAAATAACATGCAGTGCTACATTAAAAAAAAAAACACGCACAACTTACAAAAATATCAATCGCTTTTTGAAAATTAATTAAAGTCATCTGTCAACCTTCGACAACGTGGGGTGTCTTACAGTACCAAAGTTGGTTCATTACGCACCCAGAAAAGTTTTCGTCTACGAATTCTGTACTGTAATGAGAATTGCGTGACTTTGTATATGTGTAATACTGGGTTAATAATATTTATGAAATAGAAACCCACTTAGAAAATTTGAGCCCAAATTCAATATAATATTTACATTTTTGTGTATAACGTAGTACGTTTAGACGCGAAGAAATTACTATCAGTTCTTGTGAAAAAGGGGTTAGATTCTCTGATTTATTAGATATTTTTGAGCTTATTATCATTTAGTTATAAGTATCATCGCGGGTGCCTTACGGCGCCGGAGACCGCCTAGACGGCCTCAGGGTACCCAGCGAAGAGGTTTTTATTCATCGATAGACTCAAATAACCCACCTATAAACAATTTTACAAGTTGGTATAGTGAAACTGGGACCGAAAGCTTAACGTGCTCTCCGAGGCAATAATAGTGGTGTTGTTAAACAGATGTACACTTTTTTTTGTATTAAAAACCCATTAGTACATCACCGGGATTTGAACCAGGGACCAAGTGTTTTTAAGTCTAAGGTCTAAACAACTCGGCCACCACATTTATACTCGTATATAATTTAGTTAATAATATTGAAATTACAGACAAAATCGGTAGAAGCTATAGATAGCCACATCAAGGCAAACTGTACAGAAAAAACTTTCATTGGTTTGAATGTTTTTTCTGTACAGTTTAAAATCTCTTTCTCTCTCTACAGTAGTGTTTGCGCCCAAACGTATTTCCAGTATTACAACTTGGCTGTTAGTCGTAGTTTAATTATTATTTTTATGTTGGAATTTTTACGTACAATTACCAACATAAAAATACTAATTAAACTACACATTACACTAGCTAATACAATTTAGTTAAGAAAATTGCAATTCATGCGAGTTTTTTTTAAGCGCGGTAAATGACAGACGATCTTGGTACAATAACCTATAAAGATGCAAGAACCGTCAAGTGACCTAGTTATGTTTCTTTTTTAGTCTGTGGGTAATAAAATAAAACCCATAGAAATAAATTAAGAATAGTTACGTTCACATTTCATGAGTAATTTTGGCTAGAACATTTGGTTTTGCATAACTTCAACAATTAATATTAATTTCAACATTAACAGTTTAAGTGTTATAATAATTATTTTTGGATTATTAATAACATAAAAAAAAATAAAAGAAAAATGAAAAAAAAATAAAAAAATAAGGTTAGCTGGTAGATAATGAAGTTCGCCTTTGACATAACTTTTGTTTTCTGTGCAATACAATATATAAATAAATAAATAAAAATCTCTCTGTTTTATATATACTTTTATTAATAATATAAAACATGTTTTAATTCTTCGACAAACAGTCGTAATATAAGTAATACTGGAAGTGCGGAAAACTCATTTTGTATGGAGAACGCAGATTTCGCAATCGCGAATAAAATGTTCAGCAACTAGACTATGGAGGCAGTCAAATATTTTCTGTTCATACTTAAATGTGACACCCAAGAATAGTATGACATTATTCCTCATGTGTATTCTATTCGAATAATTATTATATGAGAATAAATAATGTGAGAATGTCATTGTAATATGTGGCCTCAGTTAGGAAACTTTACAAAGCTAGCTAATGTGTAACTTTGACAAGATCTTTCGAATTGTAAGCTTAATAATGTTGCGGGTAATAAAATAATGAATTGCAACTTGGAGTACTATAATAATATAATATATATTCAGATAAGATGTTAAAGCAGTCTTCTAACATTATCTTTTTTTTTATTCCATTCGTTTCGTTACCGCATCTTTAACAGGCATGGCGACCAATTCTGTTAAACAACAAAATATACATTTTTTGACCCCATTATTAGACCGTTAGGTACATATAGAGTCTGACAGTTGCACCAATATAAAAAAATAATTTTAATTAATATTAATAATATTATGAAGAGAAAAAATTTGATTGTTTGTTTGTTCCGGATAAACTTAAAAACTACTGAACCGATTTTACAAAAATCTTTTACTAATACATATTCTATTATCAGCAGTAACATAGGATGTATCTTTTTTTCGATCCGATATATTTGAAATTAAAGCGCGGGGCACACAATAAATGTAGAACATTTCACACACTGTATTATCCTGGTCACGAATTAAGCTCTCCTTGGGAACAACGATACCAATACTTACATAATATATTTTAAAATAAAAACATTTACTATTATTTGGAAGTATAATTTTTTTATTACAATTATCTTCGAGTTCTCCTTTTAAGTTTTAGAAAACCTGTCTTAGGAGAAACCCCACTGCTCCAGGATTATACACTTTCTGTTCCATTTATTAGTAATTATTAGTTGAATTTATGAATATGTATTGGTGTGATGTTATGTTCGTGCATGCGTTTATGCGTGTGTGGGTACGTGTTTATATATGTGTAAATATGTGTCTGTAAGTGTGTAACTATAATATGTAAATGTTATATTATAACTTTTTGTGCATTTTGCATATTTAGGTACACACAACTTTTTCAAATAAACTACTATATTAAAGCTTACACAATATCTACGTACTACTAAAAATGTTAAATGCACAAAGATTATAATATATATAAATTTACTTGTAGAAGTAATACCTACTAATACATACATATATACGAGTATATATTAGTAGGTATTACTTGTAGATATTGTGTAAGCTTAAATGTAATTTAGTAGTTTATTTGATAAAGTTGTGTGTAACTAAAAATGTTAAATGCACAAATGCACATCTACAAGTAATACATACACAAGTAATAATATATTAGTAGGTATTACTTGTAGATATTATATATACATATACATATATATATATATTTATTTATAAACTGGTAGAGTTCTTACCTCCTGCGCCAAAAATCTCTATAGTAATATTGCGTCCACTGACATCTTGCGTCCGCATATCGGACGCAAGATTATTTCCACTTGAAATCAGTACCAATCGATGCCTATAGGTACTTCGTGCCTATAGTAAAAAAATAGCGTGAAAGTAATTTTACCTCTAGATCGTCTGGATTAGTATAATTTAATGCGTCGATTCGTCACGCGTGGCGCTGCAGTTTTGTATATTATTTCAATGTATATTGTTTCCCATTTCACCGATAATCTTACATCCACGACGATTTTGTGCGGGGTTGCCGTTCTTCATTTTGCGAAGAGTACACTGAGCATGCGACGTTGCCGCTTAGTGTTGCTTAATAATTTTAAAATATTGTTTTCTTATAATTACTTCTCGTTGAAATCGCGACCGCACGGACGCATAAGTGCGCTTTATACGGTTTTGAAGTTTATCAAGAACTAAGACTTACCTACATGATGGAAAGAAATATAAGAAGTCGACGGATACTTAATTTGGCATTAAATAAAAGTAAGTACTTACCTATTTCTTTTCTGGTACCTATTTTATTATTATTAATCAACTTGTACATATTAGAAAACTGCTACACTTTATATTTAATTTACAAGCTTGTATGCAAAGTACACACGTGTTATGCTACGAGTGTGATAAAACGGTGAAAGGGAAGGTTAGTTGCCACTTTAATGGAAACAAATTAACTATATAAATAATTAAATCCATAGAGTGCGCGTAGGTAGGTATCTATAGTATATAAGAAAGTATTACTACCTAACGAACGGTACTTTATTAATTAATAATAACGATACTTATTTCAAGAGGGGGCAAACCACCAATCTATGTATCATCATGGGTGCCTACGGCGCCCGAGACCGCCTAGACGGCGTCAGGGTACCTTGCGGAGAGGTTTTGTTCCCGCCTTGTAACCGATGGTCAAGTGGTCAGCTCGTCGTCTATAAATAATTTCATAAGTTGGTATAGTGAAACTGGGACCGACAGCTTAACGTGCTCTCCGAGGCAATATAGTGGTGTTGTTAAACCAATATACATGACTTTTAAATTAAAAAGTCATTGGTACACACCGGGAACCTAAAAACTGTAGTGTTTTTACGTATAAGGTCTAACAAACTCGGCCACCACGTATAGGTATCTAGATCTCTCATTATGAGATTACCTCAAAGCTTAGAAATATATTTAATAATACAAGATATTTAGAAGTGACTGGCTTTTAAGAAACGTAATAGCATAAAGTTTCCTTGTTAGAAAAAAATCGGAAAGTTACCTCAATTTTTTATCTTTATTAAGCGTTTTACTTAAAATGGTGTTTTATCTGTTTTCTGTCAAATATATTTTTTATTGGTAAGAAAGAGACAAAACAATATTTTAACTTAAACGCACAATAAAGTTTTTATGATTAACGATTTCGATATAATTTTATATATTTAGTATTTAGGTATTTATGCTTTGTTAGGCCTACCGACTGATTTTGTTACCACCTCCCAAACAGATGCAAAAACCGTCTAGTGATCCAGTCATGTTTCGGTATCAGTTTGTGGGTCTACCGGCAGGAGACTATAGCATCGATTTCTTGTCGAGGAGGTGATAGTCTCCTTTTAGGATGCGGTTACGAAACGGGTAGTTTGACGATAAAGCAGCGCTATTAAATTAAACTCGTAATTCAAATTCGTCTTTGTCGCCGCCCATTTCGTAACCGCATCATTTAGCCGGCATAGTGGGAGCGATTAATGCTGTTACACAACTCTACGTTATATTGCTTACGTCATTTTGCTTAAAGTTAAGCTTAATCGTTGTGCGCGTAATAGGCATGCAGTAAAAACAAACAACCATTGAGTAGTAGGTACTTAATTAGGTAGGTATATGTTTATTATAAGTACTGCAGATATACCTACCTACCAAAATCTTTGACTATTTTGTAATTTTCAGTACAAGAAGAAAAACCACAAGAAGAATTCGAGCAAAAAAATTATTCTTTACAAAATGAGGTAAGTATTTATTTATCTAAAAAATATTTTTTGGAGTGCATTTTTTACTTGAAATTTGGAATGGTTATTCATAGATCTAGATGATCTATGATCATGATAATTTTTGAGTAAAAGGTAAATTTCAATATTCTTAGGTAGGTAGGTACCTACATGTAGGTAACCATATTGGATATAGGTTATATTTAACCTTTAACTTAAAATTTTTTAATTTCTTTTTGACTTGGGTAATTAAAAGGGTGGCCACTTTCTGGAAAACCGGGAAAGGCAGGGAATTTTGAGAATCTAGAAAAGTCAGGGAATTACTTACGAACTGACGAAAACGCTGAAAAGGCAGGGAAAATAATTACAGTAAACAACTGTAAACGATCGAATCATACCATTCGACGGTTAAGAATCAATTGTGTCTATCTCAAAAAAGTGAACTTTACAGGAGATAAAAAAAATGTTTCACTTCTTTGGATGTGTACATAATTAAATTGTTGATATTCATAAAATATATAAAAAAAGGCTGAATTATGATGGGTATTGTAAGAATGCTCTAATCTCAACCTTTTCAAAGATAACATGAGATAGATGGTATTGTTTCTATTAGGATAAATTATTTAGAAATAAATTTTAGATAACCGCTATTGAAATAAAACAAAACAAGGAAAAATCTCAATTTTTATTATTTTTAGTAGAAAAAAAAGATAATCGAACTTTAGTTTAATGAGTATTAAATATTAACATTACAAATGCGGTAATGTATCATAAAAGTTGTGACACTCGCTAGGCAGTATTTGTTTAAGCTCCTGTAAATGTTGGTATTTTGAGGCAGCTATGGGTATCATATTAGTATGTAATGGCGAGTACGAAAATTGATTGTTGAATGCTTTTGGTCTCTGCGGCAAAACGGACCACTCTTGATCAAAATGAAGCTTCACTTTAATGGTTTCTTCCTTGGTATACAGAATAGCACGTATGTCTGTTACAGTAGGATCACCTGCTCTACGTCCAGGTCTGATTGTTTTATACAACCAGGTAGATGTGTCAGCATAATTTTTAACGAAATTGTGGTCAATTTGAATGATTTCGTAAGGATTTGATGCTCTTGCTTCCCTCGTAGCCGAAACATAGTCACACGGCAAATGGATTTCGCGGTTTGTAAGTTTTCTTTCTATAGCGCTATGCACTGAATCGCATTCCATTTGCGTGTGACCACGTTCGAGAAATTTTTGCGTGATGTCGACTTGGTGCCTCAAGCTGAAGTTAAGCAGTGCATTTCCCATAATGACGTTGCGATTTTGGTATGTGCAGCCATCGGAGTAAATAATTATTGGCAGTTTTTTTGGTAAACAATGTCGCTCTAGGTAGTCGATGACAAAAGACGTGAAAGTACTTGCAGTGAGATCTGCGGCTATTTCTGTGAACCAGTAACACGTGCAATGGCGTGTTGTCAAGTTAAAAACGGTAAAATTATGACATGTCAGTTTTGTCTTAAAATATAAAGCGCTTGCTGTGGAGTAAGGACAGACTTTAACTGCTTCCAGATCCATGGTCAATAATATGCAACGCCCTAACGCAGCCTCACCTTTATCCCTCTCTTTCTCCTCCCTTGCCCTATTTTTCTTTATAAGGTGTTCCTGGTAAGCATGCTCGTCCATATTACCCTCTCTATGTCCTACACAAATATCACACATATCCTTTTTCAAAGTATATAATGCTAAATTATGTTCGTCAAAGCTCTTGTCAAATGTGTATCTAGATACAGCTGGTGTACTTATCTCATTACAGTGTTGTTGGTAAGCCTTGAACACATCAGATACTGACCGATAATTAGGTTCCAAGTATAATTTTCGAGTTTCTTTGTGAGCATAATGTGACGGCATTTTAGGGATACGTTTTAGATAGTCATTTAAAGCTATCATCTTTGTATTTACTCTTCTACCACCCTGTCTATGCTCCTGATTCGCTTCATCCATATCAGTACCGTCGTCTTTGACCCACTTCTGGACTGTCGTAGACTTTAATGTCAAAGTATTTAAAAACGTTTGTTTACAAACTTGAATTTTATTATCATTTTTGGGCAAAAAATAATTTAAGGTACCCTCTCGACGAGAACGTTCTTCACCCTTCATTTTTTGAGTAGTTCTTGTACGGTTCACAAGTCCTCTTACATAAATTTTTCTTTGGTCCCAGTTAAGCTTTTTCCAGAAGTAGGAATGGTAGTACCGGTAGGTCATTTTGAGGTATTAGCTGAAAGAAGAATTGCGTAAGTATCCAAAATTATAAAAAAAAGAATTACGTTATTTATATGATAACAAATAATTTCTGGAAATATCACCTATCTTGATTTTTGTTTGTTTTGAATCAATTACCTACAAAACATTAACAAAATCGCATTTGTTTTAAGATATAAAAGTAATTTAAGACTAAAAGCTTTCTTATATTAAGAAAAATAGAATAGTATAGAATGATTTAATCACTTTTTACTAATTAATATGAACGATGAAATAGACTTACCCACTTGTCGAATCCAGTCCAGAAGAAAAGTGACATTTAACGGTCGCGCACGACTCATCAAATCAAGTGATTTCGTCTCTTTCTAATTGTAATAGCTTCAAGTTGCACTCTCGCTCACGGTACGGGTAGTCGCGGGCCGAATATGGTGTAGGTTAGGCGTGTTTGAGAAGAGATAGACCATATTGGCAGAAATAATTACGTGCGCTTAACTTAGGTGGTATTTCCATAGCGTATAACTTCTGTTTCTTTGTGAATTTTGACATAGGTGTCTTACCAAGCCATGCTAAATGAAACTCTAAATAAATCCGCATAAGAAAGTAAAAAACGCAAAAACTTGAGATAGACACTATTGGTTCTTAACCGTCGCATTGAATTTGTCAATGTTTCTTGTAGCTATGCGTCTTGTCTTGTATTTTGTCTGATAGCTGACATACGCACCAATAAAGGTACTTTTTTTAACTGATGATCTTATTTAAAAAAATGGTAAAAATGGTAATTTGATTTGCACAATTGGTATCACTTAATGGATAATTACCTAAGGTAAGCATGTGTGTGTATAGTTGTATCTCTCTCTGTCTCTTGGGTGTGAGCGAAATAAATATAATAATAGAACGTTCATTTTAAATTTAACCCAATTTGTATAGTCATAGGGATTCAATTTCAAATTAAGTAATTTACTTTCTGACGTTTATGAAATTATCTGAGGACGTTTTTTGTAGGCAGAATTGTATGGCATTGTCACCCCTTGGTCATACAAGTCATTTTTTTAAAATATTTCCTAATATATTGACATTTATATTAAGAATTTAATAATTATTTTGTTTTGACATTTCAAGTGTTTATTTATTTGTGGAATTATAATAGTGGAAAGTGGAATGAGATTTTTTTACTATATTTAAACTGTAAAGTATTTTGCTTCATTCAATAGCAATCGGTTTGAAAGATCTTTAAGCCAAATGACCGCAGAGTAGCTTTTAAGGATTTTTTTCTATTGTAATTTAATTTATACTCTAAATAATTATAACTTATATTTTTTATCATATTAACATACTTATTGTAAGTTAGCTCAAAGTATAAAATTGTTTCACATTTTTTTTCGGTTTTTCTACTATATTTTTTTAAGTAATATTTAGAGCAAATTGCAATTGCATTTCCCGCAAACTTAGGTTTTAAGTCATTGAATTGTGACATTAATTTTTGTAATATTTTATTTTTAAATATATTTACGTGGTTTCTTTTTGTATTAATAAAATTATTCGCTAAGCTGTAAGTCTTCCAAAGTCACTTTTTGAAAAATAAATTGGAAAATAATATTTTTAGTTATGTAATATTTAGAGCAAATTGTAATTGCATTTCCCACAAACTTAGATTTTGAATTATTGAATTGTGTCATTATTTTTTGTAATAAATATTAAAAAATATATATATTTACGTTGTTTTTTTTTTGTATTGATAAAGTTCAAAAAAATATTCGCCAAGCTGTAAGTCTCAGTATGAAAGACTTACTACTTTTGTAAAGGAGGGACAGCTCAAGGACAGAGCATCAGACTGGAAAATATTCATGGATACCTACTTTCATAATACATTACAAAATTCCAGACGGACTAGCAGTTTTAGCCTATAGTTCAGACATACTGGTATACTCTCGCTGCTTAAAGAAAGTAATACTTGTAGAACCGTTCCGTGGAAAACAAACATTCCTAAGGACCACACCATCAAGTCTAACCAATTTTTGATCTCCCAAATGAAATTACTAGAAACGGTTTCCAAGGACGGCCGTCGAAGCTTTTATGGAACGTGTTTCCAAGATGTCGCTAACAGAATCGTAAAGTATTTTGGTTGAGAGGAGAGGGTAGTAAACACAGTGCAGGCGAGAGTTAAAAAGGCCTTCAACCCTACTTCGCGATCTCAAGTCCGGGAACATTGGAGTTCATTCCCCTGCCTACAAACCACGCGATGAACCCGGTACCCGCACGGAGAATCCATGGATAGCTAAGAACATGGTCTCTGATACAGAAAAGAGATCTACTGTTCGTTACTTACCTTGCCTTCAATGCGCATTCCGTAGTAGATTCCGAACTCAAATAAACCAGTCTTCTTAACCACAGTAGAAATAAATCTGTCCTATTGGTAGGATCCTAAATGTTAAGGATCGCTGGTGAGATTTTCTACAGTTAGGATCCCACCAATAGGTCAGGTTTTTTTGTAATGTTTATAAAAATGGGGATGGTGTACAGTTAGAATTCCACCAATGGGACAGATTTATTTTTACTATTTACAAAAATAAAGCGCTCTATTGGTGATGATATCTAATAGTTCGTAATTGTTCGCAGTGACAGTAAAAATACAGTAAGGCTACAGTAGGTAAAAATTAATCTGTTAATTAAGTCCGCCCTTTTGTAATAGGTAAATAAAGAGTTGCGTAGGTAAATAAAAAGAAAAAGTATGTTTAATAAATTTAAATATTTTTTATTAATTTATTCCGCATTTGGGATATACAAGATGACTAAGAATGGTCTTACTTTGGGCTAATATGATGTTCGCCTGATGAAGAGGAACAACTTTCCACAAGAAACCATATCTCTAAAATGACAAAAAATATTTGCTTCTCCATACAAATTGGTAGTATTAAAATAGCCAATTCGTATAGGGAAGCCAAAAAATTTTCTCATTTCCGACATATGGTTTCTTGGGGAAAGTTGTTCCTTTTGATCAGGCGAACATCGTATTTGCCCAAAGTAAGACCATTAAAAGTCACCTGGTTTTTATAATTGAAAATTGATGATAAAAAGTTTATGTATATACATATAGGTAAAAAGCAATGATATTTTTCGTAAGGGTTTCTTGAATCCTCAGTGACACAGTATTTTTTTTTTTTCACCAATCATGCCTTGTGTAACGTAATTTTAATTATCGAATGATTTGATCAACGTTCTAGAAACTGGGGATAGGCGCAGATCCGAGGGTTAATAATATTAATTAACTACGTAAACTATGGTAGGCATTAATTGTTGTTTTTTTTCGACTGGAATATTTCTCTCCTAGGATATCAAATTAATATCAGAATGTAGTTTTGAGATAAGGTATATATTAAGGACACAACAATAACCTAAGTTTATAATTGCGCAAGAAGTCTACTAATGTAGTCAAAAATATACAAAAAATATACTCCGGACGTGAAAATGTACGTGGCGCAATAAGGACACTAGGATGTATGAAATTTGAAGAAGTTTGAATATTCACAGTTATGATCATACTAAAAATCTTTGTTGATTTTGATTTAGACGTGATATATAGAAGTAAGTATTCGCTGTAACATTGGCGATTTAACCAGTAGAAGTGATGGACGCTATAAGTCGTTTTCCTGTCCTGGACGCAACAACTATATCAGGATCTATGTGCATATATATATATATATATATATATGCACAAACATAATAATATAAATATAGAAAATTAAGTTGTTAATTTACAAGTTTAAAAAAATGTCCACCTTTGATTCTTCGAAGAACACTCCAGCTATAAAATGCCCGTCTCATTTTATAAACAGTTCATCATAAAATCAAACTGTACAAAAAAATTTACTAATTTTGTAGTGGGAATCGAACCACGACCCCGGATTTCAAAGCCATTGTCTTAACTACTATACCATTTATCAAGCGTAATTTATCAAGTGTCAAAATATTTTAAAGTATAATTTTCTAGATATAGATTAATTCTACTGACTTACTGATTACCTCGAGGTTGACTAGTGAAGGCTACATTTAGTGAAATATCTCCTTCTAGTGATAGTGAATGCCGTCATTTTGTTTAAGGGGTTCTTGGGTTTAATACTGACATTTCTTTGATGTTTATACTGACATAAAATCTGTTAAATGTTTGTCAAACAATTATTATTCCCACAATAATTAGGTCAGAGAATTAAATGATTGTCAGTGAAACTCATCTCAAAGTCAAAGTCAAGTCAAAAATAATTATATCCAATTTCTAATAAGGATTAGTTACTTGAAGTACTATTAACATGTTTATTATGTTAAAACACTATTAGTATAATGTTTTTTATTTAATTTAATGACCGGGGAAATTTGTGTTGAATGTTCTACATATTATTATAATATTATCTTTATTAATGTAATCTTAATTACTATTATATAATTTGTTTAACAACACCACTATAGTGCCTCGGAGAGCACGTTAAGCTGTCGGTCCCGGTTTCACTAAACCAACTTGTGAAACTGTTTATAGATGGGTTATTGAGTCTATTCACAACATCGCGACGAGCTAGCCACTTGTTCGGTGTAGACTCATACCATCGGCTACGACGAGGTGGGATCAAAAACCCTCCGCTGGGTATCCTGGGGCCGTCTAACCGGTCTCAGGCGCCGTAAGGCACCCGTGATGATATGAATGTATATTATCAGTATTTCCTTACACAGCTGTTCATTATTTTAGTATGGTGTGACGAACATCTACACCTATATTTTTTAATCGCATTTAAACCCTAATTAATTAAATAACTGTCCAAGTATATTGTTTGTCACACCTATTGTGTGACTTTTAAAATTTTTGTATATCTAATTTATAAAACGGGTCTAAACACAATTTCCTTAACAACAGTTTTATCCCGATATTTAGAATAAGTTACATCGATTATAGTCACGGGACTAAAATGTACTTGTATTTATTAATCAAATAAAAAAAACACTTAAATCTTTTGTGTTTAAATGAAACAAAAAGTTGCCGGGATCAAACGATTCTTTTTTATCAAATCCTACTCCTTATAATAAATATCCTTAAATTTTATGAAGCAATTTTATATATTATTTTTTCCCTTTTAGTAATCTCAGATAACAACTGCATAATAAATATAAATTAGCATTCTAAACCATTCAAAAAAGAAAACTTTTAAAAATAGAATTAATTACACGACACTACTGTAAAGTTTTCTTAATTTGAATATGGAATTAAGCCAGTTAGCAAGTTGTATGGCGCCATACTTCATGCTGTCCCATCTTTAACGTAGCTTCCTTTATTAAACGCAGCTGTTGTTGACATCCAAGTTTCTTCTCTTTTGCTATTTCTTTAAAGTACACTTTATTAATTTGTCAGCAACTTGTTACGTCATCGTCTATATTAGGTATATTAAATTTATAAGAAATCTGCCGGGTCTATTTTATTAATTGGGCATTTTAGGACCGATTCACAATAAAAAATATCGATCATGGTTCGTTCTCGGTCCGATCACAGTCTGGTAAAAATATTAATAAAATAATTATAACACAATAATAATTATAATATAATAATAATTATAATATAATAATAATTATAATATAATATTAATTGTAATATAATAATTATTAAAATATAATTAATTGAATCAGCCGTTATTTTGCGGTTCATTTTAAATTATAATTAAAATAATTATTTTTTATTTTTTAAGCTATCTTCCGCTAGATACCTAATAGTTAAGTGTACCTACTATAGTTTCATGCAAAAAATGCAGGCCCTACATATATAAATAATAACAGTAATAAATAATTGATGAATTTTGAGATGGTTTAAATAGGCCGAGCTAATGAATGAATGAATGAATGAATGAATGAAAAATTCTTTATTGCACAAAAGCTTAACACTATTGTACATAGGCGAGCTTAATGCCTTAGGCATTATCTACCAGCTAACCTTTGGGAGATTGACCAAAAGAACAGGCAGAGTACTATTTAAAGCAATACCTATATAATATAAAATACAAGGTATAGATAAATTATTAGGTAATATAACAATACATACTGGTATTATAACATGTATACATAAACTTACATAAATAATAATATATAGACATACATAAATAAGTAGATATATATACATACATAAATAAATATTTTCGCATACTTACAGTAAAAAAAAAAAAAAGAAAGAAATGCTAACAGTTTTGATTATTAAGGAGAAAAAAGTGAAGATGGGTTTTAAACGAAGCTGTAGTAACTTTTGTTCGTATTGACAGGGGAAGATTGTTCCAGAGTGATGCTGCGGTTACTGTAAAAGAATTTGAATATCTGGTTGAAGAGTGCATAGGAATAGTAAGAAGGTTATTTTCGGTGGACCTTAGGTCACGATCATGGGTAGAAGAGAGGTATTGAAAGCGCTCTTTTAAATAATTCGGAGAAAGTGGGTTGGAAAGTATATTGAAAAGAAGAGTTAGTATATGCTGATGCCTGCGAAAGCGGATATTGAGCCACTTTAACTGAATACGAAATTGGGATACATGATCATACTTACGCAAGCCAAATATATAGCGTATACATAAGTTGAGAAGCCGATCTAATTTATTCAGTAGCTCTTCAGTAAGATCAGAGAAGCAGACATCAGCATAGTCAATTATTGGAAGCAACAAAGTGTTTGCTAGCAATAGCTTTGTGGCACGAGGCAGGAAAATTTGAGCCCATTTTAGTGTATGCATGGTTGCGAATACTCTTTTACTGACTTCATTAACATGATGGTTCCATGAGAGATCCTGACTAATGTGAACACCGAGGTTTTTTACAGTGGAGCTGTAAGGGATTGAGACATTACTAAAAGTTATACTTGGAAGCATCGACATGTCTATTTTATTCAGCAATTCCCTGCTACCAACCATCACTGTTTGAGTTTTATTAGGGTTTACCATTAGACCATACTCATGAGACCAAGCCCTCAAAGCCTCAAGGTCAGTGTTTATTCTATTGATTGCGTCAGTCGCCTCATCCTTATTAAATGCTGTGTATAACTGCAGGTCGTCCGCATATAAATGATAATTGCACGCTAAGGTTTTTGTGGCCGTGTTTATAAAAATAGAAAACAAGAGAGGAGATAAGACTCCACCTTGAGGTACGCCAGCCAGTGTGGGGCACCAATCAGAAAACGCGTCATCCAACTTAATGCGTTGCACACGATCACCCAGATAGCTCTTAAACCACTTAAGCGCGGTTGGAGAGATATTAAGAGTCTTTAAAATTGCTATCAGGATATCGTGGTCAACACAGTTAAATGCATTGCTAAAGTCAGTTTTCGACAATCCATTGCAGCGCGAATGTCATCTGTTATTTTAAGAAGAGCAGAAGTAGTACTGTGAGCAGGTCGGAAACCTGATTGAAAGGGATTAAACAGATTATGACAATTCATGAAGGCAGTAAGTTGGAGATGGACTACACGTTCAAGGATTTTTGAGAGGAATGGGAGAATAGAAATAGGTCGAAAATCTGTGGAAAGAATAGGAGACGCCTTTTTTGCAATGGGTAAGATATATGCTTTTTTCCAAATAGAAGGAAAAGTTCCAGTTGACAATGAAGAATTTATGATATGGGTGATGCAGGGTAATATTATGTGAATGATAGGCATTAGCAAGTTACGGCCAATACCATCGTAACCGACTGCTTTAGTGTGAAGAGCGAGAAGAATATTTTTGATTTGTTCGGCAGTCACAGGTTTGAAATCAAAGTTGCCACTTGAATTGTTAGATGATAAAGCTGATATAGTGACATCTTTTAACACTGGGTCTAAAGTGAGGGGAGGGGTGGAGAAATGTTTGTTTAGAGTGTTTATGTCAATGGAAGAAGGAACGTTTGAACGAGATTTACCAATTCCAAGAGACCGAAGGGCTTTCCAAACATTTTGTGGGGTACAATCGCTGACAGTTTTATGGAAGAATTGACGTTTAGCATTTCTACATAATTGGCTGACGCGGTTTCTGGCGCGCTTAAATTTAACCCAGTTCTCATCGGTAGGAGACTTGATGTGAGAACGCCTAAGGTAGTCCCTCAATTTCATGGCTTCGCGGATGTTACTATCCAGCCATGGAGTAGGAGCGTGTTTCATGCGGACTAGTCGTAGGGGTGCATGTTTATCATAAAGTTCATTTATGTATTTATTAAATAAATTTATTTGTTCATCTACCGTATCCAATAGCGGCAGTACATCCCAATTAAGTTTGCTCGCATCTATAGTTAACGCCTGCTGATCCATTTGCACAAAACTACGCTGAAGTACCATTTTTGGCCTTATTTGGGCTAAGTGGAGAGCTGGAAAAAAAATGTTTTTTCACTCAGCAATGTAATGTTATTTTTGATAATTTCAAGTTGTTCTAAAATATTTAATCTCTTACCTTAAATACACTTAGCTATTATTTAGCGGAAGATAGCTTACAAAAAAAAAAAAACATAATAAAAATAAATTATTAATTAACCAGATTAACGCAATTTTACTATACAGCTGGGCTGCTCCTTGTGAGTTATAATAACCTGTAATAGGAGCGCCCGTCTCTCCAGTAGTCATATTTATAATTAGGTACCTATATCTAGACAGTTATTTTATTATAATTAATTTTGTTAACAAAGAAAGTATTAGTTTTAGTAATAAGAATTAAGTATTTATATTTAGACAACAATTGTTACACATTTTGTTAACTATGAGATTTTTGGATTAAGAATTAAGTATTAAGATATACATCCGGACAGTAATGTATGCAAACTATATAAAAGTTTTAGTTTTAGGAATTAATAGTTATGATGACATAAGTACTTCTAATGTTATTTATACATTCATTCTTATAGCATTCTCTTACTTTCTTTCATCAGACACTCCACTCCACCCACAAACAGGTTACAGAAGAGATTAATCCAGCCAGGAGTTGAGTAGAATAAGTCCACCAGGCAGTGGGGAGTGCCGATACATGTTAGTCAGTGTTGTTTGTCCTATATCTATTCTATACGCTTTGTTACCCTCGACATTTTTAACAGCTCGTTGGCAAGTATAAGAGTGGAATGAAATCTCTTCTAAATCCTTCAATCTAATTATTGTTCATAAATTATTACTAATCTGTATATAATTATGTGTAAGTATATAAAGCAAATATTATGTATTATTTATTGTAATGTGTATATACCTACTTATCTGTCACAGGGTATCCTAGCACAGGGGTCAGGGTGTCTAAATAAATTCATGTAATAAAACTAATTTATGAAATAAGGAACGTAACTAACACTATTGTATTTTATTACTTGTAATTTTGTTAAATATTTTTGGATCAATAAACATATATATTATTATTATTATCTAAGTACATATATTACTTATTTATATTATATAAGAATAAGAACATATTATATATTCCTGTCAGACTTATTTTTATTTTGTATAACTTTCTGTGAATACGCTGTTGTCACATATGTATGTATTTTGTTAAAAATATATTTTCTGTGTTAATATCTGTATGTGTCTTTGTATTCAATAAATCTTTAAAATAAAAATAAATAAATAAAATATACTATATATATATATATATATATCATCACGGGTGCCTTACGGCGCCCGAGACCGCCTAGACGGCCCCAGGGTACCCAGCAGAGGGGTTTTAATCCCACCTCGTCTTAGCCGATGGTATGAGTCTACACCGAACAAGTGGCTAACTCGTCGCGATGTTTTGAATAGACTCAATAACCCATCTATAAACAGTTTCACAATTGGTATAGTGAAACCGGGACCGACAGCTTAACGTGCTCTCCGAGGCACTATAGTGGTGTTGTCAAACAAATGTACATAAATTAAAAACTTATTGGTACACACCGGGATTCGAACCGGGGACCTAAGTGTTTTTAAGTCCAAGGTCTAACCAACTCGGCCACCACGTAACATATACTAATATTATAAAGCTGAAGAATTTGTTTGTTTGGTATATTAGATAGCCCATTTATCGAGGAAGGCTACAGGCTATATAACATCACGTTACGCACGACCAATAGAAGCGGAGTAACAATGAAAAATGTTGCAAAAATGAGGGAAAATAATTCCTTTTGAGAACGTACGCTGCTAGTTTGTCAATCATTATCTATTTTTTATTCTTCTTTCATTATTTCTTCTTTTCATTTTGTATGTAGTTTATGTATGTATATTTACATATAATATATAATTAAGTAGTGTATATTAATTAATATTAAGTATAATGTATTTTAAGTAACAATTACCTAAATTTAAATAGCAGTTAATAAGTGAGGTAGGTGCAATACAGAAAGTGTAAAACAACTGTATAAACTTCGTTTACGTAAACGGTTAAAGTTACGCAGACAAAGTTGCGCAAAACAGCTAGTCTATACTAATATAATAAAGAGGAAAGATTTGTATTTTTGTATTTTTGTGTTTTTGTGTTTTTGTATGTTTGTAATGAATAAACTCAAAAACTACTGGACCGATTGCAATAATTTGTTCACCATTAGAAAGCTGCGTTATTCAGAAGTAACATAGGCTATATAATATCACGCTAGGTCCTATAGGTGTGGAGCAGTAACCAAAAATGTTTTAAAAACGGGGGAAAAGTATCGTTTCTGAGGCCTTCCGTGGCGTGCGCTGAGCATATAGTTAAAGTTATACAAACCTGTGCGAAGCCGGGACGGGCCGCTAGTTTATAATAAAATCACGGGCCTTTATAACCAATACCTGAAATATTTAATTACACATGAATTTTCAACATTCTATACATAAACGCTCAGAATTTACGTAATAAAGTTATTTATTCATAATAACTCGTGGTTTACGGTTAGCGTTATAATCGCGATAACATTCCGTATCAGGGGTTTACGTTAGTTTCACACGCGTTACGGTTTACTTTGTCACGCATAAATAAACGATAAGGCGGTAAATTTTTCTTACGTCAACAAAATTTACATAATAATTATTAAACTAAATATACGTGGTGGCCGAGTTGGTTAGACCTTGGACTCAAAAACACTTAGGTCCCTGGTTCGAATCCCGGTGTGTACCAATTAGTTTTTAATTAAAAATATTATGTACATTTGTTTGACAACACCACTATAGTGCCTCGGAGAGCACGTTAAGCTGGCAGTCCCGGTTTCACTATACCAACTTGTGAAACTGTTTATAGATGGGTTATTGGGTCTATTCAAAACATCGCGACGAGCTAGCCACTTGTTCGGTGTAGGTAGACTCATACTATCGGCTACGTCGAGGTGGGATTAAAACCGGAGGGGTTTTAACTGGGGCCGTCTAGGCGGTCTCGGGCGCCGTAAGGCACCCGTGATGATGTATGTAATTATTATTCTAATGTTAGTGCGTGGTGGCCAAGTTAGTTAGATCTTAAACTTAAAAAAATATAGTTTTTAGGATCCCGGTGTTCCTAGGTGTTTAATAAAAAAAGTATGTACATTTTTAATCTTCGAGTCCCGCCCACCAGGTTTTTTTTTTTACATTTTATCTTTAAAAAAAATATAAGATTATCCTGATAAGGAATTTATAAAAATGCATAAATATAAAAATACTGAAAAAAGTAAAAACAAAAAACAGACTCTAGTATTAGAAACTAGGACTTCTAACTTCACACATAGAGTTATTAGAAGAAAACCTAATAGAGTGCGTCTGTGTATAAGTAGATAACAATGATAAAATTCGTGAGGGGTGACTGGAACCTGGTTGGCTCAGTGGTTGAGGGCCTTGACGCGAAAGCAAAGTTCGAGTCCCGACCACAATGATTTTTTTCATTGCATTTATCTTTAAAAATAATATATAGGTACATTTTTATTGATACCACTACACAGTGTCTCGTAGATTACGTTAGGTCTCAGTCACAGTTTTATTATACCAACTTGTGAAGCTGTTTATAGATTTACTCTATTAACCGCGACGACAGGCTGGCCACTTGTTTTGGTAGATAGACTACCATCGGTTACGACGAGGTAGAAATAAAAACCGTCGTAAGGCACCCGTGATCGATTGCATGCATTTCTTGCTTACTTTTTTTTAAATGTTATATGCTATACATGGTGAAGTTGGAAGGTTGTGCTGATATGAGACTTTACTGAACAAATTGACAAAAGGCAAAAAGGCTTTTACTATAAAAAATAAAAATAAAACTTTTCCATTCAAATTGGTTATTTAAACATTACTAGTTTGTATGGAGAAGCCTTTTTTTTTATTGGAGCACTACATGTGACTTTCTACCTGGTGGTAAGCAGACTTACAAAGTCCATGAATGGGGTCGATCAATAATTGTTCTTAAACTAAATTGATCGCTGCCACTATGCCGGCTTAATGATACGATTACGAAATGGGTGGTGACACATCGCATTACGAGTATATTTAATTTTTAATGTCAATTCAACCCATTTCGTAACCGAATCCTGAAAGAAGACTACCACTTCACTTCACTTTTATTACTATACCAAAGTTAACCTTTAAAATATTACATCGGTAACATTTATTTTGTATTTTTTTTCTGGAGCACAGTATGTGATTTTGTATCTACCTAATAGTAAGTAGACCTACAAAATCTATAAATGGAGTATAACAGCATTAATCACTCTCACTATGCCGGCTAAATAATGCGGTTTATTTTAAGATCAATGCTGGGAAGACCGTCTACGAGGTAAGACCGTCTACATGCTGTTAGTTACGTATTCGAATAGCCACGCAATCGAGCTCTCGATCAATAAAGCAGTATCACGGCTTAGTTCGATCTCTGAAGCATAGATGTCGCTATGAACTGTTTAGAGCGAGAAAATTAGGTGTAAAATTTTATTGTCGTTGAAACTTGAAAATCGAGTGTCGTGTGTTAACAAAAATAAATATAAATATATATATATATATATATAGTGTAAAACCAAATAGTTTCTCTGTGGAATGTAATTGGGTAAGTAACTGAATTCACCTTATTCATAATTATTTTATTAAATTTACAAATAATAGCTTAATTTTGTAGTTATACGCTCTGACAAATTTATAACCTCAAAATTTAATAGTAGGAAAGACCGTCTAGAGCATACGAGGTAAGTCCGTCATATGCCGGTCTTACCTCAAGACAGATGTCACCAACCTTTTTTATAGTACCATGTATTTAACCTACTATTTTATTTCTAATTGCAGATCGTAGGCAAGTTAAAAGCGCTGACTTTAAATATCTAATTGCGCAGTAGTAAAATACATAATTTTCGCTTACAACTCGTGCGAACTGCTTTCTATAATGAGTGTGCCAATTTTTAATTATTTATTTATTTACATATTTTTGTCAGTTTCTTCATAGTTTACAAGCGCTTTTTTTTTTCTTTTAGTTAAACTTCAACCACAATCATGGTAAGTAATTACAAAAGAAGAACGGACAGAAGTTCGTACTCTAAAGAAAAACTGGACGAAGCAGTGAGAGCAGTTAAACATGGGCAAATGAGTGACTACGGGGCTTCAAAAACTTATAATATACCTAGAATGACTATAATGGACCATGTGTACGGCAAGAGGTGGAAATCAAAAACTCTTGGGCGAAATACGGCGTTGACTTTAGAGGTAGAAGAGAAATTAGCTTCATGTCTTCACACAATGGAAAAATATGGTTTTGGTTTGAGCAGGCAGAAGGTATTAGATATGGTCGGCGATTATGTGCGGCAAAATAATATATCAACGCCTTTCAGAGACGGAATCCCTGGTAAGGCGTGGTTTAATGCATTTATTAAACGACATAATTTGTCCGTAAAAAAGCCCCAGCCTGTAGAATACGCACGTAAAATGGCCATAGATCCTTTTAAATTTTTTTAATATTTTCAATTATTGCACAATACATTAACTACATTAGATTTAATAGAGAAACCAACCGCTATTTGGAACTTGGATGAGACTAGTTTCTCCAAAGATCCGTTAAAAACCAAAATTGTCGGACTAAAAGGCCATGCTGCAACAAGAACCATTGCCTCGCCAGGAAGAGATAATACAACTGTATTACTCGGCGCCAATGCATTTGGCGAGAAAATGCCACCACTTATTATTTTCAAAGGAAAAAACGTCTGGAATGAGTGGACATCTCCAAATGATTATCCAAACAAATCTTACGCTGCGACTAAGAACGGATGGATGGAAAGCGAGGTGTTCGAGATGTAGTTTAAAAAGACTTTTCTGCTCGCCGTAGGGGATCAACGTCCGATATTATTAATTTATGATGGGCACTTCACTCATGTTGGCTTAAATATAATTGAGGAAGCTCGTAAATCGGGTGTTACTATACTAAAATTGCCCCCACATACTAGCCACGTATTACAACCGCTAGATGTAGCAGTCATGAAATCATTCAAAGACCGTTGGGATCCCGTACTAGTAAAGTGGCAACGTTTAAATGTGGGAGCTACTTTGCCTAAGAAAGAATTTGCACGTCTAATTGGAGAAGTTTGGCAGAAAATTGATGGTCAAGTTCTGAGAAATGGGTTTCGTAAAACTGGAATATTCCCGTATAATCCCGAAGAAGTCCAAGAACAACAGTTTGACGCTTTGAAATTAAAACGTTGGAAGGAATCCCAAGTTGTAATAACCCAAGAAGCACCCCTAAATATGCCACAAGCTCAGGTCAGAGTAGAAAATATTGTTCTTTTTGATAATGAACCTTAGAGCATTCCCACAGAAAAAGAACCAAAACTTTTATTTTTCTTAGCACTCGATTGCATCAAAAGATATTTAGATAAAAACGTTGATGGCAGTATCGTTCAACAATCTAACGATCCTATTGATTGTCAATTCTTAGGGCAGAATACAACTCGTTGTCACGACCAAAATAAATGGAAATGGATGTTGGAACTGTTCTCCATTGTTGTTTAGAAAACTCTCATCAGGAACTTTTCACGTCATTTAATGAAGAATTGGCAATAGATGGGAAAAGTGTAAATAGAATTCAAATATTAGAGAATAGGACAGTCACATTTGAAGAATTGCTTTTGATGTCAGTCAAAACTGGAAACAATATAAAAGTTAAGCGCCAAAAAATAGCACCAGGAGCTGAAGTTATAACTCATGAAGACGTTGTTAAGCGTAAAATGCAAGAAAATATTAGGACTATTAAAAAAGAAAGAGTAATGAAAGCCAATAAGACAAAACAAAAAACACAAAAAAGCCTCATTATACAATCCAAGAATATTAAAAACAAAAGCGGAAAATCTAATTCGTTATCTGACGTAAAGGGCTACATCGACTCTGACACCACAATAAGTGATCATGAAAATGATAATAAAGATTCGTTTACACCATCTGACACATCAAGTATAGAATCGAGAGTTAACATTTCAATTCCGGGTCCATCCAGTTCAAAATGGAATAAAGAAAATACTATTAAAACGAAGACACGAGGTGTATTGACTATTAAGACAGAAAAAGGAAAAAGAATACTAGTATAACAGAAAACCTATCTACAAACATGAAAAAAAAAAAAAATAGATCTAAATTTATGAAACAGTCCAATTCAGATTCTACTAGCGTTTCAGATAACATGAGTCTTCACAGTGATTCCGACGTAATTAGTTGTCCTGAAGCAAACATTGATTTTGATTATGAAAGAGACATGGTAGCTCTAGAGATACTAGAGCCAGAAAATAGTAACAATAGATTAGAGAAAAGAACAAACAGAGGACGGAACATATTAAAGACACTTATCAAAAACACCGAAGAAGAGCAGATGGAAAACGATTCGCCTGTTGAAAAATATGAGGACCCTGTTATTGAGAATGATGAACTAGATGAGAATTATAATATTAATGACCATGTAATGGTAAGATACTATAATAAAAAGAAATGGACATATTATGTAGGCTGCGTGGAACAAATAAATTCTGATGTTTACACGGTTAGATTTTACAAGACTTTAAAAAAACCGCTGAGGTTCGTTATGATGAAAAAAATAGACCGCGACGATGTTCCCAGGCTATCCATAGTAAAGAAAATACATCTGAAACAATCCTCGAATAATCCTTGTTATTTTTGTGTAATGAAAACGATGTTTTTTTTTTTTTAAAACTAACTTATAACATTTTAGAATTAGTATATTGTGATCTCTATAATATGTGCCATACATGACTATTTAGATTTATTTGCTGGGTTAAGATCTGAGAAGTACTCTGTGATTTTTGGTTGGTCTTAGGGCCAATAAACTTTGAATATTACTATTACCTTAACGCACAAAAATCACCTGGGGGGTCGTTCCAAGCTTGCAACCGTTAAACACGACAAGAAGTTGCGTTAACTATAAATATGGAAATATAAGTTCTATTCTGTTAATTATAGAGTTGCAATTCCAATGCCCCAAACATGTTTAAACTTACAAAGAATTCGTGTATTTCAAGTTGGCGGGATTATGATAGCCAACCCAATACAGACTATATAACCATTGGAATAGAACTTATATTTCCATATTAATAGTTTACTCAACGTATTGTCGTGTTTACCGTTTGCAAGCTTGGAATGACCCCCTGCTGAAGCAACAAAAAATAACATCTTATTTGAGTAAATGCATGAGCAGCAGTTTTTTTTTTATATTTTAGTGTTGGTCACTTATAATATGATATACTATAAGTGACCAACCCTAAAATAATAAAAAACTTTGGACATTTATAATATGTTATATGGACAGAATGTCTATGTTAAGAAAAATCATATTTCCTAAAATAAAAGGTTTAAGTTTTATTTATTGTTTTCTATTTATAATTTTTGTAACAAGTTTTTAATATACTCGTATTATTGATTATTTTTAACAGCATTGCGTTGCTATTATTTTTTACTGTCAATAATGCTTATAATATAATGTTGTATGTCTTTATGGTTGCATTTGAAAGGTTATATTTTGGGTTAATATAAGACTCTATGGATCAAATCAAACAATTTTTTGATTTTCTATTAACCATGTGTCGTAACTGAGAAAAAAAAATCAGCTTCTCCATACAAATTGGTCATTTAAACATTACTAGTTTGGATGGAGAAGGCAATTTTTTTTTCATTTGCGACACATGGTTCCATGGGAAAAGTTTTTCGAGTTGATTAGTAGAAATTTATATTAGCCCAAAGTACAACATTTCAAAGTCACCATGTTGATATTACCTATACTTGTTATACTGAAATATACTTTTATCCAAACATTAAAGTTTAAACTTGTTAGTTTATTGTTAATTTCGTTATTTTTTTGCAATATATTTTATGTTATATTTAAACGAAATTGGCTTTTTGCATGGAGATGGAGAAAAATAACAAAATTGTATTTCTCATACAAAAAAAACTATTGTTTTGGAAATTAAAAACCCAAATTTAACGAAACATATGGATATGATTAGATAATACTTAGATTACTGTTACGTTTTAATACTTATAAGTAATTTATAAATGTAGGTTAAATTACTAACTTAGTTTTCTAATTAATAAAATTACGTCGATATAACTAAGTATAATAACTTTCAAGTAGTAATTAAGATGACAAGGGCGTAAAAAATTGCCAATTTCATAGGCAAGGACCCATTATTTAAGGATATTGTGATAAATTTGTATGTTATTAGACTTATGTACCTAATTACCTCTTTTGCTAATAAAAGCTTATAATGTGGTAGCTACTACCTACCTATTAAAAAAAAAGTATATGTTTATATTGAAATTGTACGGCTCGTTTTTGCAAAAAAGAAAATTTTCATGAATCTTTTAAGCACATAGTATATTTTAATATGTATAGCTTATTTTAGGCACATAAAAAAGTTTTACAACCCCATTTTGCAAAAGTATGCCCTATAAAAAGAAAAAATAGTAAAACTCTGAAACCAAACCTTATATTTATTAACGGAAAGCACTGTTTTCTTTGCATCCATTACTGCATGCACAGAAAATATGTATAAATATACTATCTATCAAATTTTGAATGGAATCAACACTAGACGGTCTTACCTCAAATATGATGGGAAGACCGTCTACACGCCGAGTTTTAAAAAAACATGTTTATTTTGATAATATTGTATATCTTATCAATTTTCAATAAAAAAAATAAAAGTCGAAAATCTCGAAAAGGGTTAAATTTAGGGTAGGGTGTTTCATAGAGAAATAAGTCAGAATTGATGGGTACTCCACGCCCTGAACGGATCTAGCACGACTTTTCCTGTAACCTTGTATATTGAGGAAAGGGTTAATATTTTTCCTTGAATAAAAAGTGGTCTACAGCTGTCTCTTTGTTTTATGTTATAGATGATCCGCATGCATTTCTTTTGTAAAATGAATATGTCATTAGTGTTGGTGCTGTCACCCCACAACAGTATTCCATATCGCAACCAATAATTTGCATAAGCGTAGTATGCTGTTAGCGCAGTTTGGGTGTTTGTATGTGTTTTAAGTACACTCAATGCATAGATAAATTGTTAAAGTTTTGATTTTAATTTTACAATGTGATTTTTCCAATTCAAGTTGTGTCTATTGTTACGCCTAATAAGTTAAATTCCCTGACCTCTTCAAAATTCAATCTTGTAAGTGTATTGGCTAGGCTTAACGGTCGCTTTTGGTGTGGTCTGAATTGGATTAGTTTGGTCTTTTTAGTATTAACTTCGAGATTGTGTTCTGATAACCATTTGTTGATCAAATCAAATTTGTACCCTATGTATGGCTCGCTGTCACTATTTTTTGGACATTTAAAAAGCAGAGATATATCTTTCGCGAATAACACACACATAGGCTCCATTATTTTGGGTAGGTCATTAATGTAGATAAGAAACAGCACGCACCCCAACACACTGCCCTGGGGGATGGAACAGTCCACGGCGAGCGACTCCGACCGCACGCTGAGCACGTAGCCATTCCCCGAGTCGTGGTGGTACACTTCCACATACTGTTTCCTGTCCGTGAGGTATGACTTCAGCCATGTGTGAGCGTTGCCGCGGATACCTATTCCGTATATTTTACTCAACAAAATACCATGTGACACTTTGTCGTAAGCCTTTGTCATGTCGAGCAGGAGCCTGACAGCATACTCTTTATCTCTTATATATTCTAATATTTCCTGAACATATTTGTAAACCGATAGGCTGGTACTATGTCTTTCTCGAAAACCAAATTGGTTTTCATCAAGAAGATTAAATTTTTCTAAGAAGTTATTAATTCGGTTTGTCATTGCCGTTTTGAAAACTTTTGATGTTGTTGGTAGAAGTGCTATAGGTCGGTAGCATGTCGGATCATTACTAGTTTCTCCCTTTTTGAGAATAGGTTTGATTTAAGCTATTTTTAACAAGTCTAGAAAATATCCTTCTTTGAACGATTGGTTAATAAGTTTAGTTATTGGTTCATCGTAGCATTGTTACCCTTATTAAGGCAAGAGGAATATAATTCCCACAATACATATACCGTTGTAAACGGGCAATAAGATAACTATTCCCACAAAATGTCAATGTCACTGATTTTTCAATTATTCCACAAGCCGTATTGGCAAAAAGTTCCATTTGAAACGGAACGCATTTAAAGTAAAAATTGTTTTGTTTGTGGTTGATTTGGAAAGTAATGTTGTTTTATCTGTGTGAAACCGGTTAAAAATACAATTATGTTCAGAAAAAATACGGTAAGTGTTGGTTTTCTATTGTTTTCATTAGATTTTGAGTTAGTGTACATATTTGTGAAGTATATTAGTAAAAAAAGTTTAAAAATACTGAGCTACATGTGTTGAAAATATGTGGGAAGTATTTCACTGTTGCCCGTTTAAGTTTGAATACATATATTTATGTGGGAAAACTGTTTCTTCAATAAAGAGTCCAGCACATATTTATTACAGATTCAACTTATAACACTGTTTGCCAGTATTTAATAACTACGTTGAGGGATCATGTGTACTTGTAGGTTTAGAAGTGAAACTTTTGGTTGGTAGTGACTGAATGAATTTACTTATTTATTTTCCGTATTTATATATGATTTCATAAAAGGAAATTATTAAAAACAAATGTAAACAAAACATAATAATTTAAAATAGTTTTCCAATAAGAAACGTCCCCGCCTTAATGCCGATGACGTAGCCTCCCCTCTGCAGTACTCGATGGCGCGGGTGTCGCATATAGTCGAGCACGGCGTGTGCGCGCGCTCTTTTACCGAGCGGCCGTCGAGACGAGAGGAGCCATGTGATGCTGTGTGCAGCTGTGAACGCCAACTACGCTGCGGGTGAATTGGCGGCTGTCGGGGCGATCGAGCGGTCTCAAAACGACACGGCGGCGCTGAATCCTCAACTTGGTGCACGGCGCTACCACATCAGTCACGAGATGGATCTTCTTTGCGAGAGAAAATTATGAACTACCCACACAATAATTTTATGTTCTTTTGAGAACATTTACGAATAACCGTCCTTTTCAGGATGTTCAATTGTTTCTTTACTGTTGCGGAACTCGTCCTTTTCAGGACGTTCACTTGTTTCTTTACTGTTGCGAAACTCGTCCTTTTCAGGACGTTCACTTGTTTCTTTTACTTTGTCAGTTGTGCTGCTACAGTGCTCCCCCTCAAGCGAAGCGTAACGGCAGTTTGCTTATGCGTCCAGATCTGGTAACCGTGGTACTAGATTTTAAGATAGATGCTGGTCTGCTTGTTCTGTCTGTGTTGTTACTTGAAGAATAATTGATGTTACTTGAAGAGTGAGCGCTGCTGCCAGCAGCAGCGCTCACTCTTCAAGTCACTCTTCATCCAGGTGCAGACTGGTAGTCGTTGACGTACGCAGGTTTGAGACGGTCGATAGAAATAGTTGCTTTGCGTGTGGGTAATTGCAGAATGAAAGTTTTGTCATTCCGTTTGATCACTGCGTACGGGCCTTCATAGGGTTGTTGCAATGGTTTTTTTACGGCATCGTTTCTTATAAATACTTGTTCACATGTATGTAAGGCTGGGTGCACAAATATTGGCAGATTGTTCTCGTGTGATTGTGTTTTTGTGCCTGAGATGGTTTGAGTGCGTTTATGATGTTCCGTAATTGACTGACGTAATTGTGGTCCATATCTCGTTCAGGTTGTTGTATAGCGAAGAAATCACCAGGCAGCCGAAGGTTGTGGCCGTATGTTAGTTCTGCCGCACTGACGCCGGTATCGGATCGTACGGCAGCTCGTAGTCCGAATAAAACCGTGGGCAGTTCGGTCATCCATTCTGTTCTTTCCGATAGTTTGGTTTTCAATGCAGTCTTGAGCGTTCTGTGCCATCGCTCGACCATGCCGTTTGCTTGTGGATGATAAGGTGTCGTACGAGTCTTGTTGATCCCCATGGTGTTCATTAGTTTGGCAAATAGTTCACTTTCGAATTGACGACCTTGATCACTAGTCAGCGTTTCTGGGCAACCGAAACGAGTGATCCAATTTTCATATACAACTTTTGCGACGGTTTCGGCTGTGATATCTTCGGTAGGTATCGCTTCTGGCCACCTTGTTAGTCAATCGATGATTGTAATCAAGTAACGATGACCTTGAGATGATGTAGAAAGTGGCCCGACGATATCGATGTGAATGTGTTGAAATCGATCAGCAGGTGGGAATGACATTAGGGAGCTCCTCGTGTGACGCTGTATCTTGCATTCTTGACATCGAACACATTGTTTAGCCCAATTTCCAACGTCAATGTTCATTGAAGGCCAGAAATATTTCTGTAACATTAGCTTTCGACTTGATCTGACTCCTGGATGACTGATATTATGCACGGCGTCGAATGCTGTTCGTCTGAATGATTCTGGTAGGTATGGTCGAAAATTGGATGATGATGTTTCGCAGTAAATTTGTGTTGCTGATTGCGGCAGTGTTACTTTCTTCAAAGTTATATTGCTTCGTTGTGCCAGCTCTTGTATGGTTCTGTCTCTTTCTTGCTCATGTGCTATTTGCACGAAATCTAGCATAGATGGGCAAAAAATATGCGACTTAGGGCGTCGGCAACGACGTTGTTTTTGCCGCTGATGTGACGAATCTCTGTCTGTTGTGAATTCGCTGATAAACATCAATTGTCTTGCGCGCCACGGTGTTTCTGTGACTGATGGTGGCTTTTGGAGAATGTAAGTGAGTGGTTTGTGATCTGTGAACACGATGACGTCACGTCCTTCGATTATTTTTCTGAAGTGGATGATTGATAGATAGATTGAAAGTAGCTCTCGATCGAACGTGCTGTAGTTTCGTTGGGAATCATTGAACTTCTTGGAAAAATAGCCTAGTGGTTGCCATTCTTCTTTCACAAATTGATGAAGTGCGGCTCCAGCAGAATTGTCTGACGCGTCACAGAAGATTGCTAATGCAGCTTTATGTGATGGATGAGCGAGCAGAGTTGCCTTTGATATGCTAGCTTTGCAGGCTTCGAATGCTTCATTAGATTCACTGTTCCATTCAATGACGGTCTTGTCTTTCTTCTTGGCGTTGTGTATGTAGGCATCAAGTGGCGCTTGTAATGCAGCTGCTTTCGGGACGTGTTCTCGATAAAAGTTGATCATGCCGAGAAAACGTCTTAAATCTTCTACAGTTTTTGGCTTCGGATATTCTGTGATAACTTTGACTTTTTCTTCTGAAGGCTTGATTCCATCTTCAGAAACTGTGTAGCCAAGGAATTTGACTGATTCTTGTCCGAAATGGCCTTTTGCAGGGGTTATAGTAATGCCGCTATCTTCTAATCGTCGTAATACTATGCGTACTTGTTCTCTGTGTTCTTCTTCGTTTGATGATGCAACTAATACGTCATCAATAAATGGGAATACAAAATCCAGACCACGCAGAACTTCATGGATGTATCGTTGGAATGTTTGACCGGCGTTCTTTAGTCCTGGACACATACGTGGAAATTCGAACAGTCCCATTGGTGTTATGATGGCTGTCTTCTCGATATCTTCTTCTCGTACACTAAGTTGTTGATAGGCTCGATTGAGGCCGATTGTTGAGAAAATATTGGTTTTGGACAGCTGGTATGTAAAATCCTTGATTCTTGGTATGGGATAGCGGTCGGGCTTGGTGATTGCGTTCAGTCTTCGGTAGTCGCCACATACACGCAGGTCTCCGTTCTTTTTTGGCACGATGTGTAGGGGTGATGCCCATGGACTCTTGCTAGGTCGATATAATCCTTGCTGGATCATGTTTTCGAACTCTTTCCTGACTTGTTCATAGCGATGTGGTGGTACCGGACGTGCTCGACAATGAAGTGGAGGTCCGGTTGTTTCGATGAAATGTTTGACTTCGTGTTTAGAGCTCAGCTGCATCGAAGTTAATCTTGTGATTCCAGGAAATTCTGCCAATACGTCATGATAAGACTTACCCATGTCAATACTGCGGATTGTAGGTATGTCGGAAGGTCGAAACTCGTCCTTTTCAGGACGTTCACTTGTTTCTTTACTGTTGCGGAACTCGTCCTTTTCAGGACGTTCACTTGTTTCTTTTACTTTGTCAGTTGTGCTGCTACATACGTATTTTTTACTTTCTAGGCGTCTCTTCGCGATAGTGAAATAGAAGCTGAATTAGCGGCCTTATATTCTTCTGAAGATGATGAATATGATGAAGAAGTAACCAGCTTTTTAGCTACAGACTCATATCAGGTAGATTTTCAGCGCTTAAATGAAATTCAACAAATATCAACTAGTGATTTGCAATGTATGTTAGAGGCAGAGTCAGAGTTTATGGATGTTTCTACAATACAAGTATCAAATGTTACCCCAGTACAAGTATTTTCTATGCCCGAATCTGATGTAAATACAACAGTAACTCCAATATTGCAAGATGATCTGGAACATAATATTACAGAACCCATACCAGTTATACGGAGAAATAGATTTCTTCATTTACAAAATAAAATAAGGAATTGGTCGTTTATACATGAGGATAATAATTGGCCTACTTTTCAGAGAAAAATACAAGTACTAAAATGCTACAATAACAGAAGCCAACCAATTCATTATTTCATTGATTTTTTTCCAGAAGATTTGATAAATATTATTGTTCATAATACTAATATTTATGCACACCATACACATAGTAAATCTTGGACCGATGTAACAAATGTAGAAATCAAAGCATACTTTGGCATGTTTATTCTTATGAGCATCAATCCTTTATCAGATATAAATAGCTATTGGTCAACAGATGAATTTTATAAGAATCCAGTCATAAGCAAGGTAATGCCAGTAAAGAGATTTAAAAAAATATCTCAAAATCTCCATATATCAGATGTTACAACTAAAGCCCCAAGAAATTCTCCAAATTACCATAAACTGGCAAAAATACAACCAGCTATTGAAATCCTTAATAAAAAAATCCAGGAAAATGTATGTGTATCTGAATTTAATTCAATTGATGAATGTATGATTAGATTTAAGGGGAGAAGTTCTATGAAGCAGTACATGCCCAAAAAACCCATTAAACGCGGTTACAAGTGTTGGGCAAGAGCTGACTCTCTTACAGGATATTTGTATGAATTTCAATTTTATACTGGAAAAGTTGATAGTGGTACAGAAGAAAATTTAGGTGCCAGAGTTGTGTTGGATTTATGTGAATCTTTGCCACGTCACACTCTGGTAGCTTTTGACAACTTTTTCACTAGTCTTCCTCTGTTGGAGATTTTACACGAGAAAGAAATTTATAGTGTGGGGACAATAAGAACCAACCGGAAGGGCTTACCCAATCTAATAACTGGGAAGAATCTAAATAAAGAAGAAAGGAAAGAAACTGCATTAAAACCAGGAGAATTTATTTTTCAATGTGATGAATCAATTTCAGTAATAAAATGGAAAGATACCAAGGATGTCTTCATTGCAACAAATGCATTTGATCCTCGAGCAGTTATGTCTATAAAGAGAAAACAAAAAAATGGCAGCAAAAAAGATATGTATTGCCCTTGTGCTATCCAAAAATATACACAATTTATGGGGGGGGGGATCATTTTGATCACTATAGAGCCTCTTACCCTCTTGGTCGCAAATCTCGTAAGAATTGGCACAGACTCTTTTGGTTTTTGCTTGAGGCTGCAGTTATAAATTCATACATTGTATATATTACAACGCATTCTGAGAGAAGAAATTCACATAAAGAATTTCGCCTTCGATTGGGCAGGGCCCTAATAAATAATTACTCTTCTAGGGTATGCCAAGCTCCGATTTTCAAGACTAAAAGAGGGGGTATAAACTCGGTACCAGGTGAGGTTCGGAGAGCAGATGTTGGAACACACATGCCTGAATTGGCCAAGTTTAGAAGGTGTAGGATGTGTAGTACTCGTGCAAAATAAAAGAGGACAAAATACATATGTAAAACTTGTAAGGTTTCTTTGTGTGCGGCTCCTTGTTTTTTAAATTTTCATTGTAGTGAATAAAGTAGATATTAAATATTTATTACTGTTTTATTTCTTGGTATTATTTACTTAATATATAATATTTTTTGTCTGCTATGAATCTATAATCATGAAATATATTTCCTACCAGATGGTAAACTATTTCCCACATGTATTAATGTTAATATTCTTAATGAGCAAGGGGATATATTTTACCACATGCTTTCCTGAAAAACTGAAAGTACTTGAATTCCTACTTATTGAAAATTCTTTATCTATATACACCCCCTTTAATATTTTTGATGTTTAAGTTATTCTACAAAATATGATTTAGCCATGCCCTATTAAGGGTTCAGTACTGGTGGGAAGTCGTCAACGCAGCGGCTGTATTTGTTTGGTTGTTTTTTAATAATAGACCTTACCTCTCGTTCCGTGACAGGTTGTAGGTATAATGAGTTTAGGGAGGGATGTATGACGGGGCGACCTCGCGGTGTGACGCCGGGCGGCGACGTTTGTCCAACCGATATAAAGTATTTGTTAAGCATATTTGTAACTAATTTAGGATCATCTATATCCGTGGTTTGTATTTTTAGTTTTATATTATGTGTCTTTGTAGTTGATTTTGGAGTGATTCGCTTTATTATATCCCACATGGTTTTTGGTTTTATTATTTGATTTTTTTATTACTTGTATATAGTTAATCTTTTTTGCATTTTTAACACAAGTTTTTAACGTTTTTGAATATATATTATAATGTCTCTTTAAAATTTTACTATTTGATTGGTTTGTTAGTGTTTTTAAACTTCTTTTATGTTTGCATGATATCTTAAGACCTTTGGTAAGCCAATTTTTACACTTAGTTATTTTTTCTCTAAATTTTAATAGCGGGATATGTTTATTTAGTAACTCCTGTATTTTATTGTTAAATATTTCATAATTTAAATTAATGTTGTTTTTCTTATTACCTGTTTTGACTTAGTTATGTTTGTAAGAGTTGTTGAGAAACTATAGACTAAACTTTTATGGTCTGATAGACCCAGATCCTTTACAAAAGAATCATGATTTATTTTACTAAAATTTGTAAATATAAGATCAATGGTTGTCGAGCTTGTGGCTGTAACTCGTGTTGGTTTCTTAATTATTTGATGTAAATTATTTTCAAGCATGCAGTTAATTAATCTTTGATAATTTATGTTTACCCCAACATTAATATTAAAGTCTCCGACTATAATTATATGTTTGGTACATTTGGATTTCAATTTAAGTAATATTTTTTCTAAACAATTAAAAAAGGTTTCAATCTCGCGGTCTGGTCTATAAATATTTATTAGTATAATGTTAGGTTTTAACTCTATTGCGCAACATTCGACTATATGTTCTACCGATAGGTCAGCGATATCAGTTCTTTCACAATACTCAGTTTCTTCCTTTACTACTATGGCAACGCCGTCTCCTCTACGATGACGTCGATTGTAAGCTGCAGCAAACTTGTGGTTATTAATATGAATAAGGTTTTTTTGTTCCGTAGTGATCCAGGTTTCTGATAGACATATAGCTTGGTAGTTATGACTCTCTAATAGACTCTCAAGTATATGAATTTTATTTTTTATGCTTTGGATATTTTGTATTAAAATATTAAAATTAAGGTCGAAAAGTATGTACTCTAGTGTTGTAAAAGTGTCGGTGTATTGAGCTATCTCTAATCTCAAGCTTGTTATTGTGCTAGTTATCTCCTACTTTATAACATTTTTTATTTCTGTAATATATGTCGTTAAGAACTTTGCAAAATTGGCTATAGTTTAGTTGTTCGGTAGGACAGTTAGATGTATTTTTCAAAGTAAGACCCATCACTGATCTATCCTCTATTACCTGTTCGTCAATATACATATCCTGCGTGACGTCAAGTTGTGTTTTAAAGGAAGAATTCAAAACACAAATATCGTATGTTGGTTTATTCTTTAATGCAATTCAAAGGGAATTGTCATTATTAGAGTATTATTATAAACTAAGCTCTTTAGCTAAAAAAGCAAACGTAAACGATGAAAAAACGATAATAGATATGTTTATTAGGGGTTTAAATGATACACATAAGCAGTTTTTTGCATATCAAGCAAATCTGAATATGTTAAAAGTGATAGATATAATAATACAATTCGAGAACGTATATTCCTCGAATAATAAGGCGGAATATAATTTGTCCAATAGGATGATGTATCCAACTACAGAGCCACAGGATACACGAGCTCATGGAGATATGGGACAACAACAGTATACGGCTCAAAATAATTTTAGACCTAATTTTTATATCCCTAATCATAGATACAATTTGTGACCGAGGACTATGCCACCACGACGTTATGCGGAACCTGCGCGAAATCCGTATGTGCAGCAACAGACTGCGCAATCATGGAGAAACAGGAATGGACAAAGTGTTTCTGGTGTTGTGGACAATGGTGCTAGTAGGATATGGACAGATGGACAATTTGGTGATTGTGGTGCAAAAAGAAATCACCCCCATATTAACAAATCTAGGTCAGTATAATGGTTCACCAACTAAAAATTAAGAAAATATAATTAGTGTAGTTGCGAAAAATAATGAACCCTTAATGATACGAATGATAATAATTATGTAAAAGAAGTAGAAAATAATGAAGGTAAAATAATGATTATTGAAGAAGTTAGGGATGCCGATAAGCAAGTTGAGATAGAGCCAACAGTGGCACAGGAAGATAATAAAGAAGAGAATTTATATAAAGAAAATAATTCTAAAAATTTTGAAGATTTAGGGAACGAACAGACTGATAAAGTAGTAAATAATGATGTAATGGATGAGGTCCCCATAATTAAATCTAGGTATGACGTAGGCAAGATAGGTTGTAGTAAAATATATAAGAAGGTAGAATTCGAGAAAAGGCAGTATAATAGTGTAGGAAATGTAGGTTATAAGGTAGGTTTAGGTTATGAATATAGAAGATTAAATTTTAAGGTAAATGGAATACAAAGTCCATTACTTGTTAACGATTATGATATGAAACAAAAACTAGAAAATAAATATGTTGATTATGTGTATAAACTAGATTATTTTAACAAAAGAAAGAAATCGAAATTCAAAAATAAAATGATAGAGGTAAAACAATAAATTAATTTAGTATAATATAATAATATTTAGTTTATAAAGTTTTTGTAATAAAATATAAAAAAAATAGGTATTTAAAAAAAATAAGTAGGGTTTAGGTATGTTTATTTTTTAATTGTAATAAAGTTGTATTAATATGTGTTTAATGTTCCTTTTTTTTATGTGAACGCGAGAAAAAAAAACCTGTGCTGATATTGTAAGCAGCATAATATGATGACAATGGAGAAAACAGGAGATAGAGAGATGACTATGATGGAATCTGGTCTTGGTGTTTGTCGTATTAGCATTGGAGTGCTAGATGGATAGTTACGTGTGAAGGTTGTATGCGATGTGACATGCTAATGAAAAAGATGCGATCGAAAGTTAAGTGTATTGTTTAACGGGGTGTAGTAAAAGCATATGTTCAGAATGTGAAGGTGAAGCGTGATAGTTGGAATGTATTACTGCGAGTGAACATATCTATGAAGATAGTTTGTCTCAGTTCTATATAGAACACAGTATTGCAGTTCAATATAGAACGTGAATCTTACATGTTGTTTACATTTAGAATGCTGAAAGATGACTTTATTATAGAGAAAGGAAGAGTATGATTAAAATTAAATAAAGTTTATAAAGTGAACTTTAAAGGAAGGTTTAATTTTCTTTAATAAAAACAAAATACACTTTGTCTCTATAAAATTTGTAATCTAGTAGAATTGTGTTTATTGATTTAATAGGTACGAGAGTTGCAAAAACTTATTTTGATTTGTGCTAATAAAATTAATGCCTCGAATTTTCGATAGATGGCGAAATAGGGCAAATATGTGTCAAAACAAATAAATGACATTTAAAAATGACTTGAATCATATTTTTTTTATTAATTTATTTTAACATAGCACTGAATACAAGTCCGTCGGTTGAATCAAAGTTTAATGTTTAATATATTTTTTATTATTTATTAAGGCATTGGTATTGAAGACCATCAGCTTTTAATTTTAATATTCTATCTAGTTAATTTATATGGGGTGTTTTATTAAATGAAAGTATGGAAATATTATTCAATTTATAAATAATGATGTTATAGATAATGAGAAGTTTATGATGTTGGATATATTATAATTATTAGTATGTGATGTTGTACACAAAATATTTAGTTTCAGAAAGAAAATGGACAATCTAGGGACTATCAGTGAAAGTGCTGTGGTGAAATAAAATGAAGTTACAAATAATACAGATGGTGTCATCTGATGATAATATTAAGTAGATATATATATATATATATATTTTAATTTCTATATGTAACTTCATGTCACTCGTTTCTATTTTAATGATTTGTCTTTGCATTTAGCAAGAAAGTAATTTGGATAGATATCACGCAAGATTTAACTATTGGTATGTCGTTGTGCACATTTGTTTTTGGGTTTTGCGGATGTGATTAAATGACGAAATATTTGATTAGTATTTCGGCTGGGTGAAAACGTGGCTGTTGTATTGATTGGATGGATCCTTATTTAACAGTCACCGTTAAAAGGCTGACTGTGGTATGCCAATAGAGTGATTAGGGTTGTAATAGTTTTAAGGTCCTCTTATTATATATATCTCATTAGTCGACGTGTCGCGATTAGGTTGATTTTTTTGTAGACCTTTTAAGTAAAGGAGTGTGTTTAGGTCGCGATTTTATAATACTAATAATATTTTTTGTTCTATGTCCAGATTGTTTTTAGTTTAGTAAAATCTTTTTTTATTAATATTTTACTAAAATTTAAGAGGGGGGAGAAATGTAAACTTCTCTATTGTAGAGTAAGGCTACTACTGGCCATAAATATTGTTAGTTTTCTTATTTGAGTATTTATGACATTTGTGACGGAAATAGAACAAATAGAAGGATCTGGAGGAGGTAAGAGAGATCAATAGAGGGACACACGATGGACGTGTGATTGATTAATTTAATAGAAAACGTATAGAAACCGCGATTAATCCTCACAGTTTACGTTTATATAGCTTCGCAGGAATATTCGATAGGAAATGTAAAGAATATAAAATAAACGTATAAAACGTATAAAGATGGTTTTAAAGAAGGATCTGGAGGAGGTAACCCTGAGGAAATCGGGTACGGTGACCGAAGAGTGAAGTAAACCATATCTTCGGTCACAGTACCTACCTATTATATTATTCTATTCAGGTATCTCATAGTACTGAACTGGAGTAGATTAGTGTTACCACAATATTCCATTCATAATTAGGGTTTACCGCAATATATCTCAGTTTACATGCCGCATGCATTGCTTCGGGCATTCCAAGCGTCCTGTGGGTCGGAATGAATTCATTTATAGAATCCGATTTGAATTTAGAATTTGACGGCCATTGATGTTATAAAATTATTTTATTCTTGTTCACGTTTTTAGTTATATTGAATTTGTATTATAATAGTGAAATTTCAATGAATAATATTTTGGAAGTTGAAAGATTTCTTCGACCTTTCTTCGACCCAGGTTCAAGTTAAATTTAATAAAATTTGTCATTGCTTTTAACAATAAATTGACGCATAAATTGCTAATTAAGTTTTTTCTTAATCTAAAATTTAATCTAAAAAAATATGTACATTCGTTTAACAACACCACTATAGTGCGTCGGAGAGCACGTTAAGCTGTCGGTCCCAGTTTGACTCTATCCAAACATCGTGACGAGCTAGCTACTTGTTCGTTGATTAAAAACCCTTCCGCTGGGTACCCTGAGGTCGTCTAGGCGGTCTCTGGCGCCACAAGGCACCCGTGATGATATTTATAATTAATTTATTGATTTATAATTATTCTTCTAGGTATTGGAATGAAAATAGTTATTTATTATTTATATATTTAGAAGTAGCTGTACCCCGCGGTATACCCGCTATTTATTTTTAAAGAAAATGGGTGGAAAATAAAGCCCATGTTACTCACAGATTATAAGGTTTTTTTTCGTTTTTTTTTAGCAGTTGTTGAGATTACCCGGAAAAACAAAAAAACTGTCCGGCGTCAATGACCGCTCAGTGATATTTGGGTACAAATGAATTTTATTTCCCTTTATCGGATGGCCAATGGGGAACAATTGGCAAACTAAGCAGTTCGTTTACTTAATAGCCTATATATAAACTATTTTACTAATATATATTATTATTACACACATATATATTATCACAGGTGCCTTGCGGCGCCCGAGACCGCCTAGACGGTCCCCGGGTTCTCAGTGGTGGAGCTTTAATCCCACCTCATCGTAGCAAGTAGCTAGCTCGTCGCGATGTTTTGAATAGACTCAATAGCCCATCTATAAACAGTTTCACAAGTTCGTTTAGTGAAACCGGGACCAACTGCTTAACGTGCTCTCCGAGGCACTATAGTGGTGTTGTCAAACAAATGTACATTTTTTTTAAATTAAAAACTCATTGGTACATACCCGGATTCGAACCAGGGACTTAAGTGTTTTTAAGTCCAAGGTCTAACCAACTCGGCCACGAAGTATATTATTGTGTACATAAATAAGATAAAATAAAAATGCCACTAATTAAAGAATATAATACGCGATAATTAAAGAACATTAAACACTACGCAAACGAATTAAATAGGAGGCTCCATATTAAACTGTGAACGTTCCAAAAGAAAGTTAGAGAAATTAGTGAAATTAAAATAAAGGAATCTACTGGGAAATGAGGAGACGTCGTGAAAGAGAGATCGTTATCTTCGACGTGGTCTCGGGAAAATAATCGACGGCAGACAAAAGATGGAGAAAAGAAACACAAAGAAGAAAAAGAGTAGCGCTTGACAGATTCTGAATTGAAATAGAAACCGCAGTGCTTTAAAGTAGATAAGTATCACTCAGTCTGACTATGTTTAAATTTCGTTCGACTGTCTCCATGGTCTAGTGGTTGCGTTTGGCGTCGTAGGTTCGATTCCAAATCATGGGAAAATAATATAAATACGTTCATTTGTGGGTATAGCATTGATCACTTTCATTAAACCGTCTAGATGATGAAGATAAGAAAAGGGTGCTGTCAAAGATGAATTTGCATTACAAATCAATTCCTTCCCGTCAAATTAATGGCTCGCCCTAAAAGAAGACTACTTTCTCCATTTCCATATATATTTCTAGTTTTTATGTGGGAGAGACTACTACACCCTTTCGTAGATCTTCAAATTAATCATATTTTACCTGTATCAACTCATGTTTCGTAGACATATTACCTCCCTTAAAGTCATTATGAATATTATGCTATACATAAACTTTAAAAATACGTATCTAAACCACGGACCTTGTGATCATATTTAAAAAAGTTTCATTTTATATTTAAGTGTGTGCCTTACCCAAAAAAAAAAGAAATAATAACTTGTCTATGGTAATTTTTTAACAGTTGTGAAATAAACTTCTAAGGTGCAACATCGTTTTGAACATGGTAAGTTTTTTATGATAATATTTTTATATTATATTTGTTTTTACTCATTATTAGCTTAAATTGTGTTTTAAACTGTTTGTCCAGCATGTTGATTTGCAAATAACTAACTGTCGTCATGGGGTTCTGCATTATTTTTTATTGTTTTTGTGACTGTATATTATACCATACATTGCTACACATAACGAAATTGAATGACAATATTTTTAGTATATCATGCTATACATTGCTACTTAAACCGAAAATAAGTTGGAATATAATTAGTATATTATACTATACAATTCGACATGCGTTAAGTTACATATTTATATTATATCATTCTTCTTTTTTTGCTTTATATGTTCTATGTTTCACCCAGCGTGCTTTTTGCGGGTAGATGGTTTGCTTGCATGTTTTTTTATTTGTTGCAGCCTCGCATCAACGAACGAACTATGCGTATTCTAGCCCTAGTACCTACACAAAATGCTAGTTCAGGTGCTAGCGATGGCTCGGGTAGTGAAAACGAACCAGAAATATTCTATGAGACCTCACCAGCACCGTCATTAGATTCCTCTTTTGAAAGACTACATATACTAAGTCCGAGTACCATTTCAAATCCTCCTTCAGATGGCGATCATAATAACATCAACTCACTTGCAGATACTTATAAGGAGGATGACAGTTATCAAGTTCCTCTTACGCCAGTAATGCAGCAAGTATTTCCCAGCCTTTCAAATTGCAATTTATATGCCATACCTTCAGTTTCATCGTTACCTTCTCTTCCATCTATTCAATCATCTACAGCCAATAATAGTATTGTCACAACACCCACCACAACTCGAGCCCAAAGAAAACGAAAAGCCCCGGCTTGTCTGGCCAAAAAAACGAAGATATGTTCAAAAAAATTTAAATTACCTTGTCAATGGAAGAAAGGCTCCTTCCGACATTGTGCTGAAATATCTGAACCCATATTTGAAGAAAATGTTCCTATAAATTGGTCACCGCTAGACTATTTCTACCGATTTTTTTCTCCGGATTTAATTGATGACATCGTAAATAACACTAATTTATATAGTGTTCAAGAAACCGGAAAATCTATCAAAGTTTCGAAAGAAGATATATTAGATTTTCTAGCTATAAATATTTTAATGGGTATTGTCGTTTTTCCTTCATATAAAGATTACTGGAAAATACATTTCCGTTATGCTAAAATAGCAGATATAATGCCCCTAAAGAGATTTCAACAAATAAGACGCTATATACACTTCAATGACAATTCACAGGCAGATTTATCAGACAGGTACTTTAAGTTGCGACCGTTTATTAATAGAATAAGAACAAATTGTTTATCTATAGAAGAAGAAAACGCTTTTAGTATAGATGAAATGGTTATTCCGTACAAAGGTAAAAAGGCTGGTAGCAGAAGGCAATATAATCCCAACAAGCCAAGCAAGTGGGGATTTAAATTTTTTGTGAGAGCTGGTGCGTCGGGTATTGTTTACGATTTCATGCTATATGCTGGTGATGATACTTTTCGTGGCAATAGTTTTACGGAACTAGAAGAATCATTGGGTGTTGGGGCTAAAGTTGTATTAGCCTTATGTAAAACAATTAATAAACGTGCCTCTGTAGTCTATTTCGATAATTATTTCTCTTCGGTGGAGTTGGTATATCTTTTGAGAAAAAATTATGGCATCTTTAGCTTGGGAACGATAAGAAAAAATAGATTACAAGGCGCTGAAAAACTGTTGCTTCCAGATAAGGCTATGCAGAAGAAAGGGAGAGGCAGTTATTCTCAGGTTGTTGATAATGCCAATAAGCTCAGTTTAGTTAAATGGTTTGACAATAAACAGGTTACGTTGGTCAGTTCGTATGTTGATGTTTACCCACTTGAAAAGATAAAAAGGTATAATAAAGCATCCCAAAGTAGAGTCGATGTCACATGTCCACAAATTGTAAAGCATTATAATCGGCATATGGGAGGCGTAGATTTGGCTGATATGCTCATTGCATTATATCGTACTGGAATTAAATCACATAGATGGTACATGAATATATTTTCACAGTTACTAGACATATGTATAAACAACGGGTGGCTTTTACGTCGTCGGCACGACAAACAAGGAAATTTCAAAAGAAAGCAAGATTGTCTCAAATTATTTAGGTATGAAATATATGCTGGATTAGTAAAGCGCAATAGAACTGCTCCTATTAAAAATACCGAATCTGTATCAGAAAATCAAAAGATAAAGAAACCAGTAGCGGAAAGGCCCATTGATGATGTAAGGTTTGATAGATATGACCACTGGCCCCAACTAACTTGTTACCAAAGGTGTAAATACTGCAAAACAGGTCAGGCTAGTACTATATGTTCTAAATGTAAAGTACATTTGTGTTATGTTAAGAACAAAAACTGTTTTGTGGCATATCACTCAAGAAATTAGATAGTCCAGTGTAGCACAACGTATATTATGCTATACATTGTTGATAATTTATTATTTGCAGTGTATGTGGCAATGTATAGCATATTATACATATAATTTCTCAATATATGGTCATGTAATTTTTTTTTTAATATTTTTATTCGTTTGTGAAAAGCATTAATAAAAGCTTAATTTATTTTTTTCTGCATTTTTATTATAAAAAATATACTGCGACTTTAAGGGTTAACAGCTGTTTTACAGTATTGTCTGTATGTGATGCATTAGGTTTTGTCTAATTTGTTTTGTTAATTTATTCATATCGAAGCATACATACATACATTCTTTATTCATATTATAAACAAGTGATTTACATACAGAGGCCTGTCTGACTTCCAAACTAGGCAAAGCCTGTGCTATAGGTAGTCAGTCTATCTCATTCAATTAGTATTTATGGAGGTTTCTTTACAATATTAAGTAATTGTTTTTTTTTTTCTAGTAGGTTTTCCCAATATTTAACAAAACAACACAAGATTAATATAAGGTAGTATTTTTTTCTCTGATTAATTAAATTAGGTGAGGGTTGTTTTTTTTTTTTTTTTTTTTTTTAAGTGAATGATCATGAATGATAACGTCATTACGAATGCTTTGTGTCGTAATGATTCTCGATAAAGTCGATGTTAAGTAAAACATTTTATTATCGTTTATGCGTGGTTCTGTGGGTGTGAAAAATAATAGAAATATATAGATCAAATAATTATACATATATAAATGTTGAACAATGATTCTCGATAAAGTCGATGTTAAGTAAAACATTTTATTATCGTTTATGCGTGGTTCTGTGGGTGTGAAAAATAATAGAAATATATAGATCAAATAATTATACATATATAAATGTTGAACAATGATTCTCGATAAAGTCGATGTTAAGTAAAACATTTTATTATCGTTTATGCGTGGTTCTGTGGGTGTGAAAAATAATAGCAATATATAGATTAAATAATTATACATATATAAATGTTGAACAATGATTCTCGATAAAGTCGATGTTAAGTAAAACATTTTATTATCGTTTATGCGTGGTTCTGTGGGTGTGAAAAATAATAGCAATATATAGATCAAATAATTATACATATATAAATGTTGAACAATGATTCTCGATAAAGTCGATGTTAAGTAAAACATTTTATTATCGTTTATGCGTGGTTCTGTGGGTGTGAAAAATAATAGCAATATGTAGATCAAATAATTATACATATATAAATGTTGAACAATGGATATAACACTTTGATGATGTTATTGATAATGGGCTAGGTGATAATGATATTTTTCAAAAAATATAAATACAAAACTGTATAGTGCATTATATTTTACTAGTGCTAAAAGAAATAAAATTACTTCTGCAAAATTTATGACAATGACCTCCAAAGAGAGGAGAAATATTTGGCAATAATATTTTGTAGATATAATTTATATATGTTACCTAATAAGGAACACATCTATTTCTACACAATTATTTTCATCATACTCTCTCACACCTACACACATACATTTAATACTTACATAGTTAGAAAAATTTATAAAAATGTATTGCAATTGCTGTCTGTAGGTACATTACATTATTTTATTTTATAGATTAATTATAGGTTATAAGTGGGTACATTATATTTTAATGCTCAAACCCTATTAAGCTAGATCTTTTTAAATAAAATTGCTGTATAAATATATATGTAATACATAATTCCTCCAATTTGGGTAATTGCTTATCTATTTGTACAACTTAATACTTAATTCGTAAAACTAATAAATATATAGAATAAATTGTAACTAATTATAAGTACTACTACTGGGGAGACGGGCTGTTCCTAATACAGGGTATTATAACTTACAAGGAGCATCCCAGCTGTACACTAAAACTGAGTAAAAATTTGGATAATGAATAAACTTATTATTATATTATTATTATTATTATTTTGCATTAAGATTTTTACGGAAAAGTAAAAGATTATCAATATATATAACAATTGTAAGAAAAATATTTTTTTCTTGCGCTCCTGCATTGTTATAAAAGCTTTAGTGAATCCCGTCTGTAAAGAATAATGACATTGAATAAAGTTATTACTGTCAAATGTCAAATGTTTTGACGTATATTTGACTTGCTAATATCATACATTTGGATTCAATACAAAGAAAAACGCAAGCATGTTTTTGAGGTATGTGATTTTACTTTTTCGAGGCCGGCTAAAGAACTGAATTTTTCTTGTTAGAAAAATATGATCTGGTGTTGGTGTTTTAAAAAAACTTTGCACTATACTAAAGCACAAAAACTAGTAAAACTAAAATAATCAAAAATTGAATTATTCAGCTGAGCAAGTTAAATATGCTAAGAAAGATGACGAGTAACAGTAAAGCTATAGTGGTGACATTTTCAAACTGTACTTATATCTTCATTTGTATATATATATATATATATATATCTTCAGTTGTATTTTTAACAATATTTTAACAATGGTTACGGGTGGGCATTATGGCACCTGATACTTTAGGATAACTACCCATGGTTTAGTGGTTGCACCTTTAGCGTTGTATCCGGAGGTCATGGGTTCGATTCCCACCCATGGCAAAAAAATATTAGTTTATGTTTTTCTGTACAGTTTATAATGTCTGGGCATAGCACAGTTTGTTACCAGAGTAATATGTGTCACAATATATATATCATCACGGGTGCCTTACGGCGCCCGAGACCGCCTAGACGGCCCCAGGGTACCCAGCGGAGGGGTTTTAATCCCACCTCGTTGTAGCCGATGGTATGAGTCTACATCGAACAAGTGGCTAGCTCGTCGCGATGTTTTGGATAGACTCAATAACCCATCTATAAACAGTTTCACAAGTTGGTATAGTGAAACCGGGACCGACAGCTTAACGTGCTCTCCGAGGCACTATAGTGGTGTTGTACAAATGTACATAAATTTTTTAATTAAAAACTCATTGGTACACACCGGGATTCGAACCAGGGACCTAAGCGTTTTTAAGTCCAAGGTATAACCAACTAGGCCACCACGTATATAATCACGTATGTGTCACAAAAGACTATAATAATTATTTTTTAGGAAAATTGGTAAATATACATTTCAATTGCTTCATTTTTAAAGGGTTTATACTAATACCACATCTAGAACAACTAGTCCTAAGCAAAGTAGATAAAGCGAAGGTAAATAAATGCGGTTGAAGTATTGTTGAAATTCGATTCAATTATGCGAAATCCTACAACTGGCTGAAATCTCTGAGCTTTCTATTACAATTCTCAGAATTCCAGAAACCTATAAAGTATAATACTTTCTATATACAATTTACTTTACTTTAGTAATATTTATAAGGTCATCGGTCTACCTTGTGGGTGGACATCCTTTTGCGCGTGGTCTCCATTCGAGAGCTATGCGGCCCCATCGGTCAGTTGCTAAAAAAATGGTGAGGGAATAGGGCCCAGGGTCTTGAGTATATGGTATAAAAAGCTAATGGTTCATTTGTATTATATATAGTATAATAAAGAAATTTTAATGTGTTTCTGGTCAGTAATAAAGTGTAAATAAACGTGTAAATAGTGTACAAAAGTTTTACACCATGAGGGTCATAGTGCGGCCCGTCGGTCACACTTTGCTCATTTCCATTGCAACATACTGATGCAGGAACTCGCTGAAAATCTATAGGAAAGGCTTAGGTCCAACAGTGGACGTCCTACGGCTGATTATGATGACTTTGATGATGATGATGAAAGTAACATTATTAATAATATAGTAACTCATATACAGTGTATAAGTAATTTATGTATTGTTTAAATGTAGAAAAATATTACCATGTTTTATTTTATATTTTACAATATTTTTTTTATAAAATATTACAAAACTAAATTAGATGAACCTATAAAATAAACTTAATCTAAATTAATAAAAAAAAAATCTGTATGAGGCGCTAATACGTTAGCAGGATTGCCTCTATAAATGGCAATCCTATTTTTTGTTTTACATAGGCGTAGCATTTGTGATCTCTAAATTCCAAGAAATCTCGTTTCCCGAAGTCACGAATAAATCCGCGACCGAGGCTCGCGAAGTTTACATTACTTACCGACCGGTCTCGTTGGTCTTGCCCATACAGATGCAAAAACCGTCAAGTAACCTAGTCATGTTTCGGCCTTAGTCTGTGGGTTAACCGGTTTTCAGGAGACAACTGCATCGATTTCTTGTCGAGGGCCCGCACCCTGAAAGGAGACTTCCTTTCAGGGTGCGGTTACGAAATGTGTAGTTGAATTGACGATAAGGCATATTAAAATATACTCGTAATGCAATTCGTCATTGTCACCCCCAATTTTGTAATCACATCATTTAGCCGGCATAGTGGGGGCAATCAATAGTGTTTAAGAACAATTATTGATTGATCCCATTCATGGACTTTGTAGGTTTGCGCACCACCCGGGTGGATACAAAGTCACATGTAGTGCTCCAATAAAAAATAAAAAAGTCAATACCACGTAGGTAGTCTTTCCGCCTACTTCAACTTGTGCAGTGTAATAGTATTTTCCAATCTGCCCACAGATGGCGCTTTCCCACTAAATGACATATAGCCTATTGAATCAGAACTGCGAGCACGAACTAAGCATGTGAGCGCATAGATAGTGCCCGTATACGTTTAACCTTTGTGGAGCAAAAAATAAAAGGGGTTATTTTAAATGTTACTTTTCAAAAGAGTGCTTTTTAGACCAAGCATTTTAATAATAAAAAGTGTTATGATAGTTTATAACATAAAGGTATACACATGGTATGTAATTTTAAATATACTTATTACATAGATAGTAGCTGTTTATAACTTTTTTTTTATTAGACCACTGCAGGTTGTATCCACCGGGTGGACACACCGGGTGTATCCACCCGGGTGGTGCGCAAACCTTTAAAGTCCATGAATGGGATCAATCAATAATTGTTTTTAAACACCATTGATTGCTCGCACTATCGATTAAATTATGCGATTACGAAATGCGCGGCGACAAAGACGATTTGCATTATGAGTATATTTTAATATACTCGCTGCTTTATTGTCTATTCAGCCACCCATTTCGTATCCGCACCCTGAAAGGAGACTAGCACCACGACAAGAAATCGATGCAGTAATCTCCTGAAAACCGGTGAAACCACAGTCTACTAACGAAACATGACTAGGTCATTTGACGGTTTTTTGCAACTGTATGGGCGGTAGTAACGAGACCGGTCGGTCTAACGATGTTTAAAAATATTTAATATTAACCATATTTTTTTTATTTACATTTACATTTTTTAAATATATATGTCGCCATATACCTACTAATATGTACCAACTATTAAAAACGCATAACTATAATAAATTAATCATTATTTGTAAAAATAAAAAATAATAAGAATTTGTATAATTTCATTAAAAAAAAAAATAAAAAAAAATATCTTCACACCAGGTCCCTTACGGGGTAGGCAGAGACAACCGAGCGCCACTTGTCCCTATCCCTACATAATCCTTTCGCTTCTTCTACAGTCACAACTCTTCTCATACATGCACGCCGATTTCGGAGACTCTTAATAGCACCGTCTTTTAAAACCTTTTCAATTTGGTCATGGTACGTATATCTTGGTCTCCCTCGGCCACGTTTACCCTTCACCTCGCTTTTATATATCTGGTTCGTCATAAAAAAATATTAATATAATTGGTTGAATAGTTTATAAAATAAAGCGAATAAAGAGTTATTTTAACTTTTAGATTATTATATAAAGCCGTTTACCTCTTAACCAATTATTTAGAATAACCTAGTCTAGATAAGTTAAGATCTATTTTTTTCCCCCTTTTTATTTGTACGAGTATGTACTGAGACTACCTAGACAGCCCCAAGGTACCCAGCCAGCGGTGAGGTTTTATTACCACCTAATCGTAGCCAACGGTATTCTGAGTCTACACCGAATAAGTAGTCAGCTCATCACTGTATTTAACTCAATAACACATCTAAAAACACTTTTAGAAGTTGGTATAGCGAAATTGGGACAAATTTCAGTTCATTAAAAACTCATTATAAAAATCTCCATATAAAAAAAAAATGAATAAGTGAAGAATGAGACAGAATATTTTATTCATTAGTGCACCCGTGCAAAGCCGAGACGGGCAGAGTACTTACATAGTACAAGTAAAAAAAACTAATAAAAATCTAACAATAATCAAAATGCATTTCCGTCAGATGTCTTCAAATCGATCGTCGATGATTTCACTGCATTTTAGTAAGACTCTCCACATAAAGGAATTTAAATTTATCTATAAGATTTTTAACTGATTTTAATATAACTATAATAATAGAACAATTGTTTTTAATCTTACAATTGAACTAACAACCTTAGATTCCCAGCAGGCCATGTAATCGAATTTGATTTAGTAACAAAACATAGCTACTGTAGGCACTATAAACGCTACATAGAGGTCACATTACAGCTACATATAGGTCATATTACAGCTACATATAGGTCATATTATAGCTACATAAGGAGATCGGCGTGCGGATGACAGTGTTACAGAAATGCAAATTAATGAATCCACATATGCATCGAGTGGTATAAATCCATTTTAAACGTATATTAAGTAGCTTTTGCTTTGTTTAGGTTAATGATATTTTATTGACTTCGGAAATTATTAGCTACATGAATTGGTTTTACATTTGAGAATTTTATCAACCCTGTTGTCATCAAAATTCAAAATTTCGCACAATGTACTACTTCTCATTGCGTATATATGCTGGAGTGCAGATTTTGTAACAGTTTTTATGTGGGAGAGACTACGACACCCCTTCGTACTCGCATGAATGGACACAGACATTCAGTAGATTCTCAAATTAATAATATTTTACCTGTGCCCACCCATGCGCGTATACATAACACTACCTTTAACAATTGTTTCACAGTAAGAGTATTAAAGAGTTTTTCTAAAACTATTCGGTCTATTGATTTAAAAACATGGGAAAGCTCTTTTATATGGCAGCTTGGTGCATACTATAGCCCTGGTCTGAATGTAATGCATTAGGTTTTGTCTAACTTGTTTTGTAAATTTATTAATATCGAACCAACAATGGACATAACATGCTGATGATGTTTTCCATGATGGGCTAGGTGGTGATGATATTTTTCTAAAAAATAAATACAAAACTGTATAGTGCATTACCTTTGCCATTGCTAAAAGACATAAAATTACTTCTTCAAAATTTATGACAAAGACCTTCAGTCACTGTCACTGATGACGCCGCTCCATAGAGAGGCGAAATATTTGGTAATAAAATTTTATAGCTTCAATTTATATATTTTACCAAGTAAGAATTTTATCAAATAAATCCATCTTGTTTTTATTTGACTGTTATAAAATAACAGTATATTAGTCATCTTTTGCTTACTTTTAGATGGATACAGTCATATTATTATGCGTGTTCTTATAAAAAAAAACTGTTGGAATAAATGGTGGTCATTTAAGTGTATCTGAGGGGACGCTTTGCAGCTAGTTCCTCCCTAATTGTTGCTTTTTTTTCGTAGTAAATATATTCTCAAGCAAAGGTGGTCATAACTTATTTGGTATATCAACGTGCTATAGTATAGTAAACATCGGTGATTCATAAATATAGTCGGTGAGATTAGTCACCTTGTTGGCACTTTTGTAAGGCAGTTTTCAAATGACAGGTCAATGGAACCAGCTAACCACCTAGTCTTATTCTAGTTGGTTATATAACGTATGTTTAATTGAGTATTTTTTTTGTCGGTGCATTTAAAATTGTTTTTTTATGGATCACGGCATCTAACTTTGTATCCACCTGATGGTAAGCAGTCCTGCAAAGTACATAATTGGGGTCGATCAATACATGTTGTTTAAAAATAGTCTCCTTTCGTGGTACGGTTACGAAACAGGCGATTGATTTGACGATAAAGCAGCGAAGATATTAAAATTAGACTCGTCTATGTCGCCTCGCATTTCGTAACCGCATCATTTAGCCAGCATAGTGTGAGCGATCAATAGTTTTAAACGAAGATGCATTAATGGACCCCATTCATGGACTTTGTAGTTCTGCTTACCATAAAGTAGATACAAAATTATATTCCGTGCACCAAAAAAAAAAAAGAATTAAAAATAAACTATTTTTAATTTCCAAAGACAGACGGTAATCAATAAGATAATTTCGTCATGTATTACTTCCAAGCTCTCTCATAGCCAATAGTCAATTCCTTTGTTAGAGAATCTAATTTTAAACTACAAGAGGTCGAGATCAAGTCCTACATTTAGGACATCGAACTAATAAAGCGTCGTCATTTCATTAGTCCTTGAATAGGTTCTACATTTGGTACATGAGGCGGCAAGAGGCTGCGGTTGACAGAGCCACCGGTTTAGGAATGCAAATTAATTGGTGCCTTGTTGCAATGAGGTTAGAAGCTGTTTGCATTTTGGGTACCTATTTGAAAGTTATTTTATACTACACCTGCTTGCTTATTTTTTTTAAACTAGGAAGAATATACATCATTACATTATTCATTTATACCGTCGAAAAAAGTTAAAAATTTACTATGTGTACAGTCCACAGCATAATAGATACACACGCACATACATATAGACATATATACATACATACACACACACACTAACATACACAACCCGTATATAATCAATCAAAAGACTTTCAGGTCGTCTATTACATGAGAAATTTCCATCTGAAATATTTTCTTCTTATTTAATTAACTTATTAAATTTATACTAGGAAAGGAAACCGATCGCAAGATATACAGGTTAACGTTAGTTAGCTAGTTTAGTGGTTAGTTGATTACATAGTTGTTTAGCTATGTATGTTGATGTACGTATGTTATTAGTTGCGTATTTATTGTTTAACAATATTGATCGCTCTTACTATGCCGGCTAAGTGATGCGGTTACGAAATGGGCGGCGACAAAGGCGTAAGGATTTACATTACGAATCTATTTTAATATCCTAGCTGCTTTATCTACAAATTAATCACCCATTTTGTTTCCGCACCATGAAAGGAGACTGCCATCTCGACAGTAAAACGATTTAGTAGTCTCTGGAAAACTGGTGAACCCACAGACTAAAACCAAAACTTGTCTTCATAAAAAAAGTTAAGTCCCACTAAGAGTAATTGGACTCCTCAAATTTCTTGCATTGATCTCGGTCTTTTGTGTCTATCCAAATTATTCCTTGCCAAATAAATCATTTATTCATTTATTTAACTGCTGGGTAAAACAAACTTGTTTACTATAAATTTACCCTTTAATAGAGAATATTAAGGATACGACATACATTCCTGCGGCGAACAATCCTGCGGCTCAGTAGTTGATTTTAACGGTGAAACCATTCTAATGTTATTCGGGACGGTGAAATAAAGTCATGGCCACTTTTTAAAATAATTTACCGAGGCTGACAAGTTCTTATATAAAATTTCACAAAGATCTAAATAGACTTTATGTTCTATAAGTACTTGAATTAGGTCGTGTTTCGCATAACAATTGTTTCGTTACGTTGAACACCCATGAGAAATGACAATTAATTTACATTACCGAAGCGACCACCGACGGTTGTTGCTACATCAAGTTTAAATCCTATTACCAACATTTTATAATAATTTTACATACATACAATTAGATATTTAAAATTAGAACAGAATTGATACAAAGCGATTTTTGAAATTCGAACAGAATTGTATTAATATTTTATTTATCGATCTTATTTGAACAATCTTCATGGTCATGGTTTGAAGTCAGCAGATGACTAAATATCACTGAAATCACAACGTAGTCATTGATTTCTAAGGTTCGTATTTTTAAATATCATCGGGTGACTAAAATAATATCAATACGAGTGCTTCCTATCACTCGTAAATAAAGTCACCGATGACACATAATAATAATCAGAGATAATAACAGTTATGTTCCGTTGCACATTTTTTTTAATATATTTTAGCATAGAAATGTATTTATTATGAGAAACATGAACGTCAATTAAACGACATAAACGACAAACAATATTTTCTTCTTACAAGAAATACCTATAAATATCACTGAAATAACAATATCAGTCATTGATTTATGAACTTCGTATTTTTGAATATCATCGGGTGACTAAAATCTCATACCTTTGATATCAATACGAGTGCCTCCTACCACTCTTAAATAAAGTCACCAATGACAAAGAATAATAATCACAGTTAAGTTTCGTTCCTCGATTAAGTTTTTATGTTTTATCATAGAAAATAACGAGAAACAAGAACGGCAATTTTAACTATAAACAAAATTTTATTCGTATAATGAAACTTGTCTATAATAAATTATTTGTAAGTTGTCTATAATGAATTATTTGGAAGTTGGTACCGCGCATATACTCGTAACTTTCCAAAATTATTATTTTCTGATGTTATCAAATTCATCGCTGACATTCAAAAATTGCACCCTGGGTGGTGGCGCCGTTTCCGTCATATCCGGAGGTCGCGGATTCTATTTCCACTTTCCCAATTAGTCCTTTGGCCAATACACACACATATCATCACGGTGCCTTACGAAGCCCGAGACCGCCTAGATCCCAGCGTACCAAGCGGAGGGGTTTTAATTCCACCTCGTCGTAGGGATGGTATGAGTCTACACCGAACAAGTGGCTAGTTCGTCGCTATGTTTTAAATACTCAATACCTATAGGTGGGTTATTGACAGTTTCACAAGTTGGTATAGAGAAACCGGGGCCGACAGCTTAACGTACTCTCCGAGGCACTATAGTGGTGTTGTCGTACATATTTTTTTAAATTAAAAACTCATTGGTACATACCGGGATTCAAACCAGGGACCTAAGTGTTTTTAAGTCCAAGGTCTAACCAACTCTGCCACTACGTATATAAAACCAATTATGATAATTTTGTATACACAGTAAAAATAAAAACACTTTTAAATGCTTTTATGTTAAGATTTATTTTACTTTTTTTAAAGTGTTACTTTGCCGTCCTCTGTACATTATATTAGACAACATTTTCTTGTAGTAGTTTTTTTGTGATCATACTGAGGGTTTAATTTTATGTCGTCTTCACAAAATCTGTGCAGATTGAGTGTAATTTTCAGTAATGAGGAACAGCAGCCTTCAGTCGTGTCTTGCATTTGAATAAGCAATAAGAAGAAAAGTCTAGGGTCAACTCTTAAATTAAGAGTTTTATTATTCCGAAGAAATCTTTGCTAACTAAATACAAAATTAAATTTGTCTTTTTATTCGATGTTACGATAATGAAATAAATTTATGTAACATTAGTGCATGTTATTAGCCTTAATTTTTTTTAATATACAGGGTGAATTTGAAACGATGTACTTTGGGCTAATATGAGGTTCTGCTGATCAAATCGAACAACTTTTCCCATGGAACCATGTGTGGCAAATGAAAAAAAATTTTGGCTTCCCCATACAAATTGGTCATTTTAACATTACTAGTTTGTATGGAGAAGGCAATTTTTTTTTTCATTTGCGGCACATGGTTCCATGGGAAAAGTTGTTCGTATTGATCAGTAGAATCTCATATTAGCCCAAAATACATCCTTTCAAAGTCACCATGTATAAGACAAATTACACTTATTGCTCTGGTCACAAATTAAGCTCTAGGCTTGTATCTACTATGTGTACCAGAAGCAACGATATAATACATATTATATTTTATAAACACCCAGACCATGACAAACTGTACAGAAAAAAACGTACTAATATTTTTTGCCATGGGTTTTTTTTGGTTGGTTGCCCTGTATTTAAAGTTATTTTTATAAATCATTACAATTAGGCGTAAAATAAGTAATTTCAATTTGATAATATATATTTTTTTACCTGGTATTTGATTTTCTTTATTGATGATTTTACTTGTTATGAAATACAAGGAATTTTAATTTTAACAGTTTAGCAAATTTAAAACTTAATAAAAAAATATCATCACAGGTGGCTTACGGCGCCCAGCGAAGGGGTTTTACATAAATCCCGCCTCGTAGCTGATGGTTTGAGCCTACACATAACAAGTGGCTAGCTAGTCGCGATGTTTAGATAGAACCAATAATCTTTAAACAGTTTTACAAGCACAGTTTCATGACAGTTTAGCCAAAACTTTATATAAATAATAAAAAAATAGGGATTTAATTTAACATAAGTAAATAATGTAATGTGAATTAATTATTTGAAAGATATTTTTTAAAAATCTAGTTCGCCATGTGGTTCTTGTATTTATTATTTAAATTATCTTGTAAACCAAATAAGCCCTTTAGACATAGTTAAAATCGTGGTAGCGGTTGAATCTCTCGTTAAATCTAAATAAAAAAAAATGTGCATTTCTCCTATAAATTTCAATGATTTAGACTTTAATGAACCGGTATGAGATATTTTTCAAACATTAATTTATTTTAGACTGTTTAAATCAATTATATTTTTTCACAACGCTTATTAACGAATGCTTTTCATGACAATTTAACCGCTGCGCTGCGCAATTTAAGGTTGTTTAATATATTTGGAAAGTATGTACCTATGTAGAAAGAAAATATAATGATTATATATTGGAGATTACGATTAATATTAATGGCATGGGTATGATTGGTGAGGTTGGTCGCCTCGTACGGCAGATGATAATAGGATGGTCAATGGAATCAGCTAACCACCTAGTCTTACACTAGTTGGTTATGTAGCGAACGCACGCTACATAACCAACTTTGAGGTTGGTTATGTAGCGTGTGGTGTGGTGTAAAAACAAGTTGGGTGTTTTTTTTTATTTTTATTTAAATGATACCTTTTATTAATTAATCTATAATGATTCTATTATAGCAGCCTAACCAAACGCACTCTAGACCTTATTGTCAAAATTATTTCTTTCGACTATTCATAAATATCTGTAAAGATTTAATAAATAAAATAAAAATAAATACCATCACGGGTGCTTTTTAGCTTCCGAGAACCGTTAAAATGGCCTCAGGTACCCACTCTGCTATGGGGTGTTCTACTCGTGCTCTTCAGCAGGATGAGGGTACATTATCATATGCTATGATTATAAGCTAGTAAATAAGCATATCTCTTGATAGTCAGGTACATATGTGGATCGCCAGAGTTTTTTACTTGCTGGTACCTCTTTCTCTGGGGGACCAACATGCGGTCAGTGTTTGCGCTCTGATTGATACATTTTTGTACTTTTATATTAATTATTACTTATAGTGGATATTTGGGGCGTAGATATAGTCTGTTAGGTTGGTCGGCTCGGTGGCACCTTTGCATGGCAGATAACGATGGACAGGTCAATGGAACCAGCTAACCACATAGTCTTACACTGGTTGGTTATGTGGTATGTGTTCGGTTTAGTTTCTATTAATTTTTATGTATGCAAGAGCCTAAACAAGCGCACACTTAGACCTTATACTAAATATAGTTTTTTTTTTGACTATGCATAAATACCTGTAAAGGTTTACATGAAATAAATATTTTTGACTTTGACTTTGACCACCGGAGGGATTAACCCGTCCTCATTTCGCCGATGGTATTTGGAGGTGACACCTAACAAGGGCTTATTGCGGTGTTTATGGTATAGCCTCGTTATATAAAGCGGTCACCCATCCTAGGTTCGGCCTTGTTGTCATCTGCTTAACCTTGTTATCAGTTGCGCAGTGACTTAACCACTAGGCTAATGCCGCTTTTTGTAAAGATTTACATGAAATAAATAATTTTTGATTTCGTTTTTTTTTAAATTTGTTAACGTAAATTTTCACGTTAAATTTCTCAACATTATATGAGATATAAATTATTCTCTTTTAGTCTACCTACTAAAAATAAGTTTAAAAAGATCAATCTCTCAGGGGATTCCCTGTTTCCTAGGGAAAAAAATAATTTACCAAATTCTCCAAAAAACAAACCGAAGGTCAGGATAAGACGCGCAACGAATTCCGAATTGATAAAATATACGGTTCGAAGTTTTATTTTTTATTTGAGCACGTCATATACGTGGTGGCAGAGTTAGTTAGACCTTGGACTTAAAAACAGTTAGGTCCCTGGTTTGAATCCCGGTGTGTACCAATGAGTTTTTAATTCAAAAATTATCTACATTTGTTTCACTATAGTGCCTCGGGAGCACGTTAAGCTGTCGATCCCGATTTCACTATACCAACTTGTGAAACTGTTTATAAATGGGTTATTGAGTCTTAACATCACAATCTTAAAGGTTAGCTGGTAGATAAAGCCTAAGGCATTAAGTTCGCATTTGTAACTAACTTTTATTTACTGTGCAATAAAGTGTTTAAATAAATATTCAATACATCGCGACGAGCTAGTCATTTGTTCGGTGTAGACTCATACCATCGGCTACGACGAAGTGGGATTAAAACCCCCTCCGCTGGGTACCCGGAGGCCGTCTAGGCGGTCTCCGGCTTCGTAAGGCAATCCGTGATGATATATATATATATATACTAGCGACCCGCCCCGGCTTCGCACGGGTGCAATGCTGATAATAAATACACTACAGAAAAACTGTGAACGTTGTATATAAAAACATAGAGGGCCGCTCCGGCTTCGCACGCAATTTATAGGCACGCTCTTGCCGCACCGGGCGGCCGGCCGGTACCGCCGCAAACGCTACGTCCCGCGATTTTTAAATCTGTAATATCTTCGAAAATATTCACTTAAATCATACGGTGTAAAGGGCCATATAGATCTATATTAAATGAACAATGTATTCAAGGTATTTAATTGGTTAAGGATTAATGCTGTATTGGTTAAAATCGCTTCAAAAATTAGCCATTATTTGTCGTAAAAAGTAAATGACAAAAAAAAGTTATTGTGGGTTATCCATAAGAGATAGACATATACCATCACAGACTTTTCTGTAGACCTTTTCAATGTGTACAATACTTAGTACATTATTTTGATAAAACTCGTAGGGTTCAGCCTGCGTTTGCAATGTAAGCGGTAAAAATGTAATTATTTACGACATCACATTAGAAACCTCAAAAATAACAGTACTTCTCCACTATTTAATGGATGTTATTATACATATAAACCTTCCTCTTGAATCACTCTATCTATTAAAAAAAACCGCATCATAATCCGTTGCGTAGTTTCAAAGATTTAAGAATACAAAGGGACATAGGGACAGAGAAAGCGACTTTGTTTTATACTATGTAGTGATTAATTATATCTACCTGGTGGTGAGCAGACCTACAAAGTCCATAAATGTAGTCAATCAATAATTGTTTTTAAACAACATTGATCGCTCCCACTATACCGGACGAAGGCGAATTGCATTACGATTAGGTATACTTTAATATATTATCTGCCTTATCATGTATTCAACCACCCATTTCGTAACCGCATGCTGAAAGAACGCTACTACCTCAACAATAAATCGATGCAGTAATTTCCTGAAAACCGGTGAACCCACAGACTAAAAGCGCGAAACATGACTAGGTCTCGTGACGGCTTTTGCATCAATATGGGCGGTGGTAACAAATTTTGTATAGATTTAAATTTTACATGAAATTTAGCAATATTACAAATAATTTTAGCATTTAAATTAAAATACTATTATTAGGTGTAAGAAAAGTCTCTAAGACTTTGCTAGGGCTTCACGCCGGTGTCGCTACCACCGACAAAAACCGATGCAAAAACTATCAAATGAACTATTTATGTTTCGGATTTATTTTAAGGGTTCATTGGTTTTCAGCCCCCTTAGCCAAGAACAATTATGATTATGAACAGCTATCAATCAGATATCTTGCCTAACACAATGTATGAATTTGTCCAGGGAGAGGAATGGAAACGAAATGTCATCTCCGGACATCAGGTATGTCTTGGCTAAGGGGGCTGGACCTTACCGAATCGATTTCTGGCCGTAGTACGAGTAGTCTCTTTTAGGGTGCGGTTAGAAAACTTGCAGCCAAACTTCGCATTGTCGTCACCCATTTCGTAATCATCATTATCTGGCGTAGTGGAAGCAATCAATACTGATGGTCTCAGACGCCGAAAGGCACTAGTGATGATTCAGGCAGTGAAATGTAGTGCGATATAAGTATATTAGGTATTTGCTTCACCAGAGACCTATTTTAATTGAGTCTTGAACAGATCCTAATGTGTATTATTATAGAAATCATTGAAGAAATAATATAAAAAAAAGTCAAAAAATACGCTTTTGTTTAAATTTCTTTTGTTATTTTCTAATCACAGATTTGTATTTAGAAACTTAAAATAAGTAAACGTACAAGCCTAGATATCTTTCATATTTAAAACCCATTCAAAATTCATAAAAATCTGTGAATGTTTTAGTAGGAGGAAACAGTTAATACCAAAAGGTTGTGAATGTATGGCAAATCAGATGCTCCTCTTAAGAAGGAACATTTATTTATAAAATCGATAATATTATCGATGCTCTCAGTAATGTTGTTCTAAACCGTATTATTAATTAATTTATTATTTCAGGGGTAGACAGAGATTTTTACTTTTATTGCATTATTCCAAAAAACCTTACAGTTTATTAATTTTATAGACTAATCTAGTATTAAAACCTAACAACCTTTTAAGTAACTACAAAATTTTTATATCAAATTATTTTTTGCTACCTATCCTAAAATTTGGAAATCCACTGTTAAATTTGTAAAATACCACGCTAACTGAAATATTATAAATTTACACATACATAACTGTTTGAATTTGCCAGCAATGAGATCAATTTGATATAGAGTGGTAATTAAAAATAAAATGAATAAAAAGTCTTTCTTTAAAATATAAACGTGGTGGTTAGATAATACTTAGATCATGAGTAGACCCCGGTATGTAGTAATAAAATAAATATAAAATAAAGCAGAGCACCGCCTAGTTAACTAAATCATGTAAGACAAAGTTATTATAATAATAATAAAAATATGTAGGACAATTCACACATATTGCCCTGCGGCCACATTTTGTTTCTTTTAACGTGATCGTTAGATTGTCAAATTAATGATAACCCAATCCTTAGGCAGTAACGGAATTCGTTATTTTGACAATCTAACGCTCACGTTATAAGAAAGCAGCGACCATATTCTGTTTCTTGTAATGTGAGCGTTAGATTGTCAAAATAACGAATTCCGTTATTAGCGCTCTCTCCTCCAATCACCAACGGTTAAAAAAATACTCTGATTGAAGAAGAGCGCACTAATAGCGAAAATTATTTGACGATCTAACAATCAAGTCAAAAGAAAGAGAATGTGGCCGCTGGTCACAAACTAAGCTATACGCTTGTACTATGTGTACCAGAAACAACGATATAATACAAATATTTTTTGTTTAAACAAACTGACAAATTGTACAGAAATACGTACCGTTATTTTTTGCCATGTGGAATCGACCCACGAGCGTCAAATATTATAAATTATTGATTATAAATTATACAACCTCATTGTTCAGGTATAGAATATTATCAATTTCATGTTCAGCTTATTACTTCCTAAGGATTGGGTATTAATTGGCACAACTATTTGACAATAATCCTCGGTTTTGAGCTGTATTACAAGCTGGTTTAAGTGGACTTGTGCCGTAAACAATAGTTTAGTTTACGTAGAATAATGTTCAGAATTTCTATAAACTACAAAGCGTTGTTATATTCTGTATTTAGAGGTTTAAGCATTTCTCTTCGTTAAGCTAGAGATTTGAATGCCTTGTAGCAGGTTAAGCCTTCGAATAATAATTGTCTGCCTCAAAATAAGCTTGAGTGTATACGATTATGTTTTTTTTTAGAGTTTTATTTTAAATATGTTATTCTAGAATTTATTTTGAAATTAGAATGTTAATCCCTCTTTTTGGGGTTACAGTACCTTCCTCATTTATGAAATACTCTTTATGTTGATAGCCTCTGAGTAATCATGTGGAGTACGAAGGGGTATTAATCCGCAAAAGATATTTAAAGTCTACGCTAATGAGGTGGCTCGTCGCATTGTTTATAGCTTCGACAACCAATTTATAATTTATTATAAATTAATCAAACTTTCGATAAAAACGAAATCTTGCTACGAAGTTTTTTTTTTTCTTTATAATAATAAAACTTTAATTTCATTTTATATCTATTTTTGTTCTTCTTTTTATTATATTAGAATAAGCAGTTAATTTGTATTTGTGTAATTATTATATATAAATCTGTACAAATAGCGTAATTCATAGTGTATACGGACTTCTGGGTATCAATCAGCCTAGTAGGTACAGTAGGTATAAAAAAATATGCATTATATAGCTTTTGTTGATACCCGTTTATATCCTACCTATTGTAAATAAAAATAAAAATAAATAAATTGCTTAATGGTAATGTATTATTATAAATTTTTTTTCCTATTTTTTTTGAATAATTTGTTTGTGTATAAATGAGCAGTGGTAACAAAACCACAAAATTTATAAGTGACATAGTCACGTTTCGGTTTTAGTCTAGGAGTTCACCGGTATTCAGGAGATTATTGCATCAATTACTTGTTGAAGTGGCAGTCTCCTTTCAGGGTGCGATTACGAAACGGGCAGACGATATAACAGCGATGATATTAAGGTAAACTCGCAATGCAAATTCGAGTTTTTCGCTGTCTGTTTCGTAACCGCATTAATTAGACATACATCGTAGCGGAAGCAATCAATGCAGGTAAGCGAATATATTAATTGACCCCATTCAGAAATTTTGTATGTCTGCTTATATAAAAAAAAAATCTTTATTATTTTCGGCATGAACTCATTAGGAAGGCTTTTTTCACCTGCACTGTGTTCATTACCCTCTCTCCCCACCAAATACTATATGAACTCATTAGGAAGGCTTTTTTCACCTGCACTGTGTTCATTACCCTCTCTCCCCACCAAATACTATATGATCCTGTTAGCGCCATCTTGGAAATACCTTCCATAAAAGTTCCGACAGCTGATCTCGGAAGGCCAATATCCTTCAATAGACGATTCCCACGGAACGGTGAACGTTTCTTTAAGTAAATAATTTAATTTATTTATTTATTATTGCGTACGAGCATTATTGGATTAATTTTATTTATTAAATTAATACAGTAATTTTATTTATTTATTTATTTATTACAATACAATTTTACAATATTCAGCCAGCTCTCAAACTAAGCTTATCACTTGTATCTCAGGAGCTGGGTTCACTTCCTCGTACCTACTTACTTTAATTAAATATAGGTAATATAAACATAATTTAAACAAAAAAAAATTTTATAAAATCTCTGAGTTATTGACAAAATTTTAAAAATAACTAATAAACAACAGGAGGGTATATAATAAAAAAGTTAAAACATTGCAAATTCACGGCTTATCTGTAGATGGATTGGCGCTTGTAACCGGTTAGTATTGTTCCAGCTTAATTCTTGAGATATTCATGCGTACAGACAGATAGATTGGTTTAACATTTCGGAGTTTAGTACTTCACCTTCAAATAGAAATTGTAGGTTAATGTAAATGTGAATCAAACATATTATTATTAGTTAGAATTAAATCAAGATCGAAATGGGCTTCCAAGAAAAATAAAAAGTAAAGAAAATTTATTTTCGATTTAGAAAATATCGCCTAAAATAAGATACTAATTTTATTTATTTTAATAAAAAAACTGGCTTTTGAGGAGATTAATATTTGAAATCTGAAATTTAAAAAATCTGCGTGATTTCTTCACAAGCACCCTATAATATACATTTAAAACAGTAGGTACTATTGGATAAAAGTTGTGCGATATACACTGTTGATGCCACAAATGAGTTAAAAACTATATTATTATAACGGATTAGCTTTCTTGTCTGTGATATTTAATTACCTTATTTAGTTTATGCAAAATTCCTCTCAACATATTTCCTTCCCGCTCTCGCATACACATACGGAGTAAGTTGTCTCGCTCACTTTGACAACTAGTGAAAGCTTCATAACTTACCGGCGAATTCTGTCTCCGAATCTACGCCGTGCGCACCAGCATTATTGGATTTTGGATAAAATTACAAAATAATAAAATAGCAATATACCGCAAGATATAGGTACCTTATGAATTAAAAGAGGAGATATTTCAAGTATTTACGCTCCTTTGCAATTGAGCAACTCCTTTTTTTTTCGTTTTCTTTTTTAACTACAGTCCACTTATAATTTACCTTCCAGCGTCATCACCTTATAAAATAAATGACTAATATTTTTTTTTTTTTTTATTATTTTCATCGGAAGCCCATTCTCAAAATGCGCTAATATAAAGCTTACATTTAAAAGCTTCGGTTCATTAACCTTTCCTTCGCTGAACACTGTCCAATTTGTGGTCATAATACTCACGCAAACACATACATTGTAACAATTTCAGTCACGTAACGGGAATTCTTCACAAGTAGTGCTTGCCCTAATATATTCCGGATAGATTCTTCGCTTTATCATGTCGCAAAGGAGTTATATTTCTTGCCGTAAACTTTGGCCCATTCGCATTCATAATGCATAAAGGGCCTAAACAGTTTAGTTAAATATGCAGAAGTTTTTTAACGTTGGATGCCTACGAATGCTTTGTTGGAAGATGTTTTACTCTTATTTTTTCTGTTTTTTATGATGTATTTTTTATGTTTAAATTTACTGTTACGTTTTACGTATTAGGCAACGTCCTTTTGTTATTTGGATTAATATCAGTAAAAGTTTTTTTATATACCTATCTTACAATTATAAAATAATCGCCTGGGCATACCTAACAATTACATATTTTTAATACTAATATAATAAATGCAAAAGTACGGATTTTTTTTTCTTTAAAATTTGTTTTTATGTGATTATAATATTAATGTATGGATTTTTTTTACATATATTCCTCTGGTTACAAACTAAGCTAGGCTTTTACTATGTGTAGCAGAAACAAAGGTTCTAGTATATTTTTTATTTTATAAACATTTTTTTTTGCCATGGGTGGGAATCCTACTATGGGATTCTGCATGTCGTCGGTTAAATAGAAATAGTGGCATTATTCAAAAAGAACAAAGCCTACAATATGAGCTTTTAATATGTTAGTTCTAGTACCGAGTAGTATTGAGTACCGAAATGACACTTGCGACACAGATGAGCTTAAAGTAATAATTATTTAAAGTGTCTTGTATGCATATAAAAAGCGGCCCCAGCCTAGTGGTTAAGTCACTGAGCAACTGATAACAAGGTTAAGCAGATGACAACAAGGCCGGCCTGGGATGAGTGACCGCTTTATACAACGAGGCTATACAATCATAAACACCGCAACAAGCTCGCCTAACAAGTGGTGTTGCCTCCGAATACCTTCGACGAAATGAGGACGGGTTAATCCTTCTGCTGGATACCCTGAGGCCGTTTAAACGGTTCTCGGGAGCCAAATAGGCACCTGTGATGGTATTTTTTTATTATTTTATTTATTTATCCATATAAAATTCGATTAATAATCGAATTAACCGTTCTACCTAATAATCTTTTTTTTTTAATTTTGGAAAATTACACTTTTCCATTTAATCGATGATGTGTTGATTGATACTCTAGCTAGCTCCATTATATCTTTCGGGATAATCAACAACCACTTGTTAAGCTGCTGTGCACGAAAAAAAAAATTCACAAATAATTAAAATATTTAATTTTGTTCATTTTATAGTTAAGACCATGGGTCCTTGGTCCAAGGAAGCAAAAACTTTGAGTTATTTCTTTGGGTAATAGACTTAGAGGAGTGAGCGGGATCCTAAATCAGGATTTCTTTTAGGACAAAATGTATTCAAAGCTATCCAACGCAAAAACGTCCTATGGGTACTTTTTAAAGAAATCGTTGGTTGTTTTCGATCACTCCAATATAACGCGCGTGAAATAAAGAACTGAAAACACATAGCGATTACAACCCTGTATATATTAACTGCTTTGATTGTTCCGAAGGTTTGACTGGTAGAGAATGCCTAGCGATTAAGTCCGCCTTTGTATTTTGTATGCAATAAAGATTTAAATAATAATAATATATATAAACATCGCGGTGTTTATTTAACAATAAAAAATTTAATCACCAATATACAGGATGGCATGAAATGAAACTTTGGACCAATATGAGGTTCTGCCTATCAAACCGAACAATGTGTCGCAAATGAAAAAAATAATACCATACAAACTAGTTCTCCATACAATGTTAAAAAAGACCAATTTGTATTGAGAAGCCATTTTTTTTTTCATTTGCGACACTTGGTTCCAGGGGAAAAGTTGTTGGATTTGATCGGCAGAACCTCATATTAACCCAAAGTACATCCTTTCAAATTCACTCTATAAAATCCCGATAAATTATATCATCATTAGTTAATTTTCTAATTAAGCTCTAATCACCCCATTAGGTGACCAGATAATCTAATCAAAATACGTCAAATTGAACCACCTAATTTGGTGTTCACGGTTCAGGGTATATGATTCAACATTATGTCTATCCTGTACTAGAATAATTAACAGCTAGATTGTGGTATTGCAATAAAACCACAAAATGGAAATTGTCTATTAATTGCGGCTTTTAATATTAACATAGTTCCTTTTTATACAATTTTGTTAATTTATCTACATTATAATAATTAATAAAATTATATCATAATATAAAGAGGTGTAGTTTGTGAGGTTTTCGGGGTTATTTCTGGATTTACCGATTTTGAAAATGAGAGTGTTTGATAGACCATTTATCGAGGAAGTCTATTGGCACATCACGCTATATCATATATAACATCACGCTACGACCTATTCGAGCGGAGCATCAATGAAAAATGTTGAGAAAACGGGGAAAATTTCTTCCTTTTGAGAGCTTGACCATTGCGAGCGCTGCGTAAATGGTTAAAGTTACACAGACGAAGTTGCTCGTGTCAGCTAGTATTAAATAAAATAATGGTAATAAAAAAAAAGTTTTAAGTTAAGTAAATTAGTTATACTAATAAAAGACTATAATAAAATCATGTTAATTCATATTGAATTACAATTAATAACAATAACATTAAATATTACTTGTTTTTTCATATACGTGGTGGCCGACTTGGTTAGACCTTGGAATTAAAAACACTAAGGTCCCTGGTTCGAATCCCGGTATGTACCAATGAGTTTTTAATTAAAAAAAATATGTACATTTGTTTGACAACACCACTATAGTGCCTCGGAGAGCACGTTAAGCTGTCGGTCCCGGTTTCACTATACCAACTTGTGAAACTGTTTATAGATGGGTCATTGAGTCTATCCAAAACATCGCGACGAGCTAGCCACTTGTTCGGTGTAAACTCAAACCATCGGCTACGACGAGGTGGGATTAAAACCCCTTCGCTGGGTACCCTGGGGCCGTCTAGGCGGTCTCGGGCGCCGTAAGGCACCCGTGAAGATATATACATATACATTAAATATTTAATTAATTGAATCAGGCATTACTTTGCGGAATCCCAGAATATAATATTATTTTAAATATGTATTCTGGGTGAGTATAATATAAATAATATGTACGACAATTTATATATATATATATCTCTGATCACAAACTAATCTCTACGTATTATATTTTATAAACACCTAGATCATGACGAACTGTACACAAAAACTACAATTTTGTTTTTGCCTTGGGTGGAAATCGAATCCACGACCTCTTGATTCAACTAATTCAAGTCACATGCCGTGCTCCAATAACAAAAAACCAAAATAATTGATAAATAGAAAAATAGAAACCCTGTTTTCATCAGATCTGACACACAAAAGCGAAATAACTTTGGAGTAAATAATTTATCAACGCGTCGGACAGTCGTTCCGAGATGAGAAGGGGCTAACAAATCTAAAACGAAATCCTCGTTTCTTTTGTGAATGTAAGTAAGTATATGGACATTATTTTTTACTGACCCTCTAACAAGAATAGGCTTTTGAGACCCATCACAATTCTGGATAAAGAGTGACGTTTCTGTGAAACTATATGTGCGTAAAACGAGAGTGTGGTGTTAAAATAACAGACCGCTTCCGCAATGACGTAATTCGTGAACGATTGGGACTGAAATAAAGTATGGGTATGAAATGGATTTAGGCATGTGGAAAAAGTGTGTGATGCGATAATGAGAAATCAGAATCTACAAAAATTATGGATATCAAAGTCAAAATGTTATATTTTCTATCTTCTTTTTTTTAATTGGTTTGTTCTTCGTGAGATGAAAGCGGAAAGGGATCAAAGCCCATACAGCTCTGTCTTATTATATTTTATATACATTAATTATAATATACGCTCATTTCTTTACTCTAATTTTAGTAATTGCGTAGTAATTGTTGGGATATTGTAAAAATGTGTTTTTTATTGCATTTAAATAATTATTATATCTAAATATATATAACTCAAAGGTGACTGACCGACTGACTGACATAGTGATCTATCAACTCACTGCCCAAATCACTGGACGGATCGGGGTGAAATTTGGCATGCAGGTAGATGTTATGACGTAGGCATCCGCTAAGAAAGGATTTTGATAAATTCTAGCCACAAGAGGATAAAATTGAGGATGAAAATTTGTATGATAAAAAAATTACTATTCCACGCGGACGAAGTCGCAAGTACAGCTAGTAATATTATAAAGCTGAAGAGTATGCTTGTTTGAATGCCTTAATCTCAGGAGCTACTAGTGTAAATTGAAAAATTCTTAAAGTGTTTTATAGCCCATTTATCGAGAAATAGGTATAACTTCTACCAATAGGAGCGCAGAATCAATGAAAAATATTGAAAAAACGGTGAAAATGTATTCCCTTTGAGAGCTTCCGTTGCGTGCGCTATGTAAACGGTTAAAGTTACGCTGACGAAGTTGCGCGGGTCAGATAATAAATTTACTTATTTTAAAATAAAATAAAAAAATACTTTAATTTTTATTCATTATCGTATCATTGTGTTTGTGAAAGTAAAGCTACTATTTTATTTCTCTATTCAATATAAGAATCTCAAAGAATTATCCCGAAAGCAATATTTTCATTTTTATTTCGTGTTTTCCTTTACGTAAGTGTCAATGTAGTGAATTAGGACCATCGAAACTGTATTATTGAGGTTATTTCTTCGATTGATGTGGAAGACATAGAAGTGTTATGACACGCACATTTTGTCGGGCAAAAGAAATGTTATTACAGACTAAGATGGAAGGCAAATCTAATTTACTTGTTATGAAAGGAAATTATATTGAACACGTAGTTTCTATATGTTGCTGTTTTTTTTTTTATTTAGGACAATTTAAGGAAGTAGAAGAATATAAGAAAACTAATGGATTTAAAAAGTTATAGAAGGATAAAATTATAAATTTCGCCTAAAATTATAAGATTTCTGTAGGCGTAGTTCCAATATTACAACTTGGTTGTAAGTTGAAGTTAAATTATTATTTTTATGTTGGTAATTGTACGCGCAAATCTTTATGTTGTATTTAATAAGTATTTTTGTATTATAATATGTAAAAGGTTTTTTTTTGATTAAAAAAAACAACAGAAAGATTAATTTTATTGATGACAAAAATATTATTTTTATTCTGCAAATTTAGTTGAGTAATACTGGAAATGCGAAAACTTATTTTGTGTGGAGAACGTAGGCTTCGCGATTGCCAATACAGTATCCTTAAGAATAACTTATAGAACCCATTTTTTAAATAAAAAGGTAGGATTTTTTTCTTAGAAAAAAAAATGCATGAAAGTTAAATTATTATTATGAACACCTATATATACGCTTATAATTACGGCAACAAATACATTTGTCTAAGTGTTTGTTATAAGCAGATAAAATACTTTTTTTTTTTTTTTAAGAATAACTTATAGAACCCAATTTTTAAATAAAAAGGAAGGATTTTTTTCTTAGAAAAAAAAATGCATGAAAATTAAATTATTATTATGAACACCTATATATACGCTTAAAATTACGGCAACAAATACATTTGTCTAAGTGTTTGTATTAAGCAGATAAAATACCCTTAAGATAAGTGGCGGTGTCTTAATAGTGAGTTTATAGTATAAAAGTTGAAGGGATTTATAGACCTTTTTTGTATGTTAAGTCATTTTAACTTAATTGTTTTGTATGGGCGACACTAAAGAGAAAAAAAATACGTAAGTATTTCATTATTTTCAAATACGCAGTATATTACCTGGTGACTGGTTCTAGGCTTGAAATACGTGTACCAGGAAAATGATATTAATACATATTATATTTTATAAACACCTAGACCATGCCAAGCAGTATAGAAAAACGAACTTATATTAGCCATTATTATTATATTAGCCACGGCGTAACCACTACATACGAAGACGGTCAATACACTTATATATTACACTTTTTATAACTGCTACGTCGTAGTCAGTGTAGTAATATTAATATTATTTGCCATGTGTGGGAATCGACCTACGACGTCCGGATACTACGCTAACGGCGTAACCACTACGTACGGGGTGGTCAATACACTTATATATTAAACTTTTTATAACTGCTACGCCGTAGTCGGTGCAAGTACATTCGTAGTAATTTTGTGACATAGCGTCTACCTACTACCATAGTAAGCAGTATAGAAAAACGTACTAATATTATTTGCTATGCGTAGGAATCAACCCACGACCTCCGGATATTAAGCAAACGGTGTAACCACTACTTCCGAAGGCGGTCAATACACTAATATACTTTTATAACTGCTACGGCGTAGTTAATGTAGATACATTTGTAGTCATTTTGTGACATCGCGTCTACCTACTACCATAGTAAGCAGTATAGAAAAACGTACTAATATTATTTGCATGTGTAGGAATCAACCCACGACCTCCGGATACTACGCTAACGGCGTAACCACAACGTACGGAGGCGATCAATATACTTATATATATATATATATATATATATATATGTCTATAACTGCTACGCCGTAGTCGGTGTAGAACTATTTGTAGTAATTTTGTGACATAGCGTCTACCTACTACATAACATATACCGTAAACCAAATAAATAATAGTTTAATCTAGTGTGCAACATGATAAAAGTTTCTACGCCGTAGTATATTCGTAGTAATTTCGAACAATTTTTCCTATGGAACCATGTGTTGCAAATGAAAAAAAAATGCTTTCTAGTACTACGGTCAGCCGTAGTCAGATAAAGTAGATTGTAATAATTTCGTAGCATATAGCGTCTACATAATTATTATGTAGTCAGTATTTTGTGCATCTTTATAGCGCTTATATATTGATGATAATAAATAAAAAAATAAACTGATGCACCCCGTGTCATTTTATAGTATGGCAGTTACACATATCGATTCTCTTGCTTCTTTACGGTATCCAATTTCATTATAGTTAATAATTGAATTGCTACTTCAATGTAGCTTATTCTTTTAGGAAATGAGACGCAATGATATGGCTCTAATCATATACCTAATTAAATTCCTTTAATTAATTATATTCCTTACTCAATATTTTATATTTTTTTAAAAATAATAATGGAATTAATGTATTTTATATTTATGCTAAAATACCATTGCCTAAATACTATTAAACCAAGACTGAAGAATTATATATTATTAGTCTGAATATAAACAGTGCTATAAAATTTAATATACTAAATTAAAAGCGATAGTTCTAAATTATTATATTAGCATTTACACATTCAATTTAATATTATTGCGATAATTTAGAGAACAGAGAATACTTTATCTGGCTTCCTGGATCCTTTGCAGTAAATTTAACAGGATTTAGTGCCACGAATGTATCTCAATGCTCAGTTCTAGTGCTTTGCACAATTGTTCTCTTGTCATAGCTATACATTTTGTTGTTGGTATATTGTACCGTGTATTTTTTCTTTTAATTCGTTGTGGGATACAAAATAACTAGTTGATTTAACGATAGAGCAGCAAGGATATTAAGGTATATTTTTAATAAAAATTTGTCTTTGTGGTGGTATATTTCGTAAACGCTTAAATTAGCTGGTATAGCAAAGGCGATTTCTTCTTATTTTAATAGTTTTCGGATTGACATCAGTAATAAATTAGCTGTTATAGCAAAGGCGATTTCTTCTTATTTCAATAGTTTTCGGATTGACATCAGTAATAAATTAGCTGTTATAGCAAAGGCGATTTCTTCTTATTTTAATAGTTTTCGGGTTGGCATCAGTCATAAATTAGCTGGTATAGCAAAGGCGATTTCTTCTTATTTTAATAGTTTTCGGATTGACATCAGTCATAAATTAGCTGGTATAGCAAAGGCGATTTCTTCTTATTTTAATAGTTTTCGGATTAACATCAGTAATATATTAGCTGTTATAGCAAAGGCGATTTCTTCTTATTTTAATAGTTTTCGGATTGACATCAGTAATAAATTAGCTGTTATAGCAAAGGCGATTTCTTCTTATTTTAATAGTTTTCGGATTGACATCAGTAATAAATTAGCTGTTATAGCAAAGGCGATTTATTCTTATTTTAATAGTTTTCGGGTTGGCATCAGTCATAAATTAGCTGGTATAGCAAAGGCGATTTCTTCTTATTTTAATAGTTTTCGGATTGACATCAGTCATAAATTAGCTGGTATAGCAAAGGCGATTTCTTCTTATTTTAATAGTTTTCGGATTAACATCAGTAATAAATTAGCTGTTATAGCAAAGGCGATTTTTTCTTATTTTAATAGTTTTCGGGTTGGCATCAGTCATAAATTAGCTGTTATAGCACAGGCGATTTCTTCTTAATTTAATAGTTTTCGGGTTGGCATCAGTCATAAATTAGCTGTTATAGCAAAGGCGATTTCTTCTTATTTTAATAGTTTTCGGGTTGGCATCAGTCATAAATTAGCTGGTATAGCAAAGGCGATTTCTTATTATTTTAATAGTTTTCGGGTTGGCATCAGTCATAAATTAGCTGGTATAGCAAAGGCGATTTCTTCTTATTTTAATAGTTTTCGGGTTGACATCAGTCAATAATTATTAGCTGTTATAGCAAAGGCGATTTCTTCTTATTTTAATAGTTTTCGGGTTGGCATCAGTCATAAATTAGCTGGTATAGCAAAGGCGATTTCTTCTTATTTTAATAGTTTTCGGATTGACATCAGTAATAAATTAGCTGTTATAGCAAAGGCGACTTCTTCTTATTTTAATAGTTTTCGGGTTGGCATCAGTCATAAATTAGCTGGTATAGCAATGGCGATTTCTTCTTATTTTAATAGTTTTCGGGTTGACATCAGTCAATAATTATTAGCTGTTATAGCAAAGGCGATTTCTTCTTATTTTAATAGTTTTCGGGTTGGCATCAGCCATAAATTAGCTGGTATAGCAAAGGCGATTTCTTCTTATTTTAATAGTTTTCGGATTGACATCAGTAATAAATTAGCTGTTATAGCAAAGGCGATTTCTTCTTATTTTAATAGTTTTCGGGTTGGCATCAGTCATAAATTAGCTGGTATAGCAAAGGCGATTTCTTCTTATTTTAATAGTTTTCGGATTGACATCAGTCATAAATTAGCTGTTATAGCAAAGGCGATTTCTTCTTATTTTAATAGTTTTCGGGTTGGCATCAGTCATAAATTAGCTGGTATAGCAAAGGCGATTTCTTCTTATTTTAATAGTTTTCGGGTTGACATCAGTAATAAATTAGCTGTTATAGCAAAGGCGATTTCTTCTTATTTTAATAGTTTTTCGGTATGCTTACCGTCAGATAGATACAAGGTCACATGCGGTACCCCAATAAAAAATATAAATCCTTTTTCTTCTGGTGGAATCGATAAAAGTATTAAGAATAATAAATTAAATGCTTTGCGAACCCTATATAGAAAGCTCTAATTAGGCACTTCTCCTGTTATAGATTTTTTTTTATTAGCGTGTAAACTTTTATTATTATTATTGGAGCACGAAATGTGACCTACAAGTCTATCAACGACGTCAATTGTTTTTTATTGTTTAACAACATGACCTTTATTTTAATGATGTGTTACGAAATGAGTGACAATAAAGACGAATTTCCATACATACATACATACATATCTTCACGGGTGCCTTACGGCGCCCGAGACCGCCTAGACGGCCCCAGGGTACCCAGGGGAGGGGTAAGAAAATAAAACCGCCCAGAGGTATTCACGTAGGTAGCAATTTTGTCTTTTAATCTGAAAAATATTACGAAATTCTCAGTTGATTTTTTTCTTGTTCAGCTTATTTTTAGACTATAATGTAATTAGAACTAGCGCTATCTATCGTTTATTGTGGTTAAACTTACAAAATATACTTAATTGTATTATCATTTTGACCGCCTCCGTAGACTAGTGATTGCGCCTTTGGTATCTGGAGGACGTGGGTTCGATTCCCACCCATAAAAAAAATATTAGTACGTTTTTTCTGTACAGATTGTCATGGTCTGAGTATTTATAAAATATAATATGTATTATATCGTTGTTCCTGGTACACATAGTACAAGCCTAGAGTTTAGTTTGTTACCAGAGCAATATGTGTAAATTGTCCTACATATTATTATTATTATTATTATTTATTATCATACGGTTGTTGTTCATGATCTAAAAGTATGTAATAATAATAATATACTTTAGCCAAATATGAGGCTCTATAGTGAACAAATCGAACAACTTTTTCCATGAAACCATGTGTTGCAAATGAAAAAAAAAATGTCTTCCGCATACAAATTGATTAGTTTAACAATATTAGTTTGTATGGAGAAGGCATTTTTTTTTCATGGTTGCTTGGGAAAAGTTTTTCAATTTTATCAGTAGAACCTCATATCAACCCAAGGTACAACCTTTCAAAGTTACCATGTATAAGAATAGACCTACCTAAAAAAATTTGAGTTCTCCGCGCTGCAGTGAGTTCTTACTCTTGCAAGCCGCGTAAATATAGAAATTTACGGTAAGTATATATCTTTATGTATAGTATGTATATATTGTATAATATATATGTTTACTATATCCTAATTTATATAAGTTTATTAAAATTAAAACGGGTGCCTTAAGGGAGACCGCCTAGACGGCCCCAGGGTACCCAGCGGAGGAGTTTTAATCCCACCTCGTCGTAGCCGATGGTATGAGTCTACACCGAACAAGTGGCTAGCTCGTCGCGATGTTTTGAATAGACTCAATAACCCATCTATAAACAGTTTCACAAATTGGTATAGTGAAACCGGGACCGACAACTTAACGTGCTCTCCGAGGCACTATAGTGGTGTTGTCAAACAAATGTACATATTTGTTTTAATTAAAAACTCATTGGTACACACCGGGATTCGAACCAGGGACCTTAGTGTTTTTAAGTCCAAGGTCTAACCAACTCGGCCACCACGTATATTGTGTTTCCAAATGACTTAATATTTGTACTTAAAATGCGATGGAGATGGTAGGTTAAGTCACTGCGATAATAAGGTTAAACAGATGATAACAAGGCCGGACCTGGGATGGGTGACCGCTTTATACAAAGAGGGTATACCATCATAAACATCGCAACAAAATCACTACATGTTAGTTGTTGCCTCCGACAACCATTAGCGATATGAGAACTGGTTAATACCTCCGCTGGGTACCCTGAGGCCGTTTAAACGGTTCTCAGGAGCCATAAAAGCACCCGTGAACTTGAAAGAGGCTATACCATCATAAACACCGCAACAAGCACGCCACTTGTTAGGTGTTGCCTCCGAATAATATTGGCGATATCAGGACTGGTCAATATTTCCACTGAGTACCCTGAGGCTATTTAAACGGTTCTCAGGAGCCATACAGGCACCCTTTGCTCTGAACCATTTATTTTGCGTTTTTCAACATAATTATAAAGGTTGGTTTGATTAACATTTTAAACCCAATTTAAACATAATAAAAAAATAGGTAATACCTAAATAAAATCAAGGATATATAAATAAAAGATAAAAAACAAAATGGCGTAATTTCTTTCAGCTTACCCAAGGTAGAATTAAACTCAGTCGTTCTGTTAGAAGGGCTTGTTTCATCGATATAAAACGCATTTGAAGTAAATTGAACGGGATACTGGAAATCGCAATTTCTGCTCACGTACCTATACACGGAACCAATGGCGACAAATACATATGTGTGGGTGTGTAATGTTCCATGTGTAGACAATTTGGTAGATTGACCAAGCATTTTGTATAAATGGAGACGTAAATAAAAATATTTTATTACACAATAAAGTGTTTTAATTTAGAAATTAGTAACTCCCGGCCGATGGACCGGACTTGTTACCACTGCCTATACAGATGCAAAAACCGTCAAGTGACCTAGTCATGTTTAGGTTTTAGTCTGTCGGTTCACCGGTTAAACGGGGACTACTGCATCGATTTATTTTCGAGGTGGTAGTCTTCTTTCTTGGTGCGGTTATAAAGATAAAGCAGCGAGGATATTAACGTATACTCGTAATGCCTACCTACGTGTAACCTACGTCTTTGTCGCCGCCCATTTCGTAATCGCATTATTTAACCGGCATAGTAGGAGCGATCATTAGTTTTAAAGAAAAATGTATTTATCGACCCTATTCATGGATTTTCTAGATTCGCTTATCACCAGGTAGATACAATATCACATGCCGTGCTCCAATAAAAAAAAAATATTGTGCGGAAAAAATAAAGTTAAGTAAAACCATTAGTATCATATCGTTGTTAAAAGCCATTTATAATATAATCTACTACCTGTGCCCCGCGGTTTCACACGCGGTATTTCAATTTAAGGTAAATCGTATCAAAAATATAATACTATACTTATATACTATATATATATATATATATATATATATATATATACTTACTATACTAGAGCTTCCTATTGATGAAATAATTTTAAAAATAGGTTTAGTAATATATAATATAGATATAAGTGAAATATTGGTGCGTCAGGATGACACTGGCTGAATGATAAGATGCCTAATGCACTTCGGCCAAGTTCGCGTTTTGTCGGCTATATATTTATAACTTTTTTATTACCGAGATAATTTTTTATTTGAGCCTATTAAGAAACTTTGACATGTACTATTTTTCTAGCATGTCGCTCAACAACTCTATAAATCATAAATAAATTTCAGTAGTTCTCGAGATATTCAGCAAACAGAAAAAAGACTTAAAAAAAAAGGAAAATCCTACTAAAACTAACAACTGCATAGGCTAGGAGGTATACTTAAATATACAAGTAATATACAATGCTTTAATATCGGAGGTTTTACATCACCGCCCTCCCACCTGACTAGGTACTTTTAGGTGGGAGGGCGGTGATGTAAAACCTCCGATGCATAAACCATCAACAGTTTATGGATTCACTGGATTTTAAGAGCCTACTGCATCAAATTCTTATCATGGTGTACCACCTCGACAAGTGTTCATTTAGGGTGCAGTTACGAAACGGGCAGTTGATTTGACAAAAATCAACGATGATATTAAAGTCGACTCAAATGCGCCTTTGTCCCATTTCATACAAAACAACATAATTAAGCCAGGTAATATTTTAATCCACCCCATTCATGGACTTGTCACAATAAAAAAACTTAAGCAGGTACTGGCTGAAGTCAAAAACCTAATCGTGGAAATTGAAAAGGTATTTTCTATATAGAAGCTCAGTGATTCCTGAATAGATATCTACGGGAATGATTTCTCTATTGATATAATCTATTGAATGAATGCTATCTCTGCATTTACCTTAGAGGAAAATCCGTTTGGTCAAGCTTTTTTTATTTTCTTTTTTACTAATAGTCTTATAGTCGGAAAAGCATCAATGCTATAAAAATAAAATTCTGTAAAAATGGTTTATTAGTAAAAAAATATTTCAGTTAAAAAAACAGTTTTAGGGTCCCGTAAGTTTTTAAATGTTAAAAAAACCCTATCCGTCGCTCCAGGACCAGGATTAGGTAGTAATTTGAAAAAGTAGTAGATTGAAATGATAAATATTAGAAAAAATATAGTCCCAAGGGTGAAAAGGCTTTTTTTTTTTAAATAAAATATCTTAGTGTGAGATAAAAAATTGTATATATCGGTATTGTGAACCTCTCCTTTTTTTCGGAATTGAGTTACTATTTATGTAATATAAACTAAATATTAAATAATTTAAAAAATACTTACTGGACCTAAAAAATCTGAAATAAAAAAAATATGGATAATACAAACAAATGTTATAAAAAAAACGCTTATATGCATTTTTTTTCGATCCAGTAGTTTCTAAGTAATGTCCTTACAAATCGACAGACTTTTTTTAAAACATTTTCTTCCATACTAACAATTTGACCTGATAATCACAAACACACCAAAAAAGAATTACCCATATTGGAATGCAGCCATTCTGAAGTGATGCGCTTTTTACATACGTCATACTAATCTTAAAATCCTAATTTATTTTCACAAAAAAAAACAATAAAATACCTGAAGCAATTTAAGTTCAGTAAATTTTTACTTTCAAACTTTTTCCAAGATAATCTTATAATGGTTTTGTAACGGGAGATGTTTTTATATAAAAAATAGGAGGAATTTCATGAAACAAGATACTGGTCCACTGAGGTCGACATCTGACTTGCAAATAACTAAATTACGACTTCCTTCCTTTATTCTTTTCAACAGCACTTAGGTTTTTAGTTTATTTTTAAACACTTTCTAAAGCATCGTTTTAGTCCTTTGAGAAAAGTTTATCTTCTTTATTTTATTTTAAAGAAGTAATAAAGTCTTTTACTGTCTTTCAATTATTATTTTTTCTCTTTAAATGAATTTTTATTAGGTATTTATTTATACGCTTTATTGCAGAGTAAACAAAAGTTGTGTACAAAGGCGAACTTAATGCATAGGTATTAACAGCCTCCGTTGACTAGTGGTTGCACCTTTGGTGTTGTATCCGGAGGTCGTGGGTTCGAATCCCACCCATGGCAAAAAAATAAAAAAATATTAATTATCATGGTCTCGGTGTTTATAAAAATATAATATGTACTATATCGTTGCTTCTGGTGAACATAGTACTGCAAAGCAATATGTGTAAATTGTCCTATTATTACTATTATTATTATTTAGGCATCACCTGTGGGATAGCTGGACATTCGATACCCTGGGGCCAAGAAGCAAGGAACTCCTGTTAGGAAGGTAACTTGTCGCATTGACCTCTTTTCGGAGCTTTTTCTAGGACAAGCTAGTAGGAAAATCGCCGCCGAGAAGCTCTCTCAGCGAAGGCCTTCCAATAGGTAGCCGCATGAGCAATGAAGCGATGCCGTGAAGGAGAATCCGTTGTCGGCCCGGTCGAGCCGTCGTACATGTGACGTGCGAACCGTTCAATAAACTCCTACAGCCTATTTCTATTTGTATTTTAGGGTTCTGTACCCAACTATACAGGTACTCATAGCTGCCTTAATATGTTGGTCGGCCCATTTGCCTGATTGTTACATGGCCAAATTGTCTGTCTTTAGGGCCCAATGCTTAAAAAAACATCAATGTGTGCTCACCTGTAGTGTGAGTTTTAATTCTATAGTAGTTTACGTTAACTGTTACATCTATGGAGCACTCTCCGTCAACCAGAACAGTTCACTTACCTAAACATTTAAAATCATCCTATCTGATTGGTGGAGACACTCACACTAGAGGAACTGGTTAATTATAGTTTTTAAATCACTTTTAAGGCCCCTGTTATGGCTTATGTAATGAATACCACTGACTTAACGTCTGCTTAACGTCTCAAAGTACGGGTTCATAACCAAACTAGGAAATTTTTGGGCAGAAGGATCGATTTTAAAGAAATAACATCCTTAGATGTGGTTGTGGAACGCTTTATTAATGACATTAATAAAGTAGATCAACAACCAATTAGTAATGTAGAAGAAAGCTTGGATTTATGACAACTACCTAACATCTCGTCTAACATGGCCTTTTCTTGTATACGACTTTAACAAAACTCTTCTGGTAAATCTGGATGCAACTGTCATAAGAAAACTTAAGTCTTGGCTTGGGTTAGCACAGGGCGCTGGCTCCTCCACGCTGTTCAGGGGACAGCAACAATTTGGGATAAATTTTAAAAAGCCATCTGAGTTGCACAAACATCTACGTGTAACAAAGGAACAACTCCTGAGTAACTCTCGGAATAATCTTATTGCATCTCTCCCAAAAGACTCATTGGCCTCTGAGATTGAGTCAAGACTTTAGTTCCATAAATCATTTATGAGCGATGCCCAAATCAGCAGAAGGGGCTTAGGTTGGAAGAAAAAGGAATGTAATAAAGATGTTATTAAATCTTTCCTTAGGGACGATAAAGAGCATGGCTACAAAGTTTACACGTTGACCCTAGAAGTACAGAATGAATGGATTACTATGGGGGAAGTTTATATTCCTTCAGCCCTGAAATGGCGCACACTTATGTACGATTGGTCTCCGGCACTCATTATTATCTCAATGTCTTTAAAATGTCCCTACTTGACCAGAGTAATCTGGTAAGATGGGGGAAAGCAACAGATAAGACATGTACATTGTGCGGTGTTGCTGTAGGGACTGCGAGACATATACTTCCTGGGTGCAAGACTCTACTTGAAAAAGGACATTATTTGCACCGACATGATAAAGTTCTAGAATAAAGTATTCGTGAAGCTGTAAGTCTCAGTATTGCTAGAGCCAGAAAAGGATTATCAACAAATGGAAGACTAACTACTTTTGTAAAAAAGACAACTTAAGAAAACTCAAAGTAAACCTTTCTCAATTCTGGACAAAGCACAAGACTGGAAAATATTCATGGATGCTTCAAAACACATTACAAAATTCCAGACGAACTAGCAGTTTCAGCCTATAGACTATACATACTGGTGTACTCTCGGTACTTGAAGAAAGTAATACTTATAGAACTCACCGTTTCGTGGGAAACAAACATTCCTAAGGACCACAACATCAAGTCCAACAAATATTTTGATCTCACAAACGAAATTACTAGAAACGGATTTAAAGCGCAACTTTATGCAGTGGAAGTTGGTGCAAGAGGAATTCCAGCAAAGTTTTGCATCGTCTATTGAAGGATTTTGGCCTTCCAAGATCAGCTATCGGAACTTTTATGGAACGTGTTTCCAAGATGGCGCTAACAGGATCATATAGTATTTGGTTGAGTAGATGGGGTAGTGAACACAGTGCAGATGAGAGTTCAAAAGGCCTTTAAACCTACTTCGCGGTCGAAATAGTTGACTGTTTAAAATTTACTTTTAAATGTACTACAAATTTTACAGAAGATGACCGAGTAAGCATTTGTAGAAAATACTGGAGTATGAACTAGACCACCAATAAGAACTTTCTTTTGGGATGAATTAAAATTCATCGGCCAAAAACAAAGCGTATAGTTGAAGCGTTGAGAAAGCGACCAACTGAACAATCAAACACAAAAATATATTTTCTTTAAATTAATGACAACAAGCAACAAAGCACGAAATTTTTTTACAACACACTACTTGTGATAAACTCAACTTTAATGTTAAGAATATTTAATTAAATAATAAAGCTTAATAATACAAAATGTTGTTTTTTTTCATACATAATTTAAATAATTATATTTATTAGAAAATAAAAGAATCATTCCTTCATATTATAGGTTGTGAATTGACGATTGACCTAACAAGCCTTAGTATCAGAGTTTAAAACCGCCTGTAACATAGCTAATGTAAAAAAACCATTTGAACAGTGATTGAAACCGACGCGCATATATTGTTAATTTTAATTTTTATCTACTGGTAAAACCAACTATTATTTACATTTTTGCCAATAACTTCTACGCAGTAAGTAAAATATTTCGTTTTATGAGCAAGTATGAACAAACATGCTGTTATTTAACTTGGAAATTAGTTATTAGCTGCCTTCCTATAATACCTTGTAAAATAAGTTGTGATTTTGGTTCAAGAAGAAAAACCAATTAAGTAAGTCACCCAAAAAAGTATTTAGCTATTTTAACAATATTAAAAGCTGTATTTCTTTAATTTATACACTTAAAGTTCATAAAATTTTCTACCTAACTACTTGCTCTTATATCTTTCAATGTCTTGACAAATATGTGAGAAAAGACCACAAACTTTCAAAACGCATTTCCTCAAAATATTAATTGTGCAGAAATGGCTAACTTAGTTGGTTTTTGTTCTAACACGGCGATATATATATATATATACTCGTATATCATCACGGGTGCCTTACGGCGGCCAGAACAGCCTAGACGGCCTCAGGATACTCAGCGGAGGGATTTTTAATCCCACCTCACCGTAGCTGATGGTATAAGTCTACACCGAACAAGTGGCTAGCTAGTAGCCATATTTGGATAAACTCAATAACCCATTTATAAACAGTTTCACAAGTTGGTATAGTGAAACTGGGTCTGAGAGCTTAACGTGCTCTCCGAGGCACTATAGTGGCGTTGTTAAACAAATGTTTAAATTTTTTTTTAGATTAAAAACTCATTGGTACACACCGGGATTTAAACCAGGAACCTCAAGTCTTAGGTCTAACCAACTCGGCCACCACGTATATAAGATGAGTTGGCAATATATATTTATAATAAAACACATATCTGATTAATTTAACATAGCCGACTTAATGCCATTGGGCATTATCTGACAATCAAACCTTCGGAACATAAAAGCATTCATTTTAACTAATTTAATTTTCAACAACGCCTTAAATGTAAAACCGCTAAAAGTGTTTAAGGTATTTCATGACAATGGATTTAAGAGCATTAAGCAATTAAGGCTTAAAATGTCTTAAAACATTATAATTATTGTTATACTGACGTACAGTCAAAAACAATTTAGAGTACCTATTGAATATTAACCTTTTTATCCACCTTAGACCTTTGTAATAAGGTTTAATTAACATTGACAATAGGTATATAACTTAAAGGTCTTCTGTATATTTATTGCCGCCCGCCTTCGTGGTAAGAAAATAAAACCGCCCAGAGGTATTCACGTAGGTAGCAATTTTGTCTTATAATCTGAAAAATATTACGAAATTCTCAGTTGTTTTTTTTCTTGTTCAGCTTATTTTTAGACTATAATGTAATTAGAACTAGTGCTATCTATCGACTATTGTGGTTAAACTTACAAACTACCTATATTTAATTTTGTTATCATACAGTTGTTGTTTATGATTTAAAAATATATAATAATAATAATATGCATGTCACACAAATGGCCGGTCACATGTATGTATGTATCATCACGGGTGCCTTACGGCGCCCGAGACCGCCTAGACGGCCCCAGGGTACCCAGCGGAGGGGTTTGAATCCCACCTCGTCGTAGCCGATGATATGAGTCTACACCGAACAAGTGGCTAGCTCGTTGCGATGTTTTGAATAGACTCAATAACCCATCTATAAACAGTTTCACAAGTTGGTATAGTGAAACCGGGACCGACAGCTTAACGTGCTCTCCGAGGCACTATAGTGGTGTTGTCAAACAAATGTACATAAATTTTTTATTTAAAAACTAATTGGTACATACCGGGATTTGAACCAGGGACCTAAGTGTTTTTAAGTCCAAGGTCTAACCAACTAGGCCACCACGTATATTGGCCGGTCACAAATTAAGCTTATTATATTTATGACCCAATACATGCGTTTTGTAAGTCTGCATCAGGTAGACACTAAGTCACATGCTGTGCCGTATTAAAAAGTTATGTAATATATACTGAAAAATATATGTACAAATTTAATGGCTTAAGAATTGAACCTCTTCCTTCTGAATATCTTTAAAGCCAAATGGATCCAATGGACCATGGAGCAGAATTTACAGGCTCATTTAAATTCTTTACTGGTTAAGTAGGTACCTATTAACTTTATTTTATAAGAATTTCCTTTTATTTAAATAAAAGAGTTTTTTTAAAGGAAAATTCGTCGAAGTTAATAATTAGTTACGAAATTGTTGTTTAATGAACAACTTCTTTATTTATTCATGAATCAAAATAAAATTTGTATACCAAATAATAAACAAAGGAATTTTTAATGTAAGTCATAATTATTTTATGTGTACCATCACGGTTGTATTACGCTGTGACGTTTTATTCCAACTTGACGTAGCTGGTGGTTTCTAAGTCTAAACCGAACAAGTCATAATGGTAAGCTCGTCGCGGTGTTTGCCGACCCAATCCATAAAATATTTTATAAGTTGGTATAGTGAAACTGGGGCAGACAGTTTAAGGTGATCTACGAGGCACTATAATAGTGTTTTTTTTTTTTTTGGAGCACGGCATGTGAATTTGTATCTACCTGGTGGTGAGCAGATATTCAAAGTCTATGAATGGGGTCAATGAATATATTTGTTCTTAAACAACATTGATTGCTCCCACTATGACGGCTAAATGATTTGATTACGAAATGGGGGGCGACAAAGACGAATTGCATTACGAGTATATTTTAATATACTCGCTGCCTTATCCTCAATCCAACCACCCATTTTGTAACCGCACCCTGAACCCACAGACTTGTCTTGAAAACCTTGTCTTGTTGTCTTATAAATGTATTTTTTAATCTTGTTAAATATCATTGGTACTCTCTGGGCCTAAAAACTCAAACTCGACTGCAACATTATAAAAATATGTAACGCATAACAAACTTATTGTCCTGGTCACAAACTAAGTTCTAGGCTTGTACTATGTGTACCAGAAACAACGATTTTAATACATATTATATTCTATAAATACCCAGACCATGACAAACTGTACATAAAAACGTACTAAACTTGTTTTTGCCATAGATGGGAATCGAACCCACAATACAAACCCTCTCCAGATACAAAGCCAAAAGCGCAACCACTAGTCTACGGAGGCGGTCACATCAATCATAATAAATATATTAAAATGAAATTATGATACTTACAAATGTATTATCCTTAAGAGCTCTGGAGTCGACTTGACGTCCATACAAACAAGTGTTTCCTTCCTCTTATAACCTAGAGTCCTTTAAACGAAGCGTGAATAGGCATCTTAAGCCGGCATAATGATGGCAACCAGCGGTGCACCTGCATGCATAAGCTTGTTGCTATCATTCCTGGACATTGCATACTGCTTAACATCAGGTGGATCACATGTTGAGCTTTTATAAAAAAAAAAAAAACGTACTTCCAATATTACAACTTTTTTTAAGTTCGTAATTGTATGCAAAAATCTTTCTCTTGTGGGTAATATTTTTTTTGAGAACCGTTTAAACGGCCCCAGGGTACCCAGCGGAGGGATTAACCCGTCCTTATTTCGCCGATGGTATTCGGAGGCAAACCTAACAAGTGGTGAGCTTGTTGAGGTATTTATGATGAAATAGCCTCGTTGTATAAAGTGGTCACCCATCCCAGGCCAGATTTTGTATTATAATATATATATTTTTTTTTTATTTAAAAAAAAATAAAAATGTCCCAACACCTGATAAGTTGCAATTTTTGACAACTGGAACTCTTTACTATAATAATTATTTAAAATATTATAAATACACATTTATTTTATAAGGTGCATCGCCTCTTGTATTTCAATACTTTTAGAGCTTTTCTAGGTTTATTTTTTAAATATTACATTGTATTAATTATTTTTCTTTAAATTGTTATAATTATAATTTAATATAATAAAAATAAATTATATAAATACACACTTGAAAAATAAAACAAATCTCATAAGTTTTATTGATTTTATTTATTTATTTGTTGTATAATTATACATTTGCTTTTAACATTTTTTTTTTTAACAGAACAAGTAACTTTTATATATATAAAGAAATGGCTTAGCCAAAATATATTAGTTTATTAGGTTTATAACCAAAGGAAATAATAATAATATTAAACAATATATTAAATTTAATATAAAAAAATATATCATTATGATTTTAGGTTTATTATAGTTTTCACCACAAACAAAAAAGAACTAAAAGTTTAAGATTCTATCATGAATTTTTCCTATGGTATTAACGTAGCGTTAATACATAAAAAACGTTGGGTTTAACGTCTAGGAAAGTTTTTTTGTTTCGTTTTTAAAGCATTAATTAAAGTAATTCTGTAGTGGTTCCATACAACTCATGGCAGAGCATCTTAACTCTTTAAAATCTACTATATTATACAAAAAGAATTTTTTTAGGATTTAATTATAATTTGGAACGTACATAATGAAAAAATGCACGAATTTCGTTACATTATGCAAAAAAAACACAATAAATAGAAAACATTTTTGCTATCTCAAAACATATTATATATTCTAATGGAAAATGTAGAGAAAAAAAGTTTCTAGAAAACTATATATCTTAAAATTTATGATACATAAATTTTAAGATATATAGTTTTAAATAATTAAAATAAACATTAATATCATTATGTATTTTAATTATTTTTATGTAATAAATAAAACATAAATCTCAAGTAATTATTCGTTATAATTAACAGCTAGTATTTTAGTAGTAATTATTATTTACAATGATAATACGTGATTAACTGAAATAAAGATTTCTTAAATCCTAATCACAGATTAGTCTAATAATAAACTTATACTATATATAAGTTTTTTTTTAAACAAAAAAAAAACATATAGTGACAAATATTATTAAACAGTGTTCCCATCAATTAAAAAATAACTAATAAATTTAATAACTATATGTTACTTATATAATAATATTAATAATAAAAGACTTATGTTATATGTTTTATTTTTAATATATTTTATGACATATATACATTGAGCCGAAATATGCAGTTTTTTTTTACAAAATTTGTTTTTATATCGATCGTTCTTATAGATAGGTATTTTTAAATATAAAACATTTTATACAATACATCATAATTACTTAATTTTTAAATGTATTAGATTTTTTTTATCTATGATAGAATAAGTATGTATATTACTAAAATAACTATTAGGGGATTTTCACTCCAAAATAACACTCCTTTATTCCATGTGTCGTGATGAACTGCTGCCTGATTTTCCCCTGGTAAAATTATTAATATTAGTTTTATTTTATTAATTATTAGCTGCCCGTCCCAGCTTAGCAAGGATGAACTAATGAGTATAATAAGGCCAAATCTTCCCTTTAAGATCACGTAATAGGGTATTTACTCCTTTTTAAACCCATTTTATATGATTCTCCATTACATAATAATCACACTACATTGATATTTCCGGGATGTCTACTCTATTATTAATAAAAATCAAAATTAAAGTTTGAATTTTTTTCTTTAATTAAAATCAAAGTTAACTCTATTATATTTCATCCCCATGATTTATAATCTGTGTATTATTTTGTTTACTTGCGTGTGACGTCACCAGTCATCAACCATTCAAATTTGTTTTTGTTATAAATAAAATTGTAAAAAATATTCAATTTTATTTCGTGTAGTCTACAAAAGGTATAATTTAATTTAGTTTAAAATAAAGTGAAATATGTTTTTTTACGCCATTGTCTGATAGGATGACTACAATTTATAGTATATTTTTAATATAGTCAAATTTTGCCTATTTTACTACATTTTTTCACAAAATAAAATAAGTATATTTCCCATAGGATTAGCAGATTTTGACTACGATCAAAATCTATGATTTTTCCCGACAAATCGACTAATCGATAACATGTTACAGCTAAAATAATGTAAGAAACTGAACACCTGAATAATCATAAAATATAAATAAATCAATTAAAAAAATCCCGGTCCGGATATTTCTTTAAACAAAGGATATCACTGGCAGTGCAAAGAATAGGTAATGCTGTCAGTGTTATGGGAACCTTCGGGCCGGGACAGGGTCGGGACATAGTGGATATTTAATTTTTTTTTATTATGTAGTAATTAATGGATTAAAAAAAAAAAATTGTGACAGTTTTTTTTTTGAAGATTTTTTTTTGAACTTCTTGAAAAAGAACTAATTTGTGCAATTTTCTTATTTCTTTCGTTTTGTAAGAAAAGGTCTAACCAACTCGGCCACCATGTTGATGATGTATTCAATAACGATGTATTGATTATATATATCATCCCGGGTGCCTTACGGCGGCGCCCAAGACCGCCTAGACGGCCCCAGGGTACCCAGCGGAGGGGTTTTTTAATCCCACCTCGTCGTAGCTGATGGTATGAGTTTTTAATGTATTGATTGATCCTATTTATGGACTTGGTCCTTGGTAGATTTGCTTACCAACAAGTAGATTAAACAAAGTTACATGCCGTGCTCTAATAAAATAAAATAAAAATATGGTTTATACATTAAAACCTTATTTAAAAAAAAAATCTTGCTTTGCTGTGCTTAAAATACTTAAAGCATTTCCCCTCGGGATCTCTAGCGATATTCGCTGGAAGAAGTATGACCTTGCACGTCGTTGCAAGCTATTATTAATATTTTTCCAATAGTTTATCTGAATTTATAATATGAGAATCAAAACGCCAGAAATTCTTAAGAAGGCCTAATTTATTATATTTTATTGAAGCATGGCATGTGATTTTGTATCTACCTGATTGAAAGCAGACCTACAAAATCCATAAATAAGGACGAAACAATAATTGTTCTTAACAACATTGATCGCTCCCACTATGCCGGCTAAATGATGCGCTTACGAAATAGGTGGCGACAAAAACGAATTGCATTATGAGTATATTTTAACATACTCGCTGCCTTATCGTCGATCCAACTACCCATTTCGTAACCGCACCCTGAAAGGAGACTACTACCACGACAAGAAATCGATGCAGTAATCTCCTGAAAACCGGTGAACATACAGATTAAAACCGAAACATGACTAGTTCACTTGACGGTTTTTGCATCTGTATGGTCGGTCGGTCTAACGAAGTGTATTTATATTTTTTCTATTTTGGCTATTGCCGGAGAAAATTGAACTAATTTTAATATAGCTGGAGTGTCCATCTTCAATTAAATATGTAAAAAGTAACTGAAGAGAAATAATAAAAACTGAATATGTGACACTTACCAATTAAAACATGAACGTTTATAGTCACTCTAGAATGATTCTGCAAGTTGCATGTATAAGTTCCACTATCATTGTGTGAGGCTGACGACACCTTAATTGTAGCGCTGAAAATAAAACAGTTTTTAAACCACATGTTTATTATTGTTTCTTTCCTAAAATAATTAAAGATTCAGTTTTAACATTACTTGTAAAGGTTGGGTTTAGTGTAATTTGGATCGATGTCTTAATGTACTTTTTGTTGTAAAAAAAACATGAGTATTTTTATAATTATTTTGATTGTTTTATATTGTTATTTGTTAGTTAGAATTTATATTATTCTTTTATTTTTAATATTTGTAACCTTAACGGTTTTTGGTTCATGTTTTTTTAACTTATTTTTAACAATACCTTAATACTTTAATGAGTTAAGCTCATGAAGGTAAACAAAAAAACTCATTTCATTTGTTATTTTTCAAGAATTAAAAGCTGTTTGGAAGTATTTGTGTTGTTTACAGATGTCTTTAGAAAGCTTTCAGTGAAATGTTTTTTTTCAGAATGACGCCCTTTGACAATGAATGATTGTTAACCTGAAATTTGACCTACTTCTAAACCTTTTACGAAGCTTGATTATATACCTACCATTGGTTACCATTAGATCTTTTGATGTTTCGATGTTAAATTTACTACTTTTGTTAGATAGATTAGTTACTTTTAAATAACAAATGGTTATAAAAATAAAAACTATACATGTAACTGTAAATAATTATAAATTATTTTACATATTATATACCTACATCATACATCCGTTACATAATTTTATAGTTTAAATACAATGTTGCAAATTGTCAAAAGGATATTAATTTCATCAAAAATTCAATAAATTTTCTGATCGTAAATATCCGGATGGTCTTACATTAATAATAATAATATTATTATTAATAATATGTAGGATAATTTACACATATTGCTCTGGTCGTAAGCTAAGCTTTAAGTTGTGCTATTTGTACCAGAAACGATATAAAACAAATTGTATTTTATAAACACCCAAACCATGAAAAACTACAGAAAAACGTACCTACAACTTTTTTTTACCAATACAATGGTCTGAGGGAAAATCACTGATAAAGACGCCACTTGCGTAGACACCTATGCGTAATCATATATTTCGGTTACTTCTTCGATCCCTGGTTCAGCCGCTTGCATGGCTGAGTCACGGAAGCGGCTGAAGTACAGAGATTTACTACAAAATTACCACTTCGTAGTATTTGGGGTGAATGCTTGGGATCTGAGCCCCGCGGATTTATTCGGGACCTTGGAAAACGAGTATTTCTAGAATGTGGAAACCCCAAATGTTATGAATATTTAAAACAAAAAATCAGCCATACAACGCGGCAGTGCTGCCAGCGTATTAGGTACTCTACCAAGTGGTGCCCCTCTCAGTAACTATTTCTCTTTAATTTAATTTTAATTATAAATATAATAATTTACTTGTATAATGTTACTTCAAATAAATTATTTTAATACTGTAAGTTTTACAACTTACGGCGCCCGAGACCGCCCCAGGGTACTCAGCGGAGGGCTTTTAATCCCACCTCGTCGTGGCCGATGGTATGAGTCTACACTGAACAAGTGGCTAGCTCGTCGAGATGTTTTGAATAGACTCAATAACCCATCTATAATCAGTCTCACAACATCGAATAATTAATATTTTTTTATGTAGTATGTACCATCACGGGAGCGTTAAGAAGTCTGAGGTCGTCTAAACGGCATAAGGTACCCATCGGAGGGGGTTTATTGCTACCTCGTTGTAGCCGATGGTATTTTAAGTCTTCACCAAACAAGTGATCAGCTCATTGCGTTTGTCTAGACTCAATAAACCATAAGCAGCTTCACAAATGGCATAGCACTATTAGTGTTGTCTAAAACTGCACATTATTTTTAGTTTTATTACAATCTCAATAGTACAGAATGGGAGTTAAATATGTGGTCTGAAAATTGTCGTGTTTTTACGTCTAAGGTCTAAGTAACTCGGAGACCACGTGTATAAACTATGTACATACCAAAATTTTTTTTTTTTTTTTAATTATAAACCTATTGAATTAGACCTATTGACAACCTTTTATCTACACATATTTCGACACCAGAATTTATAGGGTATGTAGTCATCTTAACGCTCGTACAAACGCACTTCCAATATTACAACTCGGCTGAGAGTTAAGTTTAATTATTATTTTTATGTAAATAATTATACGCAAAAATCTTTCTGTTGTGGGTAATAAATATTTATAATAATAAAATAAAATAAAAATGATTAAAAAAAATACCCAAATTAGAAAGATATACAATGACGGACAAAAGTAGTCGAGTAATACCTACTGGAAGTGCGAAAGCTTATTTGGTATGTTGAATGCAGACTTATTGATTGCGAATGCAGTGTCCTTAACGCCCATTTTATCGACGAACATTTCGCCGTATTTATTTCGTTATAAGAATACCGGAGATACCGTTTCTATATGGTCGTGCAGTAATCATTTAGCCGGCATAGTGGAAGCGAATGATAGTAAACAACAGAGTAGTGATAAACCACATTCGTGAGCTTTATTGGTCTGCTTGCCATCCGGTAAATACAAAATCACATACTGGGCTCTAATAAAATATATATATACGCTATAAAAAGCAACCGTACAATCATACTACCTACGTATGATACGTCCGAAGTGACCTAGTCATGTTTCGGTTATAGTCTGTGGATTCACCTGTCCGCAGACTACTGCTTTGATTTCTTGTCGAAGGGGTAGTCATTTCATGGTGCGGTTACGAAACGGGCGATTTATTTGACGATAAAGCCCTAAGGATATTAAAATAGAATACAAATATGTAACCGCATCATTTCCCCGGTATAGTGGGAGCAATCAATATTGTTTAACAACAATATATAGATCTACCCCATTTATTAACTTTGTAGGGCTGATTACCATCAGGTAGATACAAAGTTACATGCCGTGCTCCATAAAAAAAAATACTAGCTTCATACAATACAAACATACATTGATTGATCAATTAAAACACAATAAAGCAAAAAATAAAACGCTTTTTCACAATTTGTGGTCACAAAAGCCTTTAAATTCTCTTGTTTAATCGTTTTCAGACAAAGTGGTTTATACGCATTTTCATGTGCCTGAAAAAAAAAACACTGAATTGCAATGAACTGCTTTTGGATGTAAATAAATAAACAGACAATACAGATTCGTATTTAAACAATGTTATGTTACCACTACAGTGCCTCGGAGAACACGTTACGCTGTCGGTCCCAGTTTCACTATACCAACTTGTGAAACTGTTTATAGATGGGTTATTGAGTTTATTCAAAACATCGCGACGAGCTAGCCACTTGTACATACCTATGTTATGTACAATACCTATGTAATGTACACACCTATGTTATGCACATACCTATGTTATGTACACACCTATGTTATGTACATACCTATGTTTTTTATACATATTTTATTGGACCTCGACATGTAACTTTATATCTACCGAATGTTAAGCAGAACTACAAACACCACGAAAGCAAGCGTTCAATAGCTCCGTATTGATAGCTCAATAGTTCCCACTATGCCGGTTAAATGAAGCAGTTGTTACACGACCATGTTGATGAACACTCGGTGTTGTTAATACGAAGTAATGTTCATAGCCGTTGAGTTCTGGTATCATATATAAAAACGAAAATGCATTACGAGTCGAAATATCCTTGCTGCTTTATCGTGAAATTAGTTTCCTGTGTCGTCACCGCACCCCGAAAGACTACCTAATGGGGGAATCTATTTTTACCGAGTTGTCTATACCATCTATACTTCAAATACCATCGAAATGAGAACGGGTTAATCCCTCCGCTGGGTAGCCTGAGGCCGTTTAACGGTTCTCGGGAGCCAAAATGGCACCCGTGAAGGTTTTTTTTTTTTTTTTTAGGTGCCTATCGAAATGTGATCGCTGGTATATTTAGTAAAAATAATATTAATATCAATATAATGCACTTCACAGCCAATATATGAAAAGAGCCTGGAAATTAGTAGTTGCTCTTGCGCACTTAGTCGCAATTTCCAAGCCGGGTGTAAACAGGTATTACTTTGTTACATTTATGCGTTCATGACGTATGTATTTCCCCATTAATAAATATATTTTATGTAAAAACTAGATTTTTATTAAATACTTAATGCATGTAGTAATATTGCAGCCGGATCTTAGACTATTATACAATAGATAGGGTATTTGAATCCTTTTTGAAACCCGTTTTATATGATTCTCCATTACATAATAATCACACTACATTGATATTTCCGGGATGACTACTCTGTTATTAATAAAAATCAAAGTTAAAGTTTGAATTTCCACAATGGCGCTAAAAACGCTGTTTCGCAGTCTATGTCAAGTGTAACGTCACTCGCAAGTAAACAAACAAGCACAATTAAATAATCTCCTATATATTATATTCTATTCTATTGTGATTCTATTTCATCCACATGATTTATAATGTGTATTGTTTTGTTTACTTGCGTGTGACGTCACCAGTCATCAACCAATCAAAGATGTTTTTGTTATAAATAAAATTGTAAAAAATATTCATTTTTATTTCAAAGATATACCTACATAATTTAGTTTAAAATAAAGTGAAATATGTTTTTTTACGCCATTGTCTGATAGGATGACCACAGTTTATAGTATACTTTTAATGTAGTCAAATAGCCTATTACTATTGAAAATTCCACGCGGAAAAGTCGCCAACGGAAGCTAATAATTTATATTTGCCGTTACAAAATAGTCATACTTTAACAAAGTGACTGTCCATAAAACTAATACATAAATATCATTGAATACAATAATTTGAAAATGGAATTCTAATTTGGTTCAGTGTATAAATGCATTGAAATTTCAGACTGTTTCAGAAATACTGTTCATCAGGTTATTTGCTTCATTAACTGTTCGAATGGGATCGCATTATGGATATCTACTTTGTATCGGCTCACCCTCTAAATTAATTAAGGTAGGCTAGGGTAAAAATAAAAGATACAAATTCGAATTTTATCGATAAAATTCAATAATAATAATAATATGTAGGACAAATTATACATATTGCTCTGGTCACAAACTAAGCTCTAGGCTTGTACTATGTGTACCAGAAGCAACGATATAATACATATTATATTTTATAAACACCCAGACCATGACAAACTGTACAGAAAAAAACTTACTAATATTTTTTGCCATGGGTGGTGGGAATCGAATCCAAGACCTCCGGATACAACGCCAAAGGCGCAACCACTAGTCTAAGGAGGCTGTCAAAACTGTTTATATTTATTTATCTAAATTTTTGTTTCAATGTAAGTATTACATTAAACTAGAACCCAAAGTATATTTTTTTAACTGTCCATACTAAGGCCAACTTGTTGAAAGCTTGGTGGCGATTAAGACACTAATCAAAGCAAAATTCGAGGAAATGTATTAAGAAATGAGTGGCTAAAATGAGCCAATATTCAACTTTTACTATATTATAATGCGTACGGTTAAATATTTTTCATGAATAAAAATGTTTTTCATGAATAAGTTCTGACCAAATATTACAAAAAAAAAAAACCTATAAAATAATAACTTAAATATACAGGTGATTTTTTTTTTCAACCGGGCCTTTAAAGGCAAATCCTAAACTACAAGAAAAACAATGATTTTATTATCCTTAAAAATATTTAACATGCCCGAAAGTTTTTTCAACATTACACATTATTTATTAACACAGTATCGATGTAAACCCTTCTCTATAGAATGTTGTTGAAAATTTTATTATGACGGCGATTTTACTACCACATGTTTAACTATTCAATAAGATAGACTGCCACGAGGCTTCGTATTATGATAAATAATTCAGGCTTAACGTGCACTTCTGTGGCAATTCAAAGAAAGCCTTAATTCAATATTACGGTAGAACAATTGAGGAATAATAGCCACTGTTCTATAAACAGAAGTAAACAATTCGAATTTCAAATAACTTTGTGAGCTAAAGTTCCATTTTCAAATTAAGTACATGGAACAATTATTCATTGAACAAAACGCGTATTAGTACCTAAGTGGTTTCAAGTTTATGGCATTTCTAATTTATTATAACGTTTTAGGGTTTTGTAAATAAAAATACAAAAATACTTATATAATTTGGTGTCTTTTTTGCTTTTATTTCTGTCTCCAAGAATGAATATCTTGATAAATTGTTTGGTCTACTTCAAATTATTTTACGTTGTATGGGGCAAAGTTCTGTTTAACAAGGGTCAAAGATAAAATTTAAAAAGGTTGAGAAAATTAATTTATATAGAATGAAAAAAAAGAAATAACTTTTTTATTTTAAATAAAAATAATATGCCCATTACTATTTCCTGGGGTTTGCAGTTAATTGTATGTTGTAATTATCCGCAATGTTGTTAAACAGTGAATTATTCAATTTCATATATGGACTTTATAGTTCTGCTTACCATCAAGTGTATACAAAATAGCATGCCGAGCTCTAATAATAATATAAAAATGGTGCTGCAAAAAAACACGTACATTAGGAAACTTATTTTCCTATGTGATAGAATATACTTGTGCTATCTTGGGAAAAAAGTAAGAAGATAGAATATAGATCAATTTAATATCTTCCTGTCTTTCTTTTTTCCGAGAAATCAGACAGATTAATTATTACACTAAATTTGGAACAGCTCTAATTGTATCGTCTTAGAGTCAGAAATTAATATTCATTCATGTACAATTTCGGAAAAAATAATAAAAATAAAATTAACGATAATATATGATATGATCGATGATGACAACAATGGGCGTTATAAAAATGTATTTACCTCTAACACGAGAACAAAATAAAACAATAAATCAAAACTTATTGAAAAGTATCAATTTTTCATACGCCACAATATATTTCAGAGCTTCAATGTTCCAACGATCCGTTTCTGAAGGATTTATGGATGGGATCACAGACAATAGAATAATATAGAAGGGAAGTATAGATATGGAGCGCGGTGTTGTACCCCGACGATAATATAATGCAAAAATACGCGAACCCAGAAGTGTAGAAAGATAGTCGCGAATATATAGGTGGTACATTTATTCAATGTCTATATTCAGAACTGTGAATGTTCTACGCATTTTAGTAATCCGTGTGAGAATCAGTAATATTCCTGAATTCAATCTATTAAAATTTCGCTGTGACAAATTGATATCATTATCGTAGACTGTATTGTAAAAAGTTTTTCTAAAATTTAAGTACGTTCATATTTGGATAATTACCTGCCTTTTTTAATTTCCCAAAAAAAAAAAACGATGGGCAAGAGAGTATCTACAACCACTTCAAATTTCTAGCCAAGTGGATAATTAACAGAAATTTGATTCAAAATTACAAAACGGTCGAATACTCGAGTCTCAGCATTAAAAGTCTGTTTTGAAGGTTTTTTTAAAGTATTAATATTATTATTAATATACTGGAGTCAAGTACCAATGATAACACATTGATGCGGGGTGCGCCTTTTGTAAACATTAAGCATGCACAATTTCTACCTAAGACGATACCATCCGCCTGTCTACTAATATACTTATCTACACGCTTCTAAAGTTCGTGAATAGTTGATGGAAGTTAGGCTTACCTCAGATTGCGAAAGGTTACTCTGTCAACAAAATCTTTTCCTTGCTTCTGCCACGATATGCCGAAAACATTATTTTCTATCGGAGACTTAGTCGTAGCAACTGTTGTCGCAGGAGTTGTAAGATTTACTTGTGGAGTTTTCTTAGTAGTTGTACTTATGCTTACTGTTGAAGTAATAGTTGTAGTTTCAACGCTCCAACTTTTATTTAAAACTAAATCGATTCTATTAAAAACTGTACTCATTTTTGTTGTAAGTTCTGTTGTTGTTGTTGCAGGAGGTACAGTAACTGTTGTTGTTGGTGGAGATGTTGTTAAAGAAGTTTTAATTGAATTAACTGAATTTATGTAATCAGGTGATATGGCACATGCTAGTTTGATTGAACTTCCTGCTTTATAAAATCTGTCTTTAATTTCATGTGTTTGATCTCCATTTATTGTTAATACTGGAGCTGGAACAAAAATTATATTGTTAGTAAATTTTTCTTCGTTTGTGAATTAAGCGTGTTCTAGTTTCTGCAAGTTACACAATACAAAAGTAGTTCGCCAAGTTTTTTCTCAAAAACTCTTTACTCGTATACATTACAAGCTGGAAGCGTTAAAAAGACCACAGCAAAAACAATTCTTTAACAGGACAGAAAGTTGGCAGAACACGGACATAGATTGTTAAGATTGCTGTCCCTCGACCAACTTCACTCTAAGTTGGGTTTATATTTTAATAAATATCGTAATTTAAAAAAAAATTAGACCCTTAAAATGTTGGATAATATTAGTTAAAACTAGATTAAGTTTTAATTTTTGCATAATATTTTGGAAAAAAAGTGAAGTATTGATTCGACTATCCTAGTCGGTGATTGGGTTGCAGAAACCATGAGATCTTGTTCCAGTTGAAATTAAAAATGATGTTCGGTATCATAAAAGTGACACGGCGTTGTTTGAATTTTATTGTCAACTCCATAGCTAATTGGAATATTTGATTAAATCCAAAAAAATATACTTATATAATATTAATAAATTTTATAATTTTTGATCGAACAATATCTCACGTTATTGAAATCGATAGTTAGGTATCTAGTATTATATACCTAGTTGTTTTTTTTTAATTAAAATTTTTAGATAATAATTTACTATCTTATATGGAATCAGTTTTCTTCTTCTGTAGAATGTAAAATCCTCTATTTTTCTGTAAAACTTTTTTTTTTTAATATTAACTTCTAAAAATTATAAAATCGTATAGAAAAAACAAGTGAATCTAAATAAATTGACATCCTTAATTTTCAAAATAACGATTTTAAACATTATAAAATATACATGTTATTACTTGTCGAAGATGAAAAATATATTAAAAAAACTTAAAAAATCGCAGCAAGGGACGGCACTCTTAAGTTCAGTTACTTACGCAAAACAGTTAAATTAGCCAGTATAGCTCTGGGCGGGTGTGTCGAGATTTGGCACATGTAGAGACCGGCGTCGCTTCGTTTGACAGGGTTTACGCTTAATCGCCAGTTGTTTGGGTATTGAAATTTTACTGCTATTCGATTATCACCAGCATAAGGTGCTGGACCTACGGTTAGAAGCTGGGCTGAATCTGATGTCCTGCGAAGCCACATCACCTGGTAATACAAAATTATATTAATTACAACTTAGCTTTGATTAAAAAGTTAAGAATATACCTACTGTTTTCAAAAAAATAATAAAATTAATTGTCAAATGGATTTTTTTTATCATCACCTAGGCCTCAGGCTACACAATTATTTTATTATTAATAATTTATTTAATATTTTTTTTGAATAAAATAAAAATCTAGATAATATTTCTAATTTATAGGTCATTTACATAGGTTTTTTAGGTAAGTATTTTAATTTGGTATACTATTTATTATATTGTTATTTAGATTTTGATAATCCATTTTTTAAAATATAATAAAACATAATTTAAATTAAAAAAAAATATAATAATAATAATATTAAAATTAAAGCCAACATTGAGTGTACTTCATCAGCATCATCATCACCAGCCTTACACGCGTCCCCTGCTGGACATAGGCCTCTCCCAGTGTACTTACTCATTACTCATCTAAAAAATACTACATTCCTACTTGACTGTACTGTTGTTTGTTATAAAAAATATATTTAAAAAATCAATGAATATCATATATAGGGTACGTGGTGGCCTAGTTGGTAAGACCTTGGACTTAAAAACACTTAGGTCCCTGGTTCGAATCCCGGTGTGTACCAATGAGTTTTTAATTAAAAAAATTATGTACATTTGTTTGACAACACCACTATAGTGCCTCGGAGAGCACGTTAAGCTGTCGGTCCCGGTTTCACTATACCAACTTGTGGAACTGTTTATAGACGGGTTATTAACATCGCAACGAGCTAGCCACTTGTTCGGTGTAGACTCATACCATCGGCTACGACGAGATGGGATTAAAAAACCCCTCCGCTGGGTACCCTGGGGCTGTCTAGGCGGTCTCGGGCGCTGTAAGGCACCCGTGATGATACATATAATGAATATCATCACGGGTGCCTTTCGGCGCCCGAGACCGCCTAGACGGCGCCAGGGTAACCATCGGAGGGGTTTTAATCCCACCTCTTCGTAGCCGATTGTATTAGTCTGCACCGAACAAGTAGCTATCTTGTCGGGGTGTCGAGTTAATAACCCATCTATGAACAGTTTCACAAGTTCAATAGTGAAAATGGGACCTACAGCTTAACCTGTTCTCCGGAGCACTAATAGTAATGTATTAGTGCTGATCTTTCTAATTTAGTATAGTTTTCTTCGTTACACACATGCTATTTAATGATCCATAATGTATAGGTATATTAATTTTAATATATACCTATGAATATAATTCTAAATCTTTATTAATAAGGATCAATAAAATACTTTCGTTTTATAATTTTGGAAGTCTAAAAGTTTCGAAACATGGTCATAATGAACTTTGTAGAAGCTAAACAGGATTTATTTTATTGAAACACATGTGGCCTTGTATCTACCTGGTGGTAAGCAGACCTATAGAATTCATTAAAGGGGTCGATCAATAATTGTTGTTAAACATTGATCGCTCCTACTATGCCGGTTAAATTATGCGATTGCGAAATGGGCGGTGACAGGGACGAATTAGATTACGAGTCTATTTTAATATCCTCGCTGCACCTTATCGTCAATTCAACCACTCGTTTCGTAACCGCGCCTTGATAGGAGATTAAGACATCGACAAGAAATCGATGCAGTAGTCCAATGTAAACCGGTGAACCCGCCCTGTCCGTTCTCTAAACTAGTAATGTTAACCAATTTGTATGAATAACCGTTTCTTTTTCATTTCCGACACACGGTTCCATGGGACAAGTTTTTGATTTAATCAGTATTATTATAAGCCTCATATTAGCCCGCAAAGTAAAACCTTTCAAAGTTTCCATATATAAGTATAATAAGTTGTAAACTTATACACTTCTTTTATAATAATAATAATATCTAGGAAAATTTTCAGATATTGCTCTGATCACAAACTAAGCTCTATGCTTGTACTATGTGTACCAGAAACAACGATATTATAAGTTATAAACACCTAGACCATGACAAACTGTACAAAAAAAGCGTACTAATATTTTGTTGCCATGTATGAGAATCGAACCCACGACCTCCGGATACAAAGCCAAAGACGCAAGACCACTGGTCTACGGAGGCTGTCGAGAGGCTGTTTAATTAACTAAAGTTTACATTTAATTATCTGAAAATCTATTTCCTTAAAATATTTTTTTTGCATGGATCATAAACTAAAATGGCTAAACGGAGTTTAGTATAGAAATTCACGCTTTCACTGTTTAGCTTTCATAAAGTCAGCTAAGACCACGTTTCGATACTTTATTACTGCCAAAATTATGTTTTATCCACTTTACCGTATGAAATTTCAAAGTAAAACTTTTATTGGGTCAATTCTACTAATTTACGATACAATAAAATATGGTGCTGTGACCGTAATTGCGGTGAAATTTTATATTCCTTGTAAAAGCTTTATGTTTACGGCTTTTTATGTAATATATTATTATTAATATTATATTGTTTAACGTTGTCGTTACGGTTTAACTGACGCAGAGTTATAAATTAATAATATTTCTCACATAAATACATTTATATACTGGCTGCAAAATTTTGAGAAATTCCTAATTTATTATTGTTTATATCCGGATAGGTCATCATTACAAATAAGTTAATATAAAAAACCCAGACTAATGTAAAAGGATAAACTGGAGGAAGTTAAAAAGTTTATATTTTGAGTTCCTATGATATGATCTCTTCTTCCCAGGCGGGTCTGACCCAGTTCTATAGGGAGCAAAAGGTGCCACTGATCTCGGTGAATGTTATATACGCAGGTATTTCTTACACCTAGCTCAGCTTGTCCATCTTCCCTTAAAGTATAGACCCCAGTGGTACTACTAGTCAATGTAACATTGGTATGACCAATTCACGTATGGTTTATTCTGTCTCATTAGGTTTTAAAATTATAGGTGCCTGATCCATCTAGTAGTGTTAGATTTGAAAAGGAGCATAGAAGCGATGGCATTACACTTCTGCGATTTAGCAAAGCCATAGACCCGACATGCACAGTTACTGCTATGGTTACTTCTGCGTCGGCTCACCCAGATCCACCTTCACCGGTTATAGTGCTAATCTTAATAAGGAATATAGACAATACATACTATTCAACTTTAAGCATTCCATCTCTGCAATTGAGCAAACCCTCAGACCAGACAAGAGCAGTCACTTGTACGGTTCCTTCTGCCCCAGCTTCCATTCAAAGGTTCCCGGTAATGCTCATGGTGCTAATATTAATAAAGAATATAAAATCATACCGTTTTATCTTTGAGCATTCCATCTCTGCAAATGATCAAAGCTTCAGACCTGACATGAGCAGTCCTTTGTATGTATCCTTCTGCCCCAGCTTCCATTTCAAATAAGAATCTCGGTAATGCTCATGGTGCTAATCTTAATAAAGAATATTAAATCATACCGTTTTATCTTTGAGCATTCCATCTCTGCAAATGATCAAAGCTTCAGACCCGTCATGAGCAGTCCCTTGTATGTATCCTTCCGCCCCAGCTTCCATTCCAAATAAGAATCTCGGTAATGCTCGTGGTGCTAATCTTAATAAAGAATATTAAATCATACCGTTTTATCTTTGAGCATTCCAACTCTGCAATTGAGCAAAGCCTCAGACCCGACATGAGCAGTCACTTGTATGGTTCCTTCTGCCCCAGCTTGGCCCAGCTCTCCCTCGAAATAAGGGCCCCAGTGATGCTCGTGGTGATGATAACCCTGATAAGGACCATAGTGACGATCTTCTAACTTATCTAAAACAAGATGATACAAAAAGATAATTAGCAAATTATAAATGTAAAATACTGAAATATTCAGCTACAAATTTTAATAAAGTAGGCATACAACATTAATATTTGTGATCATTTCATATAACGAGGTTTTAATATTAAACACAAAATTTTCATTGTATCATGAAAACCATTAAGCATTCTAATTTAAAATTAGTCTTTAACTCTTTTACCGCTGCCGTTGACACTTCATAACTAATTTTAACAATTTCAATTTATTTTTGAACTCATTTTCAGTTTGTTATTTTATTTGTGTTGTTATGTTTTATTACTTATGATTTGTTGTTTATGATATTCAAAAAAATAAATATAAATATCACTACGGGTGCCTTACGGCGCCCGAGACCGCCTAGACGGCCTCAGGTGGGTTTTTCCAATCCCACCTCGTCGTAGCCGATGGTATGGGTCTACACCGATCAGGTGGCTAGCTCGTCGCGATGTTTGGATAGACTCAATAACCCATCTATAAACAGTGTATGTTTATGATATTTAATTTATTTATTAAGATCATTGAGAACTTTTATATTATTTTTATATTTATTTTTATTTTAAACGTAACATCTAAAGAAATACTTTTATTTATTTTAAATGAAAAGGATTTTTAAAATATAAATCTGATAAAAATATTATCTAAAATCATACCAGGTCTAATTGAAAAATATAAATAAATAGCTAAAAATTTATTTAATAATATATAACCAAGCCAAAATTTAATAATAATAATTTTATGATCAGAATCTAGACACTAAAACTGTATTGTGTACAATACAATGTATATTTTATAAATATACATAAGCCAAAGTAAACAAAAACCATAGTACTCCTAATAAGAAACGAATAATCAACGAAAATATTTAATAATTAAATAATATTTACTTAATTTAAATAAAACCAATAATGTTGACAAAACCAGTTAAAAATAGTCGGGAAGATTATAAGAGGAAAATGTTAATTATTATAAGAAATACAACATAATATTGTGAGTATAAAATTAAATATTCCCAAACCAAATAATAAATTATGTATAAATTACACCCATTAGGTACGAAATTATTAATTTATTGCTTATCATTAAAATAAAAGTCCTTGAACAAATTTGTTAGATTTGTACATGAAAATACATCAAAGAGAATAATTTAATTCAAGTATTCTAATATTTCTCTAAAGATAACTACCAGGATTTATAATTAATAGAGACTTAATTATATCTTTGCATAAACCTCATAATTTGAAAGGGTTTGTGGTCCTATTCATTAAAAAAATGTTTACCAAAAGATAGATACAGAGTTACACTTTCTATAATCTTAAAACAATATTATTTTAGATACGTGACAAATCCCAAATACCGCTATTTCACGTAATTAACAATGTTACAATCTTTAAACTGTTGCCAAAAGAAACGAAAAAGTTGCTAAAATTGCCATAATTAATTTCCTCGATTTTCTTTCACCCTTCACGGTTTTCCTAAAAAAAATTTCCTGTAGAAAAGTAAAGGTACTTTCTAAAAACATTTCTAAACTTTACAACAGAAAAATAAAGGCGATTACAAACTTTGTAACAAATGATCAGACTTGTCCGTAGCGCCGTCTTTCTTGATATTTTCTCGAAGTTGCTTGGTGATATTCCTGAAGATTTCTTTGGATAAAGCCAAGCCATCCCTATCGTCGGGGCTGCGTCGCCTCCGCTCTTCTGGCAACCGATGGGGCTCTGGAAAGAAGAAAGCGATTGAAACTTTGATATTTTCTTGGGATTACCACTCTGCTCGAAGATGCTCAAGATGCTTATCTATGGCTTTCTTATACGTGCTTTTCTAGATAGTTGTCGGATTTCTGTCGCGGATTGGAATTATTTGTTTAAGCGGGGGCGCTGATATATAAGCTTTCGTTTCAGACAATATATTCCATTTTTCTTTAACAGGATTTATCTCGTATCATAGCAGTGATCATTTATCCTTGGGCACTTCACTGTCAATTTATTTAATAAAATAAAAATAAATAAATAAAATATTTTAGAGGAAAGTTTTTTTTATGAAATGTTTCTTGATTATTACGTGGTGGCCGAGTATATACGTGGTGGCCGAGTTGGTTAGACCTTGGACTTAAAAACGCTTAGGTCCCTGGTTCGAAACCCGGTGTGTACCAATGAGTTTTTAATTAAAAAAAATATGTACATTTGTTTGACAACACCACTATAGTGCCTCGGAGAGCACGTTAAGCCGTCGGTCCCGGTTTCACTATACCAACTTGTGAAACTGTTTATAGATGGGTTATTGAGTCTATTCAAAACATCGCGACGAGCTAGCCACTTGTTCGGTGTAGACTCATACCATCGGCTACGACGAGGTCGGATTAAAACCTCTCCGCTGGGTATCCTGGGGCCGTATAGGCGGCCTCGGGCGCCGTAAGACACCCGTGATGATATGTATGTATGTTTCTTGATTATTTTTATATTCATTTTATTTATAACATCGTTTAACTTTTAATATAATTGGTTTGTTATAATTATCTAGGTAGATCTACTTAGGAAGTTATATAAACATACTTAAGTATTATAGATATATTATATATCTATATAATTACACAATACATATCGCATATTATTATACTTTTTATATTCGTATTCATTAAGTGATGTTATAGTTCTGAATATTTTTACCTAAGGCTATTCAATTATAAATATTTGTTTGGATAGAATCAATAACCCATCTATAAACAGTTTCATTAGTTAGTATAGTGAAACTGGAACCGACAGCTTAACGTGCTCTCCGAGGCACTATAGTGACGTTGTTAAACAAATGTACATTTTTTTTTTAATTAAAAACTCATTGATACACACCGGCATTTGAACCAGGGACGTAAATGTTTTTAAGTCTAAGGCCTAACCAACTCGGCCACCACGTATATTCAATTAAGTTAAATCGTATATAAAATAACTGAGTTTAGTTGGTAGCTGTATAACTCTTTAAATAAAATATTATATTTAACTCTAGGATAAATACAGGGTGAATTTTTCAAGCGTGAATTAAGTTCTTGACACTTGAGTTATTTAAAAATATATTTATTTATTTAAAACACAATAAAAATACAATAAAAACACACAATTATTCACTTAGATTAAAATACAAATTCTGATTGATTATTGAAAATGTCTCTCTATTTATATAATATTAAATGCAAACCTATTCTATTTTACCTCGGCACGTGTAAGCTTATTGCTGACCAATGTGCTGAGGTTTACAGCTGACAAAGCTAATATTAAGGGGTTCGTCAACCTTAACTCCTCCCTCCTTAAGAGAAAAATTATCTGAAGTTGACACAGAAGACTTCAGAGAATTTTGATTATGACAATATATAGGTATATAAGTATACAATTTCAATTTTAAAACAATTAAACAAATTATAAAACAAAATACAATTACATATAAACTTATTGTCCAAACACTAATTCCACTTTTCACTTTAAAATGAGACTCTATTTCACTAGCACTAAACTTTGCACTGTTGAGAATATCCCGAATATCGCGAAAGTCGACGTCCCGAAGGTCCAACTGTTTCTCCTCTGTCTTGATCTCCATCTGTAGACTCGGCATCTCGACAATTGGAAAATGCATTTTTATAACTGATGCATTATATTGAGTGTTGATAAAATTTTCTCCTACTTGAACTTTACATTGTGGTTTAGCTGCCATCATATACGTTCCTTGGACGTTATACTTATACACTTCTTCATTACAATGTTCTGTAATAATTAGGTTTTCTTCTGTATATAGTAACCAATGATAGCTAGTTATTTTCTGTAACTTGAACTTCTCTATTTGTATAGGATTCTGGTGACAATTATTATAATTATTCTTCATTAACATTATTTCTTCTATACACGTCTCGCTGGGGTACTGAACGAGATTATCTTCCGTACATAAAAATCTTCCATCTTCTATCTCTTCACATGGACTTACTACTGGTCTATATTTCAATCTTTTCACCAATAGGAAGGGATGTGTAGGAATAATGGTAAAGGTATTAAGTGAATTTGGATCACGTATAGGAATAGGTATTACTTTATAATATAGATATATATCTGGTTCTACTAATGGAACTTCTAATATAAACACTAAGTTATCATTTTTAATATAAGATTTTACAATAATATTATTTTCTAACTTAATTAAATTTCCTTTAGTAACAGGATAAACTAAATTAGCGTACTTTTCTATTCCTAATAACATATTTAATAATTCTGACGAATTTACAATTGACTGATGCAAGGTATGCAATTTGCTAAATGCTATTGCAGTCTCAATTTCTTGTATTGCATCATAAATAGTTCTAAAATTACTTAAAGTTTGATAAAGATTATTTAATAAAGATACAATTATATTTAACTTATTTTCTTTTTGGTTAATTAATTCTATTTCTTTAGTTTTATCTAAACGATTCACGTTGTAATTTATGTCTTCCGAAACATTAACCATTTTATCAAAAGCTTGTTGCAATAATGATACTTTTCGTTCAACTGAATGCTCTTCATTACTTAACGTATTAATTTCTAAGTCATAACGCTTTGCATCTTCTTCGTCTAAGTTACCTGAGATTAATTTAACTAAGGATCCAAGAGGACTAAATATAGCTCTTTTATTAATTCTTCTTGGTAGTATTTGATTAAGTTTATTATTAGTTAATTCTATAAAATATTCTATTTGCTTACTCAAACTACTAAATTCATTATTATACTCACTATTATTTTTTATTATTAAAATTATACCATTATAATGTTTTGAATTATTATCTATTTGTTCTAATAAAGAATCTAAGTCTATAGTTTTAAGAATAGTCCAGGAATTATTCTTCATCACTGCTACTCCCGTTTTCAGTGGTGCTATCCCTGCGTTCGCATTCAGATTCTGAAGCTCTAGGCTCCTGACGTTTTCTAGAAGTACCAGAAGTACTAGCCACGACCTGCGGAGGGCGTTTAATATTCTTAATATTAACTTTTGTTTTGCGTTTCTTTAATTCAACTGGAATAATATTACGACTTGGTTTTCCTACAACTTTAGCCTTTTCAAAACGTGGTAAATCTTTAGCCTTTCTTGTTCTAGTATTTTTCATAAAAATATTATCTCCTTCTTTAATATCAGGCGGGTCTTCGCCTCCTCTTTTATCCCTAACTTTTACTTTGCCTTCTTGTAATTTATCAGAAACATATTCATATAAGACTGTTAAGCGTTTTCTATGATCTTGTAGTAATTTTTGTAATAAATTACGTTCCCTATCTATATCGAAAACGTTACCGGATTCGGTATTACCAAAAACTATCTCAAATGGAGTAAAATCAGTAGCAGAATGTATTGTATTGTTATATGCCATTATAGCGTATGTCATTACTGAGGATACATCAAGCTCAGTTTTCTCATATTTAGCTAGACGATATATTTCAATGATTGTAGAATGAAAGCGTTCTACTATAGCCATTGAACTTGGGTTATTCGGTGTCCCTACATGAATTTCAATTTTATATAAATTTAAAAGTTCCCTAATTAATTCATTATTAAATTCAGTGCCTGAATCACTATTAATTTTCTTGGGTAATCCATACATACTAAAATACTTAATTAATGCTCTAACTACTTCAGGTGTACTACGGTTTGGAATATTTATAGCTTGTCCTAATTTGCTAAAACTATCTACCAAAGTCAAATAATACTTTCCTTCTATAAATAAGAGATCTATAAATATTTCTTGGAATGGAGAAAATTGATTTTGCGTTAACTGTATACACGGTTTTATAGGCTTCCGTTCATACTTCATTCTTTTACACAATTCACATGCATTGATAATGGCTGCTATGGTTTCTTTCATATTTTGCCACCAATATTCTCTTCTAATTCGTGTTAAAGTTTCTCTAATGCCTCTATGGCATGTTTTTCCTTCATGATATTTAATAACTACATCCTTTTGTTCACGTTCTGAACCAGTTAAATTTACTACTCGTTCTGTACATTCTATTAAATTATAAGCTCCTTTTCTATATAACTCAATTAAAACCTTTGTAAAAATTTTCCTAAACGCTACATCCTCAAAATAAATAAAATATTTGTACTTAAAATCTACGTATTCTTTCAAAAATTCCTTAACAATTTTTTCATTATTTACGGGCATATGTACTTCCAAAATTTTCTGTTTATTATTAGATATGTCCTTGACTGAAATTTTATCAGTAAACCAGGTATATACTAATATTTGTTTTGGTTTGGTATCTATAGCCTCGTTTAAGATAGGTATTCCCTCATGTTCCCTGTTTGATACGGAGTTAGCAGTGATTCCATCGTCTGAGATTTCTATCAGCTCTGGTTCATTTTCCTCGCTATCGTTATCAGGTGGGGCAATTATGGGGTTTTTCCTAGGTTTCCTAACCATTACGAATTCTGAGTTCAATTCCTCTAAAATGTCCTTAAGTCTATTATCATTATCATCTATATTAACAAAAGTTGAATCTAATTCTTCTAGATCATCTAAAACGTTTATTTTAATACGAGAAAGAGCATCGGCATTTGTATTTTGCTGCCCTTTTTTATATTTAATTTCGAAGTCATATTCTTCTAATCTTAACCTCCAGCGTGTTAACTTGCTGTTAGGTTCTTTTAATGAATACAGCCATGCTAACGGCCTATGATCTGTATATATAATAAATTTGTTACCGTATAAATATGGTCTAAAGTGTTTTACTGCCCAGATTACAGCTAAAAGTTCCTTTTCTATGGTACTATATCTGGTTTCAGTATTACTTAAAGCCCTACTTGCATATGCTACAGGTTTATCATTCCCAATACTTCCTTGTGATAACACTGCTCCGATCGCAAAGTTTGATGCGTCTGTTGTTAACACAAATGTTTTATTAAAGTCAGGAAACTGAAGCAACGGTGCGTTTGTCAAAAGTGCTTTGCACGTTTCGAAGCTTTTAACATATTCTTCGTTAATAATAACTTTATTCTTTTTCTTTAAACAAGTTGTCAATGGTTTTGTGATTTTAGCAAAATCCTTGACAAACTTCCTATAATATCCTATTAAACCTAAAAAGCTTTTAATTTCTGTGACAGTCTTAGGTAATGGATACTTAAGTACTGCCTCAATTTTATCATTGTTCGGCTTAAGGCCTTCCCTAGTGATAGTGTGACCTAAATATAACACTTCTTTTCTAAGGAAATGGGACTTATCTAATTGAATTTTTAAGTTAGTTTTTCTAAACCTATCAAATATTAATTTCAGTTTAGCAATATGTTCTGAGAGGGTTCTAGAGTAGATTATGACATCATCTAAATATACAAGGCAATGTAATCCTTGCAGACCTCTTAGGATGTTGTCCATTGCTCTCTGAAAAGTAGCCGGTGCGGTTTTCAATCCAAACGGCATTCTATTAAATTCATAATGTCCGAAAGGTGTACTAAATGCTGTTTTGGCTTTATCCTCTTTTCTGACCTCTAGTTGGTGATATCCTGAAGCTAAATCTAATGTCGTAAAATACATGCTATTTCCTAATTTGTCAAAAAGATCATTGATATTCGGTAGTGGATATTTATCATCTGTAGTAATTTCATTTAGTCTCCTATAATCAATAACCATTCTCCATTTTTGTTCACCTGATGAGTCTAGTTTTTTCGGGATTAGATGAACTGGAGCACTCCATGGAGAGTACGACTCTTCAATGATATTATCCTTTAACATTTTTTCTATTTGTTTTCTAATTTCTTTTGTTTGAACAGGAGGGTAACGATGACCTTTTATGTTTATTGGGTCTTCGTTCTTAGTCCTAATATTATGTTTAACTTCGTTACTAAAAGATAACGGTAAATGTTCACAATAAAAAATATCCTTATATTCTTCACACAAACATTCAATCATGTTTCTTTCTTCTTCATTCATATGGTCTAATTTTAATTTATTTAAATTTTCCCTAAGCAATTCATCAATACTACAATTAATTAAATTTAAATTCGTGTTATTTGATTTATTTAATACTGATTCATTTAATAATTCCACTTTGAAAGGTGACGTAACAGTGAGTTTCTGTTTTAAATCAGTACAATTTTGTATAATAGTTGATGCAAAACCATTTATACATTTTACTATAGCAGAGGGCATTCTTACTCCTTCTGCAAACTGCACATAATTTAAAATGGCTTCACCATTCAAAATATTTACCGGTAATTTGACCCTTACTTCACAACGAGGAGGCAGATTGTATACCTCTCTCTCTGAATGAGGTGAATAAATAAACGGTATTTGTGTATTTTTTGTAGATAAAATAAGTTTTTTCATGTCTATAGACGCCTCTAAAGTTTTTAGTAGTTCGCTACCAATAAGGCCGTCGTAACTATCGTCCACATTATAAATATAAAATTTATGCTTTATTTTACTTTTAAAAATGCTAGGTAATTTTATAAAAACAACTTCATTATGCTTACTCGTCGCATGAGTACTAATTACGTCAAACGGTTCGTATTTCTTAAAACTATTAAAATATTTATTTGCTAACTTTGGGCTAATAAATGACCTAGTGCTACCTGTATCCAACATAAAAACTGCGTTTAATTCCTTAATTAAAATATGCGGTAAGTTTAAAATATTATTACAATTTAATTCTATTTTTTCCTCCCTGAGAAGGCCTGCATGAAAAAATTTTCCGGCTGGGATACTTCACGGGAATCATAATAAGTATTGTCTAAATTGTTATTTGAATCATAATTATTATCGGTGTAATTAACTCGTCTTGTACTGGCGGTTCTCATTGTAACGTCGGTATTTGCTGACGCGGGGAATGTCGGTTGATTCATCGGTGCATTTCTATAGTGCTGGTTCTGCTGCACTTGCATAGGCTGCGGCGGCGCGTGTGACCTTGATACCGTTGGCCATGCGTTATTTTTATTATTAAAATTATTTTGCGCCGGTGTCGATGAACTCGGCACGTGTAACCTTTGATTACGATAATTATTATTAAATTGATTTTGGTTGAAATTAAAAGACCTATTTATATGTTTATTTTGTTTACTGTTATAAACAGTTTGAAAGTTCTGTTCTTCCAATACGGTTTTTAAAGCATCTTCTAAATTTAATGCATTTCTTAATCTAACTATTCTAACTAAATTATGTGGGAGATTATAAAGAAAAACATTCAGTGACGTATTGTTGTAGATTGCCTGTTTCGTTAGGCGTAAATTAACATCGTTTATCGTTTCATTAATTTTAGAGATTATTATACTCCTTAAATTTTGTATTCGGTGGCAAAAGTCCACATAGGATTCATTCCTTAAAATTTTAATATTTTCTAATTCTAGAGCTAGGCATTCCTCCGACCTAGGGTCGCCAAAGTGTTGATTGAGAAGTGTTTTTAACTCCTCCCACGTTTGAATTTGGTCTCTTTCACCAACGAGGTTTGCTGCTTCACCTGTTAACCTACTCGTAACTACGTGGAATAAATACTCGTTTTGAGCAATACCACCCCCGTAATTTTGGAGTATATACTCGCACTTTTTTATAAATAGTGGTAGTAACCTACTGTCGCCGTTAAACACTGGAATAATCTTCAGCATTTCCGTCGGCACCCTATTGATATTTTCCATTTTTATATATAAAAAAAGTTACTAAATACTAATTTAAAGACTTAACGATTACCTCTATGCAAAATGTAAATGCCTAAAGATACCTATTGTCACAGTGAATTTAATCTGTTGACAATAGTATATACCTAATAATTTTAACCAGATATATAGTTTGGATAAGGAAGGGATGAGAAAACGGATTGGTGAAAAATTTACTCACAGTCCTATAGTTTGTCTCATGTTGGCTCCTCCCGGAATTTGTATAATGTGTGCCGCGAAGTTCTTCTTGACCTGGACCCAAAGCTGTGATTCCGAACGGCTGGTAGTGTCCGAAGTGCTGCGAAGTCTCCACGTAACTCGTAGTCTTCTTAATAAATTTATTTGTTCGGCGATCCCGATTTAAACGTTAAAACGTATGTCTTGGAGTTAAGTGTTTAGAAATGTTATCCAGCAACAAAATCCAAAGACTTACGGGATCCTACCGGCTGCGCCAATTAAGTTCTTGACACTTGAGTTATTTAAAAATATATTTATTTATTTAAAACACAATAAAAATACAATAAAAACACACAATTATTCACTTAGATTAAAATACAAATTCTGATTGATTATTGAAAATGTCTCTCTATTTATATAATATTAAATGCAAACCTATTCTATTTTACCTCGGCACGTGTAAGCTTATTGCTGACCAATGTGCTGAGGTTTACAGCTGACAAAGCTAATATTAAGGGGTTCGTCAACCTTAACTCGTGCCTTCATGGCCAAATCCTAAACTACAAGGAATATCGAAAAATGCTCAAAGGAGTCGCGGAGCCAATTTTGATAAAAACTAAAACTCCATTATTAGATTTTTGAAAAATTAATTCTCCTAGCCGGGAATCGAACCGAATGATTTTGAAAAAAAAAACATGCTGTATTATTGCACCAGCTGATAGTGTTGCTTTTAAAAACTAAAACTGCATCATTAGATTTTTGAAAAAAAAACTCTCCCAGCCGAGACACTTGAAAAATTCACCCTGTATATATTATTTTATTACCTATTTAAACATTAATTGCTTAACATTAAAAAACAAAATAATACTTCATAAAACATGTGTTTTAATAACAGCTAATTTAATTAAATATAAACGTATATCATACGTTAATTTTAATTTTAATATAAGTCTACTTTTAAAATTAAATTTTAATTAACAATTCACGTAGTTAATTAATTAAAACTTTAACCTGAACATTTCATAAAGGAGCTAAGAAAGTTTATAGAAATAAAGTGACAAAAAATTGCGTCTAAAAAGTTTTAAAAAGCGCTGTATGCTTACTTTACGTTCTTTTAAATAATTTTATAAGAACGTGAAATAAGCAAACAGCGCTTTAAAGCCATCGTGTCTAAAGGTCTTGTGCGATAATCTTCCCTCAAGACCAGTTTCACAAGAGTAATGGTACTTCACAAGTTTGGAGTAAGAGTTTTGTAGTTCAGTGTGTACAGAAAGCAGTTCATACATCTCAAAGTACAAATGCACTCATTATGCGCAGAATTTGTATTTAACTTTTGATGCATTGGTTTAATATTATTTTATCCTATAGGCATTCTATATACATTTTATTATATATTAGTTGTATTATAATTCATAACTAGAATTTTAGTATTTCTACACAAACATATATACATATCTTCACGGGTGCCTTACGGCGCCCGGGACCGCCTGGACGGCCCCAGGGTACCCAGCGGAGGGTTTTAATCCCACCTCGTCGTAGCCGATGGTATGAGTCTACACCGAACAAGTGGCTAGCTCGTCGCGATGTTTTGAATAAACTCAATAACCCATCTATAAACAGTTTCACAAGTTGATATAGTGAAACCGGGACCTACAGTATACGTGCTCTCCGAGGCACTATAGTGGTGTTGTCAAACAAATGTACATAATTTTTTTAATTAAAAACTCATTGGTACACACCGGGATTCGAACCAGGGACCGTGTTTTTAAGTCCAAGGTCTAACCAACTTGGCCACCACGTATTTCGTATTTTAATATTTCTGAAAAATGAAATATTAAACGAAACTAAAATTAAAGTCTTAATTAGGTAGGTATTAGTAGTAATCTATAATTTGCTATACCCTAGCAGGGTACATGTTAGTTACAGTACTCTATTTTTAAAACTATGTAACCAAACATGAATGCAATAAATATGTTGTATATATATTTATTAGTATATGTTTCCATAGACATTAGGATCTTAAAGATCTCCGGGGCAATCTCGTTAAACTTTATTTATTTATATTATAGGTATTAGAAATATGATAAGAAAACAATATATAAGTATAGAAGAATTACCAGTGAAAAGTATTAATTTATATCAATAAAAGTATTTTACTTTGTCAATCGTCTATGCAAAAATTAAAAAAAAAACTGTCAGTAGGTTAGAATTTTGTCTAAGATGGAAGTAGTCGCTCTGTAATTTTATTTAATGTGTTTCCTAAAAATAAAAGTTTGTTTTAAATATTGGTGTCTTTTTAATTAATACCCATATAGCCCTTTAGGTTATGGGCCCAGACACAAAAACACCAAGTCGTAAGTAAAGAAAATCGTACAAGTTACTGACGTTCGAGGAAGTTTTACGCGGCCGCGGCGGCGCGGTTAACTACGGCGAGCCGATTGAAAGTTTGTTACAGAAAATACTTTATTTATAATTATTATAAATAGAGGTCGGTGAATAAATTAAGGATAGCCGGTGCAGTATTATTACAAAAATGGAGCGTCTGGAAACATGCATAAAACTGGGTCATGGAAATTTTGCAATTTGGAAATTTCAAATGTCGGTCATCTTGAAGTCAAGAAAATTGATGGATATTGTCCTTGGTACGTCAAAAATAATGAAGGAAAATGAAGATGAATGGATACAAAGCGACATAAAGGCGCAGGAAATAATAGTTACTCGGGTGGAGGAAAGTATTATAACCCACCTAACAACGTGCAATTCCAGTACGGCGATGTGGGATAAACTAATATCAATATTTGAACCTAAATCCCAGATTAGTGTGCATCTAATACAGCAAAAATTTTTTGCCCTAAAATATGAAGAGCCCATGGCTACATTCATTTCAAAAATTGAGGAAATGGCAAATAATTTAAAAAATATGGGTGAAGTCCTGTCAGATAGTATTATAATGACAAAGATTATTATGTCATTGCCAGAAAAATATAAATATTTTATCTCAGCTTGGGAGTCAGTGCCGACATCAAGTCAATCTTTGAGAGAACTCACTTCCAGACTATTAATCGAAGAAGAGCGGTGTCATGGCAATTCTTCAGAGGCGGAGCCTTCGGCGGCCTTGGTGGCAGCACATAGTGGAGCCAGGGGGAGATAAAATCATAGTAGTAGGTACAGTGAAAATGTTAATAAAAAAAGTTATAATATAAAGTGTTTGCAAATGAATGTAAAAATACAGAATTGTGTCATTTTTGTAATAAACCAGGACATTTTATAAAAGACTGTAGAATAAGAATTAGTAAATTTAAAAACAAGTGTAATAATAATAACAATGCCTATTTTGTAAACTGTTAGGAAAATGAATGTGCATGGATCATGGACACAGGTGCTAGTGAGCACATGTGTTGTGATAAGGGGTTGTTTTGTACTTATAAAAATATAAGTGAAGAAAAATATGTAACTGTTGGAGATGGGAGAAAATTAAAAATATGTGGTATTGGTACTGTTGAATTGTTAGCAAAGGTTAATCAACAGTTTCTTAATTCAACTTTACAGGTAAATTTATTTTCTGTAATATGTGCCACAGATAAAGGTTATGTTATGATATCAACGAATAGTGAATGTAAGTTTATAAAAAATAATAATATAACTGCTATAGCAAACAGATATGACAAAATATATGTCATGGATTTTGTTACTAAAACCAATACAGCACTAGCAAGTTTGTCAACATGGCATGAGCGACTATCGCACCAAAATTATAAATATGTAATAGATATTTTAAATAAAAACAATATAAAGTATGAAGGTAAAAGTGAACAATGTGTTTCATGTCTAAAAGGTAAGCAGAATAGATTGCAATTTAATTTGGGTGAAAATAGGGCAACTACCCCTGGGGAACTTTTACATATTAAGGACCTATGTGGTCCTATGGAACAATTATCATTAGGTGGTTCTAGATACTTCTTATTAATAAAAGATGATTATAGTAGATTTAGGTTTGTATATATGCTAAAGTATAAGTCAGATGCTAAAGAAAAAATACAAGACTTAATATTAACATTTCCAAATGAAATTGGTTATAATGTTTAAAAAGTCAGGTCTGATAATGGGACAGAGTTCATCAATAGGGATTTAGAAAAATTATTTAGGTCGGAGGGTATTACTCATCAAACATCAGTGTGTTACACTCCACAGCAGAATGGTCGTGCCGAGAGGGAGATGAGGACAATAACGGAATCAGCCAGAACAATGTTACAGGCCAAGGACTTAGGAAAGCAGTATTTGTAATAAATAGGACCAAAACTATTGAAGATACAGGAAAAACTCCTTATGAAAAACAAAAAAAACAAAAAAAAATAAAAAACATTTCGATATTAACGGCCTAAAATTATTTGGTAGTGAAGTTTACGTTCACATACCTAAAGAGAAGCGTCTAAAATGGGATGCAAAAAGTAGAAAGGGCATATTTGTTGGTTATGGTTCTAATACTAAAGGCTAGTGTGGTTTCAAAATTCTAAAGAGGTGAGTATACATCGGGATGTAGTTTTTATAAATAATGAGAATAACAAGAAAAATTAAACACAAAATATAAATTATATAAAATATGAAGATAACCATTCAAATATTAAAGAAGAGCCAGAGGAAATAGAAGAAGACAATGATCAAAAAGAAAGTTCAAACTCAAGTAAATCAATTGAATGTAAGACAAAAGAAAATGTTGAAGAAGATGCAGAGGATGAAGCTGAGGATGATAAAGAAGTTGCAGGGGATGACATAAAAGTCGCTGAGGATGACAAAGATGATACTGAAGAAGAAAGCGAAGAAAATAACATAGAAAGGAAAAGCAAGCGTCAAAAATATCAGCCAAAATGGTATGAACATTATTTCACAGGTTTGACTACAACAAATGAAAGTCAACTGTTAACATATACTAAAGCCATGAATAGTTCTGAATCAAATGATTGGGAAAAAGCTATACAGTGTGAATTAGATGCTTTATTAAAAAACAATACTTGGTCCGAGATGTATCTACCAAAAAATAAACAAGCAATTGAAGCTAAATGGGTGTTTAGAATTAAAGGAGCCGAGAATGACAAGCAATTCAAGGCAAGATTAGTAGGTAGTAGATTAGTAGGGGGTTCCAACAAAAAGGAACATTTTATCATTTCGAAATATATACCCCTGTTGCTAAGCTACCTACCTTAAGAATATTATTAGCAATTGCAAATAAATATAAGTTATTAATAAGTCAGATGGATGTCAAAAGTGCATTTCTTTATGGAGACATAGAAGAAGAGGTATATATTAAGAAACCAGATGGAATGATTGACGATGGAAAAGTATTAAAATTAAATAAATCACTATATGGTCTAAAGAAGTCACCAAGGAACTGGAATACAAGTTTAATAATTTTATGATAAAAGAAGGATTTTTGAGAAGTAAAACTGATTACTGTGTATATTACAAGAAAGGATTTTTTTTTTTTGTTGCATTATATGTTGATGACTTAATTATATTGTGTGAAATGGAAGAGGAAATAAATAAACTGAAAATGTCCTTAAGTAAAAATTTTGAAATGAAGGATATGGGTAAAGTGTCAAAATACTTGGGTATAAATATAGTACTGAAGAATAATTCTATAGAATTGGATCAAAGGGAATATCTAGTATATAAATTGTGCACAGATATATATTAAAGAAGATAACCAGTCCACAATACATATAGCAAAAAATCCTGAGAATCACAAACGGCTCAAATACATTGATTTAAAATATCACTTTATCAGAGATAAGGTAGGGTCAGGGTTGGTAAAATTGGAATATGTTTCTACTACTGAACAATTATCTGACATATGCACAAAGGGTCTAAATAAAGGTGTATTTGAAGGTCACTGCTACAACTTAGGTTTAAGGGAAAAGTAGGTATATAAGTAAACTAAAATAGGCATTAGATAAATAGGTATTTACACAAATAGGATAGTACAGAAATATGCAAATGGGATTAGTATTGAAATTGGCAAATAAGATTGGAACAGGAGTAGGTATAGGTATGAATGTGACTTGAAGTAATAACATTCTTTCATTTAGGAAGAGTATTAATTTATAACAATAAAAGTATTTTATTTTGTCAATGGTCTATGCAAAAATTTAAAAAAAAACTGTCAGTAGGTTAGAATTTTGTCTAAGATGGAAGTAGTCGCTCTGTAATTTTATATAATGTGTTTCCTAAAAATAAAAGCTTGTTTTAAATATTGGTGTCTTTTTAATTAATACCCATATAGCCCTTCAAAAAGTACACTTATTGCGCCAATCACGCCCTGTTAAACACTTAAACCTGTATTTATATAAAAATAATTAAGGCCTTAAAGAACACTTTAGTATGTTTTCCAAAAATATTATATTCTTACTTATCTATTATTAAATTATATATTAGCTTCAATTTATATATTTTACCTAATAAGAAATATCTTAATAGATAAGTTAGTTTTTTTTTTAATTTCTAAGTGGGATACCATACAAATAATATAATGGGCGAAGTCGGGTCAACAAAGCCTGTATATAAATTCAATCCATCAGTTAATTAGCTACACATTGATGTGTCGATCCAAAACCGTAGCGTATAGAACACAGAATGTTACGTGTTTTGATGTCACATGATTGACAGCTCTTACCTGCGAAATGTATTACCAGGACCTTATTTCATAAACGTGACAATTGTAATTACTATGACAAATTATTATACATTGCTTGGTTTACTTTCAATTATTTGCTTTTAACAAACTAAACCAATCAATGTATTAATTGTCACAGTAATTTACAATTGTCACGTTTATGAACTAGGGCCCTGTTGTTCAAACACTTACATGATGATTCAGCGACTGTATTGGTGTTTTTTTTATTTTTTTTATTGGAACACGGCATGTGACTTTGTATCAACCTGGTGGTGAGCAGACCTACAAAGTCCATGAATGGAGTCAATCAATAATTGTTCTTAAACAACATTGATTGCTCCCACTATGCCGGCTAAATCATGAGATTACGAAATGGGCGGCGACAAAGACGAATTGCATTACGAGTATATTTTAATATACTCGCTGCCTTGTCGTCAATTCAACTACCCATTTCGTAACCGCACCCTAAAAGGAAACTACCACCTCGACAAGAAATTGATGCAGTAGTCTCCCGAAAACCGGTGAACCCACAGACTAAAATTAAAAAGGAGATGTATGAAGTATGTTTTCGTATTTTAGTTTCTATTTATATTTTGATAAGAAAGTAAAAAAAAAACTTAAAAGGTTGGCACTATTTTTCGGATACGAATTGCCTTTTTCCAGGTTTTCTTGTCACTTTTTACAGTCATTTCCTTGGGCATTTTTTTATAGATAACTTCTCATGCCAGCCTTTCTTTGCGCGTCCACTGCTGGACATAGACCTCCCCCAAGGATCGCCACAACGACCGGTTCTGCGCTGCCTGTATCCATTGGCTTCCCGCTATATAGATAACTTACATAGATACAAAAAAAAACAATTTCGTTTCTTTTTAAATTAATTTTAGGAACATCTATTTTTTAAATTTGCTTCGAAGGCCAATTAATTTTACAAATACCTATTCATCAATTATAGAATCAGTCACGCAAAATCACTAACTAGGTCACCTGCCATTACATAATATGACTTAATAATAAAGTTACATTAATTAATTTTAGTCACTTTTAAATTAACTTAGAAACGCATTATTTAAAAAAGTTCTGAAATAAGCTGATTTTTCACATTAACCCTTCCGATTAAACAGTTGCAACTTTTCAATTATCTTTATAGAAGACATGAATGTTAAACGTGTTAGATGTCACATGATTGACAGCGTTTACCTACGAAATGTATTGCTTGTTGTACAAAATCTGACAGATGATATACAGCTGTATTGATGTTGTTTTGTTTTTTTTTTTGTTAGAAAATGTACAAGGGATGTATTTGTATTTTGTTTTGTAAACAGGGTTAATTTATGAAGCCAAAAATTTTACCTGTTGCGTTTAGAGCATTATGAATGTACACACGTGCGAAATGGACAGCTTTTGTCTACGAAATATATGTTATACAAACCCTGACGGATGTTTTAGCTTTTGTATTAATTACCGAAATGCTGTTTTTTTTATTATACCGTTCTATATATCTGGAAGGAATAGTATGTTAAAATTTTGTATTTAGACTCTTCTAAATAATATTGTATAAATCCAATAGACACGTTTTCAATATAAATAGTTATTTTGAATAATTTTATTAGTGAAAAGCATGTCTCATTTTTATAAACATGGCGTGTTTTTTTTAAATATTATTCCAAGAAATTTATAAACAAGTGTTATTAACAAAAAAGTGCAAAGTGGTACGTTATATAAATTACTAGCTGATCCGCGCAACTTCGTCTGCGTAACTTTAACCGTTTACGCAGCGACGCTCTGAAAAAGAATATTTTTCCCCGTTTTTGGAACATTTTTCATTGTTACCCCGCTTCTATTGGTCGTAGCGTGATGTTATGCAGTCTATATAAGCTTCCGTGATAAATGCGCTATCCAACACTAACATTTTTTTTTTAAATTCGAACCAGAAGTTCCTGAGATTAGCGCGTTCAACCAAACAAACAAACCCTTCACCTTATTTATATTAGTACAGAAAACATGTCGTATGAAGCCAAGACAATAACAGCTAATATATAATGAACTCTACAACACCACTATAGTGCCTCGGAGAGCACGTTAAGCTGTCGGTCCTGGTTTCACTATACCAACTTGTGAAACTGTTTATAGATGGGTTATTGAGTCTATTAAAAAAAAACATCGCGACGAGCTTGGATCGCCACTTGTTCGGTGTAGACTCATACCATCGGCTACGACGAGGTGGGATTAAAACCCCTCCAATGGGTACCCTGGGACCGTCTAGGCGGCCGTAAGGCACCCGTGAAGATATGTATGTATGTATATAATGAACTCAATCTAACAGTTAATTAGTTCTATATTGATGTGTCGATCGAAAACTGTCGCGTATAGGACACATTAATGTAACATGTGTTTTGATATCACATGATTGACAGCGTATGCCTACGAAATGTATTGTTGATTGTACAAACACTGACATGATTTAGCGACTGTATTGATGTCTAGCTGTTTTGTACTTTATTAATTAAAATATACAATCGAATTTGAAAACCTCTTTCATGTTTTAAAGTCGGCTAAAAATGTATATAAACTAAAAATGTTTTCATTTTTTGTTTTAGAAGGTTTTACATTTTTATTTTTAGTTAATAAAGTCAAAAATTCAAACTCTGTATACAACAGTTTGGAACGCTATCAATATCAGACGATGCCATGTCACGTGCGCGAAGTACAGATATAAATTTTATGTGAACGTTAAGTACATTAATTACATATATAGAATAGTGAAAAAAGTAAAAACAAAAAACAGACTTCATGAATAGGTTCAATCAATAATTATTCCTAAACAATATTGATCGCTCCCACTATGCCGGCTAAATGATGCGATTATGAATTGGGGGGCGACAATGACGAATTTGTATTATGAGTATATTTTGATATACTCTCTGCCTTATCGTCAATTCAACTATCCATTCCGTAACCGCACCCTGAAAGAAGACTGACACCTCGATAATAAATCGATGCAGTAGTCTTCTGAAAACCGATGAACCCAAAGACTAAAACCGAAATATGACTAGGTGACTTGACGATTTTGGGAAAGGACTAAGGTCTGTGGTCAATAGGATTGGGAAACACATAAAAGATCCTATAGGGTAGAAATCTTTTGACTAATGTCAACCCCAAAAACTTGGTTTATCGTCAATTCAACTATCCATTCCGTAACCGCACCCTGAAAGAAGACTGACACCTCGATAATAAATCGATGCAGTAGTCTTCTGAAAACCGATGAACCCACAGACTAAAACCGAAATATGACTAGGTGACTTGACGATTTTGGGAAAGGACTAAGGTTTGTGGTCAATAGGAATGGGAAACACATAAAAGATCCTATAGGGTAGAAGTCTTTTGACTAATGTCAACCCCAAAACCAATAAGATAAGATATCATAAGATAAGATATGAAAAGATAAGATATGCAAAGTTAAGATATAATAAGATAAGATGTGATAAGATATGATAAGATAATATAGTTTACTCACCCGAGGCAGCGTGCAGGCAGCATAACGCTACGCATACAAAGGAGACACCACCCCACCGCATAGTAATCGACACATCACAATTGCGTTAAACGCAATCTCGCCACGGACTCATCTATAACAAAAAGGTTAAAATAAGTAATAATAATTTACACATATTGCTCTGGTCACAAACAAAGCTCTAGGCTTGTACTATGTGTACCAAAACAACGATATAATACATAAATTATATTTTATAAACACCCAGACCATGACAAATTGTACAGAAAAATACGTACTATTTTTTTTTTGCCATGGGTGATAGGCCATATTCGAACACACAACCCCCGGATACAACGCCAAAGGCGCACCCACTAGTCTACGGAGCAACTTGATAATTCATTTCGACAAACTTTTTAGTCTCCCGATACTACCGAGACGGCCTCAGAGTACCTAGTGGAGGTTCTATACCCATTTCGTGATTTCTTAATGGTAGGTATTCTTAGTTTGCAACAAACCAGATTCAATAACCCATCTATGAACAGTTCTGCATCCTAAGCATATTTCACTCTATCAAAGGTTAGCTGGTAGAAAATGCCTAAGGCATTAAGAGGGCGCATAAAGCAAATCAGAAATCGAGATCTCCGTTTATGGAAAATATCTCAAACCCAACAAATATATAAAAAAACTAAGTAATAATACAAGAATAATACAAAATGCATGCATATACTGTGGCAGATATACCAACCCGCACTAAAAAATTTGGTGAATCGTATATCTGTCGCACTATTAAAATGTGGAATGCATTTTTTTTATAAGTTATGTGATCTAGTGCATGGCCTAGTTTTTTTGTAAAATTCGAAATATTATGAAAGTTATAGCAAAAAAACTATCTTTTCCGAGAATTCCGCGCGAATTTTTTTTTGTTTCTCACTCGCACGCTTTGTATGGGGCATCTTTTATTTAATCTGATGTATTTGCCTTTATACGCCCACTTAAGCCTGCCTATGTTAAATTTTGTACAATAAAAGGTTTACAATTTTTTCCATTGACTTCTATGTAAACATTTATTAAAATGTGGAATGCTCTACCTGCTCGCGTGTTTCCTTCTTCCTATAATCTCGAGTCCTTTAAACGAAGCGTGTATAGGCATCTTAAGCCGGCATAATAGGTGCAATCAACGGTTACGTAGATCGTAATTGTTGGTTGCATTTATTCTTGGACCTTCATACTGCTTTCCATCAGGTAGAAGACAAGCTGTACGGTACTAAGATTTTGCTCATTGTGTTGTGGTCAATTTTCCTTAACTCCATAATACATTTGTACATAATCGACAAATTCTCACATAATTTATTTAATGTGATATACAGGTGACTTTGAAAGGATGTACTTTGGGCTAATATGAAGTTCTGGTGATCAAATGGAACAACTATTCCCATGGAACCATGTGTCGTAAATGAAAAAAAAAAATGCTTTCTCCATACAAGCTTGTAATGTTAAAATAACTAATTTGTATGGGGAAGCCCAAAAAAATTCTTTTAAATTCACCCTGTATAGTGGTGTTTTCAAACAAAATATACTTATTAATAATAGAAATCCTGGGTTCAATACCTGTCACCTTAAAACAGTAAAACATACATTGAAAAATTGGTTTAGAATTATATATAGTCTGTTTGAATTTAATATTTTAATGAAGGATTTTGATATTACCACATTTCAAGCAACTCGGCCCTGTAGGATAAGTTTGGTGAAGTTAAATTACGCGTACAAGTTGCTAACTGGCCTAAAACTTCCATAACGCGTAATTGGTTCGTAGGTGTTACCCGAATTATTTATAATGTACCCTTACTAATGTACATAGTTATTGTTGCTAAAGTCGTCTAAATGTTAACTACGTAATTTCAAAATGATACGTTTAAGGCGCTAATAGTTGTCAATGACCTTTGACATACGACTATTCGTATGTCGAAGATTTATTTTTGTTTAAAATTCTATGTTGCACTAAAAGGTTTGTACAAAGACGAGCTTAATGCCTTAGGCATTATTTACCAGCTAACCTTTAGGAGAGTGAAAATTGTAATATGGGGTGTAAAGAGTAATCAAACTACATAGATACAACTACATAAAATACATAAATAATATAGCAAAAATAATTACATAAATATATGTTTAAACCTAACCTAAATTATGATAATGAGAAATGAGTAATTTCTTGAAAACAGCGAGAGAAGATCATTGCAAAGATATAATAATTTAAAATGACAGTATATTTTAATTAAGTAGTTGATTCCAAGGGTTTCAATTTTATTTTATTACATAATTAAAAACTACTGAACCTATAATTCTGAAAAAAAAATGCGACGATCCTTATTACTGAAATAATTTATTTCTAATTCATTTTAAACTTTCACCTTACGGGGTTTAAGGGTATTTTTTTTCCTATCACCGAGAAGACACGAATACATAATATCTTAACTGGTTTTCAAATTACTTTAGGCAGACAGATAAATATCCGTTTTTCTTTAAAAAAAAAATTTTTTTTTACACATATTTCCCTGGTCACAAACTAAGAAAAGCTTGTACTATGTGTACAAGAAACAACGATTGTATATATATATATATATATATATATATAGACATTTTATAAACACCATGGTACATTTTTGCAATGGATGGGAATCAAACCCACGACCTCCGGATACAAATCCAAAGGCGCAACCACTAGTCTGCGGTGGCTGTCTGTGTACGGAGATAAGATCGTAAAAAATACTGCTATATGTATGTCTTTCAAAATAAACATAAACATAGTATTCAAAGATTTAATACTCTAAGGTTAGTGATCCGTAAGAAAACTGATAAAAATGTAACCTAAGATATAGGGATCCGTAAGAAAACTGATAAAAATATAACCTAAGGTTTAGGGTTCCGTAAGAAAACTGATAAAAATGTAACCAAAGGTTTAGGGATCCGTAAGAAAACTGATAAAAATGTAACCTAAGATTTAGGGATCCGTAAGAAAATTGATAAAAATATAACCTAAGGTTTAGGGATCCGTAAGAAAACTGATAAAAATATAACCTAAGGTTTAGGGATCCGTAAGAAAACTGATAAAAATATAATCTAAGGTTTAGGGATCTATTTTTTGTGAAAATAAAATAGCCTATGTTACTCATTAATAATAAAGCTTTCATTCGGTGAAATAATTTTAAAAATTGATTGATTATTTTTTGAGTTTATCTATTACAAACAAACAAACAAATCTTTCCTCTTTATAATAGTAGTGTAGATAATAAAATATCGTAGAGATTTTTATTTTATTTTGTCTGTTTGTTTGTTTGCCCGCGCATCACGTTAAAGCCTTTACGTTGGTTTTAAAATTAAAACACGCGCACGAAGTTGCGGGCACCAGCTTATGCAATACTCTAAGTTTTTTAGTGGACTGCGCTCTCTAGACCGCAAGAGGCAGCGAAGGGATTTATTTACTCCACAAAAGAAAAATAAAAAGACGGTGCTATTAAAAGTCTCCGAAATCGGCGAGCATGTATGAGAATAGTTATGACTGTGGAAGAGACGAAATGAGTATGTAGGGATAGCGACAAGTGGCGCTCGGTTGTCTCTGCCTACCCCGTAAGGGACCTGGTGTGAAGATAAATATATAAATATAACAAAAGAAAAATAAAAAATAAATATAAATAAATCTTAGCTAAAACTAAAATTAAAAAAATAATGTTCCTCTATGTCCGTTTAATTGTATAACTCAAAAATGGATATTATATAAACAAAATAAAGTCTAATTTACAAACCATTACCATTAAAAGGTTCATAAACCAAAATATAAAATCCTAATATTACAACATATTTCTGGGTTAAAAAAGATTGTAACGAATTTCCTGAAGGTAGCTAAAATAATTATCCGTAAAAAATAATGCTAATGAAGCAAATCTTCATTTGAGCAAAACCTAATTACGAAAAATAAAAGATTTATTTTTTTGCAGATATTATTTAATAAAGCACATTTTTGGAGCCTTTAAATTCAGGGAAATAAAAAAATGCCTAGTATAATCTGGTACTAAATGTTATAGCTTTTATTTCAATAAAACTTAAAAAAACATGATTATTAATAAAAACTATTTAAAATAAAAATAATAACAACACCTAAAAATTAAATAAATCCTCAAAGTGTTCGCGCGGCATAGTGCCCAAAACGCTGGCTACATTTCCTCTCTGTATGGTAAGGCTTATTCTTTGTGAGAGGAATGCACCAGCCCTCTGGTTACCTGTGACGTCCACCAATTTTAATGCAATCTCTTTGAAAAAAGCTTTTGCTTCAGGACCCCACGGTCCCATTGTTTCTACCCCAAACGGCACAAATATATAGTTATTAATAACTTGACAATATTTTCGCCGTTTGAGGTTTTCAGCGTGGGCGGCAGCGGCACCAGCCTCCTCTTTAGTCCTTGAAAGATGTGAAGCTGCCAAAATATCGACACATGTTGCATCCCACACTAAGCAGCGATCCATCTTCCAAGGGACCAAACTTAATCTGTCAGGTCTCTTGCCGTCATCGCGTGATAGACCACAAGGTTCATTAATTGATGGAATATTATTAACGGCAAGAGACCTACGAATCAAATCGTTTAACAGGTTGTGCCGTGAAAACCGCCCCGCGCTCTTCGAACAAGATAGACCATGGTGCCCAAATCGGTCGACGTCACATCCGCCCGGACATCTGTGAGGTTCACAAATAGCTACTCCCAATCTCAGCCCTATGGCGATTTGAAAGGTCTGGTTATCTAAAAGAGTTCCTAAATTTCGATTTGGTATTACATGCAACCATTGCCTAGACTCTTTGGTTGCGACTGCTAAAAGGCGTGCACGATTTATTTCTCTAGAATTTTGAAGCAAACTTGCATAGCTGGCTTGTACGAGCGGAGCATCCCAATGTTTTTGCATATGACGCTCCAACGGAGATATCCCGCTCGGACAAGCCTCCGACTAGGCAATAAGACTGTTAAATATGGTATTTTTACATCATTCCAGTTTTTTTTTTTTTAATTTTTGAAATTATTCCCGAAACACTGTATACTGAGGACAAAAAAGCCGGAATAGCCATACTTGTAATTTTCCTGATACCTATACCACTATATCGGATTGGTAAACTTAACAGTGTCCAAGAATTTTCTTTTAAATTTAAATTCTTTTTTTTTTTGTAATATGCCTTTTATGGTGGCGTCAAGAAAGTCTAGTAAGTCAAAAAATTTCCACATGGGACATGTACGAAGTAGGTGTGTCAATTTTGGGACGAAAAAGCAATATTTTGCAATTGTATAGGCTACATGACAATTTAACTTTTGTATCTGTTCCGAAATATTTGTGAAATGTTCTTATTTTTCTTGTAATAATGAAGGTATTGAGTCTTCAAATATTGGTGACCCTAGAAGGTTAAAGTTGTTCTGGGTTAAAATTTTAATATTTGGTGCTATTGAGGCAAATATAGAAGAAATTTCTGCTTTAATATTATTCGAAACTTTGTTGGAAATAAACAACTCGCATTTTGAAAAATTCAATTCTAAGCCAATCTTTTGGAACTCGGTTATAATTTGGACCAAATCAGATAAGACTGAATTGTGTTCACCTCCTAGGGTGCCAACATCAAGATACCAAACATTAAAAGAGGAAACAAGTGTTGATATGATTGGATAGATGGCGAGGCTGAAAATTGCTGGTCCCAGCGGATCTCCTTGCTGGCAACCAATAGACGAATGTATAATATTTGAATTGTATGATAAATTTAGATTTTGGTTATAACATTGAAATAAATAAGGATAAAGATGGGGTATGTGATTTAAAACCTGCTTTAAAAAACATTCTCTATTAATAGAATTAAAAGCATTTTTTACGTCTATTTTAAGTACAACTTCAGCATCGCCCTCCATCACAAAAGAACGGATGGAATGAAACGCAGCTTCACACCCACCTTTACTTCTAAAAACCTTGTTGAATGGGTTGAAATAAATTAGATAGATCTTTTTGTATATATCGACAAGCTATTTTTGAACAAATACGCCGAAATGTAGAACCTATAGGTATTGGTCGTATTCCACCACCTTTTTTATTAAAAGCACATAATTTGGCTCCGAACATTGTGGGGAGAAAGTTGTTATTGACTTTCCCCTCTAACATCAGATTACAAAGTTTAGTTAAATCTGATAAAAGTTCACAACCCGCGTCTCCGGCACTTTTTGAAATTAAATCTTTTAAATGCTGAGGGGATATATCATCCATTCCGCTGGCGGAACCTGCTGGAAACGACATGATGGCCGCCGCAAGATGTTTTTCGCAAATTTTTATACAAGCACAAGCAGTGATTGGAAGAGGAGATGTGAATGAATTAGATTCCGGGTGTTTTGACCTCAGGATAGACAGAGTTTCAGGAGAGTCAGTAGCAATGGTTTCATCAGAAAATAATAATTTTGTTGCTCCTTAAAATCGCCATCATATACTTTTTTTTCTATGTTTGTTAATTTATGAGATGGGGTAAAATGACTTTTCTTAAAAGAAATATCAGGAAATTGAATATTTAAGGTATTATTTTTAATTTTTTGTGTAACAGAAATATTATTAGTGCCAAGTTTATCAATGTAGAGAACTTTATATGAAAATGTGAATAAAGCTTCCCAGTCGTGGGCGGAATTATTTAAGCATTTTTTTTATGTGGAATGACAGACAAGACGATACTAATATTCTGGCCCCACGAGGTATTCTCTTAATAATAGGCACAGTGCTCTTTAAATTAGAAAGAATATCGCTAAAATTTTAAATACTCGATACCTCGGATGAATTTGATAAAGGAATGATGACATCTGCTTGATTTGTATTTTTAGGCACTTGTATATATATATCATCACGGGTGCCTTACGGCGCCCGAGACCGCCTAGACGGCCCCAGGGTACCCAGCGGAGGGGTTTTAATCCCACCTCGTCGTAGCCGATGGTATGAGTCTACACCGAACAAGCGGCTAGCTCGTCGCGATGTTTTGAATAGACTCAATAACCCATCTATAAACAGTTTCACAAGTTGGTATAGTGAAACCGGGACCGACAGCTTAACTTGCTCTCCGAGGCACTATAGTGGTGTTGTCAAACAAATGTACATCAATTTTTAAATTAAAAACTGATTGGTTCACACCGGGATTCGAACCAGGGACCTAAGCGTTTTTAAGTCCAAGGTCTAACCAACTCGGCCACCACGTATATAGGCACTTGAATTTTGTGTTTCCGAGAATCATGTAATTTTAGACCCCGGTTGCATTTAACAAATTTTGGTATTGTACATTTTGGACATATAATATATTCTTGGTTAAGCTGAGGTTGAGAGCCGTCTATAGAGTTGTTATTTTGGGACATTGACAACATAAATATTATTTATATAATTATAAAAATAAGAACCTTAGTTATAAACAAAATTACTTTTACAAAACTAATAATAAAAAAATGAAAAACAAAACTACTAGAAAGAGAAAATAGAAATAAACTAATAATAAAAATTGTTATTAAAAATATTCTAAATTAGTAGGTAGGTAAGAAAATGTTATTGAACATCACTGCTTGTATCCTATTTTATCATGTAGGTCCATTAAATATATATGAAGACACTCATTTTGTGGCCCTGGGCATGTATTTGTAAATATCACCAACATCACTTGACATCACTAGGTAGATGAATTATTCTTTTTTTTTAATTATATCAGCTCTCAATGATATTACTGGAGAAATCCTTTGGACAGAACCTAGGTATCCTTGGCAGCTGAAAAGAGGTTAGGTATTTTATAATGTTTGACACATCCAGGTCCAGTTGAGTTTTAGAGTGCAAAATATATTATTTTTCACCAATTTTTTCACTCACAACATGTTTACTAATAGCACTTTATGTACTTTTAGTTTATTTAGTCAAAATTAATCTAAAATAAAGTCAATTTTGATAACCAGCAAAGTAGCGGCCTTCCTCCCACCTATTTATAACTAAATAATAAGTCGGAAATTTACAAGTACTAAATTGTGTAAAGTGGAACTACTTATATTAAATATAGTTTTCTATTAAATTATATACTTTACGAACCTGTATTATTTATACCTAGCTCCTACTCTACCTACCATTTCCTTTTTTATAATATTATTAAAATAAAAAAAAAACATAAACTAGGCTTTTGAGATATCTGTCTACAGACAAACAGACATACAGACAAACGGAGTAGGTATATCCATAAGGATTTTTCATTAATTAATGCGTAAGATATCTTAAAAATAATATTATCCAACACAAGCCAGACATTGGTGAGTTAGGAGAAATTTTAATCCATAAGGATTTTTCAATAATTAAAACGTAAGAGATCTTAAAAATAATAATATCCAACACAAGTCAGACATTGGTGAGTTAGGAGAAATTTTAGTCCATAATAAGGATTTTTCAATAATTAAAGCGTAAGAGGTCTTAAAAATAATATTATCCAACACTAGACAGACATTGGTGAGTTAGGAGAAATTTTAATCCATAAGGATTTTTCAATAATTAAAGCGTAAGAGATCTTAAAATTAATATTATCCAACACAAGTCAGACATTGGTGAGTCAGGAGAAATTTTAATCCATAACGATTTTTCAATAATTAAAGCGTAAGAGATCTTAAAAATAATATTATCCAACACAAGTCAGACATTGGTGAGTTAGGAGAAATTTTAAATAAAAACTATTGCAGTGCATGTACTCATTCGATGAATGTGCGGTGTTAAAATGATAGACCGAATCCGCAATTACGCAATTCAAAAATGAAACTGAAAAAAGTATTGGAATTAAATAAAGAAAAACGATTTTGAATGAAAATATACATAAATATATATAAGTAAAGTGAAGGGTAAACGAGAACGTAAGAGACATAACGATCAAATTGCAAAGGTTTTAAAAGACGGTCCAATTAAAAGTCTCTAAATCTGGCATGAAAGGGAAGCGTTTGCTCAACGTTCGAGCAATGCATTCATGCATTTATTACTATCTTTGGATTTATTAGACCATATCCTTTGTGAAGGTGTCTATCTTGTCCTTTCATCTCCGTCTGGGTCTGCCAAGGTACCTCTTCCGGTCGTTAGGCATCCATTTTCTTATGAGTTTCGTCTATAACACCAGCCGTACGGCATACGTATGGCTTATCCAGTCTTATTTATGGGCATTCCCGACTGACTGGCCAGTTGTTGTTTTTTTTATATAAATAAACTTCCTCTAGAGCTATCTCTCGAACCGCACAACAGCGGACTGATTCCGACCTGGCGCTGGCGCATGAATAGTCAGCAAAATGATATTAAACACGATGAAAAATCTATAAAAAAAATTAAAAGATCGAAATGATTCGTATTTTTATTTTATCATTGTAAGTTTTGTAACGATGAATCGTTTTGTATAAAAGAAGACACTTAACTTTTGTGGAAATCCTTTAAAAATTTTGAACACCCAACTGAAGGTCCAGTTCATATCACTGTATTTTTATCCCGTTGTTGTAATAATTAGCATTAGATAGATCTTAAAAAAACTGTTCAAACACCGAATAAACTTCAAAAAAACTTCTTCCTTTAAGCATCAAATCTTTCTGGGCAATCGGAAATTTTAATGCGTTTCTTACCCTGTCAGTTCGTTTTATATACCAAATATAATCGCTAACAAATCCCGATTCTGGACACCTATTAAACACTCAGAGACATGTACACCATGATTGTGATTCATTGATTTTTTTTAATGAAACAAGGCATGTAACTTTTGTATCCACTTGGTGGTATAACGAAGCTTACAAATTTGAATTGACGATAAGGCAGGGAGTATATAATTAACATATACTCGTAATCCAATTCGTCTTTGTCGCCCCGGGGCACATTAGGTAATCGCTTCATTTAGCCGGCATAGTTGGAGCGATCATTATTTTTTTATATTTTTTTTATATGTAGGACAATTTACACATATTACTTTAGTCACAAACTAAGCTCTAGGCTTGTACTATGTGTACCAGAAACAACGATATAATACATATAATATTTTATAAACACCCAGACCATAACAATATTTTATTGTTATTATATTTTGTTATTTATGTTATTTTATTGTTTAAGAACATTTATTGATTGACCCCATTCATAGACTTTGTAGGTCTGCTCACCACCAGGTGCAAAGTCACATGTCGTGCTCCAATAAAAAAAAATAGTACTGTGCAACCCCATTGGACTTTGTAAATTTTATATGCATTGCTTGCATTCAATTAATACATTGCTGTTTAACATAAATGTTTGCTCTCACTATGCCAGCTAATTAGTATATAGTGCGGTTACGAACGGCGACTAAGACGTATATGGCCTAAGGTAGTGGTCTTATTTCTAATATCACCTCCACAAAAATCGATGCTATTAAAATAGTATAAGTCTATACCGAACAAGTGACTAGCTCGTCGCGATGTTTGGAAACAATAACCCAACATAAACAGTTTCACAAGTTGGTATAGTGAAACTGAAAACGACAGCTGAACTGGTCTCCGAGGCACTATGCACTATATCAATGCAACTCTCTCCTGAAAACTGGTGACATGTTCACTTTTTTTTTTAAATCTCTATATAGGAGGTATTTAAACCGGTCGGTAATAATGGTTGTAAGTACAAGAAAGGTAATTTTTTTTTATTGGAGCACGGCATGTAACATTTATTTACCTGATGCCTTATTTAAAATTAAGGCCTTATATGGCCATACAATTGGGATTTCAAGTTTTACCTTAAGTAAGCTTATTCTGATCAATATACAAAACCACATCACATACTTAATTAAAATAACAAAATTACAATTAATTTTGAACCAATTTAGTATGTCTACACATTATTTAGTCATTGGGGTATAATCAATCGAGTTTTCAATATTTCTCCTACCTAATAGTTATTTCGAAGTTTAGAGTTTCATATTAATTTGAACCTTAATACATTGGGATAACGTTTTTAGATGCTTACCATAATTTGATGAAACGTTGAATATTATATGATGAAATAGTGACAGGTGTTTCTCGTGACACGTCAATATTAGGAATATCAAATGTGTAGCTTGTAATATTAATAATTGAAATTAAAGGGTTTGCTGTTTATATAGATTTCTATTTGACAAGTTATTTTAGTAATTTTCCATTATTATTTATAGGGTACTTAAAATAATAATAGCCACTTTATTTAAAACTAAATTATTCCAGACATTAAATAAAAATGTAAGTATATCCTTTAATAAAAAAAATATATATATTAAAGTTAGTTGGGTAGTTAATGAAAGGATTTTTTTAAATATAAATATATTTTGTAACCATTTATGTTATGATATACCTAATTTGGCGTTGTATCCGGAGGTCGTGGGTTCGATTTCCAATAATGACAAAACAATATAAGTACGTTTTTCTGTACAGTTTTCTATGGTTATTTATACAATATGATATATTTATATTAGTATAGTTATTGCTGGTACACATAATACAAGCTTAAAGCTTAGTTTGTGACCAGGCCAATATATGTGAAAAAAAAACACATTAATATAATTATAAAACTTTATTATTAAATAAATAAAAATGCTTTTACTTTTTTGATGAATTAAAAGGAAATGTGCCGAAGACTTTTTCCATATATATAAAGTATATAAAAAAGGAAGGGTTTATTCAGAATTTGTCAAGGAAAATCTTTTTTCTGAAAGGCTTATCGAAAGATCTGACATCTAAGGGGAGGATACAAAGAATATGTCTTCCAACTTTCATTTTTATAACTTTTATAATAATATGAGTAATGTAAGATAAAAATACTTTTTGAATATACTTACCAACATTATTATTATCATACTGTATTTTTTATAGGAGATTTTTAAAGATAAAAGTGCAATGAAAAATCCTGGTGGGCAGGACTCGAACCTACGCGGCAAGGTACTCAACAACTGAGCCAACCAGGTTCCAGTCAACCCTCACGATTTTTTATAGGAGAACAGCATGTGGTCTTGTATCTACCTGGTGTTAAGCAGACCTACAAAGTCTATAAATGGAGTCGATCAATAAATTGTTGTTTAAGAATATTGATCACTCCCATTATGCTGGCTAATCGATGCGGTTAAGAAATGGACAGCTAAAACGATTTTGTTATATTAGTTTTTTTTTAATATTGTAGAACGGCATGTGATTTTGTATCTACCTGATGGTTACCATCCGGCGTCAGGCACTGCATGTCCCAGTTTTACTATACTAATTTGTGAACCGGTTTATAGATGGGTTATTAGAAGTACAATCATCGCCACCTGTTCGGTATAGGTAGACTCATACCATCAGCTACGACGAAGTTTAAACCCCCCATCTGGGTACCCTGAGGCCGTCTAGGCGGTCTCGAGCGCCGTAATGATATTTATTTATTACACCCGTATTGATATTTATTTATTTACTATGCTAAGTAGACCTACAAAATCCAAGAATAGGTCGATCAATACATTGTGTTTAACAGCATTAGTCGCTCCCACTATGCCAGCTAAATTATGGTATACATGGTATAAGGCGTATTTTATTGTGAGTCAGTATTCACTCTGATTTATTGTTAAACTGCCCGTTTAGTACCGCAGATTAAATCAAGACTACCACTTCGATAAGATTTTGACGCTCCTAACAACTGGTGAGGATTACAGACTAAAACCAAAACATAACTGGGTCACTTGGCGGTTTTTGCTTCTCTATAAGCAGTGTAACAAAACCAAAGTTATAGAGACCTTCCTCCCTCCTAAAAATGTATGTATTAACCAGACTTGGCAGTGTTCCAGGAAAAAAACAAACTTAAAAAAACTTAATATATTTTTAGCTTAATGTTTGTAGCTTAATGGTGTGTCTCAAAATAATAAAGTTAACGCTTAAGTCACTTTTTAAGATTTTATGAAATACGAAACCCATTTGTTTTTTATATGTAGGACAATTTACACATATTGCTCTGGCCACAAACTAAGCTCTAGGCTTGTACTATGTGTACCAGAAGCAACATATTATATTTTATAAACACCCAGACCATGACAAACTGTACAGAAAAACGTACTAATATTTGTTTGCCATGCGTGGGAATCGAATCCACGACCTCCGGGTACAAGGCCAAAGGCGCAACCACTAGTCTACAGTTAGTTAGCATCTTTTAATGTGTAATTTAAACGATTTAAGCTTACAGACAGACGCGGATAAAATAGTAAAATAACTTTACATGAACACGTATTATCCGGGTTTCACGGGTACCCCAGGACTGTATACGTCTTAAGGATACCCAGCGGCGGGATTTTATTCTCCTCGTCGTAACGGATGTTATTCTAAGTCAACACCGAACATGTCGTTAGCTTGTCGCGGTGTTTGAATAGACTCAATAACCCATCTATCTCAATAACAGTTTCACAAGTTGGTAAAGTAAAACTGACAGCTTAACGTGCTTTCCGAGGCACTATAGTAATACATACATACATATCATCACGGGTGCCTTACGGCGCGGCGGCGCCCGAGACCGCCTGGATGGGCCCAGGGTACCCAGCGGAGGGATTTTTAATCCCACCTCGTCGTAGCCGATGGGTTATTGAGTCTATTCAAAACACCGCGACCAGCTAGCCACTTGTTTCGTGTAGACTCATACCATCGGCTACTATAGTAATGTTGACAAACAAATGTACTTACATTATATTTTATTTTAATAAAAAACTAATTTTGACAGGGTTTTAACCGGTGTGTACCAATGAATTTAATTTGTAATATAAGCTAATTCGCTTGAGATCGCGAGGCTTGCGGGATTTTTTTTAATGTTTTTTTCATTTATTCAAGGAAAAACAGTACAATACTTAACTTAAAGTAGGTAGAATAATATAAGTGTAGCATAGACCAACATTTTCCTACTGATAGGTATTACAAAAAACAGATGGCAGGATCCTGCAAAAATGTCTATATAAAAAAGTAAAGAAAAAAATATTAAAAAAAAAAATATATGAAGAAATATTTATAGAGCATTATAGGATTTTATAATTTTATAATATTAAATACCTTTTAAAGAAGTGGTTCGGTTTACACCCTTTTTGCCGTAACCCCAGAGATATCTTACGACCTCTTTTTTCCGGCGTCTTATAATTAATTAATCTCAACCCTATAAAAATGGTTACCTTACGACCTACAGCCTCTTTAAGCCTCACGTAAAATTAACTTGCCCTGTTAAATCACTTATAAGACTAAATAGAGAGTCCAAAGATCTCTAGGATTTTTTTTTTACTTTTGGTTTTTTATTGGCCATGATTTATTCATAGATAGACAAGGAAGACAGTTTAATTGGGAACTTTTTTAATAATAGGTTTTCATAATATATATATATATATATATATATATATATATATATACGTGGTGGCCGAGTTGGTTAGACCTTGGACTTAAAAACGCTTGGGTCCCTGGTTCGAATCCCGGTGTGTACCAATGAGTTTTTAATTAAAAAATGTATGTACATTTGTTTGACAACACCACTATAGTGCCTCGGAGAGCACGTTAAGCTGTCGGTCCCGGTTTCACTACAACGAGGTGGGATTAAAAACCCCTCCGCTGGGTACCCTGAGGCCGTCTAGGCGGTCTCAAGCGCCGTAAGGCACCGGTGATGATATGTATATATATATATATATTCTTAGTAAAATTATAATAACTAAACTTTATTTTAAACTGTACTAACGAGAAACATACATTTATATTAAATATTGTTAATATATTATAATAAATACACAAGAGATGGGCCACTAATTAAAAAAAAAAAAATTTGCTTATTTTATTCATTTTATATTTCTAAATTTTGTATTTGTTTTGTGTAAGATGTTTTTGTGTCAAAATTTGTGGATCTCATTAATTTCATTCAACTGTACAAGAAGAAGTGAAAGATTGTTTTTTTTTTATAATAGACAGAGTCTGCTTTTGACCTGAATCTCGCCTGATGGAAAGACGACGAAGAGGGAGCACGCTTACTCTGCAAATGCCTGTTCAGTCTATACTTAAAGACATCCAGATTGTAAGTGTCAGGAAACACAAATGCAGGGAAGTAATTCTACTCTTTAGGCTCCACCATGGGTTTGCGCATTGTAGCAACGTTACGTATTTGTATACAACCAATAGGGCCACTTTATTTTTGGTAACAGATTTGAATAAAGAGATCCTATTGGTTGTTGCTCACGTATACAAATACAAATACGTTACGTTGCCACAATGCGCAAACCCATGGTAGAGCCTCAGCTGGTGGTATATCAACGACTAAGAGATGAAACACCTCTGCGCGTCGTGTGCACTAAAACTCATAGTGAACATAAACATACGAAAACGCACACATATATACACACACACCCACACCCTCACTGGTACACCCCTAACAACACACATACACACACAAACACATATACCTAAATAAATAAAATTATTAAATATTGTCTGATATACATTACTTAATTAAATCGATAATAAATTGTTATAAGTAATTTATAGGTTGCCTAGTTTGAAGGAGCTAGGCTATTTAACTTTTGAAATTATATAAAATACTCTTATTGCCTTAGGAATATGTGCCTACTTATTCTAAATTAAGTTATTTTTGAAGAAGCGGTGCCAGCTTACTCAGGTATCTCTACTCTCACCAATTAGTATTTGTAATTACTACTTCGGTACTATAATAAAAATATATTTATAGTAGATCAACTTTTACCTTAATGAAGTTAATTTTAAATATATTTTTTATGGGTAAAATATATGATTTACTAAATAAAATATCATCACCGCAAGACAGCCTCAGGGTACCCAGCGGAGAGATTTTTAATCCTACCTCGCGTAGCCGATGATATGATCCTACACCTAACAAGTGTCTAGCTCGTCGCTATATTTGGATAGACTCAATAACCCATCTATAAACAGTTTCACAAGAACTTAACGAGCTCCCCGAGGCACAATAATGGTGTTGTTAAACAAATGTACATACATTTTTAGATTAAAAACTCATTGGTACACACCGGGGTTTGAACCAGGGACATATAATAATAATAATATGCTTATATATGATATTGAAGCTATGAAATTTATTCCCAAACATTTTGCCTCTGTTTAAAGCGGCTTCATGACACGGTCGCTCTTGGATATATAAAAATATAACTAGCTCATCAGTACCTACAGTTTATTTTTGCGCGTTCTTTCGCTAAAAAATTTGAACCTCATCGTTGGCAATAAACCCGCTAACTTGATCTCCTGACACCGCCAACTCTCTCTGATCCCCTTGCTACAAAAACCAAACCATTTATCATTGTCTTCACCTTATACCCTAAGGTGACCGGCGTGATTCTATAAAAATAAATTTCACTTACTTAACTTTGATGATAGGTGAAAGCTTTTTCAAATTAAGTGGAGTTAACTCGCCATTAAATATTTAAAAAAACAAGTAAATTGAATTAAGTGTATAATAGATATTATATTATAATAAGAAGATCCTAAGGCCCAAAATCGCCTGTTTAAATATAGAAATATCATAGATGCCTGCGCATTATTTATTATTATTTAAATCTTTATTGACAAAATACAAAGGGGGACTTAATGCCGCTAGGCACTCTCTACCAGTCAAACCATCGGGACAATCAAAGCAGCTTAGGTCCCTGGTTCGAATCCCGGTGTGTACCAATGAGATTTAAATTAAAAAAAATATGTACATTTGTTTGACAACACCACTATAGTGCCTCGGAGAGCACGTTAAGCTGTCGGTCCCGGTTTCACTATACAAACTTGTGAAACTATTTATAGATGGGTTATTGAGTCTATTCAAAACATCGCAATGAGCTAGCTACTTGTTCGGTGTAGACTCATACCATCGGCTACGACGAGGTGTGGGATTAAAACCCCTCCGCTGGGTACCCTGGGGCAGTTTAGGCGGTCTCGGGCGCCGTAAGGCACCCGTGATGATACATGTTATATATATATAATAAAAACTACCTATGAATTTAGATAATGAACATAGACTCTTTTTTTTATATTACTCTATTCGTTCGATAACAAGGTTATTTTAGGCCTTCTTCTGTATATTCGGTACACATAGCACAAGTCTAGAGCTTAACAGCAATATGTGTGAAATATCCTATATAAATAACATCATTATTGTATGAGTCTACACCGAACAAGTGGCTAGCTCGTTGCGATGTTTTGAATAGACTCAATAACCCATCTATAAACAGTTTCACAAGTTGGTATAGTGAAACCGGGACCGACAGCTTAACGTGCTCTCCGAGGCACTATAGTGGTGTTGTCAAACAAATGAAAAAATTTTTTTAAATTAAAAACTCATTGGTACACACCAGGATTCGAACCAGAGACCTAAGTGTTTTTAAGTCCAAGGTCTAACCAACTCGGCCACCGTAGAGTCTATGGCCCTATATACCTATGTGAATAAGGCCATAAGGGTCTTCGGCTTATATATACAATTATGACCTTTTTAACCTTTATTGAGTCCTTGGAGAATACTTTAATAACTTATTTATAACTATATACGTGGTGGCCGAGTTGGTAAGACCTTGGACTTAAACACACTTAGGTCCCTGGTTCGAATCCCGGTGTGTACCAATGAGTTTTGAATTAAAAAAAATATGTACATTAGTTTGACAACACCACTATAGTGCCTCGGAGAGCAAGTTAAGCTGTCGGTCACGGTTTCACTATACCAACTTGTGAAACTGTTTATAGATGGGTTATTGAGTCTATTAAAAACATCGCGACGAGCTAGCCACTTATTCGGTGAAGACTCATACCATCGGCTACGACGAGGTGGGATTTGAAACGCCTCCGCTGGGTACCCTGGGGACGTTTAGGCGGTCTCGGGCGCCGTAAGGCACCCGTGATGATATGTATGTATGTATGTATAACTAAAGTATTCTTCAAGAATCCAATAACAGTTTACAATGCTCAATGTACAGTTTGTCAGGATCTGTGTGTTTATAAAATATAATTTGTATTATATCATTGCTTCTGGTACACATAGTACAGGCCTAAAGCTACATATTAAAAAAAAATATTTTATGAATACCCTTGAAAAATTTAAGTTGATGTGTGTCCCAATAAGTTTGGACTCAATATAAGAGTTTTTAATTAATACAAAATATTTGCACATTTGTTGACAACACCACACCCAGTGGCGGACTTTCCTTAAGGCCGATTAGGCCCGAGCCTAGGGCGGCCAAATATCAGGGGCGGAAAATCTACTCCCAAACCTTAGTAAGTTATATCCTGGTGAGAATATGATAGGTGAAAAAAATAAACAAAAGAACTGAACTCAATGTTGTTTTTCGCACAGAACATTATCACATTTATACGCTGTAAATATATCAGAATGGGGCGGCCGCTTAAACGGCCTAGGGCGTCCGAAACTACTAGTCTGCCTCTAACACCACCACCTAATGCCTTGAAGAACAAACAACGTTGCCGGTCCCAGGTTCACTATACCAACTAATGAGACTGTATGAAAGTCTATAAGAACATCGCTCAAACTTGTTAATTGTTTTTTTATTGGAGCACGGCATGAGACTTTGTATCTGCCTGGTGGTGAGCAGACCTACAAAGTCCATGAATGGGGTCGATCAATAATTGTTCTTCAACAAAATTGATCGCTCCCACTGTGTCGGCTAAATGATGCGATTACGAAATGGGTGGCGACAAATTGCATTACGAGTATATTTTAATATATTCGTCAATTCAACCCATTTCGTAACCGAATCCTGTAATGAGACTACCACCTCGACAAGAAATTGATGCAGTAATCTCACCAAAAACAGTGGACCTACAGACTAAAACCGAAACATGATTAGGTCACTTGACGGTTTTTGCATCTGTATGGGCGGTGATAACGTGACCGGCCGGTAGGCCTAACGAAGTTTTTGTGTTTGCTGTATACTCAGAACCAGATTGGCTATGACAACATGGGAAAAACCTGGATTGGTACCCTGAGTTCGTCTAGGCGTTCTCGAAAACCGTAAACCACCCGTGTTGGTACATAACTTGCTACAAAAAATACTTTTATTTCTCGTATGTTTATAAAACAAAACCAAATTAAGTTTCTCAACTGATTAACCACATATTAATTATCTGAAACCATTGAATATGATGTTAATAATTATAATATTAAATATTATGCAATGTGCTTTCAGCGTCTGTTTTATTAATTAATTCTCTTTGTAATTAAATTAACATCATTAATATTAATAATAGAAACATTGTATAATAATAACTTATTGTTTATTCATTATCTTGAGTGTATTTACAAGGCTTTATTATTTATTCAAACAAAATATAAAATAATTAAACTAAAGTATAACTAAATAAATATTATAAATAAAAAATATATTTTAATGAAGAACCGTCCAGAATACTTCCAAGAAGGCTGGCGACATTTCCCCGCTGAATTGCAATACTAATTCGTTGGCAGAAATAGTTGCCAGCCCTCCTGTCACCTTAGTGTATTTACTAAATAATATAATGCTTAAGTATCTAATTGTCTATTTTATGTAGTTACAGTTATTAGTTTATCACTTTTCAATATATATATATATATATATTGAAAAAAAATAGATATTAAAAATAAAACAAATATATATATATATATAAAAAATAAATCACCTTGTATATATATATATATATATATATATATACAAGGTGATTTATTTAAATGTGAAAAATACTTATCCTGTATTATTGCACCAGCTGATAGTCTCGCTATATAACAATCAAATTCTTGTAAGTAATATCGTCTACTTTACCAACTAATGAAATTGTTTGAAATAATGATTTTCAAAACCCATGCTCATTGAAAATTAAAACATATATATTTTTATAATAGCGAATTCAGCTATGGAATATCTATCATTGGCTGTCATTTCCAACAATTTATTGGTTAATTAGTTACGGCTTCAAAACATTAAACATACTATTATTTTCTTAAAAATTAGCACTTTCCTTTAGTTTGCCGTGTGAACGGTGTGAAGTTACTTTCCATCATTTAATCCTTATAAGCGGCATTAATAGCTGGTGCAATAAATAATACAGGATAAGTTTTATTTTTCAAAATCAACCGGTTTGATTCCAGGCTAGGAGAATACATTTTAAAAAATCTAATCTCTTTTTGTCATAATCGGCCCCGATACTTCTTTGAGTATTTTTCGCTATTCCTTGTAGTTTAGGATTTGGCCTTGAAGGCACACTTAAAAAAATCATCCTGTTATCGATTTTTTTATTTTATTTAGAGTGACCATCTACCAAGTATGATTCTTGTGTTAGATTGTCCCCCGCAGGTAAGTCAAAAATTTTAAGTCCGCTTTAAAATCTACATTTATTAAAGAAAACACAAAGAACTAATGAGTCTATTTGTTTTTTCGGATCATTATATAGAAAACCGGTTACAATTTAAAATAATTTTAAAATTTCTATTTTCAAAGTAATAACCTAGGAACTAAATTAACAAATGGGTACAATTTTAATTCAATATTTGACGCTTCTATGAGTTCAAAAGTCGAGAATAGTTGAACGTAGATCCCTTCTACTTGTTCTTTTGACTTCCTGAACAAAAGGCCTTTGTGCAGTCAACGCGATTAAATTTAATAACTCTGCAATCAGTTGGAAACGTATACCAACTTAGTCTTAATACAAAGTTACTGTTATATGGGTGCAGACGGGGCGCTTTAAGGCGCGCATGAGTGTTATTTAAATCTAATTCGGTTAAAGGCTTTAGGAACTAATAATTCAAAAGCAATATATATATTGGAGCACGGCATGTGACTATGTATCAACCTGATGGTAAGCAGACCTGCAAAGTCCATGAATGGGGTCGACCCATTGTTGTTTAACAATATTAATCGCTCCCAATATGCCGGCTAAATGATACGGTTACGCCAAGGGCGGCGAAAAAAGACAATAGCATTACGAGTCTATTTTATTATAGAGTCTATTTAAAACATCGCGAAGAGCTCGCCACTTATTCGATGTAGACTCATACCATCGGCTACAATGAGGTGGGATTAAAACCCCTCCGCTGGGTACCCTGGGGCCGCCTAGTCGGTTTCGGGCATCGTAAGGCACCCGTGATGATATGTATGTATGTATATATATATAAACACACGACTACACTACCAACGCAAAGACGACACTAGAAAAACACAATTTATGAAATATGAAAAAATCTTAATACCAATATCAAAATATTTGATATTAGCTTTTGGTAAAGTGTAACCAAAACATTTTCTGAATAAACCAAAACAAAACGTCGGAATATTTGAAATATTATCTCGATTCATATTTCATGGAAGTGCCTAAAAGCTTAGGAGGATCACAAATAGTAAAGGGAAGGGAATCGTTAATATGTACATTTCATTAAACAGATTCTCAGAGAGGACTAAAAGTATTTTGTAACTTTTTGAAAATATACCAAGTGGAAAAATGTCCTACTAAGTTACTAGGTGTAGGTATACAGGGTGAATTTTTCAAGTGTACCTTCAAGGCGAAATCCTAAACTACAAGGAATATCGAAAAATGCTCAAAGGAGTCTCGGGACCGATTTTGATAAAAACTAAAACTGCATCATCAAAAAAAATCATGCTGTATTATTGCACCAGCTGATAGTGTTGCTTTTAAAACTAAAACTGCATCATTAGATTTTTGAAAAAAATATTATCCTAGCCGGGAATCGAACCGGTTGATTTTGAAAAATTCACCCTGTATTACTGTGACAGACGGTATGGTTTACTTCACTCTCTTCGGTCACCGTACCCAATTTCCTTAGGAAAACTTCCAAACTCCTTCAGGTCCTCCTTTGAAACAACTTTAATACCTTTTATAAATATATTTATACTCTTTTCAATTCCCTGCAGAATACATAATTCCTGCAAAGCTATATAAACCCAAACGGTGAGGATTAATAGCGGTTTCACTCGTTTAATATTAAATAAACTACATAACACTTCCATCTCTTTCGATCTCTCTTGCAAAACGGCGTTCCTTCTATTTTTTCTATTTCCTTCACAAAATGTCATAAATATTCAAACAAGAAAACTAACATTTATATGGCCAGTACTAGCCTTACTCTATCATAGAGAAGGTTACACTACTACTGATATACGTGGTGGCCGAGTTGGTTAGACCTTGGACTTAAAAACACTTAGGTCGAATCCCTACATGACTATAATTTATTTAAACACTTTATTGCACAGTAAACAAAAGTTATGTACAAAGGCGAACTTAATGCCTTAGGCATTATCTACCAGCTAACCTTTAAGATTGGTAAACTATTAGTTGAAGCTAATCAGTTTAAACCGTAACGCATTACTTTTTTTTATCGGAGCACAGCATGTGACTTTGTATCTATCTGGTGGTAAGCAGACCTACAAATTCCATGAATGGAGTCGATGAATACATTGTTGTTTAACAATGCTTCCACTATGCCGGCTAAATGATGCGGCGGCGACAAAGGCATTACAAGTCAAATCAGCAGTTTCGTAACAGCACAATGAAAGGAGACTACTACCTCGACAAGACCTCGATGCAGTAGTCTCCGGAGAACCGGAGAATGCACAGACTAAAACCGAAACATGATTAGGTCACTTGACGGTTTATGCATCTGTATGGGCGGTGGTAACGAGTCCGATCGGTCGGTTCCTCCCACCTAATACATAGAACTTATAATATTCTGTAGGAACTTAAAACGTTTAGCAGTCGGTTAGATGTCCTATAAATGTCGTTCAAGAATTATAACTAGGCTATTTACTCACTACTAGCTGTGACTTGTATTTTCACCCCCTTTTAATTTAAAACAAATTGGGGCGTAAATAAAATATTCATGTTACTCGCTAATAATGTAGATTAATTATAAATGTTTAAAATCGATTAAGTATTTTTTGGGTTCATTTATTACAAACATATTTTTACTTATTATTACCTTTTAAACTTTGGTTTATGTTTTTATAAATATTCTGCAATGCGCATTTCGCAAAAGGCAATCATTTATTTACTTTTGGATTACATAATTTAACAATCTACTCGAAGTTCCATAAAAATAATGTTTGTGCAATAAATAACCTAAATAATATAGTTAAAAAGAATAGTTATTATTTTTAATTATATTATTTAGGTTATTTGGTCGTGAATAGTACTCAATTAATAGTATTTATCGTATTTACGGAATAAAGAATTAAATTTTAATCAAAAACGTTTATTACTATACAAAATTTAAATAGGCGTTCATCACTATTTTTAAATTTTATATAAACGCTTCAATTTATTTTTGCCGTTGGTAAAAGTTTGTAAAATCTTTGGGTCGTTGAACCCAAACGATTGGGTATAAACGACGCAAACGAACATTGCAATATTTTTACGAACATTACAATATTTTGTTGTTACAGCTGAACTATACCTACAATGTAACGATTATTAAATACGATTTTGTAGAAAAAAAGCGTATAAGTAAAGAAAGTTCGACTGCTCATTTCGTATGGGAATTGCAGATTTTATGATCAAATGACGAACTTACGAGAAAAAATATAAATTTCAATATAAAAATATCCTAATAAGAAATTTATGAAATGCATAAAAATAAATACTAAAAAAGAAAAATACACTTTTCAGCCATCTAGTATCCAAAATTAGGATGAATTACTTTACTCTAATTTAGAGTAATTAGAAGAATGCGCAAAGAGGGCGGGTGCGTATAATTGCACAAATATACGTGTGTATATATGGGCGTGTTTGTAAAATTATAATACAATTTTATCTTTAAAAAATAACAATAAAAAAATATAAACAAAGCCAAATAAAATACTAACCCATAGACTATTATTTCTTCTGTGGTAGAACCTAGTCTCACTTAATGTACATTGACAAAACATGTTGTATACGTTCATTGCTTATTACCAGGGGCCTATTTCATAAACGTGACAATTGTAATTTACCATGACAATTTATTATACATTGCTTGGTTTAATTTGTTCTAAGTAAATAATTCTAACTAAACTATATAAACACATATAGCAGCGTGGTTATTAAATTAGATTCGTAATGCAAATTCTTCTTTATCGCCGCCCGTTTCGAAACTACACTATTAAACCGGCATAGTGGGGACGATCAATATAAACAATAATTCGTTGATTTTTCACATTCATGGACTTTATGGGTCTGCTTATCATCAGGTGCATACAAAGTCACATGCCGTGCCCTAATAAAATAAAATAAAAATAATATAAAGTCTTTCTGTAAAAAAAATTGCCTCGAGTGAATATTTATATACATCATTCATTATGAATACGCAGTTTTAGTTTAAACTTATTTACCATGACAATTTATAATACATTGCTTGGTTTACTTTCAATTACTTACTTATTTAACAAACTAAATCATGCAATGTATTATGAATTGTCATAGTAATTTACAATTGTCACGTTTATGAAATAGGCCTAGGATGTCATATTTAGACAACTGCCACGCGAAGTTGCGGGAATCAGCTAGTATAATAATTTAACTTCACTTCTCTTCGATAGGATAATATATATTATTATCGCTTAAATCATAAAATCATTTATTTACCATAAAAACACGGTACATATAATTAGGTACACGGTACATATAGGTCGTGTTTAACTGTAGTCCAGCATGCAAATGTTAATAAACAGGTTTTCAAAACTCACATCACAAACATTGAAAAATTTTTGTTAAACCAATAGGTATTATTATAAATTTCTAGATTTAATCCAACAACGAACAATTTTACTTTCTGAGAAATCGTTCGATTCTCGATAGTCGATTACGTGTGGCTTTTCATATCGAATCTTTTTTAAATATTTATTCTTTTTTATTGTGAATCTTTTGGTATTCTTACAAAAATAATTTGGTGTTCCAATTATATTATAGTATGCATACCAAAGAGCTGTTGTTAAATGTAAAATCCAGTAAAATCGATATAAATTACAGTGAAACTATTTAAACTACACTATATGAAAAAAAAATGCTTTGAAACGGATTTTTTTTTACAATTTACATATATTGCTCTGGTCACAAACTAAGCTCTAGACTTGTACTATGTGACTTGTACCAGAAACAACGATTTAATTCATATTATATTTAATAAACATCAAGACCATGACAAACAGTACAGAATACGTAGCCTACTAATTATTTTTGCCATGGGTGGAAATCGAACCCACGACCTCCGGATACAAAGCCTAAGGCGCAACCACCAGTCTAGATAATTTATGAATTGACATATAGCAGCGAGGTTATTAATTTAGATTCGTAATGCAAATTCTTCTTTATCGCCACCCGTTTCGAAACTACATTATTAAACAGGCATAGTGGGGACTATCAATATTGTTAAACAACAACTTTTTGATCTTTCACATTCATAAGTTAAACAAAGTATTAAATGATTCTACTTGCCTATAAACTCTTGTAATAATTTTAACTAACACTACAATTTATTAACTTTCAATCAACGACTCAAAGGTCTAGTTTTTAGAACATTGATCAAATTAATCTATGATCAAAATTAAATAATAAGATACATAATTTATATAATAAACATCACGTAATTTGTTCTCCAATCATGTGCCTTATTAGCTAATTTTAATCATAGATTTAATAATAATAATAGTATTAATATTATCATTAATATTAAATCTATGATTATTATGACCTACATCAAATCTATGATTATTATGAAATATACGTGGTGGCCGCATTGGTTAGACCTTGGACTTAAAAACACTTAGGTCCCTGGTGCGAATCCCGTGTACCAATGAGTTTTTAATTTAAAAAAATATGTACATTTGTTTGACAACACCATTATATAGTGCCTCGGAGAGCACGTTAAGCTGTCGGTCCCGGTTTCACTAAACCAACTTGTGAAACTGTTTATAGATGGGTTATTAAGTCTATTCAAAACATCGCAACAAGCTAGCCACTTGTTCGGTGTAGACTCATACCATCGGCTACGACGAGGTGGGATTAAAACCCCTCCGATGGGTACCCTGGGGCCGTCTAGGCGGTCTCGGGCGCCGTAAGGCACCCGTGATGATATGTATGTACGTATTATTATGACCAGAGCATTGTCATTTAGCTGGCATAGTGCGATCAATATTGTCAAACAACAATGTATTAATCGACCCCATGCATGGACATTGTAGGTCTGCTTACTATCAGGTAGATACAAAGTCACATGCCGTGCTTCAATAAAAAAAAGCTCTAGGCTTGTACTATATCGAGCCAAAGTAGTTGGAGAAAGTTGTTGGGTTGGTCGCCTTGGTGGCACTTTTGCAGGGCAGTCAACGATTGACAGGTCAATGGAACCAGCTGACCACCTAGTCTTAAACTGGTTGGTTATGTAGTGTGTGTTCGGTTGGGTTGTTTTTTTTTTTTTCTCCCGCAAGGACAATAGTTTAATAGTTTACGATTTGTTTATTTTGTATTATATTCTCAACATTTATCTGTGGGAGGAATGGCGACCTAGCCAAGTGCACACAGGACCTTATATATACTTTTTTTTTTTTTGACTTTTCATAAATGCCTATAAAGGTATACATGAAATAAATATTTTTGACTTTTGACTTTGACTTGACCCTGACCGCCGACTTATCGTTAGCGACATATTTACCTGATTTGCGATCTTTATCGTAAATGACACTTTGAACAATAACGGACATAGCTACATTCAAAAGTTCCCCCAAAAAATCACAAATGGAATGTTTTAGAAATTGTGACGTTTATCGCAAGCAACACTATTTTCTAGAAAACATCGTAATCGACAGTAATAATTTAATCGCAAGTTAAGTAGGATTCATAGTTTGGCAACGTAAGCGACTGCACTTGTTAACGCAACCGACAAAGTACATCACTTCTTAGTCGTTTACTATAAACAAAAGCGTGCTATTTCATTCTGATCAAAGCAATGACGCAATAACTATCTCTCTGCACTGTTTCTTGTTTTAAAATATCAGATTCCTGTTTTGTTTCTTACCCAAAAAATAAAATAAAATAGTTTTAAACTAGATAGTGATTCATAATTAGCGTTAATACTTTAAAATACTCAAATTTTATTTAAAAATGATGACTGCAGCTAAGGTGAGTTATTATTTACCTACGTTAATTATTGTTATTATTAACACAACACTATAAAGGTAGGTGGGTACACTAACTAACCATTTCCTTTACTTCTACCTGACGTAAGGATTTAGTTTACCTAATCAACGAATTAAAAAGCGGCCCCAGCCTAGTGGTTAAGTTACTGCGCAACTGATAGCAAGGTTAAGCAGATGACAACAAGACCGGCCTGGGATGGGTGACCGCTTTATACAACGAGGCTATTTCATCATAAACACCGCAACAAGCTCGCCACTTGTTAGGTGTTGCCTCCGAATACCATCGGCGAAATGAGGATGGGTTAATCCCTCCGCTGGGACCCTGAGGCCGTTTAAACGGTTCTCGGGAGCCAAATTGACACCCGTGATGGTATTTATTTATTTTTTAATCAACGAATTAATCTAACCTAACCTATCTACCTTGTCACCTATGTAGTAAGGTACCTTCCAGCATAAAAAATACCTATAATAACTATGATTTATTATGATATTGTTTAGGCATGTAATTACATCTACCTATGAAGGTACAACTACATACTTCTACATACTAGGTACCTAATTATATGTAATGAAGAGGTATTTATTTAACATAATGTAACGCGACAGCTGTTGTCCACTGAATGCTTACGTGGTATACTTTGATAAAAATAATCCAGTCCTTAGATTCCAGTATGGATTTTTTGATGATTGCGATGCATACGAGTTAAATATGGATATGTTAATCAGATCGAGAGCAAACTGCAATGGTGATGAGGGGTCCCGTGCAATTGTACGAAGAGGAGCTCAAAATCTCTGCTGCTTAATACAAAGATTTGGTGGACTTGTGCCATAAAAATAGTATTCCTACATGGTACCGACCAATATATAAATATTAAACATGATGGAGATATTCCAGACGTATTGGCTGAAACGGACGAATATGATTCGGATAAAGAAAACTAAAAGTTGTTGCAGTTTGTTAAATTTCTGATCTCAGTTTTATTAAAATAAAAATATTAATTTTCTTGTTCTTGATTTTTATTATTTATGAATGATATCATTTGATGATATCATTTGATGATTTATAAAATTTTGTAAAGTTTTATATTTTAATCCACAGAAAACTATTTTAAAACTATTGATTGTAACTTGCGATAAAACTTTCAGCTGATGTTATTATCGCAAGTGTTGTCGCAACCGACATAAAGTATATGTACAGCCTTTGAGTGCTTACAGCAAAATTATTGTAACCGCCAAAAAAGCTGTAAAATACAATATTATTCAAATTATTTTAACGATTATAAATAAATAATCCTAATTCATAACTAAATATAATATTTCAATTATACAACTCATTTGTGTACCAAAATATTAAAAAAAAACTTCCTCGTGTAAAATGTAGTTTATGTCGCTTACACTAAGTCTAGTTGGTTATGTAGCGTGCGTTCGGTTGGTTGGTTTTTTTAATACTTTTATTTATGACACCTTTTATGAATTAATCTATAATGGTTATATATATTTAGCAGCCTAACCAAACGCACTCTAGACCTTATTGTTAAAACTTTTTTTTTTTTTTGACTATTCATAAATATCTGTAAAGATTTACATGAAATAAATAATATTTGATTTGATTTGATTGAATGGCTCGATATGTAGCAGAAGTAACGAAGATTGTTTCTGGTACACATAGTCCAAGCCTAGACCTTAGTTTGTGCTGTTGTAATGTGTAAATTATCCAACTTTTTATTATTATTATTAATGATATAATACATATAATGAACTGAATAATATAATACATATAAGCTAGGTACTGGGGAAAACTCGAACAGTAAAGAAATATAAATAGATTATTAAGCTTAATTTTTCAATAAAATAAAGAAGTCATTTTTATATTATTAAGCAGTAGTTATCCCTTAAGACAGTTTCTAGGAAAGCCTACAAAGGCCAAGATTTTCTCTTGACTTCTTTGCGGGAATACTCCTACGAAGGATTACTTTGCCAGTTTCTTAGTGAGTAATTGGAGTCTTCTAGGAAAGATAATGAATGATATTTATGTCAAACAAGAAAGTAGTCGTTTTTCTTTTTTTCTAAAAATACAGCGTTAATATAGTTGTGCGTGATAGTCCTCTATTCCCAAAATAACCCACAAAAAATATACCACGTGGGTTATTTTGGGATTTTTTAAAGTAATTCTTGTTTATGTTCCAAAAATCACCCTAACAAAACTTTCACCTGCTATATTTTACGGTATGCAATTTGGATTCAATATTAAGTTAACTATTCCAAAAATATATCGCTCTTAATTTTAAAGTTATTTATTTTTATTGTACAGAATTCTGCAAAAAAAAACGTTCAGGAAAATAATAAAACTAGCAAAGTTTAATTACGTCGTTTAATCAAGTCTTATGTAATAAACAACATGGTTTTGAAAACATCTGATACTAAAATGCGTTAAAAATATTACAAATTATTTATATTTATATTAAGAAATAACTAAGTTATAAAGGCCCTCCTCCACCTAAAAGAAGAATAACCATTTTAGTATCGCCCCCAAAATAAATTTCGAAATATTTAACGATATTTTATATTAATGCATTTTTTATAAATTCCTTATTAGGATAATCTTATATAATATTTTTTTTAAGGATAAAAATGCAACGAAAAAAATCCTGTGTCTTGTACACGCACTCAACCGCTGAGCCAACGTTCCAGTAAAAATGCATAACTATAAAATACTGAAAAAAGCTACCATCTAGTATTAGAAACTAGGACTTCTAACTTCACTCGTATATAGTTATTAGGAGAAAGCTAATAGAGGGCGTCTGTGTATAAGTAGAAAACAAGCAATGACAAAATTCGTGAGGGGTGACCAGTGCCTAGATTACGCGCACCGAAGTTAGCTCGCTTGTCAATCGCGATGACGTAATTTTCTAAGATTTTCTATTAAGTAATTGTTAAGAAGCATAAGTCAGAATGAAGTCATTACGATTGGCGTGTGAGCGAACTTAGGACGCGTAATCACCCCCCTGGTTGGCTCAGCGGTTGAGCGCCTTGTCGCCAAAGCGAGGTTCGTGGGTTCGATTCCCACCCACTAGGATTTTTTCATTGCATTTTTATAGTTAATAATTTAATATATATATTTAACGATTAATTTAATAACATCATAAACATATATATATATATATATATATATTTATAAGCAATTTTCTATATGTTACTGTCGCAATATATAATATACTAGCTGATTCGCGCAACTTCGTCTGCGTAACTTGCGTAATTGCGATCTCACAAGATTTTTTTTCTCCTGTTTTTGCAACATTTTCATTGTTACTCATCTCCTATTGGTCATAGCTCGTTGATTAGCGCGTTCAACCAAACAAACAAAGAAACTCTTCAGCTTTATAATATTAGTATAGATTGCAAATTTTATCGATCACATAAAAACTTGAGTTTTATATTGAAAATATTATTTAAATTGATTAAATATCCTGTCATATCTTACTATATAAATTATTTATTGTGAGTTTTCATATAGTTATTATTAAAACAGGCGTTCACAAAGTAAAGTTCAAATTGAACTTCGTTAAGCAATTGTATATTGATGAATCAGAAAAACTTGATTAGACACATAATCGCATTTAGTTTGAATGGCGAAATTGGTCCTCAAACGTAGATAATATAATAATAATAATATGTAGGGCAATTTACACATATTGCTCTGGTCACAAACTAAGCTCTAGGCTTGTACTATGTGTACCAGAAGCAACGGTATAATACATATTATATTTTATAAACACCCAGACCAAGACAAACTGTACAGAAAAACGTAAACTATTTTTATTTCCATGGGTGGGAATCAAACCCACGACCTCCGGATAAAACGCAAAAGGCGCCACCACTAGTCTACGGAGGCTGTAGATCTCTGAACAATTTATTTATTTTAAATTTATTAATAGTTCGGGACCGAAAAGACACTAAAATCTGGAACTATTTTAATTATTTAACTTAACTAGTTTTCGACAAACGATAGGTGAACTTAGTAAACCCTTTTTGGGTTTAATTTATCTTTAAAAATAGACTTATGGTAAAATTTTAAAGATAAACATGCAATGAAAAAAAACTTGGTGGCGGGACTCGAACCCATGAACCTCGCTATCGCGGCAAGGCGCCCAACCTCTGAGCCAACCAGGTTCCAGTCAGCCCTCACGAATTTTGTCATTGCTTGTTATCTACTTATACACAGACCCTCTATTAGCTTTCTTCTAATAACTCTTATACGAGTGAAGTTAGAAGTTTTTTTTTTAACATAATATTATCCTATAAAGGAATTTATAAAATTGCATAATATAAAATACTGAAAAAAGTAAAAACATAAAACAGACTCCTCTGCCATCTAGTATTAAAAACTAGGACTTTAAAAATAGACGGAACTCTCTGAAAACAATTGTGACAAAACAAAATCATGGAAATTATGCTACGTAGCAGGAGGCCTATTACGCCGCCCAACGTTAAGCTTAACTTTAGACAAAATGACGTAGTTTCTCGACGTAGTCACCAGGTTTGTATTACGTCAGAATTGCAACATATCGATTAAAGTTTAGCTTAGCGTTGTGCGCGAAATCACCCTGCAGGTATAAAGGTAATAAAAGGAAAGTGAATGCGACGAATATAGTATACAGCACATTTAAAAAGTCTATGAATATGAGTTCGATAAATACATTACTTTTAACCGCATTTCACCAGACCAGCTAAATGAAGCGGTTACGAAATGGGCGGCAAAGAGACGAATTTTAATCATTACCTACGAGCCTAGATTATATAGCCTCGCTGTTTTATCGTCAAATCAACTGCCTATTTTGTAACCGCACCCTGAAAGGAGACTACCACCTCGACAATAAATCGATGCAGTAGTCTCCTGAAAACCAAATATGATAGATAAAAAGCATTAGCAATGCTGCTTTGCATCAGTTCTTTAGCAGTTTTAATGTCCCAGTTTCACTATATCAACTTGTAAAACTGTTTATTATTTATAGAAGGGTTATTGAGTCTATCCAAACATCGCGACGAGCTAAATACTTGTGTTGGTGTAGGTAGACTCATACCATCGGCTAGATGGGATTAAAACCCCTCCGCTGGGTACTATAAGTTTGCCTAGGCGGTCTACGGCGCCGTAAGACACCAGTGATGATATTTATTTATTTTTATAACCTGCTTATTTAGATATAGGTCGAGAGTTTGCACTATATCATGTCTTATTATATTCTTGTAATGCTAGGGTGTGTTACTGGAGACCTGAGATACAGGCCTAAGCCTAATTCGGGCTCTAGTCTCGCACGATTTCTGTTGTATTGATATGTTTTTGTATTGAGTAAATTAATTATTTTATTATTATTATTATTTCTGTTAAAACCTTTTACAATGATGGAATTATGAGGGATAGACCCCGAGGTACCTGATTTTTTATATGGATGAAGGAAGGTTCTAGTCGGCTAGGCCTACCGAACTTTTTCATTAGTACCGCCCATACAGATGGAAAAACCGTCTAATGACCAGGTTAGTCATGTTCCGATTTTAGTTTATGTATTAACCGGTTTTCAGGAGATTTCTACAACGTTTTATTGTCTTTCAGGGCGCGATAACAAAACAGGCGGTTGATTTGACGATAACGCAGCGAGGATATTAAAACAGACTATTTGGTAACCGCATCATTTAACGAATACTGAACAACGTATTAATCGACTACCCATCTACAAAGTTTGAAGATCGGCTTACCATCAGGAAGATACAAAGTCATGCTGTAATTAAATAAAAAAATCAGTTCGTCGAGTTCCTCTTTAAGGAATCCCTTGTTAGGTGGAGGGAGTAAATCATAGATAAGGTATTCCTTGAGGAAATTTCGAGTCGAGAAAACATCTCTAAATACGTGTATTAAACATTACACTGTGGCATACAATAGTAGAGTAAGTTAAACTTCTCAAAACTAAATAACAAAGATTGATCAGACGTAAGGGCGTGGTTTTTGACATGTATCTATTCGTATTTTTACACATTTTACTAACCAACGGATTCTTTGAGGGTAACCTTAAGACTACAAATACATATGTGTTTATGTTATAATTTTTATAAGTATAAAAAGTGCCTAAAAAGCATTGTGTTATCTCAGTGAATCCCTTAATTTTCGATAAAGTAGTTAGCGGTAGTCTACCTATTTTGCCGTTAGTTTGTCTGTTTTGGCAGAACTATATCGTATGTTTGCATACGGTCATGTTGCCATTCCTCATTTTCTCCTTGTCCATTTTCAATTGTTTGCATCAATATTTTCACTTTAAAACATTTATTTGGCAAATTACGCGCAATGCGTAAAAGCCATAATAACACTATTCCAACAAAATATATTTTAATGAAATTGAGATTGATATAGATTCTTTGAGGGTAGCCCGAACACTGTAGACGCGTGTTTATATTATATTTTTCAAATTTAATTTTATTGAATATTATTGTGCAAAAGTGTACTAATTTTGTAGAATAAGCATTCGTATAGTAATATTAAGTGTGAGAAGTGTAGCATTTACGCAGTGATCTCGGTGTTTGTGTTATCTCAAATAATCCCACAATCTACAGTAAAATGGCGGTACCCATTTTACTGTAGATTATTTTTCCTTCTTCACTCGACATTGGCAAGACTATACCGTATGCTTACATATGGTCATGTCGCCATTCCCTTTTCTACCCTAGTCCTTTCCTTTTTCCTGTCCATCCCATTATCCCACTTTTACTATAATTATATAAATTTTAAATCTACCTACACTCGACACTGGCAAAATTACTCGTACATAACGAGTAGAGGCCATAATTTAAAAGAAGAAGAAGAAGAAGAAGAGATTGATATATTAGAGTGCTCTTCAAGATACTAATAGATTCGTATATCTAAATGTATTATGGTAGCTTAAACATTTTATAAACCTATTTTAAATCTTGTTTTTTTTTATACGTATTCTCTTTTTGTCAAATTTAATTTATAAGTAAATAACAACAAAATAAGAATGATTTTACCAGGTATAAATATTTGTATAGGTAGGTATTTAGGACCAAAACAAAGTATTAAGTTTTTGGTTACTTGAACTGACGCCGCCCTCCCAAAGTTTCCGCCCAAGAAATATTTCAGGATAAAATTGATTGATAACTTAACTTCAAAACTTTTCAAGTACGTAATATTTAATAACAGACTAAATGTATTTTAAACATTAAATTTAAATTTAGTTATTATTTTTTATGTTATATTATTTTTTATTTCTGGTTCTGAAAACCACATAAACACTTACGATCCTAAAAATACTAAAGTCGATTTATGTTTCTTCTAAAGGTTAGCTGGTAATAATGCCTAAGGCATTAAGCTCGTCTTTGTACAAATCTTTTAGTACAATAAAGAATTTAAATAATAATAATAATGTTTTTTTAACTACATACTGTAAATTATAACAACAGTTACAATCTTATAGAATTAGCGGAACTTACTCTGCCTAAACATTTATGCGAACAAAAAATAGTTAATAAAAAAAAACTCTTAAAAATACCCAACAACTCCTATTTAAAATCTCAGTTAAAAAATCCCGTCGTAATCCAAAAAAATATTTAGCCTAAACAAACACCTCGTCAAGTAAAAAAAAACTTACATTTTCATCATACTTTTCAAGGCACATTATAACAACACGTTCTCTAAAATAAGTTAGCGAACTTTTAAAATAAACTGCACAATCATTTACACCCACTGGTACCACTTTTTTGAAACACTTCACTAAAATGGATTTTAAAGCGATCGTGATAGGGTTGGGATTCGATATTATTACTGACGGTGAGGGCTCGAAGCGAGTGCGCACTCAACGGGAGGCTGCGTAATACTGAAGCTAGTTCTCCGTGTGCTGCTGAAACAAACTGAAGGCTGGAGTAAAAGTGTAGGGTGACCATGTAATAGAGTTTTATTTAATTTATATATTTATTTATTTTCTTTTCTCGAGGATTTTATTATGATGGTATTCTCCAGTTTTCCAAAGACTATTACTTCGATTTATTGTCGAGGGTTTAGTCTCATATCGTGGTACCGTTGACGAAAAAGCAGCGAGGATATTTAAATAGACTCGTAATGCAAATACGTCCATGTCGTCGCTCATTTCGTAACCGCATTATTTAGCCGGCATAGTAATCAATATTGTTAAATAACAATGTATTGATCGATGCCATTCATGAACTTTTTAAATTTGCTTAACATCAAGTAGATACAAAGTCATATAACCTGTTCCATAAAAACAAAAATAATTAACTTTTTTTTAAAAGGTACTTTTTTAAGATAAGATTCTCGGTATTTCGTGGGCTTTGTAGATCTAAATACTATTAGAGTAAAAATACCGTAATTTAAAAGCTTTAAAAAAATGTCTGTATATTTTTTATTTTTTTTTCTTCTACTGAATAAATAAAATAAAATAAAAATAAAAATATTTACTGGTCTAAAAGTTCCAGGTAGACCTTATACTCAATGGAGTTTCTGACTACAAAGAAATATAGTTAAAATAATAAAAAAAATAGAAAATTACCAGAGTTATGGTCACCTCAATTTGTACAGGGAGTCCACATCTCTGGAACATCACGCTCGTCTCTTGTCATTTAAATACTCAAAGGAAAGCGTTACATCCCACCACTACGCTCATCGCATAGTTTAGCTTGGACTAGCGAATACGTGCTTGTGAAACTATATTTAGTATAGTAACGTTGCGATTAAACAAGTCAATGTCATCGTTTAGACATCGCATAGTAATCGGACCAGTGAGATCTATGAAATTTAACTTTAGTATATTAAGGGCACTGCATTCGTAATCGCGAACTCAGCTTTCTCCATACAACATTAGCTTTGGCACTTCCAATAAAACTCGATTACTGTTTGTCGCAGAATTAAAATAATATTTTTGTCGGTTATTGTATTTATTAATCTTTCTCTGTTGGGGGTTATTTTTTTTTTATAATACAATAATTCTTATTAACCACAACATTTGTTTTTTATACAATTACGAACAAAAAAAAAATATAACTTCGACCAACAGCCAAGTTGTACTATTGGAAGTACGTTTGTGTGGACTTCAAGTCGACTTAAGGGCCCTTAACTTCAGGATAGAGCTATTCAATGGTATTGGATATGAGTGTTAATTGACTATGACTCTCAAACGCTACAAAATACTACTACGATCTTCGCATTATAACTCGAATTTATAAATACTTGCCTGTGGAAAAATATATTAAAATAATAAGTACCTTGCTATTGGAAGTGAGTATTAATAATCAGTATCTATTATAATGATATAGCGCTTTAATGTAGATACAGTACATGGATACAGTGTCAAAAATAAACCTAATCTATTCTGCACAAATTGTTATTCCGCACTCGAAAAATAAACCGAGAAAAGTTAAAATGTTCGAGTATTGAATAACCTTACGGAAACTGACTTCAGTTAGACAAACTTTTGCTATCAGCGCTTCAATCTGGAGTTTCTCACATTTTACCATTAACAATCACACGGATATATATATATATCTTCACGGGTGCCTTACGGCGCCCGAAACCGCCTAGACGGCCCCAGGGTACCCGCGGAGGGGTTTTAATCCCACCTCGTCGTAGCCGATGGTATGAGTCTACACCGAACAAGTGGCTAGCTCGTCGCGATGTTTTGAATAGACTCAATAACCCATCTATAAACAGTTTCACAAGTTGGTATAGTGAAACCGGGACCGACAGCTTAACGTGCTCTCCGAGGCACTATAGTGGTGTTGTCAAACAAATGTACATGATTTTTTTAATTAAAAACTCATTGGTACACACCGGGATTCGAACCAGGGACCTAAGTCTTTTTAAGTCCAAGGTCTAACCAACTCGGCCACCACGTATGTCTATACAATCACACGGATACAGTGTCAAAAATAAACTTAAACTATTCTGCACAACTTGTTATTCCACATCCGAAAAATAAACTGAGAAAAGTTTAAAATGTTCGAGTATTGAATAACCTTACGGAAACTGACTTCAGTTAGACAAATTTTTGCTATCAGCGCTTCAATCTGGAGTTTCTCACATGTTACCATTAACAATCACACGGATATATATATATATCTTCACGGGTGCCTTACGGCGCCCGAGACCGCCTAGACGGCCCCAGGGTACCCGCGGAGGGGTTTTAATCCCACCTCGTCGTAGCCGATGGTATGAGTCTACACCGAACAAGTGGCTAGCTCGTCGCGATGTTTTGAATAGACTCAATAACCCATCTATAAACAGTTTCACAAGTTGGTATAGTGAAACCGGGACCGACAGCTTAACGTACTCTCCGAGGCACTATAGTGGTGTTGTCAAACAAATGTACTATTTTTTTTAATTAAAAACTCATTGGTACACACCGGGATTCGAACCAGGGACCTAAGTGTTTTTAAGTCCAAGGACTAACCAACTCGGCCACCACGTATGTCTATACAATCACACGGATACAGTGTCAAAAATAAACCTAATCTATTCTGCACAACTTGTTATTCCACATTCAAAACATAAACCAAGAAAAGTTAAAAATGTTCGAGTATTGAATAACCTCGCGGAAACTGGTTTCAGTCAGACAAACTTTTGCTATCAGCGCTTCAATCTGGAGTTTGTGGGATCTAGTATCACAGTATCTGGTATATAAAAAGCCACAACTTTTGTCGCTTACCGTACAACTTTGCGGTTAAAAACATTTTGAAATACAATTAACTTTATACCTGCTAAGGTTTCATTTTTAATATGTTTTTGAAAATTGTTTTTATAGTTGATATATCTTATATTATATATGATGTATATTTTGTATCCCAACTTAAGGCGAAGAGGTCGTGGGTTTGATTCTCACTCTTGACAAAACAATAGTCGTACGTTTTTTCGTATAGCTTAGACATAATCTGGGTGTTTATAAAATATAATATGTATTAGTATAGTTGATTCTGGTACACATAGTACAAGTCTAAAGCTTAGCTTTTGATCAGTGCAATGTAATAATAATAATATATTACAAATTCGCAGTGAACCGAAATAGACGCGCCTGTATGAGAAGATGTATGAATGTTGAGAAAGCTAGTGAAGTATGTAGAGATCGTGCGAAGTGGCGTACATTGCTCTCTGCTTACCCCATAACTGGGATACAGGCGTGATGGTATGTATGTATGTGTGTAATAATATATAAGATAATTTACACATATTGCTCTAGTATGAAACTAAGCTCTAGGCTTGTACTATTGTACCAGAAACAACGATATAATACATTATGTATTACACCATAATAAACTGTGTCAATGTAATTCATTATACGTGAATTTCTAATGTAAAATGTTTTTTTACTATGGACGTTACATTTTTGTTACACTACTATGGACGTGCGGTCTTTTAGACCGCTATTTTTAAAGGCCGAATTTTATATAGTTAAATAAGTATTGTAACAGTTTTTGTATTTTATTCCTTTTAGGAATTACTTGATGTAAAAAAAGGTGTAATTTTAATGAATATGTATTTATTTTAAACATAAATCTAAACATTTAACAATCAAAGGCACTTTTCAAACTTTTTTACTCGAAATCTCTTTAAAGGAACATTAACTAAAGAAATTTACCTTTTCAGTCTGTTTCAGTAATTTTAGAATAAAATATAAAGAATAAAAAATATAAAAATTTTGACAAAGGTCCAACTTGTCTGGATCGTCTTTCTTTATAACTTTGGTGGGCATAGTTTACGAGTCTTACGCTTTTCTGCCATTTTTAATTTAAAAAATCTAGTACAAACAAAATCAGCATCATCTTAATTGATTACACAAACGTGGACACGCGGTCTCACAGACCGCCCTCAAAATATAAAGGGAAGTTACTCACCCAACATACAGCCGGCGAAGTGACCTTTACTCTCAACAGTCGTTTCGCCTCTAGAACCGAAGCTACTGAGACCTACAGACGCGTGGGGTACGCGGGTGGAAAGGGGCGCGTAAATCACAAACTGCAAGCGGCCTGTGAGGTCTCACGTCTATAGTTAAAGGTTAAAAATATAATATATGAGATTATGTTATTATTTATTTACGTCTGCCTTTGAAATAAAAAAAAACATAATTTCAATTTATAGTGTTCTGGGCACAATCCTGCGCCTTCTCTGTTGGGATATTATGGAGTAATTAGGTAAATATATACATTATGTTGACTTTGAATGGCTGTGCATTGGGCTAATATGAAGTTCTACTGATGAGAAAACGCCTTCAAACAAACTAGTAATATTAAAATGTCCAATTTGTACGGGGAAGCCAAAAAAATATTTAATTTGCGGCACATGGTTCCATGAGATAAGTTAAATTCAATTTGATCAGTAGAGCCTCATATATACAACCTTTCAGATTTACGCTGTGTAATTAGGAATTTATTGTTATTATTTGTTATTTAGTTTAATATGATAAATTATTTCTAAATTCAAATGTAACGCAAACACGGGCCCATAAATGTTATTAGTATTTCATTCAAACCGCTAAGGCTTATTTCGAATCATATTATATCTGAAAGCTGTGCTGCAGGCTTTTCAATATTGATAGAATAGGTAATAAACAGGAAGTTACTAGAATTTATAACATATTTTATATTATATCAATAAGATACTTATACATTTTGTACGTTTCACTAATTAATATTATGTGAATATAAATATAATGTAATGTTTAATAATAGTTGTAGAATAGAATATTATGTAGTGTTACCTACGTGGTGGCCGAGTTGGTAAGACATGAGTCCTTAAAACACGACAGTTTTAAGGTCCTCTCCGGTTCAAACCCCGGTGTGTACCAATTATTTTTTAATAAAAAATGTATGTAGGTACATTTGTTTGACAACACCAAATATATTGTGTATAGATGGGTTATTGAGTCTTTTAAAACATCGCGACGAGCTAAACACTTGTTCAATGAAGACTCATACCATCGGCTCAGACGAAGTGGATTTAAAACCCCTCCGCTGGGTACCCTGAGGCCGTCTATGCGGTCAAGGGCGCCGTAAAGCACGAGTGATGATTTTTATATAAATACATATTTTATTACTAATCTGAAGATTACCTACAAAATAGTTTTCTTAAAACCATAGCTACTAATATGATAATACAAACCCTACCACATAGATACAAACACTACCACAAATAATCTATGCAACAGTCTTCAAAAAAAGCCCACAGACTGAAAAACTAAAACTTTCGCTACCAACACCAGATCAATTTCAGTGCCAAGAGGCAAACTCTTGCCAACAACAAAACAATGGGTATAAACCCCTTCCTTCAGGCTTTACGTGGCAAACTTAATACTCGTTTAAATTCTGTAGAGTATAAGTTTATAGTGTATAAAATTTATTGCAATATACCTCATAGAATGGCTTATGACATTTTAGAAATAGTAACCCAGCTGCAACAGCATGTTTTATAGCGAAACGTGATATACATTGGAAAAAGTTTAATTATAATAAAATATGTGAGATGTGAAAACTATATAAGTTTGAGTACGTAGTATCTTTTATTGTGTTAATGTATAGCAATTCGTCTCTACACACACTTAAATGCATATATCATCACTGGTGCCTTACGGCGCCCGAGACCGCCTAGACGGCCTCAGGGGTTTTAATCCCACCTCATCATAGCCGTCGCGTCGTATGAGTCTATACCGAACAAGTGGCTAGCTCGTTACGATGTTTGAATAGACTCAATATTAAACAGTTTCACATAAGTTGGCATAGAGAAACTGGGACCAACAGCTTAACGTACTCTCCGAGGCACTATAGTGGTGTTGTTAAACAAATGCACATATATTTTTTTAAGAGTAAAAACTCATTGGTTCACACCGGGGTTTTAACCAGGGACCTAAGTGTTTTTTTTTAGTCTAAAGTCTAACCTTTGATCAACAATGTCGATCGAACGATCGTACTGATTTTATGTCGTGTTTTTGGCAACTATAGAATTTCGTACGTAAGTACTTAAACCAAAAAAATAGGTGTTTAAATATATAATAAAGAGGCATACGCGGGCATGGTAGGCATGGTTAACATGTTAATGTTACCTTAGTAAAATTAAGTATCTATTAAAATGGTAATAGCAAATAGTTATTATTTGTATTGAATTAAATACGCTTACAAATTTACATTTAACCAACCACAGAATATTATTAACGATTTCGTAGTAGTTAAGACACCTAATAATAATAATATTTGTTCTCTGCCTCGTATTCAACTGTCACTAATAAATAACAACCCTGAACAAATGAAAGAACTCATTCTCTCCCAAATAATTGTTTTCCGATCCTACTGAACGTTGCGTAAAACGACTAAATATTTGCTCCTAAAAAACAAACAGGCACTCGTCGCTCGCTGAACAAAACTGTTCTCCTTTGTTAACGACATTATTTTCCCATTTCCACTGAAATTTCATTCGGAATCCGAAGCGGGCTCGCCATCAATCTTATTCATTTGGATTGAAGCATCAGCGATCAAACGCAACTGGCCTAGTCGAGTCATGATATTTGCTTTTTAGAACTGACTCTAAACAAAAAATGATATTTATGAATGTCAATAGAAGGTTGCTGAAAATTTTTAAAAACATTTTTGTATAGAGATATATGTGGTGGTTTCTGCAATAGAAAGTTTCAAAATAGCTTCGACTTCAATCAAAGCTACTATGAGATTTTCTATTTAGCTTTTTCTAATAAACTTAAAATTCTGGATGAAACTGCAAGCCAATGCCAAAAGTGGTCGTTGTTAATTTTGTATTTATTACTGTGACCGTAATTCTAGCTACAAGACTATAAACGTGTTTTTCTACGAGACTGTAGCGTAATTTTGGCTACGAGAATTTAATCGTAATTTTAGCTACAAAACTATAAACGTAGTTTTTCTACGAGACTGTAGCGTAATTTTGGCTTAAAGAATTTAACCGTAATTTTAGCTACGAGATCACTTTGACTTATGTAGTAACTATTTATTAATCTGTGCTTTGGCTAAGAGACAGTAACCGTAAATTTGGCTACAGTACTACAACCGTAATTTTGGCTACAGAATGTTTTTATACCTGTAATTTTGTTTATTAACCGTAATATTGGCTAAGTTGTTTTGTTTATTAACCATAATTTTGCTATCATCCTTTAAGCTAAAATATTGTCATTTACGCAAGAAGTTTCGATTAACTGTACCGTAATCTAATTTGTAATAACAATAACATTAAAATTCTTCATCTTATAAATTTTATTAACATTAGAAATCATATTTTCACCATCAACACCAACAGATAAATGTTCAAAGATCTGACCAAACTGAAAAATATTATGCTAGTAGCGTGAAAGGCGAAGCGGGTTGAATATAAATATCTTGTCGCATTCCTAAGAGTAATGCGGTCGCCGAGAATATTCCAGACCATTCCAGATGCTTAGAGAACTCAATGCTATTTGAAAATTTAAAGAAAATCCCGGACAATAAGATGCTACTTTGAAAGAATTTTTAAATTAATAAAATTATACCGACTCTTTGATTCCGGAGGTCGTAGGTGTTATTTTTACTCAAATATTAAATTTAGTACTTATAATTTTAATACATAAATAAAATAAAGCACAAAATCATTATTATTTTTTCTAAATTTCGCCTTAAGGCTATTTGCAGTGAAGACTAGGTCACATTTCGGTTTTAGTATGTCCGTTCACCGGTTTTCAGGAGACTACAGCAAAGATTTCTTATCGAGTCAAAAGTCTACATTTAGGGTGCGGTTACAAAAAAGGCAGTTGATTTGACGATAAAAAAGCAGCGAGTCTATTTTAATATACGTCTACGTTTTTTTGCCGTTATGCAACTTCGTCCTTATCGCCACCCATTTTGTAACCTTATCATTTAACCGACAATATTATAAGTGTTTTGATCGAACATTTTATTAACTTTGTAGGTCTGCTTACCATCAGGTAAAAACACTTAAGAATATAACTGTTCTGTAGTCAAGTGACTATATACTACGTATACATAGTTATCACCACTAAAAATGCACGAATCCTTCTTACGCCTGTCGCAAAAAAAAATGTAATCTAGCTTCAGTCCCCAACTCTTAGAGCAGTACTGTTTACTAATCAATAATACTTCAATGCAATTTTGACTAATAGAAACACATACATACATACCATCACGCATGTCTCCCTGTTACGGGGTAGACAAAGAGCTATGTGCGCTACTTCACACGATTTATACATGCCCTTTTTAAGTATATATATATCATCACGGGTGCCTTACGGCGCCTGAGACCGCCTGGACGGCCCCAGGGTACCCAGCGGAGGGGTTTTAATCCCACCTCGTCGTAGCCGATGGTATGAGTCTACACCGAACAAGTGGCTAGCTCGTTGCGATGTTTTGAATAGACTCAATAACCCATCTTTAAACAGTTTCACAAGTTGGTATAGTGAAACCGGGACCGACAGCTTAACGTGCTCTCCGAGGCACTATAGTGGTGTTGTCAAACAAATGTACATAATTTTTTTATTTAAAAACTCATGGTACACACCGGGATTCGAACCAGGGACCTAAGTGATTTTAAGTCCAAGGTCTAACCAACTAGGCCACCACGTATACAGTAAGTTTATTCAAGTTCAGTAACCCTTTTTAAGTAGATCATTTATTTGATCTGCATAGACGCGCCTTGTTCGTCCATGTAATCCACCCACATTCTGTCCTTACATTATATATTTATTTGGTTATTCGTTTATCACATATGTGTTTAACATGGCCGAACCACCTTAACATAACTCTTTCAATCTTTGATACAACATCGTCATTCGTTCCACTTCTCTCCCTAAACACTCTATTTCTAATATATAGAAATTACGTAAGTAATAATAACTCAATGAATAGAAAGCACGATTTTTTTTCTTGCTCACGGTTACCTTACGGCGCCTGAGACCGCCTAGACGGCCTTAGAGTACCCATCAGCGGAGTATTATTCTTACCTAATCCTAACCGTTGGTATACTTAGTCTACATCAAACAAATGTACATCGCGGTTTTTGGATTAATCGAATAACACACCTATAAACTGTTTCACAGCTTGGTAAAGTGAAACTGGGACCGATAGCTTTACGTGCTCTCCGAGGCACTATAGTGGTGTTGTGAAACAAATTATAAAATTTAATATGTATTATATCGTTGTTTTTGGTACACATAGTACAAGCCTAGAGCTTAGTTTGTGACCAGAGCAATATTTGTAAACTGAGAAAAAAAAAATCGACACAATTTGCAATGAACTCTAGTAAGTCACTGCGCAACTGATAACAAGGTTAAGCAGATGACAACAAAACCGGATTTGGGATGGGAGACCGCTTTATAAAACGAGGCTATACCATCATAAACACCGCATCAAGCTCCCCACTTGTTAGGTGTTGCCTCCGAATACCATCGGCGAAATGAGGACGGGTTAATCTCCGCTGGGTACCCTGAGGCCGTTAAACGGTTCTCGGGAGTGAAAAAAGGCACCCGTTATGGTATTTTTTATTCTCGTTCGTCTACAGAACTGCTCGATGAGTTGATAGAACGGGGGCAGGTCATCAAAGTTGCAAAATACCCTCATAGCAGACTACCGTTGCATTGTGTAGAGGAAACATAAATTCAGCTTTACGATATTAAATTTATATGGCACTGCTTCATAGTCCTACTTCTGAACTTCATTGCTAAAATCCACATAAAATATTGCGAGATTAGTTTCGTTGCATATTTTATATTGCGGCACTTATTTTACATTTTTGCTTTAATATTTCCTACAGTTTTTAGGTGCTGGTATGTTACAATGAGTTGTTAATATAAAAAAAACTATATTTGTGTGACATAACCATTTTAATGCCTTTAAAAGCACGTTATGCTGCCGGTCCTAGTTTTACTAAACTAACTTGTGAAACTGTTTATCGACTGGGTTGTCTAATCGGTCTCAGGCGCTGTACCGGAACTGGTGTTGAAAACAAAAGTTTTTTTAGACGAGAGGAAGGTTTTTATGACTTTGTTGTGCCAAAATACAGACCAATTTCATTACCACACACCATACAGATGCAAAATCAAATGACCTAGTCATGTAATAGTATTTTATATAAGATCTGGGAATTCTGTAATACAGCCGAGGCTAGTACGGCAGTCATGGTGCAAAATTATTCTGTAATTAGTATTTAGATTTTTTTTATTGGAACACGACATGTGACTTTGTATCTACCTGGTGGTGAGCAGTCCTACAAAGTCTATGAATGGGCTCAATCAATAATTGCTCTTAAACAATATTGATCGCTCCCACTATACCCATTTCGTAACCGCACCCTGAAAGGACACTACCACCTCGACAAGAAACCGATGCAGTAGTCCCTAGAAACACTAAACCCACAGACTAAAACCGAAACATGACTAGGTCACTTAACGGTGTTTGCATCTGTATGGGCGGTATCGAGACCGGTCGGTCGGCCTAAAAAAGTTATAGAGACCTTCCTCCCACCTAAAAATTAAGATTTATTATTATTATTTTGATAAATTAAATAGAAATTTTCAATAAAATAATTATTAATTTATTTAAATTTCGGTTTTAATCTGTGGTAGTGGTCTCCTTTCAGGATGCGGTTTCTCTTCGTAACCGCATCCTGAAAGGAGGCAGTTCATTTTACGATAAATAAGCGAGGCTCATAAAGTAGACTCGTAATGCAAAGTCTCTCACTGCTTGTTTTGTAACCCCATTAAATACCCGGCATAGTGGGAGCGATCAAAGGTATTAAACATCAATGTATTGATTGAACACATTGATTTATTTTATAGGTCATCAGGTCGACAAAAAGTTACATCCATGCTCCAATATTTTTTTTTTTTTACATTTTGTTTTTTTTTTACAATAAAGTGCCAACTTAGTATTTTATTATGAGACAATGTATCCAACATTACCAGATATTTCACGTGTCACATAAAAGAAATCTCACGACACCACTCGAACCATTACCCTTATGACACGAACATGCTGACTCATCAAAATATATCGGTTTTCCTCAACACATATACAGGATTGTCCTATAGTCATAGATGGAACGTACTTTTTATATGTCCTTAGATTAAAAAATAAAATTATTTTTTTAACTTGATTTTATGTACATTTTAATTCTCCACTGACAAAGGATGGATATTTCAGGGTCTGGTCAAATATTTCCCATATAGTCACGCACAATCTTTCGTTCTTTTACTCTTTTTTTTATAATAAAATGTATTTTCTATTTAATAAAATAAGATTTAGGGGGGGGGGGGGTCATACATTATGGTAGCGTTACCGACTCACCGTCATGCGCGGGAGAAGTAATACTTTGCAGTTGAATCAGGAAGAGCCGATTAATTATATTTACATCTATGTGTCATACCAGAACACCCTGTATACTATATTATATACATTAGGATGACGGTAAACCGTCTGTTTTATGTGTCAGGACAATTTGTGTAGGCAATTTTGACTAAAGAATACGGTTGAAATCTGCCTAAAGAATACGGTTGAAATTTGACTAAAGAATACGGTTAAACTCTGACTAAAGAATACGGTTGAAATCTTGATTAAAAGAATGTTTATTGTGTCACGCATAAGGCTCTATGTTACACTTTATCTTCAGTTTATGATATGCCAAAAATCCCAGCGGGAATTTTCAGTGTTTATATTGTATGTTCTTTTTTTGAAACGCTTAAATATAGGCTAGCAATTTTGTTACAGAATTTGCAATTTAAAACGAGAACAGTAGCTTTGTTAAAAAGTGTTCGTGAGATTTTTTGTTTTGTAATAACCAGGGTTTTTTAATGGGGTATTATTAATTTTGTTTAGTTGCTTGTACATACAAAAATCGCCGCTTTTCCGCTCGCAACTTTGTTCCCTTGTAAATGTCGAGAAAACTATACTAATATTATAAAGCTAAAGAGTTTGTTTGTTTGGTTAAACGCGCTAATCTCAAGAACTACTGGTTCGAATTGAAAAAAAATTTTAGTGTTGGATAGCCCATTTATCGAGGAAGGCTATATAGGCTATAGGCATAACATCATACTACGAATTGGTCGGAGCAGAATAAAAATGAAAAATCTTGCAAGACCGGGAAAAAAATAATCCTTTTGAGAGCGTACGCAATATAATACATAATAATAAATTTTATAAACATCTAGACCATGACAAATTATAAAGAAAAACGTTCTATTTTTTTTTTGCCATGGTTGGGAAACAAACCCACGACCTCCGAAAGCATCACTAGTCATGGGTGCCTTATGGCGCCCGAAACCGCCTAGGCGGCCCCAGGGTACTCAGCAGAAGGGTTTTCAATCCCACCTCGTTGCAGCCGATGGTATGAGTCTACATACTACAGATGTTTGGATAGACTCAATAACCCATCTTTAGACAGTTTCACAAGTTGGTACCTATATTGAAACTGGGACATTCAGCTTAACGTGATCTCCGAGGCACTATAGTGGTGTTGTTAAACAAATTTTAATGTACATATATTTTTAGAGTAAAAACTCATTGGTACACACCGGGGTTTTAACCAGGGACCTAAGCGTTTTTTAAGTCTAAGGTCTAACCAACTCGACCACCACGTATATTTCATATTATACAGGGTGAATTTGAATGGGTGTACTTTGGGCTAATATGATGTTCTACTGGTCAATACGAACAACTTTTCCCATGGAACCATGTGTCGCAAATCAAAAAAAAAAATGGCTTCCCCATACAAATTGGTCATTTTAAATTTACTAGTTTGTATGGAGAAGGCAATTTTTTTTTTCATTTGCGACACATGGTTCCATGGGAAAAGTTGTTCGCATTGATCAGTAGAACATCATATTAGCCCAAAGTACACCCATTCAAATTCACCATGTATATTAGTATTATATCATATTATTATGCTCTTAATTTTTGCAAGCGTTATTGTATTATTATACAGGTAATGCTTCCGAGAATAATCGACAGACTAATTTTATACGCTAACCCCAATCCGCAAATTATTGGCCGAACATTTATCGATTAGTAGATAAACCGGATTCGTCTATAAATACTAACAAATGTCAAACTTAAATCAAATCATATATTATATACCCTAGGTTGATTTTGAGGTTTAAATTTATACCAAAATTCTATATAGCTGTAGTTTTATTTAGCATATTTTTATTGGTACTGCATGTGACTTTGCATCTACCCGATGGTAAGCAGACCTACAGGGTTCATAAATGGGGTCGATCTATACAATGCGATTACGAAATGCATTACGAGTCTATTTTAGTATCCTCGCTGGTTTATCGTCAAGGTAACTGCCCGTTTCGTAATCGCATCCTGAAAGAAGTCTACCTCCTCAACAAGAAATCTATGCAGTAGTCCCTTGTCAACCTATAAACCAATAGTCAAACCCTTAAATACTACAAGGTCAATTAACGGTTTTTGTATCTGTATATATCATCTTTTTGACTCACTAAATTGCATGAAGGTAAAAACCGTGCCCGTCCGCGCGTTTTTTTAGCTTCATACTAACTTGTTATAATGCATCATATGCAAAGAATTACATTTGTTTTAATATATTAATTATAATATATTTTGAGAAGTACATTCCTGTAAAACCTCAATACTAATCTCACATAGAGTTTGTATTACTTTCCGCTATGATACACCAGCCATTCTGATATACACCATATTTTTCAGTCCTTGTCTTAACCTGGCGAGGATATGATAGGGTCAATTTGACACTTGTTTGCTGTTTTTTTATCTGGCAGTCGTACACTGTCAAACTTCTCAGAAGCTGGAGCCATTATACTTTTCTCCCTTTTGCGCGCCACCATTTAATCGACTTGGACCAAGTATTATATTAATTTAACAAGCACATATTATTCCGTTCTGTTCGTGACCATGATGAATTGCATTACGAGTATATTTTAATATAGGTACTCCCTGCTTTATTTGGCCAATTCAACTACCTATTGCGTAACCGCACCCAAAAAGGAGACTACCACCTCGAAAAGAAATCGATGCAGTAGTCTCCTGAAAACCGGTGAACCCACAGACTAAAACTGAAACATGACTAGGTCATTTGACGGTTTTTGCATCAGTATGGGCGATGGTAACGAGACCGGTCGGTTGGCATATAGATATAATTTAAATTATAAAACATTTGTACGCATATTTTTCAAATTTAATGAAAATTATTTAATAAGTAACTAATTTACTTCTTATTGATTATTAACCAGTACCAATAAACACTTAAAAACATAAATAAAATACAGGGTCATAATGACCCTCATCACATCCTTGACGTACCATTTTTGTACCACATCCTCAACGGGTTAATATTATTTTCTGTAAGAATTTATTAACACAACTACTTGAAGCATAGTTCACAAGATTTACACTGAGAGAGACTCAAGAAAGCTCTGTCAATTTCATGTTGTTCTGAAAGTCCTAACATTTGTTGTATGTCAACTCATTACTAGACATATTTCTTTAAAACTTTTCTCTTTGAGTCTGGGACTTTGTGAACATAAGCTTTGTGCTTTTAGTTTTTTGTTTATAATTTACAATTATGTTTATTTTTAAGTTTTAATTCTGTTCTTATAGAGATTTAAGTCCAATTGCTTACATATAGCGATGAGGTTTTATTTTCATGTCGTCGTAGCCATTAGTATTCTGAGCGTACACCAAACGTGGTGGCCGAGTTGGTTAGACCTTAGACTTAAAAATACTTAGGTCCGTGGTTCGAACTCTGGTGTGCACCAACGAGTTTTTAATCTAAACATGTATGTACATTTGTTTAAAACACCATTATAGTACCTCGGAGAGCACGTTAAGCTGTCGGTCCTAGTTTCAATATACCAACACGTGAAACTGTTTATAGATGGGTTATTGAGTCTATCCAAACATCGCGACGAGCTAGCCACTAGTTCGGTGTAGACTGACGGAGATGGAATTAAAAAAAACCCTCCGCTGGGTACTCTAAGGCCGTCTAGGCGCCGTAAGGCATCCGTGATGATATTTATTTTATTTAAATAAATAAATAATCTTTATTTTGCGAGAATATGGTTACAAAGGTGTCACATAGAAAATTTAATATCTACATACTCTGCCAAGTGTTGGCATGCAAATTGTTTAGTTTGACTCAATAACCCATGAAGCTAAAAAAACGCCTTCATGCAATAACTCATCTATAAAAAGTATTAGAAGTTGGTATAGTGAAACTGGAAACGACAGCTTAACGTGCTCTCCGAGGTAATATAATGGTATTTTCAAATAAATTTACATGCCTACTTTTTTTAATTAAAAATTCTTTGGTTCAAACAGGGGTTTAAAACCTGTAGCCTTAAAGGTGTACTTTTAGGCTACAGGTTTTAAACCCCTGTGTTTAATTATATTCGTAACCAACTATTTTACCCCATGTTTTTTTTGTATTTATGTATAAAATATAGTATGATGGATTTGGAAATATTGTATGTGTTATATATGTTCTAAATTACTTCAATATTGCTCTGCACCCTTATCCCCTAATTCATCAAAAGTTTTATTGCGCGGTTTAGTTAAAATGATGTTTATCTCTTTCTGTCAATAATGATTTTCATTTGTTAAAAAGAGACGAAAAACCATTTTAACAAAAAAACATTTATTATTTCACTGTCTAAAAGATTATCTGGTAGAAAATGCTTAAGGTAGTAAGCTGGCCTATGTACCTACACAATTTGTGTAGGTAATAAAAATATTATACATACATATACATATCATCACGGGTGCCTTACGGCGACCGGGACCGCCCAGACGGCCCCATTACAAAATATTATAATTGTTAAAAAAAAACTTTATTAACTAAGTAAGTACATAATTTTTTGAAACCCTATCTCCCATGCTAGCCGAAGCTGTGTTACAGGAGCCGCAGTGTCTTCCCAGGTGTGGATACAAACTTCTTGCTTTATGTAAATCTATTTGACACAAATAAATGGTGTAATCTACACAAATATATAAAAATAAGAAAAGAAAATTGGAAATAAACTGATTAGTAGGAAACAAAAACATATTAATAAAAATGAGTAAAGATTTAATTTAATTTTATGTTTGTGAGTATGTGTTATGCGTGATATGTGTGTGTGCTGGTGTGTTAGCGTGAGTGTGGGGGTGTAAGAACACACACCCTGTTCATTGTGTGTTTATAAATATCTTGTATAACATTTTTAGTAAGTATCAATTTTGTATATATGAGTATGATGTATATAAAAGTAATCTATATTATCATTTTTATTTCCATCTAGTTGCTTCAGAAGCAGGTCTGTTAATCCATCTTTCCTATACAAAGAAAGGAAACAGCTTCGATTGACGCTTAAGAAAATCACAAGCCACAATCTGCTAGAGTTTCCTCTCGCCCATCTCAGTTTACAGAGGTTTGTGATCGCAGAACACTGATCTGCGTAGAAGTGCAAAGTAAACACAACGTACGTGATCGTACTATGATAATAAATCAGGGGTTTTTGTAGGGTTACAGCTTCGGCTAACGAATCTCACAGCCACGCCACCGTTGGAAACAGATAATGGCCCCCTGTATTAGTCAGTAAAATATATATATATATATATATATATATATAGGGTTACAGCTCGTCCTAACTGATATTTACAAAAAAAAAGGTAAAATATCCTTATATTCACATTTAGCTTACGTACCAGCTACTTAAGACAAGGTTACTTGGTTTTTTGTTTGTGTAAAACTAACTAAAGCCAATATAACTTATTTATTTGCAATATCGTTTAATGACGTGGTAGTCGATTTCTTTATATAAATTCATTCATTCTTCGAAAAACAATGTAAGGCATTCCATCACGTACAATTTGTAATTAAATCTATAATGTAATGGGAAAGTATACAAATAAAAACGTCGTCAACCAGCCAGGCGTGCGATTTTAGGCTAATTATCAAAAAATACGGTTCAAAATAGTATCATTTTAAAATTATAGTCATGAAGAACTGTCCAATCAATACAGTTGATAATAATTAATGTTAATACATCAACAATGCTTAATGGAGCACGCAAAATTTCTACTTAAGATGATCCAATATGCCTTTCTATAAATAAAGGTCTGTCTTTGTGATTGCCTCTAAGTCTGACCTAGATTTTAGGTAAATGTTCTACAAATCTGTGCCTAGGCTTTGTATGGTGTCTCTAAACTAACTTGCGGCTTAGGGTTTAATACACTTAAACTGTGGACATACGAAAATACTTAACACGTTTTTTGCTCAAACCCCTGTATTTACCATTGAGTTTTTAATTTATGTACATTTGTTTGACAACACCCCTATGTATCCGTTTGGTTTATGAAACTAAAAACAATAATAATATATGGAACTGCCCTAATGCCTTAAATGGCCTATAAAACGAAATGTCAAACGAGTTCGTTGCCGCTATATTCTGTTCTCACTTCAATCAATCAACGCACAGTGATTGCATATAATATTATTTGTTCTCATTTTTTTTTATTTGTATGGCGGCGGCCATCTTCTGTTCTCACGCCATTTAAAGCCCAAGGGCGTCTCCTTATCTATTAGATATCTCCATAGACTGAAACAACAAAACTTGATATAAGATTTTTTTTTATTGGAGCACGACATGTGACTTTGTATCTACCTGGTGGTGAGCAGTCCTATAAAGTCCATGAATAGGGTCAATCAATAATTGTCCTTAAACAATATTGATCGCTTCCACTATGCCGGCTAAATGATGCGATTACGAAATGGGGGGCGACAATGACGAATTGCATTACGAGTATATTTTAATATACTCGCTGCCTTATCGTCAATTCCACTATCTATTTCGTAACCGCACCCTGAAAGGAGACTACCACCTCGACCGACTAGAAATCGTAGCAGTATCCTCCTGAAAACCGGTAAACCCACAGACTAAAACCGAAACATGACTAGGTCACTTGACGGTTTTTGCATCTGTATTAAATTTTAAACGCACAGTGAAACGGCAACTCGTGTCTTCGTTTTAAATAATCTATCCAAACCAAAACTAACATACTAGATAACTAGTTTAACATATCATACATATACAGGGTGATTGATTAATTGGGCCATTTAGTAAGTTCTAAATCTGATCGAGGTATAATAAATATTTGTCGTTCTTTTGTTAATGAATTGCTGCCTTACCAAACGCACTCTAAGACCTCATTGTTAAACTTTTTTTTTTGACTATTCATAAATATCTGTAAAGATTTACATGAAATAAATGATTTTGACTTTTTAGACTTTTGGCCTTCAAGGCCAAATCCTAAACTACAAGAAACAGCAAAAAATGCTTAAAGGAGTCTCAAGGCCGATTTTGATAAAAACTAAATAAATAATATAATAATAATATGTAGGACAATTTACACATATTGCTCTGGTCACAAACTAAGCTCCAGGCTTGTACTATGTGTACCAGAAGCAACGATATAATACATATTATATTTTATAAACATCCAGACAATGATAAACTGTACAGTAAAAACGTACTATATATACTAATCTTTTTTTGCCATGGGTGGGAATCGAACCCACAACCTCCGGATATAATGACAATGGCGCAACCACAAGCCTACGGAGGCTATTCGTAGAAAATCACATCACTAGAATTTATTAACTCACTTATTAACTGCTTTGATTGTCCCGAAGGTATAACTGGTAGAGAATGCCTAGCGGCATTAAGACCGCCTTTATATTTTGTATGCAATAAAGATTTAAATAAATAAATTTAAAAATAATATTCTCATAGCCGGGAATCGAACCGGTGGATTAAAAAAAAACTCGACCTCCGGATTCAACGATAAAGGCACAACCACTAGACCACATATTATTATCAATAACGAATAGATGGGAAATAAAACCTATTGCTACACGAGACTGGTTATGAGGTTTCATATGCCGCGCCGTAAAGCGACCGTAATACATTTATATTGTAACTTTAACCGTTAACGCAGCGTAAGCTCTCAAAAAGGAATAATTTCCCCCATTTTTAAAACATTTTTCATTGTTACTCCGCTCCTATTGGTCGTAGCGTGATGTTATGTCGCTATAGCTTTCCTCGATAAATGGGCTTTCCAACACTAAAATAATTTTTCAATTCGAACCAGTAGTTCCTGAGATTAGTGCGTTCAACCAAACAAATATATATTAGTATAGATAACAAAAATAAAAAATAAATTTTAAGTAAATCATCCTTTGACCAAATCTCTTAATGTTAATAATAGAATTGAAAATAAGTATTATAGTTATATTGCGAATATTGCGAATAGAAAAAGACAAAAGTCTTAAATTAGAAAATAAAACCAAAAACCCTTCATCTGAAAAGGTTTCGCTCTTGTCAAGTTTATTTATGTAAGCTAAGTGCGGAACACTGAAAAGCTTCGGTGAAACAATACGATATTGTGGCTTTTCTTTTGCTATTCCGCTATTCGCGATGCATTCTCTGACAACAATTACAATGTCGGTCGGGACGTCTGAAAAGTTAATTGCTTACTCACAATACAGGGACTGAAAACAGAATAGGGTTGCCACAATTCTATAAAACTAAATAAAATATTTATATAAAATATATAAAATTGAAACCCCGTTCGTTAGTCACGCTAAAACTCAAAAAATTGTTTGGACGATTTAATTATTCATTTTTATATTTTGTTCGCATTAATTCGCATTAGGGGTGGTTTAAAAAGAAAAATAATAAGGAAAATCCTAAAAAAAATTATGTTCACACACCAGGGAATGGCAAGGATCTTTTAACCATATAAGCATAATTTTAGTGACTGTTATATCTCATCTGTCATTATTAAAATTTATTTTAGTTTAGTTTAAGGGGCTACAATTTTCTGTACTACTGGCTTTTGCAGTGACTATAAATGAATTGGGGACGTCGAGACTGTGTGTGAATGGCAGAGGCCAAGGAAGCTTGGAAAGTGGTATGTCCGGGGGAGGATCTTCCTAATACTCCAACAATACAGAGGTCGTGGGATTTACCAATCGTTAAGCCTATTCATTAAAAATTGGTGGATTCATCCCCAACAATTGATGACCATGCACGTATTCTTGTGATGTCAGAGTATGAGGCCGGCAAATGGCTTAATGTGCTTCGTTCAAAAAAATTGGGTACAAGAACATCCGTTTGCCTACGCTTGATGTCGGGAGTTGGGTCACCATGGACTCTGTTCTAGAAGTGCTGGCCAAATTTTCCATCACAGTGCCTGTAATGACCTTATCCGTATGATACTTGCCATGGTCTCGATTCCGTCTATTTTGGAACCCAGCGCTTAAGTCGAGACGATGGCAAGCGACAAGACGGGACTTTGGTACCTTGGAGTTTGGGACAGTCTCTTGTATGGGATTTTACTTGTTGTGATACACTGGCTCTCTCCCATCTCCAAGGTACCTCAGTGAAAACAAGGGCTGCGGCGGAACAGGCGCAACTAAGCAAGCGTCGAAAATATCAATCATTAAAAATTATATATTTTCGGCGTTTGCTGTAGAGACGATGGGTCTGTGGGGGTCTGAGGCAAAAGCCTTTTATAAAGAAATTGCCCCTAGGCTCGTCGACGTTTCGGGAAACAATAAAGCTGGCAGCTATTTCATACAAAAACTGAGTATATTGATTCAAAGAGGAAGTGCGTATAAATAAGAAGCGTATTGGGTACCATGCCACTAACAGACAGTGATTTGGTAGACTATTTTAATTTATAGGTATCTTATCTTATCTTATTGGTTTTGGGGTTGACATCAGTCAAAAACACTTCGACCCTTTGGGATCTTTTGTGTGTTCCCCATTCCTATTATCCACACACCTCAGTATCGTCCCCAAATATGTTGTTGACATATTTAAGGACATCACCAAGGTCGATTAGCCTGTAGCTTTCTGGATCCGGATAAGCCTGTCCTAGGTATTTTATTCTTTGGATGGCCCTAGCGTCACAGTCGCACAGTAAGTGCCGCATGGATTCGGGCTCCTTACCACAGAATCTGCATGTGGGATCATCTCTTACTCCTATAGTATAGAGGTGTGAATTTATAGGTAAGTAATATATATATATTATTTTTATAGGTATTATTTATAACTAGTTTTTAAATATAATTCTTATTTTGTAATATGTATTATTGTTGAAATGCAAATAAATGAATTAATTTTTAAAACTCTCCATGCACTTGGTATGTTTGTATACCGGGCAGGTATATAGGTCCAATGAGACCTCCTCTGTTTGTGACAGAAAAATATCTAATGAAAATGCCGTCCAAATAGTGTTCGTACGAAAAAGGTGGTCAAAGCAGTAAGGGAAAGAATTAAAATAAATCCTGTCCGAAAGCAAAATATTTTATCTCGGGAGATGAAGATAACACCTAGAACCATGTCGCGTATTTTAAAAGATAACTTAGTACTTGCTGCCTATAAGAGACGTACTGGAAAAAATAATAGGGTGGTAAAGTCGAAACAACTAATGAAGCGGTACGCAAAGGGAGGCCACAGCAAAAAAATACGGATGGGATTTTTTTTACAATTGAGGAACATTTTAACAAACAAAATGACCGTATTTATGCTTAAAGCTCTTTGGAAGCTTCACAATTAGTCGACAGAGTGCAACGCGGGCATTATCCGACTTCAGTGATGGTTTGGTGGGGTGTTAGCTATGACTACTTCATATTGAGAGCCATATTTTTGTGAAAAGGATATCAAAATATCGGTACAAGGGTATGAAGATACCATTCTTGAGAAGGTAATTAAGCCACTTAACAACACCATGTTCAATAACCAAGTATGGTCCTTACAGCAAGACTCGGCGACGGGCCATAAAGCTAGGTCTATGACCCCACGCAGTCTTGGTTGGAAACGAACGTTTCGGACTTCATCAGAGCTGAAGACTGGCCGTCGTATAGTCCCGATCTTAATCCGCTGGATTATGATTCATGGTCAGTTTTAGAGAGTACGGCTTGCTCCAAACTGATAATTTTGAGTCTTTAACAATCCATAAGATTGGTAGTGAAGAATTTTCCCATGGAAAGAGTCCGTGCCTCTATTGATAACTGGCCTCAACATTTAAAGGACTGTATTGCAGCCAATGTAGACCACTTCGAATAAGCTTTTTATATTTTAAATTGTTTTATATTTATGTATTAAACTAATACACTGTAAAAGTAATAAATGTTATTGGCAATAGAAAAAATTTTTTTTTTCTTTGTTACAATATGTATGGCAAGACATATATAGTATATAGTAGTTCATTTTTTTAAAATGTTAAAACAACTAGTGTATAAGTAGTTTAATTATCTTCCATCTTCATGTAAATACATATAAATATCAGAACGTTTAAACTCAATCACATAAAAGTGTACAAAAATAATATTTTGAAAATAAATGTTTTTCAAAATCGAAAACTTTCTGAATAACAACTCCATAAAAGAGAAGAAGCGATATAAAAGTGCAAGCCCTGGGGAAAAGCTTAGCTCGTATTCGATGAATCAATGCACAGATCGCAATGATGCTTCCTTCCGTTGTTTTTACCGGTTTTATATTTCCAATATACAAAATCTATGTTTTCAAAATAAAACTGGAAGATTTTGTATATAATCTATATTTAACTTTATAAGTTTAATAATTTTAATAAGTTTTGTACTTTTCATACATACATACAAATCATCACGGGTGTCTTACGGCGCCCGAGACCGCCTGGATAGCCTCAGGGTACCCAGAGGATGGGTTTTTAATCCCACCTCGTCGTAGCTGATGGTATGAGTCTACACCGAACAAGTGGCTAGCTTGACAATTGTTGATGATTTGGATAGAATCAATGTCCCATCTATAAACAGTTTCACAAGTTAGTATAGTGAACTGGGACCGACAGCTCAACGTGCTCTTCGAGGCAATATTTCCGTTGACTTTTCCGGTTTGGTGTGTCTATTATACAAAATCTGTTTTCAAAATTCATGTAGCTATATTTTGTACCTATTAGGAAACCTTTTTGACCTTTTGCTAGCCACTTGTTCGCTATAGACTTATACCATTAGCTATGACGCTGAAGGATTAAAACCCCTGCGCTGGGTACCCTGAAGCCGTCTAGGGTCTCGGGAGCCGTAAAACACCTGACATAATATTTATTTTTTAAACTATGATTTTATTGTTATTAATATTTTTTTATAAAAGGGTAGTTCGTGGTAGATACGTAGTACCATCAGACATGATAAGTTCACAAATCACCTCCGCTGGGTGCATTCAAACTATTTTAGCAGTCCGGAGCGCAAACTCGAAGTGCCTGGTTTAAGCTCAGAGGCGGGCGATGAGTGTCTAATATATGCAGTTAGGTATTATTATGTATTGTGTGATATTATTACCCTTTCCAGTTTTTAGCTGACTCCTTTGTATTATCTGAGGCTACACTGGTATGACGGGTTATGTGTACACAGTAAATGTCTGTAATCACAGTCAACTCCTATTTAGGACCCTCAATAAATTATCTCTCAAACTGTCGCGTGTGGTCGAAGAGTGTCCATTATATACCATAATGGTATATATTATTGTATTCACTGGTATTATCGTCATTTCTAGTACTCAGAATACACGTATAATCTAAGGCTACATGGATATGACAGGCGATGTGTGAGCTTACAACAAAATATATCTCAAAGTGTCTGCCGGTGTATAAGGTTCATAGTCAGAGGGGGCGAGGAGTGTCCAATCTATGCAGTTGGATATGATATTATCGTCCTTTCTAGCTAAGAGCTTTCTACAAATTATAACTCAAAGGGTCTGTCGTGGTATGGGGTTTATAGTCAAAGAGTGGTGATGAGTGTCCATTTAAAATTTTTAGGCATTATTATGTATTCTGTGGTGAGTCGTTTATCACACCCTTGTCTTTCCAGCTTCCAGTCGACTCATTCAAACGTCAACGCAGAGTTTAGTTTAATCGATATAATTTGCTGTCTAAGCATCTTAATAAAATTCAATATTCATTAATAAAAATCTAATAAATCCACGTCAAAGCTACTTTGCAAATAATCATACCCTAAAGAAAAATGTCAAATAATTTTCGCCTTATAAAAGCTTATCTATAAAAAATAATTAGTGAAAGAAGATAAATCATGTTATCTGCGTGTGGGGGCGAGACAGCCAATAAGCGTTTTGCGCGAATTATGCCAAGATAAATTGGTTTTCCTTAGCAAAATGTATTACCTGTAGCCACTGAGATAAAATATAATGAAGAGTGGATAATAAAGGAAATAAAATGTAAAAAATTAAAAGCCAGTTGCAGTGCTATGTACCTTTAATTATTTGATGTAAAATGTTTTAAATATTACATTTTTTGTAGTGTTCAAAGCATATTATAGAAGCCCAATGTACGTCGATTTTACGCCAAGACAAATATAATTCGTACACTCCATTATATATGTTATTACTTTTGCTTCCTGTAATTATAAGAGCAGCCGAGCAGCCGTCGGAGTGTTTAAACGGTTGACAACACATTATCTGAACATTTGAACTAGAACCTCCATTACAAACAAAACTTGACATCCATACATGACAAACAAAATTGGTAAATTTTCTCTATGTCTATGTAGTTGCGTCTCCGGCTTATGGATTTTGTAGGTCTGCTTACTACCAGAGAGATACATCATCAAATAATGTTTTCTAATTAAAACAAATATATGTAGTTGTGTCTCCGGTTTATGGATTTTGTAGGTCTGCTTACTACTAAAGATATACATCATGAAGTAACGTTTTCTAATTTAAATAAAATCTATGTAGTTGCGTCTCCGGCTTATGGATTTTGTAGGTCTACTTACTATCAGAGAGATACACTGTCAAATAACGTTTTCTAATTAAAAAAAAAACTACGAAGTTGCATCTCCGGCTTATTGATTTTCTAGGTCTGCTTACTACCAGAGAGATACATCGTCAAATAACGTTTTCTAATAATATAAAAAATCTATGTAGTTGCGTCTCCGGCTTATGGATTTTGTAGGTCTACTTACTATCAGAGAGATACGTCATCAAATAATGTTTTCTAATTAAAACAAATATATGTAGTTGTGTCTCCGGTTTATGGCTTATATAGGTCTGCTTATTACTAGAGATATACATCATGAAGTAACGTTCTCTAATTTAAATAAAATCTATGTAGTTGCGTCTCCGGCTTATGGATTTTGTAGGTCTACTTACTATCAGAGAGATACATTGTCAAATAACGATTTCTAATAATATAAAAAATCTATGTAGTTGCGTCTCCGGCTTATGGATTTTGTAGGTCTAATTACTACCAGAGAGAAATAACGTTATCTAATACATCGTCAAATAACGTTTTCTAATTTAAAAAGAAAATGTAGTTGCGTCTCCAGCTATTCATTATACAACCTCATTGTTTGTAGCTAATACCTACTTGTACGGCGGTATACGCTGGCTTAGCAGTTCTATCGCTGATAAATATTTTTTATATTTTGTGCATTACTTCCTGTCTTTGGTAGGTATCGTTATTCTGATTTATAGGAGCGGCTAATATTTTCTTTGTAAAAATATAATATAAAAAATAGACTAATTAAGTATTTAAGTAATTTAATAAGTATTGTTATGCATCATTGTTTAGATTATATCTATTTCTTTTTTTCAAAAAGTTCTGCACCCTAAGCATATTTCACTCTCTCAAAGGTTAGCTGGTAGAAAATGCCTAAGGCATTAAGCTCGCCTATGTACAATTTTGTGCAATAAACAATTTTAAATAAATAAATAAAATGAATAATAGACACTCTGCTAGAATTAAATTAATATATAGATGCAAAACCGTCAAGTGACCTAGTCATGTTTTGGTTTTAGTCTGTGGGTTCAACGGTTTTCAGGAGGTGATAGTGTAGAGGTGGTAGTCTTCTTTCAGGGTGCGGTTACGAGGCGGGTGGTTAAATTGACGATAAGGCAGCGAGTATATAGTCCATGAACGGGGTCGATCAATAATTGTTCTTAAACAACATTGATCGCTCCCACTATACCGGCTAAATATATGCGATTACGAAATGGGCGGCGAGCGAATGGGAGACGAATTGCATTACAAGTATATTTAAATCTTATTGTCAATTCAACCACCTGTTTCGAAACCACTCTCTGAAAATAGACAAGAAATCGATGCAATAGTCTCCTGATAACCGATAAAGCCACAGTCTAAAACCGAAAGATCGTTTGATGGTTGCATCGGTGACCTAATGAAGTTATATAGACTATTCTCCTAGCTGGGGAAAGGTTTTCTATAAATCTTTCATATTACAGCATCCTACCAAAATACCAGAGTCGAGTAACATAGGTAATAGTGACAATGCTTTTACATAGTGGATAGTCGCACGACAGTAAAATGACTTATGTGTAATAGCCTAATGGGTTGTTCTCCCTTTCCACTCCGTGCACTTTACTCCGCAGCCGCAATGCAGTTTTGGGTTAAGCATTGTTTTGCTTTACGTTATTACTAACTGCAATAATTTACTATTTGAAGCGGCGCTACCTTCTAATGTCTTTAGACTTGAATTCTAGAATTTTGTGTACGAATTTTAGTAGGTACATACATACATATACATCACGGGTGCCTTACGACGCCCGAGACCGCCTAGATGGCCCCAGGGTACCCAGCGGAGGGTTTTTAATCCCACCTCGTCGTATATGATGGTATGAGTCTATACCGAACAAGTGGCTAGCTCGTCGCGATGTTTTGAATAGAGTCAATAATCCATCTATAAACAGTTTCACAAATTGGTATAGTGAAACCGGGACCGTCAGCTTAACGTGCTCTCCGAGGCACTATAGTGGTGTTGTCAAACAAATGTACATATTTTTTTTAATTAAAAACTCATTGGTACACACCGGGAGACGAACCAGGGACCTCGTGTTTTTAAGTCCAAGGTCTAACAAACTCGGCTACGACGTATATATTTTAGTAGATAATTGTTTCATATTGTTTTTGGAAACTGTGCATTATATTTGCTGTCATACTATCGGGTCACATAAAATAAACTCGTTAAATAGTAGTTAGGCTTATATTGTCTTCATTTGTGTGTTTTTGTTATGAATGTAGGTATTTTAATATCTAAAATATATCTAAGAGTTCATAAGTATATATTAGTGAAAACTAGTTAATATTTTTTTTAATATATCTCTTATATATGTTTTTAATATATATTTTTTCTTATGCGGTATCATAAGAAAATATATAATTGTAAGAGATAGCTGATAGGTTTCTGGAAATAAATAAATAAAACTTTAAGACTATAAAAAATGTAAATTACTTAAACGTAATTAAATATATTTAAAGAATTAATAGAAGTCACTATTAATTAGAGACACTTAGAGAAGAGACCTAAAACCGTTAACTGACCTAGTTATGTTTCGATTTTAGTTTTTGGGTTAACCGGTTTTCATGAAACTATTGCATACATTTATTATCGTAACAGTATATGGTAGTGTGGATGGTAGTCTTCTTTCGGGATGTTTTTTACTAAACGAGCTGTTAATTTGACGATAAAACAGGACTTGAATCGAACCCAAGACCTTCAAATACAATATCAAAACAAGATATGTAAATGCTTTATTAAAGAAGAAAATAATCACTGATCGATATTCCTATGTCCTAGAAATCTCAATTCAAATAAGAATTCGGAATCAGTATTTTATTTCGTACCAGTTTATTAATACCAGCGTTTACGAGTTCAGTTCTCATTAAACTTACATCAAAGATAATAATCTCCAATAATGAACGTCGTTCTTTGGAATAAACAATTCAAAATTTATCGCGTCACGGTCCACAAGTTTTATTGCTTCCTTTTCGTTGGCAAACAGCCAAATATGTCGCTTAAATTTGCGTACAAATAGGTAGTAGTCTTGATTCACGATGTTTTCTATGAAAATTAAGTTGTTCATTCTTAAAACATTTTAAACAAAAACAATGTCAATGTCAAGCGTAATTTAATAACTTATTTTTCAAAATAAAACTGTACTTTACATTTTATTTATTTATTTTTACACTTTATTGCACAGAAAACAAAAGTTATGCACAAAGGCGAACTTAATGCCTTAGACAACCTTTAAAATTTTGTTCGAAGTCGGGTGCTTAATATTAATAAACTTATAAATATAAATTGGGGGATACATATTACTATACATAAATATATATACAATATAATATGTTTTAATACAATATGTACATAATAAAATAATACATCCATATAGGTACACTATACATAAATAAAGTGGACAATTAATTTACGTTTTTTTTTAACGTATTTACTATTCGTTTACAGAATTAACGAAGAGAAGATTGTGAATAAAACTCCACGGCTGGGTACTGTGATCAAAGGTATCCTCCAGGAAATGCTCTGACTTAGGTTTTCTCTATAAAACACATCAAATCGGGTTTAACAAATTTTATATTTATTTAGATCACGCATTTATTTATTTTTTTGAAACAAGGGTAAACGTAAGGGTAAATATAAATAATTTAATAAAATAACGAAGATAGATATATAATAATATTGTTTACAATGGGAAAGGACAAGTAGTTAATTTTAAAATATTTTTAAAATACATACAATAGACGCCGACATAATAGATGCAATCAACGGGTTACGTAGATCGTTATTGTTGGTTGTAGATGTAAGGTCTCATGCCGAGTTCTCATAAAAATATATATATATACGATTTTAGCTATTTGGCATTAGTTCCCATCGTAATTTCAAATGCCGCTACCAGCTTGCCACTTGTCCGGTGTAGACATAGATTACTAAAAGCTGCGAGGTGGGAATTTGTATCCCCGAAACCAATGTAGCTTCGCCAGGCACTCGCAATGGTACATACATGATCTATGTAAACCTCATCACAGGCTCGGTAGACTAGAGTTTGCGCTTTTGGCGTTGTATCCGGAGGTCGTGGGTTCGATTCCCACCCATGGCAAATAAAATATTATTACGTTTTTCTGTACAGATTGTCATATTCTGGGTGTTTATAACGTATAATATGTATTAATATCGTAGTTTCTGGTACACACAGTACAAGCCGAGAGCTTAGTTTGTGACTAGAGCAATATGTGTGTAAAAAAATAATAAAAAAAAACAACATAATAACTATAAGAACTATGCGCTTGATTTAAGTAAGGAAAAAGCAAGTTCACACAACTGCAATTACAAGCACCAACCTTATTAAAATTCTCCTTGCCAAGTGACTACTTTAGAACTTGTCTTTCGGAACCACAGATTTATAATTCTCCTAAATAGACTGACTCCAATTAAATCCTAATTAAATAATTATATAATAAATCAAATCAAAAGCGCATATTTTTTTTTGGTTAGCAGAATACAAAAAGTGACAAATATTGCGATTCTATTGCCATAAGATTGGACTAAAGTTAATTTGATAGAATTGGGGCCCTGAATGCATCATCTCGAAAAGAAATGACAAGAGATAAGGGTGGAATGATCCATGATGTAAAAAGTGCACATGAAAAAGTACAAGGAATATTTTTTGTTTTGTTTAGTTTCGTTTCTTATTATTAGAAGAAGTTATATAACACTTAGATTTAAGCAGTAGAAGTGAATGTAAAAAGCATTCCAGAAAAGTCATTTGAAAGATCTCCATCTTCCAAGAAAAATATTTTTAGAAACAGGTTATTTAGAGAGAGATCGTAGGCGATGTAAGTGCTAAATTTATTAAATCCTGGTCCCAATTTCAGTAACTGTATTCTCTTCCTTGCTTCCCTTCCAACTATGGATCCAGCAGTAAAGAACTCTTTACGAGACATATGAAAATAAAATTATTTAAATAAAAAAAGAGAATTACGGAATACCCTTTAAGGATGCTGCCGAGACGCTTCCTGGAGGGGCTGAAAATCAGACAATATGAAATGGTAATACAATCTGTCCAAGCCTGCCTTAAGTACCACTAACTAAAAAAAAACACGTTAAAACATGGTGCCGAAGTGCACGTAGTGCTAACTTTAAAAGGCGAGAGTTTACTCCGTCACATGAATTCACAAAGATTACTCGCCTTGTGTGACTCCCGAGGTCTACTCCGAACGCACAAAAAACGAAACTTCGGGCATTGTATCGGGCATTTCCTACTCTGAACACTTTCGGGCCCGATTTCGTTCACGAAAGTCGTACTTTGACGTCTCGCGTCTCACAAACCCTACTCTGAACCCACTTTTAACGAACGAATATTCGACTTTAACAGTTGTTTCTTCGGGAATTTTATGTCAATTTTTAAGAGAGCTTTATAGGTACCTTATAATTATCGGATAATACAGAGCGGGCTCCTCTAGTCTGTTACGTTTTCTATGGACGCAACTTTCAAAGAGCTATAATTCAGAATGTCTCCGTTACCAACTACCAGTAATCGCAAACCAATGAATTTTGCATGGATGAGTCTTCTGTCATTGAAAACTAATTTCTGCTTGATTTATTACACTTTGAAAACTTGCTCCTCGAACATCTTTTGTATTATTGGTACCTTGTGCCTCTAGAACGTGATAGGCGATAATTACTTACTGGCTGATGAAAGTTCTGGATTTAATTACAATAAATTATTTAACAAGTCTAATAAATCTTCGATAATTTTCTTATTTCCAATCCAACGCTTGCATTCAATTATGAGTAACGTTACCCAGAAAGTCTGTTTAGTTTACTCGTAACTGATGGCATCCTGGATGGAGACCTGATTAAGTGACAAGATTATTGCAGTTTCAAGTGTTAATATTATAATGATGTAAGTTCCAGCATCATAAACGAAAAATGAAAAGACTTGTCAAAAGCAGGACATCTGCCAATACAACCCGGTACCCGCAATTTAATTAAAAAAACCACGGTAAAACCGTTAAGTTTACTTGATAGTTTGGTTTTGTTCAAATGCTTCTAGATCGGATTTCGTTCGCATTAAGTTTGGCGACGATTGCATTCTCAGATTTCTCGAAGAGATCTCGGATGCCCTTTTTTTACATAGTATGCAGCTTAGTGTGTGTGTTATTTATTTTAATCAAAAAAACCGACCACAACTGTCACCGCTGAGGTTTCTATTAAAATAAATATAAAAAATTCTTTAGATTCTGTAGGTCAAATAAACTCTAAATGTTACTTCTAATAAAGCATTAGATAGAATCCAATATTTAAATCCAATCCAAGTCAAAAGCAAACAAACCAATAAACGCCAAAAAATAATGTTTTACCTCCTTCTTCTTAGTTATTTCTTAGTCTTCCAGTACTTTTTTTTTACAAAAATCTTTAATGTATAGACACAAAATATAATTATATTATTATGTATAGATATGTGGTTATAATGTAGGATTACTTAATTGAACTTTCACTTGCATTATCTCGTAAATATTTTTTCTAAATATCATACTGTAAAAGCAAATATAGGACCAAATCGGCTAAAGATATATTAGAGAATCTGTACCCATGCGAAACCGGGTCCACTTAACTAGTGAATAAACTTTGTAAAATAACTGTGTGGCCCAACATTATCGTTTACACATTTGGCCCGTTTATTTCGACGACTCATGATAATATTTTCTGGGTTCCATTAGGATGATTAGTGTGACCGTTACAAACAACTCCTGCAGGCTACTGGGGGCCTAATTGATCGAAAAGGGCCCTATTATCAAATTAGACTTCATTATCATCAACTTTCTCGCTTTTCGGTATAAATTATTTTAGGAAGTATTATAATTTAGTTATTAGGTAAATGTGTTTTTTAAACAATTAAAAGTTTATTTTTAGTCCTTATATAGACTCTACTGTTGAATTTTTTTTTTAAATCTTAGCATCAATTTTATTTATTTTTTAATTATAATAATTATTTTTTAAGAGGATCGTTACCTTTTTTATTATTAATGTAGATTTATTAGAATTAAAAACGTTTGTATTAAAAACAAATGTTTTAATTTTTTTTTTAAAAAGCTAAAAAATGTAGTAAAAATTTGAGTTTCGACTCTTTAGCATCCAGACAAGTCGTCGCGTCGTAAGAAAGTGAAGGATTATATTGTATTGGTACCTTTGATTGCGGAGTGCCCATTATATCTACTATAAAAATAATTAAATTTCCGGAGAGACGATTCCAAATATTGTTTTTTTTACAAGGGGTGAAAGATCCCGATATGGATTAAATATTTTGGAGAGTAAAAATTTAGGGTGCAGAAAGATTAAGAAAATGCCCAAAACTATTAGTCAGCCACCTGCGGCCTTACGGCGCCCCAGACCGTTTAGATGGCCTCAGGATAGTGGTGAGCTTACACCGAACAAGTGGCCAGCTAGTCACAGTGTTGAACAGACTCAATAACCAAACAGTAATTTCTTAAACTGCAATAATCTTTACACTTCTTCGATGTAGACTCAGAATACCAACAGCTACGTCGAAGTGTGAATAAAAAGCCTCCGCTGTGTATGTCTATTTCATAACTGGCATGGTGGAAGCGATCAATATTGTTAAACAACAGATACCTTGATCTCCTGTAAAGTTGGTGTTTTTAACTAATGACTTTCGTCCAGGAAAGCTGCGATTTATTTAACAACACTATTATTAACTTTAACAGTGCTCCGCAGAGCATCAGTAGGAACCAGCGAAATTATCAGGCACAATTTCGCTGGTTCCTACTGATTAGGTTAAGTCACTGCGCAACTGATAACAAAGTTAAGAAGATGACAACAAGGCCGGCCTGGGATGAGTGACCGCTCTATACAACGAGACTATTCATCATAAACACCGCAACAAGCTCGCCACTTGTTAGGGGTTGCCTCCGAATACCATCGGCGAAATGAGGACGGGTTAATCCCTCCGCTGGGTACCCTGAGGGCGTTTAAACGGTTCTCTGGAGCCAAATAGGCACCCGTGATGGTATTTTTTATCACGATTTAATTCTGTGGCCTAAAAACTGTAGTAATGTTAGAAGTCTAAAGTCTAAGACCAACGTATATAATAATAATAAAATTATTTATTGACACGCACAAAATACACATAAATACATTTTAAAAGAAAAAAGTACATCAAAAACATTAAATTTATGTACCTAATTAATTATATTTACATTTACAAGTCACTGTTGATCCCTGGCTCCTGTGCTAGGTTACCCTGTGTTACAGGAACCAGTTATAACCGCTCCATGCTTATGTAGGTATAATATTTACAAAATACAAATAAAATAAAATACAGTTCAGGTTTAATAAGAATACACGAGTAACAGAATTAAATAAATGTGTGTATGTGAAATTTTGTGTGCATGCATCAGGGTGTGCGCGTGTGTGTGTGTATGTGCATGTGTGTGTGTGTGTGTAAAAACAATTAAATAACATATTACTTGATCAATTATTGTTAATTGCAATACCTAATTCATTAAGCTTCTGTAGTAGAATACTAATATCGTTGGCTCCTAAATTAATATCTAAATGATCTGTCTAGACAATAAGATTAATGTCTAAGTTATCACATACAATCACAATCAAATTTAGCTAGATAATATTGATAAATTAAATCTTGAAATAGTTAGGATTGAATAAGGATTATGATAATAATATAATAATAATATGTAGGACAATTTACACGTATTGCTCTGATCACAAACTAAGCTCTATCATTGTACTATGTGTACTAGAAACAACTATATAATAATTATTATATTTTATAAACACCCAGACCATGACAAATATTGTATATAAAATGTACTATTTTTTTTTTGCCATGGGTGGAAATCGAAACCAAGACCTCTGGATACAACGATTAAAGTATAAAGTCAAAGTGAACTCAACAAGCAGTCGCTTTCATGCCTGTTGGTTGCTTTTATTCTTGGACTCATACCGTTTACCATCTTATTGGACTTACCATTGGTTGTATCCGGAGACCGTGGGTTCGATTCCCACCCATGGCAAAAAATATTAGTACGTTTTTTCTGTACAGTTTGTCATGGTCTGGGTGTTTATAAAATATAATACGTATTATATCGTTGCTTCTGGTACACATAGTACAAGCCTAGAGCTTAGTTTGTGACCAGAGCAATATGTGTAATTGTACATATTATTATTATTATTATTATTATTATTATTATTATTATTATTATTATTTAGCCCAAAGTGCAACCTTTCAAAGTCACCATGTATGTATGTATAATAATATATCTCTCACGTCTGTGCTTCTGAAATTGTGGATACAAAAAAGGTGTACAAAAATAACATTTAGTCCGTACTCTAATGTTTGTTTGCTCTCTAAACTTTTTTATAACTTTAATTATATAAAAAAATATATATTATAAGTTAAAGTAATACTTTACAAAAATACAGGTATGAAAAGGTTATATATAATAATTACTTCAGAGAAACATTACTTATAAATTTATTATTTATTAAAACGTTTATTAAAGATAAAAGAAACAGAATATACTTAAAAATAAACTAAGGGCCATCGGTTCAACCAAAAGAAGGAACAACTGATACTGTGATAGTAATGCCACATTAAATACAAATATTTATTCATAAACGAAATTAATACTCAGAATGATATGTGATTTGACGTTACTAATTTGGTTAAAATATAACATGTATTATACATGTTATATTTTATAAACACCCAGACCATGACAAACTGTACAGAAAAAACGTACCAATATTCTTTGCCATGGGTGGGAATTGAACCCACGACCTCCAGATACAACGCCAAAGGCGCAACCACTAGTCTACGGAGGATCTACTGATCAAATCGGACAACTTTTCTCATGAAACATGTGTCGCAAATGAAAAAAAAAATCTCCATACAAACTAGTTAAAATAACCAATTTATACGCAGAGATAATTTTTATTTTTTTATTTGCGATACATGGTTCTATAGGAAAAGTTTTTTTAATTGATTGGTAGAGCCACATATTAGCCCGAAGTACAAATCTTTCAAAGTCACCCTGTAGAATATAATCACTATCATATAGTCAATAAAGAAAAAGGAAAATATTGAAGCAAGGTCAAGATCAAGATCAATATGCTATATACATGATCTTGAATACAGCTTATGGTAAGATCACAGATCTACTAACTTTTTGAATGAGGCGTTGTTCTGCATTAGTCGCTCCCACTCTGCCAGCTAAGTGATGCGGTTACGATTGTGCAGTGGCAGAGATTAATTGGCATTAGGTTCTAGTCAACTTTAATATCCTCGTTGCTGTAATATCTACCTGGTGGTAAGCACACCTAAAAAGTCTACGAATGAGGTCGATCAATACATGGTTGTTTAATAACATTTATCGTTTCCACTATACTGGCTAAATCATTCCATTGCGAAACGAGTGAGTCTATTTTAATATCCTTAACGTTAATTAAACCGCCTGTTTTACAACCGCACTCTGAAAGAAGACTACCATCTCGTCAAGAAATCGATGCAGTAGGCTTCGGAATACGCATATGAAGCTCACAGACTAAAACCAAAACATGACTAGGTCACTTTACGGTTTTTGCATCTATATAGTATAGGGGGTAACAAGACCGGTATCTACTCGTATATACCTATAAATCATAATAAAATATATTATCGAGTCTTATAAAAAAATCGTTCTTAGTTCAATACTTGACCGCAAATACTAAAGATAATCTATATTCTATAGGAACCACATTTCAAAACTGTCTCTGTATCAAAGTGTTTATAATCTAAATACTAATTTAATATTCCACAGAAACATATTGGTTCTAAATTGTCCTCCCTGAAGTAAAGTATTGGAATGTCAGCAAAATCGAATAATAATAAAATCGAATCAAGACTTAATAGTGATCATAGCAATGGAATGGTTACGCTATTGATTTTACACTGGAATGGTTCCAAACTCTAGTATTTGGTCAGCAAAATCCTATCAATGATTTCATATTTGACTTATTGTCACCATTTATTTTGCTATCGTCGAAAACCATTTTACTACCTATCGAATTCGATATTTAAATTTCAATTATCTTTATTAGAATATTTTGTAGGTCCAAAAAATATTAATTAAGGAATAGAGAGGATTGGTTATCCGACCGAATGTCTGCCCGCATCAAAATTCTTGAAAATCACTTGAACAATTTAGTAAAGTTAAAAATATTTATAGATCTTAATGATCCAAATAATAAAACAGAGTGAATTTTGTATGTGGGTCTTCAAGGACAAATCCTAAACTACAAGAAATTGCGAAAAATGCTCAAAGGAGTCTCGGGGCAGATTCTGATTAAAACTAAAACGGCAATATTAGATTTTTGAAAAATGTATTCTTCGGGGATGGAACCGGTTGATTGTGTAAAAAAAACTCATTCTGTATTATTGCATCAGCTGATAGTGTCATTACAAGGATCAAATGCTGTATAATAATGTAGGTTTATTAGTCAACAATTTCTGTAAAATTATCATTCCCCGCTCTCCTTACTTACGAGTATCGGAAGTTAGCGAATTTATAAAAAAAAGGGGCTTGCAAGTAATATACCACCACAAAATTAAATTTCAAGTGAAAAAATAGAAAATAATTAAAGCCACCATGTTAAAATGACATTTGATTGTGAGTGTTAAATATGCCAAAAGCTATAAAAAGGTGAAATCAAATTGATTTGCCGAAAAAAAAGTTTAGCCATCTGTTGATCACTCAAACATTCTTACCAATCAGTCCTTTTGATCTATACTATAATATTATAAAGCTGAAGAGTTTGTTTGTTTGGTTGAACGCGTCAAATCTCAGGAACGACTGGTTCGAATTGAACAATTATTTTAGTGTATAAAATGCATACACATACAGTGGATGACAGGCCCACCAGAACAAAAAGGTATCTTCTATATGTCGCACGATTAAAAGGTGGAATGCCTTGCCTGCGTGCGTTTTCCCTTCTTCCTTTAATCCAGAGTCCTTTAAGCGAGGCGTGAATAATTTCTCAAGCAGACATAGTGGAATCAACCAATTGAAGCAAGTACCATTGCTACTATTGGTTGAGAACATTCTTGGACGTTACATTGCTACTTACCATCAGGTGGATGTAGGGTCACATGTCCTGCTCTATTAAAAAATAAAAAAAAATAAAGTGTTGGATAGCCCATTTATCGAAGAAGGCTATAGGCAACATAACATTTCGCAACGACCTATATGAGCGGAGTAAAAATAAAAAGAGAATTAAAGTTACGCAGACTAAGTTTCGCGGATCAGCTAGTTTAAAATAAAGGTGACGACACCAAACTCGGCTCACTACGTACATTTAATTGCTAGCTTACCCCGCGCAACTTCGTCTACTCTTCTACTCGCGTAGGCTGCGTAACTTTACCACTTACGCAGCCTACGCAACGGAAGCTCTCAACGATACTCCGTTTTTTTGGTCGTAGTGTTAGCGGGTTCAACCGAACAAACAAACCCTTCAACTTTATTATATTAGTATAGATGTATGGATAGAAATTTACTTAAAATCTACTATTTTGTAGTTATTACAAAAAAATACTCTAAAAAGTTTGTCAAAAGGCTCTAGGGCCCCAAAACAAAAAACAAAAAGCAATCCTGGATCCGCTGATAAATGTTTAAATGGCCTAGGTACTTTAAATTCAAATACGACCACTTTCAGCGGTACAGAATTGAACAGCGTTCTGTGTATACTAGAATTAAATTCACTCAACCCATGACTGATTGAAATCTCTTGAAATTAAACACAGACGCGGCTAAGCTACCTTCAAAAGGCGAGTACCCTTAATTAGAGGTAAGTGTACCAAAGTCCAGCCCTTGGGGTACCTAATTGTACCGGGTAAAGGTATTTACATCCAGTTGTTTGTTTGCCCAAAAATCAACAACCTTTTCATTGAAATAAGGAGACAAAATTATATCTTTTGTGTTATTAATTATTTTTTTAATTAAATCACAATATTTTATGTTTCTGCCTATTTATGAGTCGAAAAACCGATTTCTTGATAGTCTCCTTTCATTAATGGATTTCGTAATAAAGCAGAAAGCATAATATAGTATAATTCGTAATGCATTTTTTTTTGTCGCCGCCCATTTCGTCTACGCATCAAACTATCAATTCAAAAGTTTAATAAAATAACAAATAAATATCATTACTGATGCCAATGCTACCTACACGGAACAAATCCAGCTCATCGTTATTTTTGGATCCCATCTATAAACACTTTCATAAGTTGGTATAGTGAAACTAAGACCTACAGCTTAACATGCTCTCCGAGGCACTATCAGTGGTGTTGTCAAACAAATGTACTTTTTTTAAAATTAAGAATTCACGGTAGGTACATATCGGGGTTTAAAACGGGGACCTAAAAACTATAATATTTTTAAATCTGAGGTCTAACCACCTCGGCCACCACGTAGGTCATCGTTTAGCTTTTAAATAATAAGGGACTGGCTGCCTCCAGACTGATAACTCGAATACTGCTTGAGGTAGAAACTTTAAGATAATGTTTTATGATGATTTTTCATCTTCCAAGGAGGATGATTTTTCATCTTCCAAGGAAGATGTATTTTCATCTTCCAAGGAGGATGATTTTTCAACTTTCAAGGTGAGTGATTTTTCATCTTCCAAGGAGGACGATTTTTCATCTTCCAAGGAGGAACATTAAAAAAAATTTAGATCACGACATGACACAATGTTCTACTTAGTGTAACGTTTGATGAGCTAACACTTATGTATTCTATTGTATTGCGAAAGATTAATAATTTTAGAATATTATTATGCATCTCTTTTTTTTCATCGTATACCTTATATCCATATTATAAGAAGCGCAAATCGGCATCTCAAGCCGGCTCATTGAAGAATGAACCATTAATCTTATTTTTTTATTTTAAATTTTATGAACATTTGTTTGAAAACACCACTATAGTGCCTCGGAGAATACGAGCTATCGCTGCCAGTTTAACTATACTAAATGAGTTTTTGAGTCTATTCAAACATTTTATTTATTTTATTTAAAATTCTTTATTGCTTAAAATTGTACATAGGCGAGCTTAATGCCCTAGGCATTTTCTACCGCCTAACCTTTGAGAGAGTGAAATATGCTTAGGGTGCAGAACTTTCGATAGAAGGATATAGATATAATTTTAACAAAGATGCATAACAATACTTAAACTACTTAAATACTGTATATAATATAATAAATGTAATACATAAACATACATACCATACCAAACAAAAAAATTACGCGCGATGTATTTATTCGGTGAAGGTAGACTTGATCAATCAGTTACGACGAGATGGGATTAAACCCTCTGTCGGGTACCATGAGACCCATGGACGCCGATGATATGTATAGATTTTTTAACTGTTTATTTTTTTATTCTTATGTTAAGACATTTTTTTTTTTGGAATATTAGGAGATCAGTTTTCACTAATTATGTAATATCAATCATCTCTCGTTATCGTCTTTGAAAACAATCACATAATATCATATTCGCAATTACTCGATTCATTGGAACAGCGAGCGAACAATTGAGAATCTTTATTCTTCATTCTGAAGAGGACCTTTCATGAGAGCCAAGTCTCGGAATTTCAGAATGGCTAGCACTAGACCGTGAGCACTTTCCATTTAGCTTACGTCACATTTTAAAATAAGAATGCTTCAATTGATTTATTTTGCTCTAATTGCTTAATTTAACTTTTACGTCTATTTCAATTGTTTGACAACACCACTATAGTGACTCGCAGAGCACGTTAAGCTGTCGGTCCCGGTTTCACTATACCAACTTGTGAAACTGTTTATAGATGGGTTATTAAGTATATTCAAAACATCGCGACGAGCTAGCCACTTGTTCGGTGTAGACTCATATCATAGGCTACGACGAGGTGAGTTTAAACTCCTCCGCTGGGTACCCTGGGACCGCCAAGGCGGTCTCGGGCGCCGTAAAGCACCCGTGATGATATATTAATAGCCCGCAACTTCGTGTGCGTATTATTAAATAATTTAATTAAAATAAATACTTATTTGATATTGCTATACAATAGCGTGTTTTTTAAATCTTTTATGTACAGTTTAGTATCTATGGACCATTTTGTTTGTGTATAGTGTACAGTATATATAAATATATATAACTCATGGGAACTGACTGACTGACTGACTGACATAGTGATCTATCAACGCACAGCCCAAACTACTGGACGGTTCGGGCTGAAATTTGGCATGCAGGTAGATGTTATGACGTAGGCATCCGCTAAGAAAGGATTTTGATTAATTCTACCCCCAAGGGGATAAAATAGGGGATGAAATTTTGTATGATAAAAAAATAACTATTCCACGAGGACGAAGTCGCGAGCACAGCTAGTATTATTATAAATTTCAAATTCATTTGAAACTCAAATAAATAAATCCCAAAAAACATCTGGCAAAAGTTAATAAAAATATTTTATTATCACTCTATATCGAATTTATTTATTTACTTTTACTATAACAAAAATAATCAATATTAATGTATATTTATTAAGAACTTTGACAATAAAATAAAACATTAAAACAAAAAATCTACATCACTGCCGGAGCAGGGAAACGTCCCCATAAGGCTGGTAGCATCCCCTCGTTGAATTGCAATGGAAATTCTCTGCGCAGGGAATGCACCAGCCCCCGGATCTCGGGTAACTTCGAGGAGCCTTTTAGACAGCTCCTTGAATATACCATGAGCACCCGGTCCCCAGGGTCCGGGTGTCTCTACCCCAAACGGCTCAAATATGCAATCTGTACCTAGATTTAAATATTTGCGCCGTTTGAGGTTTTCTGCCTTAAGAGCCGCTGCACCAACCTTAACTGACGTATTTGGAAGACTTTTACTATTAACTTCAGCACAACATTAATTTTAGTATATAAGAAAATAAAATGTTGATCGCATATTCGATTTGATTACATACAAGATCAAATTTTAATTAATTTTTTTACCCAAATAAAAGCAAAGTCGCTGTTTTCGTCTGTCTGGTTCTCCGGTTACTTCTTCTACACCACGCAACAGATTTTGATACGGTTTTCACTATTATTTAGATAATTTATTCCGTAAGGCAATTTATTTATTATAATGCATATTATAGTAATTAAAAAGTAGATAATTATAAAGATTTGTAACAATCATCTTACGATCATAAGTGATCTCGTAAAAAACATATTTTTGGGCTACCTGTTGGTAACGCTTTTACAGGATATATAAAAATAATGTTTTATGGAATTGCATATTTTATTTATATTTATCCATATACCTAACAGTAAACAACAAAGTAACCGACATAGCCTCCAGAATCGCCAAACTTAAGTGGCAGTGGGCAGGCCACATAGCTCGCAGAACGGACGGCCGTTGGGGCATTAAGGTTCTCGAGTGGCGACCGCTTGCTGGAGGACGCAGGAGAGGCAGGCCCCCCACAAGATGGACCGACGACCTGAAAAAGGTCGCGGGAAGCCGATGGATACAGGCAGCGAAGAACCGGTCATTGTGGCGATCCTTGGGGGAGGCCTATGTCCAGCAGTGGACGCGCGAAAGGCTGGCATGATGATAATGATACCTAACAGTTATTTACAAAGCTCTTTTAAACAACACAGTATTAATCCTTTACAAGAATCTATTATAGTTATCAATCAAAGGAAACTCAAAAGTTTTATGAAGGATCTTGTAATATGACTAACGAGACCATACGTCCTGTTTTGAACGGTACTGTCCTATTTTCTCTACTCCGTCCCGGTGACCCCGAGGAAAGCTTCGGGATGCCAAAGTGTCCCGTTTTCAGATTCATAAGAGTCAACACTAATAAAAACTCAAAATCTCTCTATTTTATATATCATTATAAGAGAATTTAGTCTTTTCTAAATGTATAACTAATTGAGTCTTTTTTGTAGACACCTGAAAAATACCGCTTCTGAATTATGTTTTTAAAGCCATTTTGATAAAGAAAGTATATGAACGCAAAACATTTCGAATAATTTAATTCTTATTCAAAATCACCATAATTATATATTATGTGAAACAAATAAAGTGTGTTTCTTGTTAGGTAAAATATTGTAGCGGGGGGGTTTTAAGATTAATTAAAAGAAAATAAAAGATTAGATGGGTTAAAACAACTTTATTAAATATATATATATTTATTTACAATTAAAGTTGGTTTTGAGTACAGTAACTATATAAGACCTACTCGTACCTAATAAATGTTGGCCCTGCCTACAATGGATATGCCTATTATAAACTAAAACTCTGACCGTATAGTATGGGAAGATTGGAGGGACTGACGAGGGACAGGCTCGAGGACTGGCACGTCGACTGGCACGCAGACTGGCACGTAGACAGGCGACGGCAGCAGATGTAGGCAGGCAAGCAGGAAGGCGGCGGCACGATGGCAGCAGCAGCAAGCACGCACGACTGTAGCAGCCGCACACGATGAGGCGAGGCCTCGTCTCTCAGGCTGACGCCTGAGACGAGGACTCAGATGGCCTCAACACTCAAGGCTCTAGGCCTGAGATGAGGTCCGTGAAGCAAAGGCTTGCGGCACGATGACGGCAGCAAGGGGAAGGCGGCGGCACGACGGCAGCACGCAGACAGCGAGTGGCACGGCTGTAGAGGCAGCCGTTCACGAAGAGGTGAATTCCCGTCTCTCAGGCCAATGCCTGAGACGAGAAGTCAGATGGCCTCGTCACTCAAGGCTCGAAGCCCGAGGCGAGGTCCTGCAGCACAAGGAGGTTCCCCAACCCTCAGAGCAGACGCCCGAGCGAAGTGGAGTCTAGGCAAATCCCGGAGGCCGCAACTCCAGGATCCGGAGTCTTCAAGGAAGTGTGACAGGATCGGGCCTGGTTCTCGACGTAGCAGGTTCAAGGTTTCAAGGATGAGAACCAGTCGATCACTGTTACTGTAGCTAGACTTTTTCTTCTTTCTTAAGCTTCCTCGAGACTGACGAAAAATCGCCGGTCCGAAATATTTATAGACGATTTTAGAGTTTTACGATTAAAATTCATATTTAGTTTTAATTTATAGAGTGCCAATATTTTTTGGGATAGTATAGGAACTTTTTAAGCTACCTAGGGGTCAGAGGAGACGCTAAGATTTAGTGTTTTAAGTGTCTAAAAATGTGAAAATACCTAAAGAATATGTTTTAATTTACAATATTACCTAATACATAGTTTATATAATTAAAATTAAAATTTTAAATGTTAGGAATCTGATTTGATAACCAAAGCCTAACTTTTCATGAAAACTAAATGAAAAATCTGGAACGTTCATATTTAAAAAAATAGCTATATTTAGTTTTTGAATCTTTATAAATAGTTTTTCTCCAATATATTTTCCAACAAAAATGTATTTTTAATTTTTGTGACTGTCTCCATAACTTCCACAATGTCCCGTTTGAGTAAAAATAAAAATTGTCACGTTAAATATGACTCACAACTCGGGGAAAATTAATTAATTATTTATTAGTTCACGTGTTATTTATGTGGTGGCCTAGTTGGTTAGACCTTGGACTTAAAAACGCTTAGGTCCCTGGTTCGAATCCCGGTGTGTACCAATGAGTTTTTAATTAAAAAAATTATGTACATTTGTTTGACAACACCACTATAGTGCTTCGGAGAGCACGTTAAGCTGTCGGTCCCGGTTTCACTATACCAACTTGTGAAACTGTTTAAAGATGGGTTATTGAGTCTATCCAAAACATCGCGACGAGCTAGCCACTTGTTCGGTGTAGACTCATACCATCGGCTACAACGAGGTGGGATTAAAACCCCTCCGCTGGGTAACCTGGGGCCGTCTAGGCGGTCTCGGGCGCCGTAAGGCACCCGTGATGATATATATATTAGTTCACGTATTAACTGGGTCAACATTGGTAGCTAGTTTTGCCTTAAACACCAACAAATACAAACTGTTGTTAGATTCAGACTAGTCGACGAGCCGTGTTGTGATACATGAGGTGCGCATCCGTATATATATATTGTATGGAGACCTGCCCATGAAACAGATGCTCTACCATGGGTTTGCGCATTGTAGCAACGTAACGTATACGTATACGTGAACAACAACCAATAGGATCGTTTTATTAAATCCTGTTACCAAAAATAAAGCGGCCCTATTGGTTGTCAGTCACGTATACGTATACGCATACGTTACGTAGGTACAATACGCAAATCCGTTGGTAGAGACTCAGATGCCCTCTGTCATGATGCAACCTAACGTTATTCATGCAAAATGCATATTCATGCAATATTTTTTCGCGACACATGATTCAAACTGACCCTGTATAATATGAAAATAAAATAAATAAATATTATCACGGGTGCCTTAGGGCGCCCGAGACCGCCTAGACAGCTTTAGGATACCCAGCGGAGGGGTTTTTAATCCCACCTCGTCCTAGCCGATGGCATGAGTCTACACCGAACAAGTGGCTAGCTCGTCGCGATGTTTGGATAGACTCAATAACCCATCTATAGACAGTTTCACAAGTTGGTATAGTGAAACTGCGACCGACAGCTTAACGTGCTCTCCGAGGCACTATAGTGGCGTTGTTAAACAAATGTACATATTTATTTAAATTAAAAACATTGGTACACACCGGGGTTTGAACCAGAGACCTAAGTGTTTTTAAGTCTAAGGCCTAACCAACTCGGCCCCCACGTATTTAACTATACTACTTATAGTATGGATATAGATGAACGCCAGAAACGACCGCCTTATTAAGGCCTTCATTCAAGTGATATAATAGAGTCTAGTTCGAGAGGCTCGGTCTGTTGTGAGAGGCCATGCCAGTGTTTATATTTCATTATTCACCCCTATTGCTAAGTTTGAAGATGATGCTACACGGGATTCTCAAGTCGTTGTTCAGATCAATATTTACATTACTAAGTTTATGATTTATGTAATAGTGATTAGAGTTCAAAGTCGGATGGTTTTGCACTAGCATTTTAAGGGCTCTGCAGTCTTGCTGACGCTAATTCAAAAGTACTTCTAATATTACTACTTGACTGTTTGTCGTAGTTCAGTTATTATTTTTTATATTGGTATTTTATTATTATTAACATAATTTATGATATAAATGTATAGTGAGTATTAGTGTGGATCTATAATATTTGTATACTCTATTTCTTAAATTTTACTGCACCTATTTTACCCTACTTACTGCTTAATTTGTCCCAAAGGTTTGACCGGTAGAGAATGCCTAGCGGCATAAAGTCCGCCTTTATACTAAATTTGTGCAATAACGTTTATAAATAAATAAATAAAAATCTTTTAGTTGTAGTAAATACTATTGTACTTTTATAATATATATTTAATATATTTATATAAGTATTTTTATTTTGATTCCAAAAATGTCCAAAACAGGGAAGTTAATAAATACAATGACTGACATAAATCTTATTCCGCGACAAAAAGCAGTGGAGATCTACTGGAAGTGCAAAAGCTCATTTTTATGTCGATCGCAAATGCAGTGTCCTTAACTCAAATATAGTAATTAAAAATAATAATGATAATAAGTAAGATTTTTATAGGAAAATTAACATTTAATTTTATGGCGGCAGCTGCGATATGAACTTACCAAAGACCCGATTCATTTCTGGAGAAGAACTTTGGCATCTAAAATTAACTAAATACAGAAAAATCACAATAAAAATAAAATTATCCGTTGTAAATATATTAAACCAAACAAAAACAAAAATAAATAGAAACAAAAGGAAGATGGAAGAACAAAAACTAATAATCATTTTCTGTATAAGTTGACAGTGTTCGTTGGTTTGTCGGCTTTAGATTTTTTCTTTTCCCTCGTTCCATTGAGGTTAATTTATTGTAGAGTCGGCCACCATATATTTTATTTTTTTATGACATCTATAGAAAAAATATACAAACCCCGACTAGAAAGCAAAAAGAAGCAAGACTATTTAATAAAAACGGTAAGAAGTGAGGATTATTTTAGAGTGCTGCTAATGATTTTATATTCACCTTATGACAAAAGGTATATAGATTATAAGCTTTATTGAGCGTATTTTATATGCCGCCTTTACCATGGGCAGTGCTCTGAAGAACTATTTAATCTCATTCCCCCTCCCCCTTTCCGTTACAGAACCTCACGAGCAGGTAACAGAATGCATCTGTGGCCGATGTACCAACTCGCACTAAAAGATTTGGTGATTCGTACATCTATCGATCAATGTCGAATGCTCTACCTGCTTGCGTGTTTCCTCCATCCTATAACCTTGAGTCCTTTAAACGATGCGTGAATAGGCATCTTAAACCGGCATAATGGATGTAACCAGCTCTTATAATACAGTTCGAAGAGCTGGTTGTAATCATTCTTGGACCAGCATACTGCTTTCGATCAGGTAGATGTAGGTCACATGCCCAGCTCATATAAAAAAATGTATGTGATTTCGCCTCTAAAAAATATAACCTCATTTACACTTCCACATTTGCATCAACAGCGGTGCCATTATTCCGACGACCGATAAATTGGAAATTCAAGTCATTTGATACGGCATTATTTGTTTGTCGATTTTGAGTCCTTTTGAAAACAATTCGCGTATGTGAGATTTGATTTGGTTTGTTTTTGTCAAAAATCATTTTAGGTTCTCAAATATTTATTTTATGTTCTATGTGTACATACTCACGTTAATGCCTATATAACTTTTTTATCTAAAAAAAATTGTCGACATTTTGGAGTAAAGGTTTTTGTTTTGTTTCATCATAAAAATATATATTTTATTTAAGTTTAGTTTATAAGTCTTTGACATAGGTATATATTTTGTGCTTATACAAGTGCCAATTATATATGCAAATTATTTTTTAGTATATTCTAATAAGTATAACCTTGATTTTTATCGAATCCTGTAGATTAGACATATTGACCTATACTTTAACCAAAACTAAGAGCTATTACCTTAAAAAATATGTAAATCGGTTCAGTATATTATTATGTTCAAAAAGGTCATAAAAAACAGACAAACACAAATTCTAAAAATGTTCTATACCCTATATGATGTCGATTTGAGATTTTTTTTTTCAAATTAAATCAACAGTTAAATTTACAGTATATTGTTATGTATAGATACTTTGTTATGTATGGATAGATAAAATTAATAGAACTTTTTCAAAATTTAAATATGTGATTATCATAGTTTTTATTTCATAGCCATTATTATTATATTTCTTCGTAAAAACCATCACGGGTGCCTTTTCGCTCCCAAGAACCGTTTAAACGGCCTCAGGGTACTCAGAGGTGGGATTAACCCGTCCTCATTTCGGCGATGGTATTTGGAGGCAACACCTAACAAGTGGCGAGCTTGTTGCGGTGTTTATAATGGTATAGCCTCGTTGTATAAAGAGGTCACCCATCCCAGGTCTCGCCTTGTTGTCATCTGTTTAACCTTGTTATTAGTTACGCAGTGACTTAACCACTAGCGTAGGGCCGCTTTTTTATTCTTCTTCGTATCTAAGTCAGTTTTTTTATTATGTTGGTCATACTGACTGATACCAATATATTTTTATTTTGTTGATGAATTATTAAATTCTATTGATTTCTAAATGTTCTGTTTCCTCATTGGCTTAAAATACAATTAGTAGCATTACAAACTTTCCTAATTGGTCACTACTATCTTATTCCTTTGTTTCTCTAGCAAGCTAGAATACAATATGTCATCAAGTATATGACCCCGATGTTAATGTGGACCGACAATGTCTATGTATTTAGTGCCACTGTGGTAACACCACATTTTTGTAAAAGTAATCTTGGATATTTTTTTTTTGTTTCAATATACGTGGTGGCCGAGTTGGTTAGACCTTGGACTTAAAAACACTTAGGTCCCTGGTTCGAATCCCGGTGTGTACCAATGAGTTTTTAATTAAAAAATTTAGTGCCTCGGAGAGCACGTTAAGCTGTCTGTCCCGGTTTCACTATACCAACTTGTGAAACTGTTTATAGATGGGTTATTGAGTCTATTCAAAACATCGCGACGAACTAGCCACTTGTTCGGTGTAGACTCATACCATCGGCTACGACGAGGTGGGATTAAAACCCCTCCGCTGGGTACCCTGGGGCCGTCTAGGCGGTCTCGGGCGCCTTAAGGCATCCGTGAAGATATATATATATATATAAATTTTAATAAATGACTAAGGGCCGATTCTACCAAAAGTGGGCATTACTTTTACCGACATTAGTAATGTCAAATAACGTGCAAATAATTATTCTGAATATTAATAATTTAATCAGTGAGTAAATATCTGTATGGAATTAGACATCACTATCCCCAGTATGAGTATAAGAGGAACTTATACTGGGGATAGTAATGTTAAATTCCATACAAATATTTATTCGTAGATTAAATTATTAATACTCAGAATAATTATTTGCATGATATTTTACATTACTAATCTTGGTATAAGTTATGCCTTCTTTTGGTCGAATCGGATCTAAATTATAAAAATAGTTTTGATTTAAATAAAATAAAAGTTGTTAAACTATGAAACGGCCACAATTAAATTCAAACCTGTATACTCGTAGTATGAGAATCTGCATGTGAATTATGAGAAACTGCAAAAAGCAGGTAAAATCTAGTAAAAAGATTTGTTTTTCTACTATACATAATTTTATTTTTATTTTTTATATTTATGCATTTTTATAAATTCCTTTTTAGGATAATCTTATATTCAATTTTTTAAAGATTAAAATGTAATGAAAAAATTAATATATAATTAAAATTTTGTGATTCTTACATTTACGTAAGTAGGTACCTACCAAATATTAATATTTTTATTTCAACTTTTAATTTTTATTTCAATATTTTAACTAATTTTCAACATTAAGCAAATTATCAATTTATGTATGTATTTATGTCCAATTATGCACTAAATTAAAACCAAACAATATTTAAACAATTGTATACTATTTAAAATGGGCTGGCTTTTTTAAAAAGTAGGTACGAGCATAAAGTTTCCTCGATAGAAAAAGCACCCCAAAGATCCCTCCACTTTTTATCGATATTTCCTATTGCTTTAACATGCAGAAAATTATAAAACCATTTTTTTATAAGATACATGTATTTGGTCTAGTACATAGCCCAGCATCATTGCATAACTGTTATATTTTGTTACTAAAATTAATAAAACGGAATTTATTTTGTTCTAAAATTTCGAGCGAGATTTTTCTTATTTTTTCGAATTCTCTTACTTGCATAAGTTATACGTATTTTTAATTTTACCAATTCATTCGCCTTTATACCTCTTAATATAATGGTCACCCTAGTTTAGCGTTGTATCTCTCGGGCCACTGATGTTTGGACGGAACTGTTTAAACAATGGAAACGTGTTTACTAACCCGTGTGTCTCTTATTACTACATTTCTTTACTATGTCTGTCTATAGCTGAAAGCATGGTAGCGAACTCGCTCGTAAAAGTCAATGTCAGTGAAACTTATAAAAATAAGTAGTAGTATTAGCGTCTTTTGCAAGAAGTAAATATTAATTGAAATAAAATAATTTATAAAAATATTAAACGCTATATTTCACCGTATACTTTATCACTCGTAACGCCATAGTACGATCACGCAATAATATATCCATACATTAAAATATTTTTATTGCTATTGTCTATTATTTTTATTAAAAATCAATAAGTAATAATAAAATATATATATATTAAAAAAAATGTTATGAGAATATTATTTACGATACGATATTATATTTTTTGTACACAAACATCACAATATATTTAAAACCAACGGTGACATGGAGTACCACAGCGAAAGGTAAATTCATAAATTATATATGCTACGACAACGTCTAATATATATATATTGTTATTACATGGCAATCAAAGTATATAAACATGTAAATTCATGTACCTAAACCTTACACTGAATTAAATTAAAAAGATCTAAAGCAATCACTACTAGATTTATTATTGGAAAAAAAATACTACAGCGTTAAGGAATTTTTAGATAAAAAGCTAAAATAAAATATTGAATCAAAGTAAATCTATAATATATATGAGAGACAATGTTCTTAGCTATCCATGGCTTCACCGTGCGGGTGCCGGATCCATCGCGTGGTTGAAAGGCAGGGGAATGAACTGCAGCGTTCCCGGACTTGAGGCCGCGAAGTAGGTTTAAAGGCCTTTTGAACTCTCACCTGCACTGTGTTCACTACCCTCTCTACTCAACCAAATACTATATGATCCTGTTAGCGCCATCTTGGAAACACGCTCCATAAAAGTTCCGATGGCTGATCTCGGAAGGCCAAGATCCTTCAATAGACGGTACAAAGACTTTGCTGGAATTCCTCTTGCATCAACTTCCACTGCATAAAGTTGAGTTGTAAATCCGTTTCTAGTAATTTCGTTTGTGAGATCAAAATATTTTCGACTTGATGTTGTGGTCCTTAGGTATGTTTGTTTCCCACGGAACGGTGAGTTCTATAAGTATTACTTTCTTCAAGTACCGAGAGTACACCAGTACGTCTGGTCTATATAGGCTGAAACTGCTAGTTCGTCTGGAATCTTGTAATGTATTTTGAATGTATCCATGAATATTTTAGTCTTGTGCTTTGTCCAGGATTGAGAAAGGTTTATTTTGAGTTTTCTTGAGTAGTCCCTCAGATTCTTATTAGATTCATTAATAAATATAAATAAAAAACTTTCTGACTTTTGAAGTATAACAACAAAATACTCGTATTTGAATAAAAACTATCAATTCCATAACCATGTAAATAACAGCCTTTGCAAACATTCGTTAAAATACAAACACAACAAAACAAACTGACTGCAATAAATAAAAATAATAAATTGAAATAAAAATAACTTCAACGCAAAAACGAAACTATTCTGACATTGTTTGTAAACTCGAAAATAATAGATAAAAACAACTTTGAAAATAGAAAATACCCTTTCAAAATCTGTGCCATAAATTTTGTTTATTAAATTATATAAAAGGCAGTAACAAGGCAGCTCAACTAAAACCAAATAATCCAATATATCCCTAACAAACTTTCTGATAATTCCACCCGACCCGACGCCAAAATAGTTTTCATGACATAGCTTTATGAGGTCAACTGAATAGAAAGCGCAAAACTAGAGTTCTGACCAAGGGGATAGGATAGAATAGAATATATGTTATTGTCAAAACTGTGTACATGGAATTACATGGTGGTAGTAGTAAACCTTAGAACAGCTATCCTTTTCGAACATACAATAATTTTACTAGGTACTCTGCTTTTAAATAGCTTGTAGGTACAAGTGTCTACCCACAAACTATTCAAAAACAGAGTAATATAATAAACTAATAACAAAAATAGTTTTAAACTATTTAAAATTTAAAAACAGAATAATAACAAGAATACTTTTAATATTTTAATATTAAAGTAATATCTTACATAACAGGCGCCATTTTGAATCCTGAGCGTAACGAAGGATTCCAGAGTTAACTCTCGAACGCAACGAGGAAGTTATAGTTTTATACCGTATTAATTGGGGAGATACTTTGTTTTTACCTTTATTTCAACAATACAAATTAAGCCTAACGTACAATTAAATATAACATTATAGTCACAGAATTTAGAAACTACCTAGGCACTACCAATGCAAATTTCGTACTAATAATTTGAGTAGGTAATCTGCTTTTAAATAGCTTGTAGGTAGAGAAGTGTCTACCCACAAACTATTAAAAAACAGACTAATATAATAAACTAATTTAAAAATTAAAAACAGAATAATAACAAGAATACTTTTAATATCTTTAATATTAGTATTTAATATAGTAATATCTTAGATAACAGGCGCCATTTTAAATCCTGAGCGTGACGATGGATTCTAGAGAACACCCTATCGCAACGAGGATGTTATAGTTTTATACCATGTTAACTAAGGATATACTTTTTTTTATATACGTGGTGACCGAGTTGGTTAGACCTTAGATTAAAAAAAAAAACATTTAGGTCTCTGGCAAACCCGGTGTGTATCAATGAGTTTTAAAATCTTAAAAAAATGTACATTTTATGTTTAACAACACCACTATAGTGACGTCGGAGAGAACTTTAAGCTATCGGTTTCACTATACCGACTTGTATAAGTCTATCAAAACATCGCGACGAGCTAGCCACTTGTTCGGTGTAGACCACCATCGGCTATGACGAGGTGGGATTAAAAATCTACCTAGGTACTACCAATGCAGACTGCGTACTAAGATAAGAAACCCGCGGCATTATAACCTGCTGGTCAATAATGATTTAATTTAAGATTATATGCATTTTAATTTTACATTATTATGTCGAACGCGTGATTTTTTAAAACTTTATGTCATAAAAAGTAGCTTATAATATTATTTTAAGGTATAAACGCAAGTTATTCCAATGTTTCTAACTAAACAGAATGGTTAAAGTTGTAAGCAAAATAACGAGCCTTTAAGGAATAATAAAAGCAAAACTTAGGTCAGTAAAAAATGGGTTCCGATTTTTCTTTCTCAAATACCCTTAACATTAATAATTTTACCTATTTAAGTTTTATTTTACCACAGCCATGTAATGTGTTCGATATATGTTTTCTAATATCTGATTTGAACTCTTTGGTTTTAAATTTATGAAATATATTATTACCGCACTTTACTTCTTAATATTAAAGGCAAAAACAGGATGATACTATTTTCTATTCTTCCTCTTTACAAACAAAATAAACATCAAATGATTTCCCTTAAAAAATACTCGTGTTTTTTTTAAATATCGAAATTTAACCTCTTTTTGGAAGACTCTTCATTATTATTATAGCACCGTTGGCACCGCCGCTACAATACTACTAAAGTACTCATATATACTATAGTCATAATACCAGTTATTATGCTATTCAGTGTTAATATGCTTGCCATGCCAGTTTTCTACAAGTTGGGGCTTCCGTGCCGCAGTTTTCGTACCTACCGGGCCCGGTATGAATGGCCGGGCCCGATGGAGATCTAAAAGGGCACCGGGCCCGGCCGGGCCCGGTTTGCAATCTCTAGTTGCAATGGACTTAGAATAATAATAATCAATACGCATGTTCCTTTAATTCCCACTTTTCCATAATAATCAAACAATTTCACGAAAGATTTCTATGTCACCACCTAAGGCCGAACGTGATAAAAACCCGCCATAATAGTCTTTAACTATGTGACAAATCTTTAAGTATTGGGCACCCATGCTAAGAAGAGTGAATGAAAACAAGACTGATACTTTAAAACACGATTTTGAAGTCTTGTCTTGGTAGTACTCGAACAGTTTTATGTGCATAACTAAAAATCACATAAAATTCATACGAGAATACAAAATAGAGTTCAGAAACTGTTAAGTGAAAGGGAGGGATCAATCAAAATAAAAAAATAAATAAAAAAATGACATAATTGTGACCACAGACAATTTACTTTGATTGCACTACTCGTATTTTCGAAGCGTTCGCAGCGAATTCGATGACGTAATTTGCTTTTTTTCTGTGACGTTATCAAAAATCTAAAGCAAAGCGAAGTACTAAAAAAACACTTGTCAAGTAAATTAAGCTAGCTTTGTAAGCCTTTTAAGCAGTACTCAAACGTACCATTTAGAATAAAACGCTAATGGACATAAAATAATTTTTCAGATGGACCTAGTTTTTTTAACTGTTAATTATTATTTTACAGGTTTCATGTCCATTATTCTAAGTCCATTGCAACAAAAAATAGTTTCACACAAAAAATGTTAGTTAGGAGGTGTTGACACTTCAGCGACGGTATGATAGATTTTATCATGTAAGTCTAAGCGTTGTCTAAAACAATTAATAGTTGAATGGTTTTCACTAATTCAATTAACTACAACGTGAGCGTGTCGGACTGCTGGACTACTTTTGGGACAACTTTTTATTTAATCTTTACATAGTTGTCCTTTTCTATGGCTCAATTTATTTTGAATTTAATCAGATTTCTGATTGGGTAATTTATTTAAGCCCGCGTGGGAGCTGTGCAAACTAAGTGTCTCTCCCATTTATAGTAATATTTATAACAACATTTTTTTTATAAACAGTAAATATTTATAAAAAAATAATACCTATTATATTCTGGTTGAATTATTTTAGTTCTGAAAATGAACTACCTATTTTAATAGTTAATTTTTATTTTATAATATTCATTAAAAAATATTTTTAATAAACTTACACAACTTACATAGTACAAAATATACTATAAAATAAAAAAAATACCGATACCGTAGTCTCTTTGTTACCCTATTAGGCTCTTACCTTTAGCTCTGTTGTTCGTGGGTTCGATTTCGACTCAGGGAAAAAATTACGTACACCTACGTTCTTGCTTTATTCTGCCTGTTTATACATTAACATGTAAATTAAAGTAAATAAAAAATAAATGAGGTTTCTAATCAGTTATTTATAGTATACCTATTACCTATATACTTTCTTTCTTTACTCCATACGATTGACTTCTTTTTTTTACTTAGACCATTTTTCTCCTGAACCCAGCAGAAATTTTTAACATAAACCAAAGGGTAAAAGTCAACAAGATTTATAACTATTCCCAATTTCAAGTAAATCAGACCAGGACAGGGGTGCGATTTTTGAATGTCACTGATGAGTTTAATATCACCAGTGAGAAAAATCTCACCGATGACTAGGAAATCACGTTTTATCTAAAGTCCTATATTTGAAAGTCATATTTATTATTTATTATTTATTATTTATTATTTATTATTTATTATTTATTATTTATTATTTATTATTTATTATTTATTATTTATTATTTATTATTTATTATTTATTATTTATTATTTATTATTTATTATTTATTATTTATTATTTATTATTTATTATTTATTATTTATTATTTATTATTTATTATTTATTATTTATTATTTATTATTTATTATTTATTATTTATTATTTATTATTTATTATTTATTATTTATTATTTATTATTTATTATTTATTATTTATTATTTATTATTTATTATTTATTATTTATTATTTATTATTTATTATTTATTATTTATTATTTATTATTTATTATTTATTATTTATTATTTATTATTTATTATTTATTATTTATTATTATTATTTATTATTTAATTCAATTCCTACCGGAATGTGGTTAAGTCAGATAATTCACAGAATCATACAAAAAAAAAGAAAAGATATACATTACATAAAGCAGGAGTTGTTAGAGTTAACAACATAATTTTAAATAAATGACGCCGCTCCATAGAGAGGCGAAATATTTGGCAATAAAATTTTATAGCTTCAATTTATATATTTTACCAAGTAAGAAACACATCTAACACACTTTATTTGTTTCAGATAATTTTAAATAAAGCAAGATTCGTTTCACCAAGAATAAGTAGACATTGACTATAACCTAATTCATAGACAATACATTACTAAATGTTATAAAATAAGTAAAAATACGTAATAAATTGCAGCTGTAAAGAAGCTTCGTCAGTAAACAAAACTGACTTTTAGTATAAGAACATACTCAAATATACAAACAATTAACATAAAAGCTGCTGTAAAGTGGCGTTGTCATTTAACTAACTATGATGGTAATAGAAAATGGGCGCTCTAGAATAAAATAAAATAATAAATTTCAATTGTCTGCAGCTGTAAAATGGCTTGACAGATCATTATACATATTATTGACAATAATAACATAAATTAATAAGATGTCATAAATTATTAAGAATAGCATAAATTAAATACAATTAAATAACAATATTATGTCATATTTTTAAAATTAACTAAATATAAAATAGATGTCCATTTATTAAATATTATAATAAGTAATTAAATATGTCAAACCCATTGCAATAAACTAAACATATATAAATAAAAAATAAAATGTGTCATTGACAAAACCTACTTGCGTTTCGTTACACGAAGAAAATATTGTTTTTGTCATCTTGTTTCCCTTATAATTGACATCTATGCTAAAACATAAAAACTCAATGGTGGAACGGAACTTTATTTGTGATAAATATTATCTGTCATCGGTGACTTTATTTACGAGTGGTAGGAGGCACTCGTATTGATATCATAGGTATGATATTTTAGTCACCCGATGAGATTCAAAAATACGTACTTTGGAAATCGATAGAATTTTTGACATTTCAGTGATATTTAATCATCCGCTGAAATTTAAAAATCGCACCCCAGTAGGTAGTTTTCGAGATATTAGGGTTTAAAAAAAACATTACAAATAATAATAATCTTATAAAATCATTGAATAACAATAATATACTAGTTCACGTCCAACAAAATTCCCTAGGTAAGTATCTATTTTAAAAAAAATCCTCAAATACAGGGCCAGTTCCACAACCGCATAAGTCCAAAAATAAAAGATCTACTTTGTAACCAGACCATTTGTAAGCAAACACAGCGTCACATCCGGTGCCTCTTCCTCTAGGAAACAATAAAAAAGACACAGCATGGTTTTGTACCGAAGCAAAATTTAAATAAAAATAGAGACGTTCGTAGATTTTCACATGCGTATAAAATGGACGTTATTTTTATTCGTTGTATGCGATATGAAAACAAAAATATTTTTAAAGATACAGACAGCGTTTATTTTAATAATAATATTTACCTACTGAGTATTATTAATTTTTTTTTAAAGGGCTAAATGACTGCATTGCCTGATGGTAAGCAGACATACAAAAATACACTGATAGCTCCCACTATTTGCCTATTGTTGCAGTTACGAAATGGGCGCAACAAAGACGAATTGGAATTACAAGTAGTACTTAATACTGATTTATTATCACCTATACTGATTTATCATATACTGCAGTTTCGTAACCGCATCCTGAAAGGAGACCACCTCAATAAATAATCGATGCGAAAATCTCTTTAAAACAGGTGAACCGACAGACTAAAACCATAACATGACTAGGTAGATCATTTGACGGTTTTGAATATGTATGGGCGGTGGTAATAAAACCGGTTAGTCGGCATAACGAAGTTAACTATGACGTTATTAATACTAAAATAAAAAATAAATGAAGCTAAACGAATTGGAAAATATTTATATAGGTACCGATTAAAGTCAGGTAGTTTAATTAATTACCTGTCATCCTCAGATTCCCTTCCTTATTACGTATTAAAAAGAGCTAATAAAAATAAAAATAAAATATCGAATTATAAAATACATACTATTAGGTTTACAGTATTCCATTTTTTTTAGGTTTAAATAAACACAGAACCATTATGGGATCCCTCAGTCTGTATGTCTGACCACAATCCTAAATTTTGAAAACTGGAAATAGTTATAGATCTCACTTATTTGCCAGAAACTATTATTCCTTGTATGCTGGAAATAAAATAAAATAAATTCAAACCTACCATTTTAAATTTAAAAAAATCTTCAATTGTATGTACATCAATTGAAGATTTTTTTAAATTTAAAATGGTAGGTTAAGAGTAAAAAATATATGTTTCATTTTAGACAGGAATCATTTCAGTAACCATTGATATAGAAAGGTAAATTTTAAAACATTATACGTTTTATTTACGACTCAGTAAAAAAATCCTGCAGTTTTTACAGAAAAGTTTTTTGAATAACTTTTTTGTACCAGAAACAAAATAATAACCACCTAAAGATGATACTTGGATATTTCTACTAATAAATCAAGATAGTTCAAGCAATTTTCATTAAGTATAAAAAATAATAGGTACCCTTTTATATATGAACAAAACACAAGAGACCTAAATAAATAGGTAGATAATAAATTGAAATGCACAAAATAGAATTAAAGTATTACAGACAGATAAAAGAATTATTTTCTGCGTATAAGTCATAAAAAATGCGATTTATTTGTGACAAACACTAACAAACGGTTAAAAAAACAATATAAATTCAGTCGAAAGCAATTCCATCAATGTCGAGAATGGGTTAGTGCAAAAAGCTCTGCGGGTTTACAAAAGTACCCATCCGCTTTTAGAATGTCCTTTGCTTTTTTACCCGATTCTATCTTGTTTATTTTATTCGAAACTTTCAAAGAATATTATTATGTTTCGAATGTTTAAAGTAAAAAGATATTGTACTCTATAGTCATGATATAGTAAACATTAATGTCGGGTATGGACTAGCTATACAAAATGTTCTGCAGGTTTTCAAAAGCAGTCGTATATATTTTAAATGTTCTTTGCCTTTTCTCCCGCTTCTTTCTTGTTTATTTTATTATATTTAAAAGAGTTTTTATTATAAGTTCTTCAATTATCGAAAGGGGTTTTTGAAAAAAAGATTAATCTTGTTTATAATGTCCTCTGCATTTTCACCCGATTTCGTCTTGCTAACAGTTATATATTTTTCTAATTTTAGTTTTAGAAAATATAACCTGGTGACAATATATTTTGCTATTTTTATAACATTATTTTAATATACAAGGTGAATTTGAAATGTTGTACTTTGGGCTAATATGAGGCGACGAGGTGGGATTAAAAACCCCTCGGCTGGGTACCCTGAGGCTGTCTAGGCGGTCTCGGGCGCCGTAAGGCACCCGTGATATGTATGTATGTAGTTGGGGACGTAATAAAATTTATTCGATGAAATATTTTACAAAATAAAGGTACCTAAATATTAATATATTATTATTTATAATTAAATTAAAGAGAAACATTCACTGAGAGGGGCGCCACTTGGTAGAGTACCTAATACGCTGGCAGCATTGCCACGTTGAATGGCAAAGCTGATTTTTTGTTTCAAATATTCATAACATTTAGGGTCTCCACATTCTAAAAATACTCGTTTACCAAGGTCCCGAATAAATTCATGGGCCTCAGATCCCAAGCATCCAGATGTTTCGACACCAAATGCTACGAAGTGGTAATTTTGTAGTAAATCCCTATACTTCAGCCGCTTCCGTGACTCAGCCATGCAAGCGGCTGGACCAGGGATCGAAGATGTAACCGAAATATATGATTTCGCATAGGTGTCCACGCAAGTGGCGTCCCAAATCAGTGATTTTCCCTCAGACCATGGTATTAGTGTAAGGCCATCCGGACGTTTACCATCAGATCTACTAATGCCCGGTGGTTCTAAAATTGATGGAATTTTTGATGAAATTAATGTTCTTTTGATGATGTCATTAAGGCTATTATGACGCGAAAATCTACCTGCACTCTTTTGGCAGCTTAATCCGTGTGTATGTAGTTTGTATTTATTTATTTAAAATTCTTTATTGCACTAAGAAGGATTGTACAAAGGCGAGCTTAATGCCTTAGGCATTATCTACCAGCTAACCTTTAGGAGACTGACAATTGTAATATAGGGTGCACAGATTAGTGTAAAGAAAAATCAAAATACATAAAATACATAAATAATATAGCAAAAATAAATACATAAATATATGTTTAATTAAACCTAACCTAAATTATGATAATGAGAAATGAGTAATTTCTTGAAAATGGCGAGAATTTCTTGTATGGAGACGGCTTTTATCTTTTCATTCGCGTCTCATGGTTTAATGGGAAAAGTTGTTCCATTTGATAAGTAGCTCATATTAACCCAAAGTATAACCTTTCAAAGTCACTATGTAATATGCACTTGGAGACAGAAGTGCTAGCAGTTACAATATATTAAAATAATACTCAATAAATCACGTAAACATATTCATTGAACGTAAATGAAAGTTTTTGGGGATAAATCCACAAGGAAAATATTTTGTTTTTCATATATTTTCTAATAGTATCTTTTCATTTCCCCGAATCAATTTCCTGTGGTATACGGGAGTGGCTTAGCTCTTCCAATTTCCCAACCAATATATTGCAAAGAAAATTTTCATTTTAGACCGCATGTTGACTTACCTATGAACCAAGTATTAAAACGTTTGGCGAACACAGTTTAATAAAAAAAAAGTTCACGTTTTAACTAGATCGTTTATTGCCTCCGTAGACTAGTGGTTGCGCCTTTGGCGTTGTATCCGGAGGTGGTGGGTTCGATTCCCACCCATAGGCAAAAAATAATAGTACGTTTTTCTGTACAGTTTGTCATGGTCTGGATTTTATAAAATATAATATGTATTATATCATATATATATATATCTTTTTTAATATGTCGGACAAATTACACATATTTCTCTGGCCACAAATTAAGCTCTGGGCTTGAATGTTTTATTTTATATTTAGTTTTTTGTAAAATCATTTAAATATGTATCCATACAGATACAAAAACGTTCAAGTGACCTCTAGTCACGTTTCGGTTTTAGTCTGTGGGTTGCGGTTTTCCGGAGACTACTGCAACGATTTCTTGTCGGGGGGGTATTCTCCTTTAATGGTGCGGTTATGAAACGGGCAATTTTTTGACGATGAGGATATTAAAATAGACGCGTAATGCAAATACGCCCATGTCGCCGGCATAGTATCATTTAGCCGGCATAGTAGGAGCGATCAATAATGTTAAACAACATTGTATTGATCGACCCCATTCATGGATTTTGTAGGTCTACTTACCATCAGGCAGATACAAAGTCACATGCCGTACTCCATTTAAAATATATATCTATATATAATACCAGCTGATCCGCGCGTAACTTTAACCGTTTACTATCTCAAAATCAATATTTTTTCCCCGGTTTTGCAAAAAAAAAAACACTCTTGTTACTCCGCTGCTATTGGTCGTAATGTGATGTTAAGTGTAGCCTATAGCCTTCCTCGATAAAATATTTTTTTTCAATTCGAACCAGTAGTTTCTGAGATTAGCGCGTTCAACCAAACAAACAAACAAACTCTTCAGTTTTGTAATATTAGTATAGATTTAGTATTAGTATAAATTAGAGTTAGTGCCGAGACCGCACCCTTAAACATAATTTAGGTTAGGTTACAGGACAACCTCTGTGTCTTCCAATATATTTTTTTTTAGTTTATTAGGTGCATTTGTTTGTAAAAACCACTATTATTTGACTGCCTCCGTTGTCTAGAAGACTTTTGGGTTGCTTTAGTCTAAGGGTTCGATTCCCAGTCCGTTTACTCATTTTACCATCGTCTTGTTGTTTATAAAATTTAATATCGTAGATTATAATGATTCGAATAACAGAAGCACGGCATGTGTCTTTGCATCTACCAAATGGTAAGTAGACCTACAAAATCCATGAATGGGGTCGATTTGACATTGTTCAACTATGTATTGATCGACCCCATTGTTAAACCATGTATTATCAGACCATGAGAAACTGCAGAAAAAAGTACTAATATTATTTTGCCATGGGTGGAAATCGAACCCACGACTTTCAGGATACAACGCCAAAGGCGCAACCACTACTCCACGGAGGCGGTCAAAGGCGGTGATTCACTGGGCAAGGTCGGTAACTTTAGGTCATATATGGATCTCATAATTTCTGATTCGATCTCGCAAAGAGACTTATTTTAAATAATAAAATGACATAGTATTATCGAAATACTTATGAAATTAACTGCACCTAAGCTTATGCAAATAAAATTAACACAAAGAGCTTTAAATGCATTAAACACTAAATGAAATCCAATAACGAAAATGGACACAAATTTCAGATATTGTGGTTTATGAAACACAACAGTAGGACGGGTGAGCTAGTGCACTTTGGATAGAGAGCGAAACTACATATAGCACTACATAAATGTATGATAAAAATGTCACGTTATGTAACGGAACGTTACTTAATGTAAGTAATGTAAGCCGAACAGCGATATGGAATGGACCGTTAGGGTCTTGAAAGTACCCTTTTCAAAAGTGCAAAATGCAAAAGAAGCAGCACGTAGGTTGTAATATTACGTTATCAACGATAATGTTTTAATTTTTTGATAAATAGGCCAGAGTACCGCAGGCCATTTGATAATTACTAACATCGCGAGTGTGTGTTAGTAATAATAAGTTAGTTAGACAGTATAAACAGAAATATATAATACTCGTAGTGACGCACAAAGTTCGGATTTCCAACATTAATTTGGTGTGTTAATTATACAGTGATTTTTTCATAGGGACATTTTTAGGCTTCACTAGATATTATATAAAATTTGTATTATGTCCGTTTGTTTGTTTAGCACTGCACCCCAGCTTCCGTCCTGCAGTTTTACGCAATGCACATCTATTGTTGCTGCCCTGCCAAAAACTAAAGAAAACCAAAACTGGGACTTAGGCCCCCCTTCGACTGTTTTCAGGAACTACGATAGAGGTTGAAAAACCACTACGGCAGAACCTGCCTGGACCTTTTATTTTGGAGCCTGGTCTGCCACCGTCTGCTCAGTTTAACGCAGACATCTAAGCTGGTCATAGCTGAACCCAGCCTGGATCCTACTTCTGGAGCCTGGACACCGTCTGCTCAGCAGGCGTCCCGGCTTGCCATAGCCGGCCATAACCGACCGCTGCCCCTATCCGCTGAGCTTGGCCTGCCACTAAAGGACGTTGGATGCTGCTTTCCCCGATCGCTGTATACCAGGGCAGTAACATTCTTTCAACAAAATAATCTGCATGTTAATAGGACTAACTCTCTCTCTCTCTCTTTCGCTCTTTACAATTTGTATATAGTTAGGTTTCTGTTAATAAATATTTTGTAATTTCCTTACGTGCGTTGTTTCTTTCCTATAGCCAATTTATGACCTGTAGGTAGGACTTCGTCACAGATACACTTATTACACAAAATGTATTAAATAAATATAAAATCCCCTTAAAATAAATCACTTTGTTCTATGGGCTAAAATTTACGAGGCAACGAACTTAAATTTAATAGATTAAAGTTTTCTTAATCATAAAATTTAATAAATACCTGCATCTAAATAACCTATGGAATGAACATGGGACATCCGAGCGGTCTCGTTACCACCGCCCATACAGATGCAAAAACCGTTAAGTGACCTAATCACTTCCGGTTTTAGTCTATTCGTCTTTATCGCCGCCAATTTCAAATGGCATCATTTAGCCATTTTTCATAGTGGGAGCAATGAAAGTTGTTTCAGAACAATTATTGATTGACCCTATACATGGACTTTATAGGTCTGCTCACTACCAGGTAGATACAAAGTCACATGTTATGCTCCAATAAAAAAAAAACAAAAAAAGGCTTTATTTGATGCAGACCTATTTATATCTGCACCATCAACAGTTGCATAGCAGTTCATTTGACAATAAAGTAAATACAAATATATTTATTGCTTAAACTCTGTGTTTACAAGATGGTAGTGGTACAATTTTATTATGATCGGAATTTACCTTTTTACAGGTGTGCAAATTTCATGTTTAGGTTAGTTTTAGTTAAATCCTAATAACCTCTCTAAAATCTAATATAAATATATATATATATATTAGATTTTAGAGAGGTTATTAACCTAAACATGAAATTTTCACATCATATACCTATTATAATTAATTACATTTATATTATTTTATATAATCATAGATTAAAATCGGCCAATACCATCGGCTACGACGAGGTGGGATTAAAACCCCTCCGCTGAGTACCCTGGGGCCGTCTAGGCGGTCTCGGGCGTCGTAAGGCACCCGTGATGATATGTATGTATAGATTAAAATCCCAGCAATATAGCAAATAAACTTACAGCAAACAAAATTAATAAAAACAAATCACACAAGACAGTAGTAGGTAGTGGGTAAGTAAACATATTAAATAATTTGACGCCTAATAATCTTATAATTTTCTCTCAGTTAGGTAATCATTAATTGAATAGTATGTAGCAATGAGGATATTAAAGTTTATATTGCAAATTCGGTTTTGTCGCCGCCATTTTCGGCACAGTAAAAATAAATACCATCACGGGTGCCTATTTGGCTCCCGAGAACCGTTTAAACGGCCTCAGGGTACCCAGCGGAGGGAATACCCTGTCCTCATTTCGCCGATGGTATTTCGGCACAGTATGAGTAAACAACAGTGTAAATGCTATTAAAAAATAATGTATTGATCGACCTAATGTACAGTATATTTACCATCAGGTAGATAGATATAAAATGACAATTCGTGCTTCAAAAAAAAAAACTGCGGTATCTATTTTTTTACTATTCTACTCTTAGTCTGGATGCGTTCAATATGGACACAAGCTGCGCTACTACGACGCTTATGCAGTCCCTGGCATATTAATAAATTTCCTGTAAATTGGCTTTATTTAACTTGAATACATGCATGGACTGCGCTTGCTGTTCCGGAAGGAATTTTATACATGCGAGTCGACAGCTTTATAATGAATTTACAACGATGCAACCTTAATTTTATTTGTGCGAACTCGTTGGAAAGTTTTATTTAATTTTTTTTTTAACAATTTAAACATATTGGTAACAAACTAAGCTCTAAGCTTTTACTATGTATACCAGAAGTATATTATATTATATTTTATAAAAACCCAGACTATGACAATCGTTTTTTACCATGGATGGGAATCGAACCCACGACTTCCAGATACAACGTCAAAGGCTCAACCACTAGTCTATGGAGTCAGATTTAATTAAATTAAAAAGTTATTCAACAGTTTGTATTATAATTTGTATTTAAGTAAATGCTTCCATCCATTATTAACATCCGGCTTAAGAACGCAGACAAAACTTGTCTCTATACATCTAGAGTATTTGTGAAGTTTATTTTAGTAATAATTTTATAAATAAGCAAATGTATTTGATTTATCTCTCACACTACTAAAAAAAAAAAAAAAAAAAAAAAAATAAGCACTTAATGGTAATAATTTTTAGTTTCGATTTAATGATATTTCTATTTAATTTTAATTTAAATTAAAGCCCATTTACAGTTCCAAATATTTTAGGCTATATGTATAATAATTTATCTAATGAAATAGTCATTCTTTGCAGAATACCTTCAATATCCAAGTACCGCTAAATTTTGGTTAAATGATGCGATTATGAAATGAGCGTCAAAAAAGACGAATTTACTATTACGAGTAAAAAAGTTTGAAGATCTTTTTTAACGACGAACTACTACCTCGACAACAACCGTTGCAGTTGTCTCCTGAAAGCTCTTGGACCCACAGATTAAAACCGAAGAGTAACTAGGTCACTTGACTTGGTTATTGTATATATGTATCCTGTATAGCCCATACAGAGCCGCGTTCGTAAACTAACACTTTGGCACTGGGTAATGTCACTACACTATATGCATCTTTTGTTCTCTAAGCATTTTTCAATATTTTTATCGCAATCTGTGACATTACCCAGTGTTAAAGTGTTAGTTTCCGAACACGGCCCTGGGTGACTTTGCGACACATGGTTCCATGGGAAAAGTTGTTCGATTTGATCAGCAGAACCTCATATTAGCCCAAAGTACATCCTTTCAAATTTATCCTGTGTAACGAGACCGGCCGTTCGGTCTAGCGAAGTCGTTTGTAAAAGATGTTACTATGTGTCTATGTTACTATGTGTCTATGTTACTATGTGTCTATGTTACTATGTGTCTATGTTTCTATGTGTCTATTTGTAACATTTTAATGAAATATCGCATATTATGCGTTATTAGTTCAGTCTCACTTTTTTTTCAGTTCTAGTCATATATGAGGTCATACAGCATCGCATGATTTTATGATTTTCTGATTTTACAGTTTGCGTACAGTTTATAATATATAATATGTATTATATCGTTGTTTCTGGTACACATAGTACAAGCCTAGAGCTAAGTTTGTTACCGAAGCAATATATGTAAATTGTCTATTTATAATATTATTATTAATATTATTTCTGTAGCTACCTATAGCATCCTTTAATTAAAGTCTATCATAATTATTAGCCATCGGTTCCAAATACGTTTTCAACTCGTAGGTTTGTAAGTGGTATATAGTATAAGTGCAACCATTAATCAAACCGTGTCATAAGCCATGGCACAGAGCGTGATGACATATGATGACAGCATAACCAAACATGTTCATTTATCAATTCATCGTGTGGTTTGGATCCAATTTGCGTAATTAAAAATCGAACGTGCCAATATATGTATTTTAAATATAATCTTTTCAGCGTTTTATTAGAAATGGTATATTATATTTCCGGGTTTAATTTAGTATACTTAGGGTTGGTTTGGGGTAAAACCCAAAATGTCATATTTGTAATTGATACCGTAATGTTGAAAATAAATTTAAATTTATTAAATTTAGTTTATATAATTTTTATATTTGATATAAATTTATTGTTAATAACGTGATATCATGACTGCAACCAAAGAATAATTAAAATTTAATATCAGATCCCGTACCCAAATAAAAAAACAAATAGTCGATGGTATTCTGAGTTAAGCGCCAATCTAAAAAAAGTTTCACGAGTTGGTATTGTGAAACCGGGACCAACAGCTTACAATATGGTTGGTACAGTCTGGGTTTTGAACCGTTAGTTTTATAAAGCTTCTATTACTTTACAATATTTGTATGCAAACATATTATTATTACGTTACGCACCAAATACATTTCCACATTCTGACGTTTTATAGACAGTAACGCTGACCAAATGCAACGATTAATCAAAATTTCAACCATGTCATAACCTTAGGCACACAGGGTGGCGGCATGTGATGACATTAGCTGTCAGTGCTTGTCGCTTCGTAAAACATGTTCATTTATCAATCCACAATGTGGTTTCAATGCATGTGATCCAACCAATTTGTGTAATGAAAAACTAATATACCTACCATGTTTTGGTAAACATTTTAATATATCTTGTTCAATATTATCATGGATTTATGATATTAGAGAACTTGTGACATTTGCCTTTTTAAAATTAAAAGTAATTAAATGATAAGAACTGACAGTATTGTAATCTGTGTTAGAACCATTTGCATATTTATATTAAATTGACATTAATTGTCATCTATATTACGTACTGTAGTGTATTGCCATCCTTGTCTCGTACGCATACGTCACTGATGACGGAGTTGGGGATGATGGCAGTTGGGCAGGTGTTATATCTTCAATGGGTTCTAGGCTGATGGTGGTTTATATATAAACACAAGAATTGCACTTTAGGAAGTTATTTATTAGAGTAAATTAATTAATACTTTTAGACGTCCTCAGATAACTAGCGCACTCTCAACAACACTCTCCCCCGCTTAAGGAGATAGGTTAAAATTGTTAACCTAACTAAAATAGTATGCCACTGTAACTGCAGGATGGGCCATATGATTTTTATAGCCCATAATGCACTTACAGTGAATTACAATTTCTATTATTTTGTTTATAAAAATATAAATATTAATTAAAGTTAGCTATACCTAGTATTACATGTAAATAATGGAGTATAAACTAAGATTAAGTTGGTTAAATAAATAGTAAACTATCTAGTTAATATTATATTGAAAAATTATATTAAGCTATGATTAAATAGGTTAATATTTTTTTAATGTTTTTATTTTACTAAGTGATGATCTTAACTTACAAATAAAGTTTTAATTTTGTGTACTATATAATTTAAATAGAGTATAAAATACAATTGTATTTTTGTAGTTATAATCATTTCTCTGTTCTAAATTCAAATAAGAATTTATTTTATTTTTGTAGTTAAAATTTGATCAATATGTCTTTTCCATTCCTCTCCCTCCCCCTTCACTGATGTTCTATAATCTAACAAAAATAAATTTTGTGCGTAGTTTAATGAATTACCACCCTCAATAATTTTTAAAATATGTGACTTAAAAATTTCTACAAAACGTTCTGCAGCGCCATTTGTGGCTGGGTGATATGGTGGAGAAAAGCTATGTTTGACTCCTGTCACAGTACAAAAATCTTTAAAACTGTCACTAGTAAAATATGTTCCATTATCAGTCACTAAGTGAACAGGAAATCCATATCGGATAAATAATTCTTTAAATTTTGTTATTGTAAGGCTAGTTGTTATGTTTGACATTAAAAAAGCCTCTGGCCACTTTGAATATGCATCTACAATGACCAAAAACATTTTTCCTTGGAATGGTCCAAGAAAATCTGCATGGATTCTAAACCATGGTGAAGGTGGGACCGGCCAACATTGTGGAAAAGACTTTGATGGGTTTTTTTCTATTTGTTAAGCACTGTTTACATGATTTAGTTAAGAAATTTTCAATGGCCTCGTTTAACTTGGGCCACCAAAAATAAGATTGAGGCATGTCAATCATTTTTAAACTGCCAAAATATGACTTATGTAAATAGTTTAAAACAGTATCCCTTAGATTTGTAGGTATTATTATTCTGTGACCCCAAAAGATGCAATATCTATCTACTAAAATTTCATTCCTACGAATATAGTAAGCATTAAATTCATCCTTATTAGTTAGTTTTTCTTCTGGCCAGCCATCAAAATAAAATGTTATTATTTTTGATAAATTCTTCTCCTTCTTAGTTTCACTTTGAATGTTTTTCCAATTAATTTCAGTATCATTTATATTATTTAAGCAATTAACAGTTAAGTTATTATTTTTAAGTAAAAAATGATCAACTACAAAATTATCTGTTACAGGCAATCTAGACAAAATATCAGCTGGATATTTATCGCTTTTAATATATCTGATTGTGTAACTGAAAGCTGATAAAAAAATTGCATAATGCTGCATTCTTTTTGCTGCCATTTTAGGAATTCCTTTATGAGGCCCAAAAATGCGCACCAGAGCTGAATTATCAGTTTCCAGTTCAAATGGTCTACCGTATGTATAATTATAAAACTTAGTAATTCCAAAAATTATTGCCATAGCCTCTTTATCCAGAGTGCAGTACTTTATTTCTCTCTCCGAGAGTTTTTTGCTAGCAAATGCTATTGGGCGAATAACATTGTTATCCCTATTTGAGAGCACAGCACCCAAACCATGTGACGAAGCATCACAAGTCAATACCAACGGTAATTTCGTGTCATAATGATATAAGTTATTCACAGATGCCAATTTTTCTTTAGCCAATTTAAATGCCAAAGAGCAGTCCTTAGACCATAAAAATTTGCCCTTTTTTGTACTATCATAATATAAAGGTTTTAACACGGATGCTAAGTTTTTAAAAAAAAAATTATATTAATTTATTTTACCTAAAAAGGAACGTAATAATGTAATATTGGATGGCTCAGGAAGTTTTAATATTGGCTCAATATTTTGTTCGATAACACTGATTTTATTTTTATTGACTCTAAAACCAAACACATCTATATATTTGGTAAAAAAATTACATTTCTCTGGTTTTAATTTAAATTCGCAATCCTTTAAAATATTTAGTACACACTCTAAGGTATACCTCATATCGTCATAATCTTTACCACATAGATACATATTATCAATAAATACTGATACATTTTTTATCTTAATAAGTTTTTTACACATATTAAGTCTTTGAAATGAGCCTGGCCCAGTACTTACACCATATGGCAAATACAAATATTTATAAGTTCCTACCTCTGTCACAATAGTGGTCAACTCTTGAGAGGCAGCATCTAATGGGGCTTGTAAATAAGCCTCTTTCAATTCCAGTTCACAGTAGTATTCAGCTCCATTTAGAGTGTTGAAAATTTGTTCAATGTTAGGCAAAGGGTAGTGATCTACTTGTAAATAATTATTTAAAGTTACTTTGTAGTCTCCACAAAGGCGTACTGATCCATCACTTTTAAGAATTGGAACTACTGGCGTTCCCCATGCACTAAGTTTTACCGGTACTATCCTCTTACATTTTAGCAATCTATTAATTTCAAAAATTACCTTATTTTTCAATGCAAATGGTACCTGACTTACTGGTAAAAACTTTGGTATTGCATTATTACTTAATTTAAGCGTAATTTATTCACCTTTAAAATTTCCCCAACCGGGGCTGAATACTACATCGAACTTAGTTTTAATATTTTCAATTTCACAATTATAATTATATTCAGTTTTATTACAATTTAAATTTAAAGGCCACAATCCAAGTAACATAAGACCGTCACGTCCTAGAATTCTAGGTTTATTATTTTCCACAATAAATATATCTAGAAAACCAGAACTATTATTAAATACAATGTTTATATTACGAATAATTCCCAATGGTTTAGATAGTGATTGGTCAAAGTTTTTAAAGTTTTACATTTATCAAAGTTTCCATTTGGGAATAGTTCTTGAAAGTCATTTATAGTAATGGTGGTTGCCTCTGACCCAGTATCTAATTCAAATTAAAAAAATGTATGACTTACTTTTAAGCTTATATAAAATGGTGGTATTTTACTTACTTGATTTTTTGTTGAATACATACTAAATTTATTTATTTCACATTCTTCGCTGAATAAATTATTTAAACCATTTTCATTATCAGACTCATCACTATTGACATTTATCGATCGCACTTTTTTTACGTCCCGACACATTTTAAAAATATGACCTTGAAGTCCACATTCTGAGCAAAATTTTAATTTTAAAGAACATTCATTTTGGGTATGATTATCTTTTCCACAACAATAACATTTAATATTTTTATTTGATTCGATTTTCTCAAAATTCTTTCTAGCATTTTTATTGTTTTTAAATTGTTGTTTATTTACTTTAAACATAGGTGTTGTTTCTGAATTTGGATCTTTTGAATGCAATAATGCTGCTTCAACTGATTTTGCAATGAAATTATGAATTCATCCAAATTTAATTCCCCATTTTTTAGTAATTCAAATTTAATTGATGATTTATTTATTCCATCTAATTTTTCTTTAATTTGGTCATCTAAATCTGTGAAGTTACATTTTTTTTGCCAATTTCTTTAATTTAATTATATATTCTTCAATACTTTCCATGCCCTGGTTACATTTCCTGAAATTACTTCTATCCAAAATGTATGAAGTGGATTTATTATACCTTGTGTTTAAAATATCTATCAGTTCATCAAACTGCAGTTCTATAGTGTTTCGAGAGGAGCAGGGGTTCAGTGTCTCTAACACATTAGTAGTTAATTTGGTAATTAATAATGCGGTTTTTTTGGTAGGCGGCACATCGTTAATTAGAATGAGACATTTTAACTGTTGTACAAAAATTTCAAAATTGTCGCCATTAAATAGGTCAATATGAACTGTATAATGAGTCTTCCAGCTGCAAAAATTTGGATGCCTTGGGTACCCAGGACAATTCATCATTGAACAGAAAGCACTAAACATACAGCAAGTTCATGTCGAATTTTAAGGTGTTCGGCCTTAAAGGGAGTAGGCAGATGAAAATGCTTTCAGGCTTCCTGCCCATTTTGTTTCATTTATTGGAGCACGGTATAGCTATATATACGCCTAATGGTAACCAGACCTACAAAGACCTTGAATAGGGTCTATAAATAGATTGTTGCTTAACAGCACTACCGGATAAATACCGGATGCGGTTACGAAATGAGCGGCGACGAAGACGAAATTGCATTACGAGTCTACTTTAATATACTTATTTCTTTATCGTAAAAACTGCCTGTGTCGTGAATGCATACTGAAAGGAGACTACCACTTCGATAATAAATCTATGCAGTACCCGCCGCCTATTTCGTAACCGCATCATTTAACAACAATGTATTAATCGACCCCATTCATAGACTTTGAAGGTCTGCTTACCAACAGTTTGATACAAAGTCACATGCCGCGCTCCTTAAAAAAAAAACATTCTACACAATCCACCGAAAGTTCAACAATTGTTTTTAATTTTTTTAACATGATATTTAATATTAAAAAAATGGTACCAAAATAAATCGAAATTAACAAAATGTTCTTTTGTCATTTTAATATTATACCGCAAAAGCTTATAAAATCGTAGCAATATTTGACCTTTTTCAAAGTGAATATTTCCCTTTGACATGAATAAATTCGCATTGTGTCTGAGGGTGGGACAGACAAAGGCGTATTTTTTTGCCACGTAACATAAAGGGTAAGCCATAGAAAAAATAAAACATAGACTGGAATCCCGAAATGGGAAGGTGTACATAATTTTTCTCTGCCTTCGTGGGCCAATGGATGCCCGGAAGTCGTAGGTTCGTTTTCCTCACTCAGTGTACAGTTTTCCTGGTCTGGGTTTTAGTAAAGTATAATAACATATTTCTGTAAGAGAGAGAGAGACCGCCTTCGTAGACTAGGGTTCGATTCCCACTCATGGCAAAAAAAATTGTATGTTTTTCTGTAGGTACAGTTTGTCATGGTCTGGGTGTTTATAAAATATAATATGAATTATATGAATATTTTTGGTACACATAGTACAAGCCTAGAGCTTAGTTTGTGATCAGAGCAAATATAATATGTGTAAATAGTCCTACGAATAAAAAAAAAGTTAAAGATCTTAGCTTTCAATGGATTCTCCGAGCGGGTGCCGCATTTAGGCTGCTTTTCCACCAGAGATGTGCTAAATAGGGATTGTTCGTAGTAGTTCCATTGCGTTGATCCATGATGGAACTAGTGCGAATTTATTTTCGCAGTAGTTCTATTATTACCATATATATATATATATATCTTCACGGGTGCCTTACGACGCCTGAGACCGCCTAGACGGCCCCAGGGTACCCAGCGGAGGGGTTTTAATCCCACCTCGTCGTAGCCGATGGTATGAGTCTACACCGAACAAGTGGCTAGCACGTCGCGATGTTTTGGATAGACTCAATAACCCATCTATAAACAGTTTCACAAGTTGGTATAGTGAAACCGACAGCTTACCGTGCTCTCCGAGGCACTATAGTGGTGTTGTCAAACAAATGTACATATTTTTTTTAATTAAAAACTCATTGGTACACACCGGGTTTCGAACCAGGGACCTTAGTGTTTTTAAGTCCAAGGTCTAACCAACTCGGCCACCACGTATATCGTAAAAACATAATTATTACCATTACTCTTAAAAAATTGAACTACTGCGAATAATAAAATATTGATTCGCACTAGTTCCATGATGGTACTATTAGTTTTTTTTTATGCAATAGTTTCATTTCTATTACTACTAAAATGTTACTGCGAGTATTAAAATTAAGTTTGTCAGTTATAATGATGATTATGCTTTTATAATAATAAATATTTCGCAATGCACCACGGAACGGATCCAGGAACTATTGTCTTTTTGAAGGGGAGGGGGAGTGGGGGTGGGGCCCGGGTCTTTTACAGTATTTTTATGGGATTCTTTTGCCATAACTGTAACTGAAAATGTCCTAAATTATAACGTTATGATTGTTTTCGAGAGGCAGCAGATCGAAATGTTCTATATTATAGATTCTTTAGGTTTTCATAAATTCTATAACCCTTTGAACTTAAAAAAATTGAAATTTTTTGGTTTTTATTGACATAGCCCTTTGTATATAACTATTGACAGCGCGCGTGATCTCAATATATTTGAAATTAGTTGGAAAAATGTATGTGCAAGAATCAGTTGTATCTACCCGTTCAACCCGTTTTTCCGGCTATACAAATAATAAAATGTAGGGTTCGGAATAGGCTCATGCCGAAAAGAATACTACAAAAAAATCTTATTAAATGATTTTGTATGTATCATCACGGGTGCCTTACAGCGCCCGAGACCGCCTAGACGGTTCCAGGGTACCCAGCGGAGGGGTTTTAATCCCACCTCGTCGTTCATGGTAATGGTTGATCTTCTCGCGTACGTGACACATCTTTGGGGAGAAGCTATTGACCAACACAGGGAGGCACTGGCAGTAAGCCTTGACATTTCAAAAGTCTTTGACAGGGTTTTGCATGGGAACCTACTTTCCAAGGTTTTGGCAGATGGTTTAGCACTCAGGCTGGTGGGCTGGATTGCCAGCTTCCTGCATGAACGCAAAATTGCCTAGTATCCTAGCGGATGAACAAAGCTCGGAGTTAATGCCAGTGAATGCTGGTGCTCCACAAGGTTCTGTACTGTCACCGATATTGTTTCTTTTACATATCAATGACATGTTGTCCCTTAGTCACATCCATTGCTATGCCGATGACAGTACAACTCATGGTCGCTATACAAGATGTCGTCTAGTCAGTGGGCACGGTGGCATCGGTGGAGTCACGGTTAATTTTGGTAATTGACGATGAAATGCACAAATTATCCTTATGGGGTGAGAGCAACCTCAGTTTAATACTAGTAAGACCCAGGCGTGTGCTATGACGGTTCAAAAGTCGCTATTTTACACACTTCTTAATCTTCAGAGTATTATCCTGCCACTACAAAATAGCCTAAATATTATTGGCATTGAAGTGCGTTAACGTACTTAAGACATAGGAATTACATCGGGAGCATTACAAAAACAGCTTCTAAAAAACTGGGGATCCTGAACAAGGTGCGGCGTTTTTTCTCGCCGAATTTACGGCTGATGCTTTACAAAGCGCAGATGCGGCCACGCATGGAATACTCTTCGTATCTCTGGGATGAATCCGTTAAATACTTATCTAATACCCCTGGTGCTCTACAAAGACGGGTTGTAAGGATTATTGGTGACGAGGTGAATAAATAAACTTCAATATTTTCAGCATCGTCGAGACGTGGCAACTCTGAGCGTATTTTATCGCTTATATTATGGAGACTGCTCTGAAAAACTGCATAATATTAACCCATCCTCATCTTTTTGCTCCCGTACACCACACGCTGGACAAAACATGCATACACATACCGACGGCAACATACCTTAGATAACTAAAAAAATTAAGCGATCATACTCTTATTGCACAATAAAAAAATGGAACGTGTTGCCAGCGAGTGTCTTTCATTTATCTTATAATCACTGCTTAAACCGACATAGTAGGCATCATCAACATCGGTGATATTGGTGAAGGTATTGTCTATTCATGAACTGTATAATCTACTTACCATGTCGAGTAAAATAAGGCTGTGTCTGTTACTATCCAGTATCATTTAGGGTGCGAATTAATACTTTCTACCTATATTTGGTTTTAGGTCTGTGGGGTTGGCGGTCAACCCCTTCTCATGACACTTATTTATAACGGAAGTTCTGCAAATTTTTCTCCGCATGCTTAATTATGGATTCCGAAATTAAGAGGCAAATTTTGGTATTGGGGTTCCGCAAAAAAAAATTATAAGTTCCACCAGCAATTTTTCGCATAACCTTTAATTTTTGTACAAAATAAAAAATAAAAACAATTGGGGTGGGTAGGACCTATTCTCAGACCTACCGAATATACATTAAAAAAAAAACATAAAAATCGGTAAGCCGGTTCGGAGAAGTTTGGTTACAAATACTGTGACACTAGAATTATTTATATATTAAAAGATATTGAAAAAAAAATCGCAAGTAAATAAGGTAGGGTAATTAATAATATTTAAAAGACAGAAAATTCCCTCTCCAGGTAGCATTGTTCCTAAACATTTTTACACACATACATTTTCATAAAAAGGTAAATCTAGTTTTTACTAAGATAAAGGCTTGGATTTCACTCGGATAGTCTAGCAATCAATTGAGTTCAAACTTAAGACCGTGGAGACCGAACTTTTTAAGATGCTCTGTAAATAATGCTTCACTCGCAATCTTAGGGTCGCTTTACATATAAAATATAAAAATATAATGAAACAATGTTCTTAGCTATCCATGGATTCTCCGTGCGGGTGCCGGGTCCATTGGAAGGCAGGGGATTGAACGCGTTCCCAGACTTGAGTCGTAGGTTAAAAGTAGGTTTAAAGGCCTTTTAACTCTCACCTGCACTGTGTTCACTACCCTCTCTACTCGGTTCCTAAGGTTCCAGAAGTTTCGACCCCAAATGCTACGAAATGATAATTTGGTATTAAATCCCTGTACTTCAGCCGCTTACGTGACTCAGCCATGCTCGCGGCTGAACCAGGGATTTCGGATGTGGCCGAAATATATGATTGCGCATAGGTATCCACACAAGTATTTTAGAAGATATAAGACTTTAATTTGTAATACCTATGTATATAGACAAACCTTTGTTAGCTAAAAAGGAATATTTAGAAATCCTTTTTTTGGAAAACTTCAAGGGGTATTTTTTACCCATTAGTGTCACAAAGTGCGATGCACTTGCTGTCGCGTTAATATGTTTTCATTATTGTTAAATATTATAATAGCATTTATTGTTAATATTTCTATTGCATCTTACTTCAATAGTTTCGCGACAGTTTTCTATTTGCGATTGTTTAGTAGAATACAAAATATGTCAAATTAAGCTATTACGATGCGATTATAAGACTTTGGAATGAATTACTAGTTAAAATAAGACCAAATAGAGTCATATTAAAAAAAAGAGTCAATGATTATTATCTAAATTCGTAGGTAATTTTTTTTTTCATCATTCATTATCCTATTCCTTTCCACTTTGTACATAGGTATTTCAATTTTCTAGATCATTGTGTAATTGGTAGTATTATGTATACGTAGTTTATGTATGTATATAAGATATATTTAAGTAGTGTATATTAGACTATAATTTTATTATTTTATAACTGCTTTCACTTCACACCTACCTCATTTATTAACTGCTTTGATTGTCCCGAAGGTTTGACTGGTAGAGAATGCCTAGCGGCATTTAGTCCGCCTTTGAATTTTGTATGCAATAAAGAATTAAATAAATAAATTATGACAACATTTCAATCTAATGTCAATTTAAGAGAATCGAGGCACAGCTTGGTTGGTATTACTGCTACTTGATTTTACCGCCTATGTGTATACCAGCCCTTATCTTGACACTCTTGGGAAATCTACATTGGAGACTTTCTAAGATAATCCACTATAGAATATAGTTAAAGGTGAAAATATTTTAGGAAAATTGCAGGTTCGCTAAAATTGTTAAGGAATTTTATTGAAAGAAATATTAAATAAATACCATCACGGGTGCCTTCTTTGGCTCCCGAGATCTGTTTAAACGGTTTCAGGGTAACCAGCGGAGGAATTAACCCGTACTCATTTTCGTCAATACTATTCCGAGGCACCACCTAACAAGTGACGAGCTTGTTTCGGTGTTTATAATGGTATAGCCTCGTTGTATTAAGCGGTCACCTATCCCAGGTCCGGCCTTATTATCATGTCTAAAATGTATAAATAAATACTTAGTAGGTACTATTAATAGTTTTTTTCTTATCTTATATTTTAATTGATGCACTGCGATTGACTTTGTACCTACCTGATGGTAAGCATGCGTACAAAGTACAAGAATGGGGTCTAACAATACCTTGCAGCATTGATCGCTCCCATTATGACGACTAAATGATGCAACTTTTTATATCCACGCCACTTTATTGTCAAATCAACTCCCCGTTTCATAACCGCGCCCTGAAAGTATACTACCACCTAGACAAGAGATAAATGCAGTAGGCTTCTGTAAACCATTAAACCCACAGCCTAAAACTGAAACATGACCAGGCCACTCGACTGTTTTTGCATCTGTATATGTGGTGGTTCCTAATCGGACTAGCGAAGTTATATATTATATTATTAGAGATTTTTCTTCTGCCTAAAAATAAATTATATTATTATGAAGAGATAAAATATATTTCTTTTTATTTTTCATAATTTTAGGCAACCTTTATCTTACTTTATCCTTCAACCTTAATCCTGTATTATAAATATAAATGTTTAACCCTAAATAAAAATAAATAATATTCCCTTAGTATTCATATTGTAATTTACGCAAATTTTATACATAAATTTTACTAATCTATAAACGTGGTAGCCGAGTTGGTTAGACCATAAACTTAAAAAAAACACTTAGGTCTTAAAACATTTATTTAACAACACCACTATAGTGCCTCGGAGAGCACGTTAAGCTGTCGGTCCCAGTTTCACTATACCAACTTGTGAAACTGTTTATAGATGGGATATTGAGTTTAATCTTTGAGGACAGGTTAATCCCTGCGCTGGGTAGACTGAGGCCGTTAAAACGGTTCTCGGGAGCCAAATAGGCACCCGTGATGGTATTTTGATGGTATTTTATATTGAGTTTATCCAAACATTGCGACGATATAGCCACTTGTTCAGTGTCCAGTTCGGTCACGACGAGGTGGGATTAAAAACCCCTCCCCTGGGTACCCTGAGGCCGTCTAAGTGGTCTCGGACGCCGTAAGGCACACGTGATGATATCAATATATTTATATTTAGATTATAAAATAATTATCTAGGTCGCTAATTATAATTGTTACTACCCACTGGAGAGACTGGGCTCTCCCTAATACAGGTTACTAACTTACAAGGAAAACCTCAGCTTTACAGTAAAACTGTGTTACTTCTATCTGGTTAATTAATAAATAATTATTTTTTATCTGGTTATAAAAAAATATTATTGTTGTTATTTGAAACAAACAAATAATTAAATCTTTCTCTTAATAATATTAGAATATTAAATCTTATGTTACTCATCGTTATCTACTTTAGGAAAGATAATATTATATTATTATCTTCCGTTGATATTTTTGGATTTTGCACGTTGGGAAGTCAAAAGTAATGGACGTGAAATATTTGGACAAAAAGCATCAAATTCAGATAAAAAAGGTATTTGAGAATTGATGCCCATACCTGGTAACAAAGAGGCGACCAATTCTGAAACACCATGTGCGGAGGCAATAAATGCAGGAAGGCCCACATCTACTAAACGTCGAATTCCAAGAACTCCGAAATTAAAAGGGAGACAGGCTTGATCCCACTGGAGAAGAAAGGTTTATATTAAAGATATTCTCTAAACTCAATTTAATAGTCAAATCTATTTCTGAAACAGCAGCTGGAAATTTCCAAGAAGGGGTTGTACGAATAAGATGTGTAAATTTTGGCATCGAAAAACAGAATTTTAAAATTACATATGCTACATGAGATTGTAAATGTGTCAGATGTTCGTGAAGTACGGTCAAAAGTGAGTTTTTCTTTTTAAAAGATATAGGTATTGTATTAGGAGCACCTAGCAACACAAAATTAGAGTGATCCAAAAGTTTTATACCTGGAATCAATTTTGAAATTGACAAAACAGATAAAGAAGATGATAAAACTTTTCTTACATTGAAATATCTCACATTTATATATGTTTATTTTTAAACCATAACTTTGTAAGGCATTCGATAAAGTATTAAAGTCTTTAAAGACAACATCAGGCTCTCCACCTATGGTACCGTCGTCCAAATACCATACATTGAGAGATGATTTTAAAGAAGTAATAATGGGGTGAATTGCAAGACTAAAGACCCAAAGGATCACCCTGTTGCACTCCAACTTGTGAAGATAAAATGTGTCTCTCATAAAATAAATTGGAAGGTTGCGAGTAATTTTGAGAAATGTAGTTAGCAGGAATCTTATTTTTGATTTCCGAAAAAAAAATGTCGCGTTCTAAAGAATTGAAAGCGTCCAATAAGTCAATTTTTATTATTATATTATTAGTATTACAGTGTTCATATACAAATTTTCTGGTAGCGTGTATTGCGGCTTCACAACCTAGTCTTGAACCAAAACCAAGTTGATGGGGACGAAGATAATTTCCAACAAAATCTCTAACATATTCACAGCCTAATTTTGCTGAAAGACGTCGGAATACGTTACCTATAGCTATAAGTCTCACACCCTCATCTTTCTTTGAGAGTGCACAAAGTCTGGCGCCGTAAATATATGGACAAATTTCATTGTTTAATTTTCCATCAGGAGGAAATTACACAGTTCACACAAAGTTGATAATAACTCAGAACCGTTACTTTGTATGAATTATTTTTTATTACCGTCATGCGCGGGGAGAGGTATTACTTTGTAGTTGAAGCAGCATGAGCGTCGAAGAGCCTCATCAGACGCTCCTCTTAATAACGAACCGTTCGCGTTACCAATGATTTTATAGGAATTGTCCATATTTTAGCGTCAATTATGTTTTTAAAATATATTTTCGTCAACTTTCAGCTAGGTAAGTAAAAAATATCTTTTTTCTATTGCAAATAACATTTATTTACAGTGCTTTAGATTAATTCATAAATATAAAATACTTTTTAAAACATAAAAAGCTTATTAGAAGTGGATTCCATTGGCTGCAATACAGTCCTTTAAACGTTAAAGCCAGTTATCAATAGAAGCACGCACTCTTTCATTGGGAAAATTCTTCACTGCAATTGTATGAATTATTTTAGAGACTCCAAATTATCAATTAGAGCAAGCCGTACTCTCTAAAACTGACCATAAATAATAACCCAGCGGATTAAGATCGGGATTAGACGACGGCCAGTCTTCAGCTCTGATGAAATCCGAAACGTTCGCTTCCAACCAAGACTGCGTGGACCGAGCTTTATGACCCGGCGCCGAGTCTTGCTGGAAGGGCCATACTTGGTTATTGAACATGGTGTTGTTAAGGGGCTTAACTACCTTCTCAAGAATGGTATCTTGATACATTTGTCCCGATGTTTTGATACCTTTTTCACAAAAATATGTCTCAGTCACTCCTTCATAGTTAACACCCCACCAAACCATCACTGAAGTCAGATAATGCCTACATTGCATCCTGTCGCCTAATTGGGAAGCTTCCTTAGAGCTTTGAGCATAATCCTGTCATTTTGTTTGTTAAAATATTGCTCAATTGTAAAAAAATATCAACCGTAAACACAATTTTCCTGTGACCTCCCTTTGCGTACCGCTTCAGTTGTTTCGATTTTACCACCATATTCTTTTTTAAATTAACAGTTAAGAAATGACCAGTGCCTCAATTATAGGCTCCAGGTCCTAATTCATATTTTAAAATACGCGACATGGTTCTAGGTGCTATCTTCATTTCCTGAAATAAAATGTTTTGTTTTCGGACATGATTTCTTCGAATTCTTTCCCTTACTGCTTTGACCACCTTATCGTACGAACACTACGTGGACGGCCAGATCTTTTTCTGTCACAAACAGAGGAGGTCTCATTGTACCTATTAGTAGCCCGGTACACAAACATTTGACTAATACCAAGTGTATGGAGAGTTTTAAAAATTGCACTTGGCTCAATACATACTTTCTGTAATACAATCACAGCGAATCGGTTCTCTTTATCACCCCACTCCATTTTAATATCGCAAAATATTGTACAATGTATTGGCGCCAAAATGAGAAAACACAATGAACAATCGTATAAAAACGACAGATTCCAAATTCAAATGTAATATTTTTTTTATTTTTTATTGTAACAGTATTTATGGCCAGATTATGTATTTTATACGTCTTAAGAGGTGCATCTGATGAAATATTTCCCACACAAAAGATCGTGACTGTTACCTAAACATTCATGGATTAAATTTTATTTTACATGCGCGGGGAGAGGTATTACTTTGTAGTTGAATCAGCATGAGCGTCGAAGAGCGTCATCAGACACTCCTCTTAATAACGAACCGATCGCGTTACCAATGATTTTATAGGAAATGTCCATATTTTAGCGTCAATTTTGTTTTTAACTTTGTCTTTTTCGTTTTTATTTATTTTCGCGTATATTTTTTATAGTTTACTCGCCAATACTCTAAGGACAGTGCATTCGTAATCACGAAGAATGCGTTCTCCATACAAAATGTGCTTTCGCACTTCCAGTAATAATAATACATAGGACAATTTACCTATATTGCCCTGAACATAAACTAAGCTCTCCGTTTGTACTATGTGTACCAGAAACAACGATATAATACATATTATATTTTATAAACACTCAGACTATGACAAATTGTACAGAAAAAACGTATTTTTTTTTTTTTTTGCGGCGTTGTATCCGAAGGTCGTGGGAATCAAACCAACGACCTCCGGATACAACGCCAAAGGCGCAATCACTAGTCATTACTTTTTGTCGCAGAATCAAAATAATGTTTTTTTCTATCAATGTATTTATTGATCTTTCTGTGATAGGTTTATTTTTTTTACTTTGTTCTAAAAATAAATATTATACTTAATACAAAAAATAATATTACTCACAACAGAACCATTTTGGCGTCCAATTACCAACATAAATAATTGAACTTCGAATAACAGGCAAGTACGTTTGCATGGGCGTCAAGTCGACTACAGAGCCCTTAAGAAAAAGTTTACTTAAATAAAAGTAATCAAAATATTTAGCTGTTACACGAATATGTAATGTCATGCCTGCGCTATAGCGTCATATTTTGGGAAAACTCCACTGACAGGCACAAAGCATGCCAAGCGCAAAAACGATGTATCCGCGCAATGTATACCTTGTAAATATATATTTATGATAATTGTATATTTGTGAAACATAATCCATGTTAAACTCTCTACAACAATAAAGCAAGCATAGACTCTGTGTACAGCACTGCTACAAAAAGCGTGCTTAATATGGTTCTTACTGTCTATAATAAAATTCCAGATGACATAAAAATATTTACGTCAATTCGTAGACAAAATATTTTTATACAGCTTCACAGAGTGAATCTCTACATTTATTTATAAACTATACACCTGAAATTTTAAACAATGAATATTCTTCAGCAAGTATTTCATGAAGTTATAGCCCGTTTAAAGACTGGAGTATTTAAAAATACTATGAAAATTTTCACTTCCTCTAGTCCAGCGTTATAGTCTAGATTTGGACTAGTCATTGTTTTTATTAGATAGGAGTTATATGGGTTTAAGCCCAGGTACGAGCAGAGCTTCAGTGAAGCCATTACTTTTATGTTCTCTTGCACTTTGCTTCAACAGAACTCTTTTTAGAACTTTAGAACGAAAAGGTAATATTCTACACAAGAAGTTATTCTATGTCGTAACAGTTGTGTTATCTGTTGAATAAAACATTTGTTTATTGTGGTTTTAATATTTATTAGCACACAAATTTAAATACGTGGTGGCCGAGTTGGTTAGACCTTGGACTTAAAAACATTTAGGTCCCTGGTTCGAATCCCGGTGTGTACCAATGAGTTTTTAATTAAAAAAATTATGTACATTTGTTTGACAACACCACTATAGTGCCTCGGAGAGCACGTTAAGCTGTCGGTCCCGGTTTCACTATACCAACTTGTGAAACTGTTTATAGATGGGTTATTGAGTCTATTCAAAACATCGCGACGAGCTAGCCACTTGTTCGGTGTAGACTCATACCATCGGCTACGACGAGGTGGGATTAAAACCCCTCCGCTGGGTACCCTGGGGCGCCGTAAGGCACCCGTGAAGATATGTATGTATGTACAAATTTAAATACAAAAGGAAACTATATTCTACTACGGCACATCCATTTTATCATAAAGCTCGGGGTTGCCATATCTAATAAATTAGGAATAATGATACCCGTAACTTTATTTATACCTATAATTAAATAGTAAACTTTCCGTGTCTATAAATTAAACTTGCAAAAAAAAGTGTTGGGAGACGCAAGAAATAAGTAATAGAACGTAAAATATATTTGTATGTTATTGAATAAATCATTTCTATTCTATTCTTTTCATCTGTTCTATTCTGTTTGCCCGTTTGTGCTTAAACGCATTGGATTTAAAATCTAAATATAAGAGAAGTTACTGAAATATTTAAAAGCTTTATTGTAATTAATATTTACCGTTGATTTCATTAAAGTAGACCTACAGAAACGAACTACCTATTTTAAATACATATATAGTAATATTAATATGTAGGACAATTTCCACATATTGCTCTGGTCACAAACTAAGCTCTAGGCTTGTACTATGTGTACCAGAAGCAACGATATAATACATATTATATTTTATAAACACCCAGACCATGACAAACTGTACAGAAAAAACGTACTAATATTTTTTTGCCATGGGTGGGAATTGAACCCACGACCTCTGGATATAACGCCAAAGGCGCAACCACTAGTCTACGCAGTTAAAAACCTCAGACCACGTGCCGCGTCAAGTCACGGACTGGTGACGGTTTTATTATTTCAAAATAGCACCCAGACGAAGTTGCGGGCACTAGCTACTATTATTTAATATTATCTTATATATTGTTACAACAATACTAAAAGAAAAATATTAACACCAATTTAAAAACGGCGCCTTAGCACTTTGTTAAATAAATGGCCTTAAAAAATAAAAACGAGCTTACATATCTTTACATGTTATTAAATTTAATGGTAACAATAAATTCCTGCAAAAAAAACATTCCATGCTTATATGCCATTTTAGTAGATATGAAAATAACGCGTATAGTGGTTAAATTATAGAGAAATCTGTATAAAAATATAGTAGTAAATAATTCACAAGTAAATATTATATTAAAAGGTTCTTTGATTTAAAGCTCTTACATACTAATATGACCTTGGCCATTTAAATTTAAAATAAAACTGGAACGTTTTCCTTTTATTTAGAATTGGTTATACGTGGTCTCAAACTAAATTAGTTAAAAATAACCACGCATATTATTTTATATATTTTAACATTTAAATGCGTATAATTGTTTTAAATCTAGATAAATAAGTAAATATTAACTTTATTAGTCGTTTATATCTAAAAACATAAAATATCTTAAACACTATTGGAGATCCTTTTTGGTTGGCCAATAAAACAGCATTTAGATTTCGAAGTAATGTACTGGGGTACATAATTATTTTATTTATTTATTAAAATGAGGGACACGTGGTCGTATGCATTTCATTTGGACAACTACCGGCGCTGGACGTCTCGGTGATGTTTGCAGTTACATTTTTTTATAATAATAATCCCATTTCCCCCATTTCGTAATCGCATCATTTAGCCGGCGTAGTGGGAGCGTCTTAATCAATATTGTTTAAGAACAACTATTGATTGACCCCATTCATGGACTTTCTAGGACTGCTCACCGCCAGGTAGAAACAAAGTCCCATGTCTTGCTCCAATAAAAAATATATATATAAGAATAATTTCATTTTTTTTAAAATATTTTTTACTGCTATTATCCCCTTAAATAATACAGACTTGGGTACAATAATATTATTGAGAAAACGTAGAATTGAATGTGTTTACGATCATTGCGACTTACCGTCTTAAATGGAGAAAACATTTTTGACATTTTCAACTCCCAACAATTACATATTTTCTCTTTCCCAGTGGAATTGTGAATTATTAAAAATAACGAGTATAAAAAATCCGTTGCTTTTGCCTACGAATGTTTTTTTTAGGTATTGGTACATATTTTGGTTATTTTATTTGAAAAATAAAATATACATTATCAATAACGGCCGGAGGTGCTATTTTTGACTACAAAACCAAAAATTATTTATTTCATGTAAATCTTTACAGATATTTATGAATAGTCAAAAAAGTTTTTTTTTTGACAATGAGGTCAAGAATGCATTTGTTTGGCTGCTGCACGTATATATATATATATAATAACTTTATAGTTATTATTACGGAATTAGAGGCCAGTCGTCTTTTAATACCATTTATTCACAATTATTCGCCGTCAATTATCTCCATTAAAATCCGTCTGTTTCTCGTCATGGTTCACAAAAGTTATTATATTAATTAATAAAATGTGTCATTAAATAAAAATAAAAATAACTACCCAACTGAACGTACGCTACATAACCAACTAGTGTAAGACTAGGTCATCTGCCATACAAGAGTGTTACCGAGGCGACCAACCTCACCAACCTTATTTACTACGCCTTAAATATTGGTAGAAAATCCCGATATATCAAAAGTCGTATTTTTTAAGTTAATAAGTTGGTCCAACTTATAACTAAAAAAACGACTAAAAAAAGATTGGTACGTTTATCTGCTTGTCATGGTCTGGGTATTTATAAAATATAATATATATTATATCGTTGTGTCTGGTACACATAGTACAAGCCTAGAGCTTAGTTTGTGACCAGAGCAATATGTGTAATATGTCCTACATATTATTATTATTATTATTATTAACTGGGGACTTTAAGTGTTTTAGGGTGAATCTACTTTTTAACAGCTTTACCACGGGGCAAGAGGCAAGAGGAATTCCAGCAAAGTCTATGCATCGATGTTTGAAGAATTTCGGCCTTTTAAAGTCGGCCGTCAGAACTTTTATGGAAAGCGCTTCCAAGATAGTGGATAGTGTATGGTTGGCCAGTATAGTGAAGGAGAATTAAATTGACCTGCTGAGCGGTTTTAAGTCCGAGATTACTGCAGTTTACTTTCCTGCCCCCCAACTACGCGATGGACCCGGTTGAGAAAGTATGCGGGTACACGAAGCATCAATGGAACTGTGTCTCATAGCAATAAGTTCTTTGGCTATTATAAGCTATAGTTTTACTTTTTAGGCATCTCGTTCCTAAATATTGTCAATCCAATTTCTAAGAGGTTTTAAAAAAAATGCATTCTCAATAACTTGGCTCTAATAGTCAATTAGATAGTAAATTATTTCTAAAATCAAAATCTCCGCATTGAAACTTTTTTTTTAATATTTCGAGCACCGAATATACACTAAGAACTACGATTATTCCAAATTTTAATAATCTTTTGGTTATTAGCTGGACAGACAGACATATACCCCTAAGAATTCAAGTTTCTTTATAAACTAAAAGAACCCTAATTTTTTTTACGATTTTTTCAGGAACAGTAGTTAATTTAATTGTTTCCTGAAATTAAATAAAAAGTACAATTTTAGGAAAAACACAATATTAAACTTCCATTAACCCTGAATTGCCCAATAAACGGGTACACTTAAGACAGAGCAAATAACAAAGAAAGGACGATTTACGAGCGGCATATTGCGTTATAAAAAATGATAAAGGCTGCTCGCTCTCTGTTCGCTCGTTGACGCTTATCGCGAGCTGGCTGATAACACCCTATAATATTGGCGCTGTCTAGGGTAACACCCTATTAGGGTGAATTCCTTTTTGGTATTTTTTCTAGAACATAGTGTAGCTATCATAATGTGACGACGCTAAATAATCTATGATAACATAGGTATATGATATATAAACGGTTCTCGAGAGCCAAAACGTGATGTATTTATTTATTATTATTATTAAATTTCGGATATACATATAAAAACGTCTCTTTGTGTGCAACTCGAGAACTACTTATCGATATTCCGGATTCATATTTAACACGTTAAGTACAAAAATATAAGTGGCCAATTACTTTTTTTTTTGGTTTGAACTTTAAACAAACGCGTGACTAAAGAGCCCGTGGGAAAAGTTATTTTACCATTACTTAGAATCTAAAACAAATATTTAAAAAAATTGCCACACAGTTAGGTAACAATTTACAAAAAAAATAATTAAATAATATATAAAAAATTGCACCTAAAAATGCTATGGCTCGTAACATTTTATATAACATAATAGTATGAGCTCGCCACTCGACGTCGCGTGACGGGCCAAACGGAATAGCAACGCGAACACGTGAATTCTCGTGACTGGCTATATAAAATGTATCTATATGTGTACCCCTGTCCGTTTGTGTGCACGAGGACTATTTATCCAAATTTCCTGTTTTTTTTAATAATAGATAATTGACCGCTTTCATATAATAGTGGTTGCATCTTTGGCATTGTATCCGGAGGTAGTGGGTTCGATACACACCCATGGAAATATAGAAATAGTACGTTTTTTTGTCCAATTTGTTATGGTCTACGTGTTTATAAAATGTAATATTTGTTTCTGTAGCATATAGTCCAAGACTAGAGCTTAATTTGTGACCAGGGCAATATGTGTGTAATGTCCTTCATATTAAAAAAAAAAACAATCTTCTCTGCTTCGTAACGTACTGTACTCTGTAAGCATGTTTATTTTAAAACAAAAAATATTTTTAAATAGATACCTTCTTTTAAAAAACAAACCGATAATTTAAATAAGGTAAAGTAAACATATATATATATATATATATTAACCATGGCTACTATTCCCTTCATAATATATTGAAACCCCCACTTTAGAGGTATATTTTTTGAGGTTTTAGTAAGTACTTACTTTCCTGCGAAATTCTATAGCTGCCAAAAATATGAGATAAAATGTCAACTAAATTTTTTAAATCTCAAAAAGTACATATAAAATCGATATGTAATATTTTAATTTAGTTTTATGACAATTAGATATAGGTATACAACTTTGCTTCATACAACATTTATTTGTATCGGGTGTACCTATTTAAAAACTTAACCTAAGAGACTCTTTAAACACAATTATAGTAAGTATATTAAGTATAAGTATTGATCAGTAGAACCTCATATTAGCCCAAAGTACATCCTTTCAAAGTCACCATGTATATATCAAAAATTGCCTTCTCCATACAAACTAGTAATCTTAAAATGACCAATTTGTATGGGAAAGCCAAAAATTTTTTTCATTTGCGACACATGGTTCCATGGGAGAAGTTGTTCGTATTGATCAATAGAACCTCATATTAGCCCAAAGTACATCCTTTCAAAGTCACCATGTATATATCAAAAATTGCCTTCTCCATACAAACTAGTAATGTTAAAATAGATATTAAACAAAAAAGACCGCATATAAATCGGCCCAGTAGTTTTTAAGTGATGCCAACAAACACAGACACGAATTTTGAAAATAAAAGATTATTATATTTTCTATAGCCTATATAGAGTCCATCCCGCTATTTTTTTGCAGATCAATGTACAGTTTTTTTTTTAATTTACAGTTTTATTGTATGTATAGGTAATAATAATATTAAGCATTATTTACACTGGTCACAAACTAAGCCTTAGGCTTGTGCTATGTGTACCAAAAACAACGACAAATAATTATACGTTTTTCATATTATAGTTTATAAACAACCAGACCACACGACAAATTGTATAAAAAAATGTAGCAATATGTTTTTTCTTGGGTGGGAATCGAACTCCGGATACAACGCCAAAGGCGCAACTACTAGTCTATAGAGGCGGTCAAATTGTAGGTAAGTATTATTTTAACTATGCGAACAGGGTGAACCGGATTTTAAAAAAATATATAAATCGGACTTTCAAAAGTTTTAGGGATCTACATCAGTTAAAATATTAAACTAAAGAACTTAGATTTTTCAAATGTCATATACGTCCTGAACGGTCAGAATTTCAGTATTTAATTTTGATAAATGTAATCCATTTCTTTTTCATTTAATGCCTACCCTATCTCATATTTTGTTCTGAATAACATACGACATTACTGCATGTTTAGAAAATAAATGTGTTTTTTTTTAAGTTTCATAGAATACACACCCAGATGGCAAATGTTTTTCTTTAAATCTTATTTCTTGAATGCCAAAATTCCAATTTATTTATATGAACTCGTTTTGCAAAGGGTTAGGCAATTTATAAAATCAACTACATTTTATTATAAATTCGGATAAATAGTAGTGATAAACCTTGAATTGCCCAAGTTTATTTTTTAGATCTTATTTGTTGAACATAAACATTTCAATGAGTCCAATAATAAAAGAACACCCTTATAAAAAGTACTTTATAAATTTAATTACAAATTGCCAAAGATTAAGAAATAATCAACCAAACAAATTTTCTTTGTCGCAGTACAATGGAAATTTTCAAGTTAGAAAAATAATCTAAAGTAATGATTATTTTAATCAAACTTTAAGAAAACGTTGAATAGAGAAAAGCCCAAAAATGACGAGCTCGCACTTTATCTAAGTAATACATTTGCGGATATACCTCATTCCCGTGATCGTCCCCCGAAAATAGTCCCTTTGTATATCTTACAAACCATCTTTAGTTCATTTGAGGCTGCGGTCATTCCTTTAATCTCGACTTTCTTAAATGAGAAAGTAAAAGAAAGAATATCTTAAAGAATTCTTTTAAAAAATATCATCTAAAATCTCATTAATAATCCAAAGTATTTGAATTATTCACTGAAATGAGGATAATTCGCGAAAGATTGAATGCTAAAATAATCAATGTTGCATAACTGAAAAAACTATAAAAACGCGAAGAGACGCGCTTCATTTTCATGAATATTCGCTCTAAAATCCTCATTACCATACAAATTACCTTTTTGGTAAAAAAATACATCCAAAAATTTATAGCAACGTTGTCTAGCTTCCCATATTACTGAGCGTAAAATAAAAATTTACGAGAATTCGTCTTAGTTTATGACTAAAAGTTGTTTCTCGAGAGAATGCAATAACGCCTGAAATTGTGCCTCACAATATTCTCAGAGATAAAAATCTCTGCTTTATTTTTTCATAAATTGATTGATATCTAAAATTTATTGCGTAGCGTGGCTTATGGGGCCGGAGGCTTCCTTTTTGTGGAACAAAATTGGATTATGATAATGGGTTGGCGGCTCGAAGATACTAGATCAGAAGCAGCTGAGTAAAAAATATTTCCTTTTAATGCAGATTATTCTTATTTTTATGAAGTAAAACTTAACTATTATGTTTATAAAGTATGCTAGTTTATACTATTATTATATTTGAGCTAACACTATTAGAATTACCAACTTACAAGGTAGTCCCTTTTTATTTTTTTATTACACACATATCATCACGGGTGCCTTACGGCGCCCGAGACCGCCTAGACGGCCTCAAAGCGGAGGGGTTTTTAATCCCACCTCGTCGTAGCCGTTCATTTTTTAAATAATTTGTTTTATTTGTGTTCAAGCCTTTACTTTAAGGGTAGGTATCGGCAATCGAGCCTCACTTATCTCTATACTTCTTTTGCCTCGTCTACAGTCACAACATTTTCGTACAGCGGGGCATTAGAAATATATATAAAAAATGTGCTTCTTCATACAAATTGGTTATTTTAACTAATATTAGTTTGTAAGGAGAAGTCAATCCATGGGAAAGGTTATTTGAGCCTTATATTAGCCCAAACTACTCGTACAACTTTCCAGTCACTATACGAAAAAAAATTTAGGCAGAACAAAGGTATCTACTTTCATCTGTTACAAGGTTCTATAGTGGGTAAGGAATGTCAACCACATATTTGAGGATATGACTGAGGTAAATAGGACGGGGAACATTCAAAAGATCCCATAGGGTCGAAATGTTTTGACCGGTTTCAGCCCCAAAACCAATAATATAAGATACTTTGAGCAAATTCTGATTTTAGGTGGAAGGAATGCCTCTATAACGACCGACCAAACTCGTTACCACCGCCTATACAAATGCAAAACCGTCAGGTGACCTAGTCATGTTTCGGTTTTAGCCTGTGGATTCACCGGTTTTCCGAAGACTACTGCATCGATTTCTTATGGGAGTAGTCTTGTTTCATGCTGTGGTTACGTACCGGGCGACTGATTTGACAAATAAAGCAGCGAGAATATTAAAATAGACTCGTAATGCAAATACGAACATGTCGCCGCCCATTTCGTAACTGCATCATTTAGCCGGTATAGTGATAGCAATCAATATTGTTAAACAACTATGTATTAATTGACCCCATTTATGGACTTTGTGGGTCTGCTTACCACCAGGCAGATATAAAGTCATTTCATTTCATTTCATTAAAGAAAAAGATTATAGATGTTATAACTTGTAGAAGAAAACCCCACTAGTTCAACAATTAAACTTCTTGCGGAAATAAACCTTATAAACGAAAAGTTCCATTAATATTGAAAAGGAGGACTAGGTAAAAAAAAAACTAAACTTTATTAGATTTGTGAAAAAAATATTCTCCTAGCCGGGAATCGAACCGGTTGATTTTAAAAAACATTAACTCACCTATATTATTGCATCAGATGATAGTATCGCTTATAAAGAGCAAATTCTGGTAAGTAATATCTAGCGGCAAATGAAAGGAAAGTGATAATTTTCAATAAAAAAAAATCAAATAAAAAAAACTACTTTACTAACTAATCAAATTGTTTGAAATAATGATCTTCAAAACCCATCCATATTGAAAACATACAGATGCAAAAACCTTCAAGTGGCCTAGTAATTTTTCGGTTTTAGTCTATGGGTTTACAGGAGACTATTAAGGTGTTAGTGGCCTTTTAGGGCGGTTAATTTGACGATAAAGCAGCGAGGCTACTAAAGTAGACTCTTAATGCGAATTCGTCTTTATCGCCGCCCGTTTCGTAACCGCATCTTTTAACCGGCATAGTAGAAGCTATATTTGCTGTTAAACAACAATGAATTAATAGACCCCATTCATGAATTTTGTAGGTCTGCTTACCTTTAGCTAGATACAAAGTCACATGGCGTAGCTATTCCAGTAAAAAAACAACATACTTTTTAAACTAAAAGTAAGAAAAAACGAATATTTACATATAGAATTTTACATAGTCAATATTTACAATACGGTATGTATTGTAAATATTGACTATGTAAAATTCACTCTGTATATATGTGTTGGACGAGTTGGGCTTAAAAACACTACGGGGTTAGTTAAGCTAGACTTAAAAACACTACACTTAGGTTTCTACTCATAAACATAACTTTTTTTTACAAATGAATAACAAAAACAAATATATTACTTTCAAATTGCTTTCAAAAGAAACTGCATCAAAATACTGACGATATTGCATGAATATTTTCAAATCAAAAAGTAAGAGAAGAGAGCAATAACAATTTCAAATAAAACTTCACAAACTAAGAAATATTCAATCAGCATTAGATAGTTAGGCGATACATCAATATTCGTATTGCTCTTAGACCAACAAACGTTGGAGCGAGTGGTTGTGGGAACCAAATTTCAACGAGTTTACAAAAAAAATGCTCTAGATAGCAGAAATATGCTCTTGATAAATTTTCGGGTATTTTGGTTTTGCCTATATACACTGACAGGGTAGAGAAATCAGTAGCAGGGTGGTTGGAAGTACCCTAAATATTGATGATGGCAAAGTTTTGGTGATACTTTCTCTCCAAACACGCCTTTTTTTCCACCTTGTTTACTCAGAAAGATTTATGTAAAAAAAAAAACTAATAAAGTTGTCACTATATTTAAAAAAAATATAATTAGGTGTTTTATTTTTCAAAATATTGGCCACGACAAATTCGTACAGTTTGAAATAAGTGAATTATGAAATAAATGCTCTTAGCTTTCTGGGTGCATTGCGTGGTTAGGAGGCAGGGAAGTGAGTAGCAGTGTCTTCATACCGTGTAGTAGTGTGGACTTTCTTTAACTGCCTTTCAAGATATCAACTTTAATATACGTGATGCCCGAGTTGGTTAGACCTTCGACTTACCTACCTAACCTAACAACTCTACTATAGTGCCTAGGAGAGCAAACGTAAAACTGTTTATAGATGTTTATTGAGTCTATCCAAACATCGCTACGAGCTAACCACTTGTTCGGTGTAGATTCATGCCATCGGCTACAACGAGATGGGATTAAGAACCTCTCAGCTGGGTACCCTGAGGCCGTCTAGGCGGTCTCGGACGCCGTGAATGTCCCTGATTATATTTATATTTATTTTAACTTTTCCCTTATTCTGTGTTCAGTACCATATCTACTCAACCAAATACTATGCAATCCTGTCAGTGCCATCTTGGAAACGCGTTCCATTAAAGTTCCGATGGACTATCTTGGAAGGCCAAGAGTTTTTAAAAGTCGATTCAAAAATTTCCCTGGAATTCCACTTGCACCGACTTCCACTGCTATAAGTGAAAGTCGAACTCCAGCAAAGTTTGGAGTATTAAAGCCGTTTTTATTTAGTAATTTCATTCGTGAAATCCAAGTATTTGTTTGACAATGTTAACAGTATTTTAGTGAAACACTAAGTACGATTTTGTGAATCGATCTTATATACCTACTCACGTAAAGACTGTCTCTTTTATTAGGTACTACTTGACTTAACAATCAATGTAAAGAGACAGGGCACTCTTGAATTTTAATTGCATTTATAAATATATACGGGTCTAAATAATAAAAGTAAGCGGTGAATAAGGATAACGATGCATGATAATTGTTTAGGGTCAATTGGTTTCAATAGCTTAAAAAGCAATGATCTGTCTATAATGTCTAAAGTCAAAGGTGGAATGGGATGCCCCCAGCGCGCTAAATTGACTATCCCAGGGGGATTGCAGGCCGTTACTGATGTCCAAATTGAGGACCGAATATCTGACACATCTAGGGATTACGTAAATAGCTACGGGTCAAAGATGACGATTGATGATGCTTCAACTAATATTTGTGTTTTGGACAATTTTGGTGAAGTTATTTATGATGCAGATGCTAATACTGGAACCAATTGTTTTATTAGTTTTATTTGTATGGCTTGCTTAGAGTACACACAATATAGACAAATACGTGAATCCTTGGCAATTAGTGAGAAATCCCTCTGAGTTTAAAAGAACATTTTCGTTTGTTCTATCTGTCTGTCTTGGGTATTGCTTAGACAACCACGTCAACAATAAATAAAGAATTCTTTGGTCTGTAGAAATTTAGGTAAATTTCGGTTATCGTTAAATCACGAGCATAATTATGTTTTTGTTCGTATTTTTCTATATATTGTATTATAACTATTACACCTGTATTTGAATACATTGGCTGCCCAACTATTATCGCCGAGAACCTACCGTCCTACCAAAGCACCAGCTAAAAATCAGCGCCATGACATCACGTTATGGCGCGTGCTGAGCTGGTTACCTATTTCTCGTCACGCAACAAGCTCTGTATGTGTTGCAAATGTTAATATAATATATTAATTTTAGTTTTTATAGTGTATTTTTGTTTTTTTTTCTGTATCAAAACTCTCAGGGTAATAAAGTTTTTCTTTCTTTCTTTATCTTTTAAAAATAGTACTTGGACTGTTTTTCTTCTATACCTTTAGTTAAATATCCCCAGACTTTTAAGCGCGAATTAGTGTTAAAAGGCTTAATTTGAAGAGTGACATTAATATAGTAAAAACTATATTAACGTCACTCTTCACTGTATAGTACCCAATCAAATTCTATAAGATCCTATCAGCGCCATCTTGGAAACGCGTTCCATAAAAGTTCCGGCAGGCCAAAATCATTCAAAAGACTATGCTGGAATTTATCACATGCCGTGCTGTGAACAAAAAAACTTATTATTTATTTAATAAAATTGTAAACGGTACGTGAAACAAATCTTACGTATTATTAAAAAAAAAAAAAAACAGGTACTCCTAGGCCGTTTAGGTGGTCACAAGAGCCTAAGGCACCTTGATAATTTAAACTCACATATAAATAAAGATACCTATTTAAACAAATAGGTTGAACAAATTTATCCTTATAAAACTCCAAATGGGGATTTGTTCAGGTGGAAAAGCCAAACCCATTTGATTAGAGCTCTCTTTTTGAAATGAACAAATAATTATTACGAACAACCACTGAAAGGGTTTAAAATCGATACTCAATAGGGCTTCAGGATATAATAATTGAATCATAAATTACAAAATAATGTTTTCGTTAAATCCAACATTGAATTTATGCGGTTGTTAATATTTCTAGAATTTATACAAATTCCACTTGATTAATGAAATTATTTTAATAGGGCTTCAGCCAGACGCGATTATTACTCTAACCGTAATGCTATTTTCAACTGATGTTAAATATAATCTCAATACATTATATTGACTGGAAACTGGTTGTTTCATAAGCTTATTTCTGACAAACTGCCTGACTGATATACTAACATAGTTTTACTGACAAAGTCGACATAAAATATCATCACGGGAGAACGCTTAGTCGGCCTCTGGGTATCCAGTAGAGGGGGTTTAATCCCACCTAGTCGTAGCCGAAGGTATGAGTATACACTGAAACAAGTAGCTAGCTCGACGCGAGGTTTGGATAGACTCAATAATAATTTGACAAGTTAATATTACCTACAAATATTGTTGAAAAATAAAATTTTACATTTATTGACAGGTTACTCAATAACTCTAAACAGTATCACAAGTTAACTTAGTGAAATTGGAACCCACTGCTTAAGCTATGAGGCACTACTGTTGTTATTTGTCAAGCAACAGTAGTACCTATATTTTTTTATAATTAAAAACTCATTGGTATGTATACACACCGGAGACTTAAAAACTGGAGTAATTTTAAGTCTAACGAACTAGGCCACCGCGTATTTTCACCTGATAAATTTATTTATTTTCGTGGCAAATAACGGACTCTAAATCTTTAGTTACGATCACGAATAGAAGCTAGGATAGCAATTTCTTTCCTACCATTACGATCAAAAGTGATGGTACGTTGGTAGCAAATGGCTAACGTTTACAGTCGTTATTAAAACCTGACCTATATTTGTGTATCTTTAAAATTTTAGAGTTTAGTTTAAATACCAATATAACTCGTTTTTATTTATTTTATCGCTATACAAAAAGGCGGTAAGTTTTGCAGGCATATGGTCTTATTCATAAAAACTTATTGAGTCCTTGAAGAACACTTAAAATAGGTTTTGTCTCTGTTAGGCATATTCATTTTTGTTATATAACAGAGGAGAAAAGGACTCAATAATTTTTTATGAATACAATTTAGGACAACAATTTTAGAATATGAAAGTTTAATTTTAGAAAGAAAATTATACTCTGTAATTTTAGAAAGAAAATTATACGCCGTAAGGCACCCGTGATGATATTTATTTATTTTTTATATTTCTAAGTTGTTATTAGACATAAAGTAATAAATTGATTAACTTCGTTTAACAATAACCTCGCTAGGCCGACCCATATGAATTATTTGCCACCGCTCATACAGATGGAAAAACCGTCAAGTGACCTAGTCATTTTTCTTTTTGGTCTGCGGATATCCCGGGTTTCAGGAGACATCGATTTCTTGTTGAGGTGGTAGTCTCCTTCCGGGGTGCGATTTCAAACTTTTGCACTCGTAATTGTAAATTAATTTAAATAACGGTCATTTCGTAATAGCATCGTTTAGCCGTCATAGTGGGAATCGACTCGTGGACTTTAAGGTATGATTACCATTGGGTAGATTAAGTCTTCGCTTATTTATAATATCATAACTGTTAAAAGTTTTTTCATTGTTACTTTTGTATAGTTTCTACATCATATTTCATTGATGTTCCGCTTCTATTGGTTGTAGCGTGATCTTATATAGCCTATAGCCTTCCTCGATAAATGGGCTATCCAAAACTAAAATATGGTTTTAATTTTAACCAGTACTTCCTGAGATTAGCGCGTTCAGACCACGTGGTTAGCCGATTCCGTTAACCTATCACCGTTATCTGCCATACAAGGGGGCCACTGCGGCGACCTACCTTACCGACTATATCCATGCCTTGAATATTTATCACTAGCTAACTCGCGCAACTTCGTCTGCGTAACTGCCACAGCGCACGCAATGGAAGCTCTGAAAAATAAAACTCGTTTTTACATAATTTTTCATTGATTCTCCGCTCCTATTCGTTGTTGCGTGATCTTATATAGCCTATAGCCTTCCTCGATAAATGGGCTAACCAAAACTTTTTTTTTCAACCGAAACTTCCTGAAATTAGCGCGTTTAACCATACAAACTATTCAGCTTTATAATATTAGTATAGAATATAATTAATCATTAATACCCTTGATATACTTAAACCCAAAGTATAACATTTCTATCAGAAGGAGGATAATAATATTGTAAACTACTTGTATAGCTTTGAAAACTGTTAACCGCTTAACCGCCTTTGTTAGCGGTTATAAACTTTGTTAGTAATCTAAGTTTGTCGCAAAACGTCGATTTCAGATATACCCACTTGTTAAGGATCAATAATGTCTAGTTTCTTGAATATTTTAATCAACCTTTGCTTTGCGACAATAATTAATAATAATATGTAGGACAATTTACACATATTGCTCTGGTCACAAACTAAGCTCTAGGCTTGTACTATGTGTACCAGAAACAGATTATATAAACACCCAAACCATGACAAGTGTACAGAATAAACCATTTTTTTTTTTTTTTTGAAATGTGGAATTCGAACCCACGACCTCCGGATTTAACGCCGAAAGCGCAAGCACTAGTCTACGGAGGCGGTCTTGTTCAATGACAATTTTAATTCTGGCAAGATGCAAAAACCGTTAAGTGACCTAGTCATGTTTCGGTTTTAGTCTGTGGGTTCACCTGTTTACCGGGAACTACTGCATCCATTTATTGTCAAGGTGCTTATAAGTCAGCTTTCTTAGTGCGGTTACGAAACGGGCTAATGATTTGACGATAAAGCACGGGATATTAAAATAGACTCGTAATGCAAATGTCTTTGTCGCCACACATTTCGTAACCGCATTATTTAGCCGGCATAGTCGAAGCGATCAATATTGTTAAACAATAATGTATTGATCGACCTCATTCATGAACTTTGTAGGTCTACTTACCATAAGGTATATACAAAGTCACATGCCGTACGCCAATAAAATAAAATAAAATAAAATCCTAGGTTGTCTAAATAACGAAATCCTATAAATGTGACAATAACTAATCAGGTACAACAAACATTAAAAAAGTCTTGCACTCCTTTACTCGTAGGTTTGGTTAGGTTAAATTTAAATTTAAAAAAAAATTCTTTATCGTCGCCCGTTACGTAACCGCATCTTTTAGTCGGCACAGTGGGAGCGTTTTATGCTGTTACACAAAAATGCATTAATCGACCCCAATCATGGATTGTGTAGCTTACCACCAGGTTGATACATAGTCACATGCCGTGCTCCAATAAAAAAAAAGCAAATTAGAGCATTCCCTCTTAGCTAAAAAAATGCAGTAGTCCAATATTAAAATAGTAAAAACAGTAAATAGTACAAAAGTTAGTTTACCTTAACCTACACCGTAGTTTCTATCCACTTAGTTTGCTTTATTTACCCATTTCAGAGACTTATAGCATCGGGTCATTGACCGAAATTCTTTCTTTTCCGCGACCATTCGGAAGTTATTAGTATTATCAACTTGACTATGTACATACTTATATATACATACAAAAGGGAATACAAACATTATAATGTTATTTTGTCTACCAGCTCCTTCCACCTTAATTTACTATTTTTTTTTTAATCATTTTTTTTTGTTTAATTACTTATGAAATTATGAAATGTAGTTTGACGGAGATGCGGGATCTCCTGTTACACAGGTCTCTTGACTTAGCACATGGGTCCTAACATCTAAACAATGTAACATTTTGGTAAATAAATATTTTCTTTTTTTTTTATTTAATTGATTACACTATACCAACTTGTGAAACTGTTATGATAGATGGGTTATTGAGTATATTCAAAACATCGCGACGAGCTAGCCACTTGTTCGGTGTAGACTCATACCATAGGCTACGACGAGGTGGGATTAAAAACCCCTCCGCTGGGTACCCTGGGGCCGTCTAGGCGGTCTGGGGCGCCGTAAGGCACCCGTGATGATATGTATGTATGTTAATTTAATAGTTCTACTAATTGTATTAGTTGCAAATACATTCTTAGACGGCAAGAAACATAATCAACATACAAACCTGGAGTTGCATAGTGTTCTACGTTCTGTTACGTTCCACCTTCAGCACTGCCGGTTCCATGGAATTACTAAACTTTAACATTTACTTCTTGCATTAGTAGCAAACTTAAATTAAAACTGTTATCTAGATTCTTGCAAGAGGATGCGAGGTACGTTTTGTTTTATATTTTCTTTAAACTACTTCCAGCATTAAGGTAAAAACCGTGCTCGTCCGCGCGCCCCTACTGGAGTAAGCATCATTCAATTTGCAGGGTGCCGCGCGAGTGACAAATTTGTCACTCACACACACTTTCACATTTTTTACATCCTCAGTCTGATTTGTGCGTTCGGCGGAGAAGGTGGAAAAGAGCTCCGCTTTTATTGTCGGAAAAATGGTTAATTGTTCATTAAAGCTGTGTAGAAACTACTCTTAAAAAAAAGTACCTGGTGTCACGTTTTTCAAGTATGTATTTAACATGTTTTTCTTATATTAAACCTTAATAAAAGATAAAATATAACCCATAATTAAAATATCAAAATCTGACTGTCAAACTATGTGCATCAGTTAGAAGTTGAAGAACTAGTGATGTGTTTTTATTTTTAATGAGAATTTCGATACTTTAAAATATAATAATATTTCATTATAATAACATTTAAATTAAATTTAATCAAAAGTTATGGCGACAACAGAACCGTCCAACGAGGTTTGTCAGTTACAATTTAGTGATGTGATTTTATAGTTGATAAACTCGATTTTTGTAAATACTTTCATGGTTATGAGATTTTATACAATTATTGTTTTTTTTTGTATAATACTAATTATATTTTCTATACATAGTTTTCCGAAAGATCCGGCATTAAAACGTAAATGGGTAAAGGCAATTAAAAGAGTTGATGGTTATACCAACAATCATACCCGTGTATGTTCAGTACATTTTGAGGAATCAAGCTACGATTTAATCGTTTGTCGCCTTTTGTAGTTTGCATCGACTTTTATAACTTCCTCTTGGAGGTCGGTCAAAAATGTTGAGATTGCATTTAGTAGGTAACATGTAGTTAGTTGTGCATTTGTTTTAATTTAATAAATAATTTATTTAATAAGGTAGGTATCTTAATTTATTGTAATATATACCTACCTAATTTTCCTGCCTCTTGCCACAAAGCTACTGCTAGCAAACACTTTGTTGCTTCCAATAATTGACTATGCTGATGTCTGCTTCTCTGATCTTACTGAAAAGCTACAGAATAAATTAGATCGACTTCTCAACTTATGTATAAGCTATATATTTGACTTGCGTAAGTATGATCATGTATCCAAATTTCGTATTCAGTTAAAGTGGCTCAATATCCGCTTTCGCAGGCATCAGCATATACTAACTCTTCTTTTCAATACACTTTCCAACCCTCTTTCTCCAAATTATTTAAAAGAGCGCTTCCAATACCTCTCTTCTACCCATGATCGTGACCTAAGGTCTACCGAAAATAACCTTCTTACTATTCCTACGCATTCTTCAACCAGATATTCAAATTCTTTTACAGTAACCGCAGCATCACTCTGGAACAATCTTCCCCTGTCAATACGAACAAAAGTTACTACAGCTTCATTTAAAACCCATCTTCACTTTTTGCTCCTTAATAATCAAAATTGTTAACATTTCTTTTTTTTTTTTTACTGTAAGTATGCGAAATTATTTATTTATGTGTGTATATATATCTACTTATTTATGTATGTCTATATATTATTATTTATGTATACATGTTATATGTTATAATACCAGTATGTATTGTCATATTACCTAATAATTTATCTATATACCTTGTATTTTATATTGCTTTAAATAGCACTCTGCCTGTTTTTTTTTTTGGTCAATCTCCCAAAGGTTAGCTGGTAGATAATGCCTAAGGCATTAAGCTCGCCTATGTACAATAGTGTTAAGCTTTTGTGCAATAAAGAATTTTACAATACAATACAATACCTACATATTTTAAATCCACTAGTATTATAAATGCGAAAGTGTCTATCAGGGTAAATTTGAAAGGATGTACTTTGGGCTAATATGAGGTTCTGCTGATAAAATCTAACAACTTTTTCTATAGAACCATATGTCGCAAATGAAAAAAAAAATTTACTTCCCCATACAAATTGGTCATTTTAACGTTACTAGTTTTTATGGAGAAGGCCATTTTTTATTCTTTTGCGATACATGGTTTCATGGGAAAGTTGTTTGATTTGATCATATTAGCCCAAAGTATTATCTTTCAAAGTTATGGAGTCTATTCAAAACATCGGAACGAGCTAGCCACTTGTTCGGTGTAGACTCTTACCATCGGCTACGATGAGGTAGGATTAAAACCCCTCCGCTGGTTACCTTGGGGCCCGTGATGATATGTGTGTGTATTACAATTGTATATCGATAAATAATTATTAATCTTTGATAATCTCTATAAATCCCAAAATATTTGGTTTATATCGATTAGTTAATAATATTTGATGTCGGTGGCAGCACTATCGAAACTATTTAGTATGCAATTTAATATTTAGCTTTTTATAATAAAAAAACAACACACTTCATAGACACGCGCACACATTCATGTTTGACAATAGCTAACTTGTATCTCTTTTTTTCTCAAGCAGTTTTTTAAGTGTCAGACGCGTTGAGCTGCCATTTGAAGCCACACCTTTTTTCCCGTCCTTCATTTGTTTGCCTCAGAAATTGGCGACACCGGTATCGTACTATTATGAAACAATTTATGTATCATGCTTACTCCATTGGCGCGGGGCGTTTTTAGCTTCATGACTTCCAGTATATGTGGTGGCCGAGTTAATTAGGCCTTAGGCTTAAAAACACTTAGGTCCCTGGTTCAAACCCAGATGTGTGTACCAATGAGTTACACCACTTTTTTTTTTTTTAGCTATTTTCTTAATACAAATTTGATGAAGCTGGTATATACTAAAATCTTTTTCTTTTTTTTTTTTTTTATTACACATATTACTCTGGTCACAAACTAAGCTCTAGGCTTGTACTATGTGTACCAGAAGCAACGATATAATACATATTATATTTTATAAACACCCAGACCATGACAAACTGTACAGAATAACGTACTAATATTTTTTTGCCATGGGTGGGAATCGAACCCCCGGATACAACGCCAAAGGCGCAACCACTAGTCTACGGAGGCTGTCAAATTTATTGGCTATTGAGTCTATCCAAACCATGAAACTAATAATTATATATGCAACCGCCTGGCCTATAAAACGAAATGTCAAACGAATTCGTTGCCTGTTGCTCACTTCAACCAATCAACGCTCAGTGATTGCTTGTGTTCTCTTTTTTTTATTTGTTTGGCGGCGGCCATCATCCGTTCTCAAAACTGAAAAAGGCGATTTAAGGACCATCCAAACATCGTGACGAGCTAGCCTTGTTCGGTTTAGTCTCATGTAAAAACTACCAGCTTTCTACCAACATGTAAAACTGTTAAAAGTAAAAATAAATCGTACCTTTGACAGTTTACCTTTTGACATGTAAGGAACAATCGCTTGGACACACCAATATATTAATATTACAGATAATGTATGCTAAATAATATTTAGCAATAATATTATAATACTCAAATGAAAATTTGTAAAATGACCACAAACAGAGATACTGTAAACTTTCATAATTATACTATTAAACTAAAATATATAAATAATTATGAACATGCCAAATTACACATTTAAAATTAAACTCCCAGACAAACTCCATTATCTTCAATTTAAAATAACATTCGGCATTAACTACACAACGAAAATTATAATTTCTGCATAGAGCACAAAGTTTAAAGTCAATTAACCAGCCGCAGTCATCCCAGGTTTCACCGCCGCTAAACAATGCAGGTGTAGACACATTCCACAGTAGTTAACTGCTTTATAGTTTGCGGAATAGTTAGGAATCAGTAGTTCGTCAAAGGCTTCGTTATTATTTTCAGTTAAATTGCATTAGTTTGTCTTTGATATTAAAAATTTACGGGTTTCCAGTTAGCGCAGCTTTAAAATTACCTTCTGTATTTACGCCGTTTTTCAACGCACCGCTAAAAAATGCAGGTGTGTACATAATATAGTAGTTAACTACTTTATAGTTAGGAATTAGTAGTTCGTCAAAGGCTTCGTTATTGTTTTCAGTAAAATTGCATTAGTTAGCGTTTGATATTAAAATTTTACGGGTTTCCTATTAGACCAGCTTTAAAATTACCTTCTGCATTTACGCGCCGCTTTTCAACGCGCCGTTAAAAAATGCAGGTATATAGACATAATATAGTAGCTAACTGCTTTATAGTTAGGGATCAATAGCTCGTCAAAGCTTCGTAATACCGTTATTGTTTTAAGTAAAATTGCTTTAGTTGGCATTTGATATTAAAATTTTACGAGGTCCTAGTTAGCTTAGTTTAAAATTATCTTTTGCATTTATGCTGCTTTACAACGCCCCGCTAAATAATGCAGGTGTAGACACATTATAAAGTCAAACACTCTATAATGTGTCTACACCTAGTTTTTTAGTTTGCTTAATAGGTATCAGTAGTTCGCCAAAGGCGTTCGTATTGGCTTGAACAAGTATTTTAAAGTTTGTCGTAGGCCTTTGTTTACGTAGGTCGTAGTAGATATCCGTTCTTCTTATTTGTGCTTTGGTAATGTAATGTTTGCAATAAAATGGTTTTTATTAAAGTTGATAATGATATAAAATTCTGAGTTTAGGATGAATATATTATATAGAGGCAGACTATTCGTTTTTTTTTTGGATTTCCAATAGCAGTTTTATATTTTTACAAAATAAATTGAAGTCTACCTATATATACATGGTGACTTTGAAAGGTAAGTGTACTAAATTAAACCACTTTTCCGATGGAACCATGTGTTCACAACAAAATTGTCTTCTCCATAGAAACTAGTAATGTTAAAATGACCAATTTGTATAGGGAAGCCACATTATTTTTTCGTTTGCGACACATATTTCCATAGGAAAAGTTGTTCGAATCGATCAGTAGAGCACCATATTAGCCCAAAAAACACTTACCTTTCAACTGATACTGCTTTATATATTATTATTTTAAAATAATTGGGAATGAATAGATCGTCAAGCTTTCGTAATTTAATAGCTCATTCATTCTTTTTCGTTCAATATTTAATAGTAGATCAAAGTATATGTCTAAGATTTTTTTTTTCAAAGTTATTTGAATAGCAGTAACTTTTGTTATATTCGAATTTATAGATTTGTCTTTGATATTTTACTATGTCAAAAATCTACATGCTATTTTAGATACTCAATATTGTAAATTAATTAATATATTAAATATTTTTATTTTCCCGTATCATCACGGGTGCCTTACGGTGCCAGAGGTCACCTAGACAGACGGCCTCAGGGTATTCGGTGGGTTTTTATTTCCACCTCGTCGTAACTAATATTATATGAAATATTAATGATTGAAAATATTATATTTTCAATCATTAATATATATATATATATATATATATATATTTTAATTAAAAACTATTTGGTACACACTGGGATTCGAACCAGAGACCTAAGTGTTTTTAAGTACAAGGTCTAACCAACTCGGCCTCCACGTATAAAATAATAATAATAGGAATAATATAATAATAGTAAGAATAGAACTCCTATTTGTATTCTTTCTTTTGTTGAATAAATGTTTGAAGAAAAGGTTCTTTTCAAAACATCAAAGCAAAATAGACCTTCAGTCAGGACGTCACTCGTTGTGCACTTACAGTGAGTCTTAAGATACTTACATAATCCATTCTGTATAAGAAATTTCCAAAGTTTTTTTTAATGGAGCACGGCATGTAACTTTGTATTTACCTACCTGATTACCATCAGGTAAATACAAAGTAAGTAGACTTTTAAAGTCCAATGAATAGGGTCGATCAATACATTGTTATTTAGCTATGTTGATGCTGTCACTACGCCCGGCTAAATGATGAGGTATGAGTCTACACCAAACTAGTGGCTAGCTCGTCGCGATGGTTTGAATTGACTCAATATTCCATCTATAAACAGTTTCCCAAGTTGGTATAGTAAAACCGGGACCGACAGCTTAACGTGCTCTTTTTCTAATTTAATATCCTCGCTGCTTTAAAAGTCAAATCAATCGTCCGTTTCGTAAATGCAACATGAAAGGAGACTCCCCCCTCGACAAGAAATCGATGTAGCAGACTCCGGAAAACCGGTGAACTTACAGACAAAATCCGAAACATGACTAGTTCATTTGGCGGTTTTTGCATTTGTATGGGCAGTAGTAAATAAATTATTTTTGAGAAAATCGTTAAAATACGTGAACACGTCGTTAAAGATCTGTAGCCATAGAACTGCAGAGTTTTTTGCGTCTTGCTGCTACACACAAATATCTAAAGGAGAGCTTCGAATTTTTCATCACGTCAAAACCCTTCGATCTACTTTTAATGCCACCCTTACTTTCCCCTCCCATCATATCATCCTTGTTTCTTAGACAATTGCTGTCGTCGCGTCAAGACTTTGTAATGTCTTACCAACTCAAATTAAGACAAGCACCGAATATACAAGTATTTATAAAAAGAGTTTGAGAAAACCTGATTTGTTTTTTTTTCTGTTTTCGAAAAAAATAAAAATAATAACCTAACACAGAAAGATTAACAAATACGATGATTGGTAGTGCAAAAGCTAATTTTTATTGCGACTCCAAGAACCTTAAGGAATATAATAACCATCAGTTGAATTTGGAAGTCATAACAAGAGACATCTTGACGGGAGAGTCATTCATTCATCGCTTAGTCAACATACTCGTAGCTCTAGAAAAACTAGTTCTAGAACCTGTAATTAAATTTAGCGACTTCGCTAACTTTAACTTAAATCCGCAGAATATAAGTCTAGAGTGCTATGAATTACCTATCAGTTTAATATGGGATTCATATCAAGAGATATATTGAATGGCTAGCCATTCATTTATATTTCAGTCAAAATAATTCTATATACGTGGTGGCCGAGTTGGTTAGACCTTGGACTTAAAAACACTAAGGTCCCTTGTTCGAATCCCGGTGTGTACCAATGAGTTTTTAATTAAAAAATGTATGTACATTTGTTTGACAACACCACTATAGTGCCTCGGAGAGCACGTTAAGCTGTCGGTCCCGGTTTCACTATACCAACTTGTGAAACTGTTTATAGATGGGTTATTGAGTCTATTCAAAACATCGCGACGAGCTAGCCACTTGTTCGGTGTAGACTCATACCATCGGCTACGACGAGGTGGGATTAAAAACCCCTCCGCTGGGTACCCTGGGGCCGTCTTTTCGGTCTCGGGCGCCGTAAGGCACCCGTGAAGATATATATATATATATATATAATTCTAAACAGACATTCGTTATTTGCCGAGATAAGTGCTCGCACATATCTACATCAGCGTGCTCCGGTGCCTCGCGCGATTACCTTTTTAAACAGAATAGATAAAAAATATGAGGAATTTGATGTATTTGCATCATCTAATGCTGAAACCGTTCATACTGAGATGCTTGGAGCCATAATAGTCAATATAAAATAAATAAATAAATACCATCACGGGTGCCTATTTGGCTCCCGAGAACCGTTTATACGGCCTCAGGGTCCCAGCGGAGGGATTAACCCATCCTCATTTCGCCGATGGTATTCGGAGGCAACACCTAACAAGTGGCGAGCTTGTTGCGGTGTTTATAATTGAAATAGCCTCGTTGTATAAAGCGGTCACCCATCCCAGGCCGGCCTTGTTGTCATCTGCTTAACCTTGTTATAAGTTGCAGTTGTTATAGTCAATATAATTGTAATATTTAGAATAATTAAGTTTTGTTATTACAATTTATAGTTTAATAAATAAATAAAATAATAGCTCAAAAAATAGTTATAGAAACGTAAGGAATACAATTTAACGACATCGCTAACTTTAACTTAAATCCACAGAATACAATCCCAGAGTGCTATGAATAACCCATCAGTTGAATGTGGGAGTCATGTCAAGAGACATCTTGACGGGCGAGCCATTCATTCATCGTTCAGTTGTCAACGTTATTGCTCTCACGAACTACTCAACGAATTGCAATCGACTTTATAACTCTTTTTTATCGTTTTCGTCTAACAGTGTTGCGTTAAGTGCCTCGTTGTTTTTGCTATTTCTTTGTTGGAGGTGATAAATTGTGATTATTAAGTATACTTACGTCTGTATTTTTTTATATATTTGTGAAAAAAAAAATCAGTTCCAACCTAAATCGCTTTAATCTCACCACATAGTCGCTATATGCAACTATATGCATGCACTTGCATATGTATATATATATAGGTGTGTGGGTGTGATTTCGGGGATATATACACTACTTACTTTATAATGTTGCCTTTGTCATTTAAATTCAACACAAACAGCTTTTGGTATACACACATTTGTTCTAATAGATACACACATCAGAAAAACATACTTTATATACCTACACAATACTACTTCACATATTTATACTTATTTTAGTTCGCATGCGCATGCACTTTTGTTATTAGGTATTAATAAAAATTCAAAAAAAAAAAGAGCGGGATCTCCTGGCACAGGTGTTCTATATACCTAAAAGTAGATACCAAAGCAACTTTGTATCTAGTTATAAGCATTTGTTACCTAATAAATAAATATTTCATTTCAAAAAAAAAAAATTAATTTCATTTCAGTCGCACGATCTCTATAATAATATATTGACTAATCTATTATTTCTCAATAAGTATAACCCATTATGTTATAGATTTTTGATAGATCGCAATCTGAATTATTGTTCAGGTAATCACGGACACTCAATCTCAGGGAAGAGTATATTTTTCACATAGTAGGTATAGATAGATAGAGCCCCCCAGCCATAGTAATTAAAATTTGTTTTTCATTCGATCAGGCGAAAACAGCTTAAGGGCTCAGTAGCCCTAGTGTGAGATTTTTTAACATTTACCCTCGCGTTAACTTTACTACTGCGTTAACATTTTGACCAATCATACGCTCGCATTTTTAGTTCTCAAATTTTCCGCTTGGAGCGCTGAACTGTTTCCCATAAATTTTAGTTAACTCAAACGCAAAGTAATAGTTAGAAAACTCACACTAGGGGTACTGTAGTCGACTTTACTTAAATATTTTGTATTATAACATTTTTAAAGTTTTTTTTTCTGATTGAAAAAAAAACCCAAAATTTAATACCGACAAAAATATTATTTTAATTCTGCGACAAACAGTATTCGAGTATTGTACAAAAAAAATTACCCACAACAGAAATATTTTTACGTACAGGTACGAACATAAAAAAAAATTAACTTCGACCAACAGACAAGTTATAATATTGAAAGTACGTTTGTATGGGCGTCAAGTTGACTTCAGGGCCCTGAAGTTAAAATGGTGGATTAAATGCTATTTTTAATTTTAGGGAACGGCATGCTTTGTAGCTACTAGATGATAAGCAGGCCTACTACTCAGAGGTCAGATAGTAAGCAGGTCGATCGATACAATAACCCTTAGCAGCATTACTCGCTCATACTATGCCGGCTAAATGTTGCGGTTACAAAATGGGCGGCGACAAAGATGAATTTGCACGTGTCTACTTTACTATCCTCTTGCTTTATCATCAAATCAACCGGCAGTTTCAAAACCGCACCCTGAAAGTTGAATAACACTTCGACAATAAATAGATGCACTAGTGTGTAGACTCCTGAAAATGACTAAATCCGATATATGACTATATAGATCATTTGACGGGTTTTTCATGTGTTTATGCGGTGATAACGAAACCGGTTGATCGACCTAACCAAGTTACAAGTTATGCGACCTTGCTCACATAAAAAATAAGAAAGATGTTTTGATTTCCCAATTTTTTTCTAAAAGCAAAATTATATGTAATATAGATAATTGTTGTAGTTTTGATATCATTATATCATTCTGTAGCTGCCAGATACACTTTATGTCATCCACTAAACAATATAATGTTTATTCGTCCATGTGTACAAATTAGACATCAACGATGACTATCAAGTGTTTTTGGAACGTGTCCAGAAGTGTTTGGTGTTGAGCCAAATGTACATTATTTCTGCTATTTACTAATGAATTAGGTCTGAGCCCTGTACTTATGCGAGTGCTTAATATTATGATCTGAATTAACAAACATAACACCAAACGAGTACCTATAGAAGATCGATGCGAATTGGATCATAGGCATATCAGATCAAGGTGGTTCAGGAGGTCTCTATAACTTTGTTAGGCCGACGACCTAGGGCCTTATTCCAAGTTTTCAAACGTTAAACACGACAAGACGTTGCGTAAACTCTAGATATTGAAATATAAGTTCTATTTCAATGGAAATATAGTCTGTATTAGGTTGGCTATAATAATGCCGCCATCTTGAAATATACGAATTCTTCGCAAGTTTTAACATCTGATGAGCATTGGAATTTCAACTCTATATTTAATAGGATAGAACTTTTATTTCAATATTTATTGTTTATGCAACGTCTTGTCGTCTTTAGCGGTTGTAAACTCGAAATAAAGCCCCGCTTTCGTTACCACAGCCCATACAGATGCAAAAACCGTCATGTTTCGGTTTTAGTCTGTGGGTTTACTGGTTCTCAGTAGACTACTGCATATATTTTTTGTCGAGGTGGTAGTCTTCTTTTCATGGTGCGATTACGAAATGGGTAGTTGAACTGACGATGAGGCAGCGAGTATACAATTCATCTTTGTCGCCGCCCGTTCGTAATCGCATTGTTTAGCCGGTATAGTGGGAGTCATCAATATTGTTAAGAACAATATCGACGCCCATTATTTAGTCGCAATTGAATTATTTAGCCGGCATAGTGGAAGCGATCAATATTGTTAATAACAATTATTGATTGACCCCATTCATGGACTTTGTAGGTCTGCTCACCACCAGGTAGATGCAAAATCATATGCCGGCCGTGCTCCAATAAAAAATATAAAAAAACGGCAGCCTCAAAACGAAAAGAAACTCCCTCTTGACTACAGAAGCTGGAGTGAGAGAGTTAAATATAATGGCGTATAACTATTGCATGCTATTCTAAAAAAAAAAGATAAATTAGTGATCAGCCTGTTGTAACCATAAACTAATATATGTAAATATGTGATAAGGATTCGGTCTTTATAAACTTTGACAAACCTCACCATTGACCAATAAACCAACACTAATAAAACACTTAACTTATGAATAACTTTTACAACATTTTTACTTTGTCGAAGCGAATAAAAAAATGAACTGACATTTTATAAGTACAGTGGTAAAGTTCCCAAGAATTGAGTAAAAAAGAATAAAACACTTTAAAACGAGCTACAGTAAAAAAAATCGTAACTAGGGTGCGTGCCTACTTGCGTAACTCTGGTTCTTGTTTCCGCACGGCAAGTGCTGAAACTCACTCGATTTTTTTTTGACATTGACGCTTATTCATCTGAACTTCTTAGAATATTTTGACTACCTTTTAGTACCTTTTGCAACCCGTTCGTCCGTCGTCCGTACTTGAACAAGATGAACACACTATTCCAAATATCAAATAGATGAAGCCAGTAGTTTTAGAGATATTCAAACAAACAGACAAAGATGTTGCATATTGGAATGCTAAAAATAAGAAAAAAATTAACAATTAAACCAAAAATAAAAAATGGGGTTTTGTGATTATAATGCGTTTATATAATAAATTATTTTGCATTGTATGAGTAATGATAGCTTTCAAACTTGAGATCAGCAACCCCTATTACACATTTTAATATTTCCATATAAATCGATAGGCGGGGAAGAAAAAAATGTTTTCACAAGAAAAATATCTTGCGCGGCACCGTTAATAAGTTCTTACATTAAAATTTCTTTATTCTATTTGTATATATATAAATAAATCGCCGTTCGTTAGTCACATTAAATCTCAAAAACGGCTTGGCCGATCTGATCTGATCTTTAAATTTTTACTTGTTATCTTTTATATTTCGCTTAGGTATTACACCCCGGTTTAAAAAGAAAAATAATAGGGAAAATCTTAAAAAAGCCAAATAATCATATTAGGCCATTTTGTAAATAAAATGACAGTATTATACACTTTGTGACTGTTTATTTTGATCTGTCATCTGTGACTATTTTTCCAATGTGGAAAATCTTTCGACCATACTTTTAGTGTCAGTTCTTCTTTCACCTGTCACTATTTATTTTACTTTCATCATCATCATCATAATCAGCCGTAGGACGTCCACTGCTGAAAATCTATTGAAAGCGGCTTGCGTCCAGCGAGTTCCTGCGGTCTTAATAAGTCGTCGGTCCACCTTGTGGGTGGACGTCCTACGCTGCGTTTGGTCTCCATTCGAGAACTTTACGGCCCCATCGTCCATCAGTTTTGCGTGCTATGTGCCCTGCCCACTGCCATTTCAACTTGCTGATTCGCTGGGCCATGTCGGTATAGAGAGACTTCGAGCATAGCCTCTCCATAGCTCGTTGTTCTATTTTGAGCTTAATAATGAGGCCTATAGTGAGAGACCACGTTTCAGTGCCATAAGTCATCACTGGTAACAACAAACAATGGTCGATTACTTTCGACTTAAGGCACTGAGGTATTTTGGACGAAAAGACGTTTCGTGGTTTTCCAAACGCTGCCCAGGGCCGTGTTCGTAAACTAATACTTTAACACTGGGTAATGTGTCTACACTATATGCATCTCTTCTTCTCTAAGCATTTTTCAATATTTTTATCGCACTCTGTAACACTACCCAGTGTTAAAGTGTTACGTTTCCGAACACGGCTCAGCCGAGTTGGATTCGACGGTTGACCTCTTTTTTGAAGTTGGACCTACCTAGTGCTGTTTGTCCTAGGTAGACATACGAGTCAACAACTTCTAGAACCGTATTCCCAACTGGAGTGGGTACAGCATGGACATTAAATATGATTAAATAAAAAAAAAATGGATTATTAACTTTAAATTATAGATCAGAATTACTTTAAGTATAAAAAATATATATTTTTAACACGTTTATAATAAAAACGAGTGTCAACTTCGGAAGTCAATGTACTTAAGTGGAAGACATAAAATCTCCACCAAACGCCCATAAAGAGAGCAATTTCATGTCTACAGGAGAGAAGCGATGCTATATAAAACTTTATAAGGCGACGTGTCCTGAATCATACTGCACGAACCTGTTATCCTGGTACTTAGATCAGGTTAAGGATGATAAAAAACTTTGAACTTAAACAACATTGCAAAAAATAACTTTAAATAAAAAAATACGATTTTATGTTTTTTTTTAAATCTTAATATGTATAATTTGTGTTTGTTTTAACAATTTGTTTAGTCATAATACTCGTATGTACTATTAACTATAGTAAACCATTTGTAGTCTATACCTTTGTGTTTTACTGTTATAATGTTTAGTTTATTTTGTGGTTGGCCGTACTTATTAAGAGGATCGTCTGATCAAAAAAAATTCAGATAAATTTTTTTTGGTCACCAAAAAGGTTGTGATGTTACCTCCCCCTAAACATTTATAGATTTTATGATTTTTAGAAGCCTTATAAATGTGAGCGATATCTGGGCTCGTACGTTTTCCTTTTATTTTCGTTTGGTATAGGAAAAAAAAACCCCTGAAATCCAGAAAAACAAACAATTGCAAAATTTATATATTTTATCTAATAATAAATCTACTAATTTACCTACTTTATTTGTTTTAGATATTTAAATAATTTATAAGCCAGTACAGCTAAAATAAATAAAACGCTGCATATCTCACACAAGCTCTTCTTTGAAGCGATATATCATATGCGATCCACTGCACTGAACGCTTCTTGCGGCGGTAGCGGTTTTCAATACGTCTTTGTATTGAACATATAAATTTTCCATACATTTTCAGCAGCTTATTTAAATTTCGAAGCTATTTCATGAGGTAAAATTGTGTAGGTGTGTAGACGTTTGAACCCCGAGGCGAGGTGAGCCAAGATGAAGATATTATCTATTGTGCTTCAAACGTGGTTTAACGAAATCCTTCTTGTTACATAAAATAGAATAGGAAAGTAAAAATTGTAACGAATTTTTTGCCCTTTTGCATGTCTATCCTATATTGCAAAAAATCATAATGTATCTATATTTTATATTTAAAACTAATAATAAAATTATAAATAAAATATTTGCCCCTAATAGCTGCCGGTGGGAAGCGTGCCCAGAATGCTGGCAGCATTACCACGTTGAATGGCAATGCTTAGCCTCTGGCCGAAATGCAAGCTAGCCTTCTGGTCACGTGATGCCTCGTAAAGTCTCCGTGATATTTGTCCGAAGACTCTGTGGGCACCACGGCCCCAACGTCTCGACTGCAAACGGTTCAAAAATATAACCGTTACTGACAGTTTCATATTTTCGCCGTTTGAAATCTTCTGCTCCTGTAGCAGCTGCGCCAGCTCTGACCTATGTCGTTGGAAGATGAGACGGCGCAAGGGTGCCGACGCATGTTGCATCCCACACTAATGGCCGTCCCACCCGCCAAGGCACAAGAGTCATGCCATCTGGTCTTTTTCCATCAACACGAGCCAATCCAGCGGGCTCCAACACAGCCGGTACACCTGCTGAAACGAGAGCGCGCCGGATTAAATTATTTAGGCTGGCGTGTCGCGGAATCCTACTAACACTTCTGCTACAGGAGAGGCCGTGATGACCAAGACCCCCGACAGCGTCTTCGCATCGGCAGCGATGTGGGGCAATGAATTGAACTTAGATATTATTGTTGATCTTTCTGAGCAAGATTCCTGTAAATATAATTCACACTTATTAAAATTTAGTGTTAATCCAATAGAATTTAAGTTCCTAATAAGGTATTGAAGATGGTCAAATACAGTATTCTCATCGCCTCCCATTGTGCCATCATCTAAAAACCATGCCTGAAATTTATAATTCAATTGCGTTAAAATAGGGTGGATTGAAAGACCAAAAATGGCCGGTCCAAGAGGGTCGCCCTGTTGACAGCCAACCGCTGATGAAAGCAAATTATTTTTATATAATAGTTTTGAAGGTTTATTGTGACACTGCCAAATAAATGTATACAATAAAGGTGTATTTATTTTGACTTGTGTCAGAAGGGCGGCTCGATCTACTGAGTTAAAAGCGTTATTGATGTCTACTTTTAGAATAACTTTACCCAAATTAGTTTGTAGGAAAGTTCTCAGAGAGTGGACGGTGGCTTCACATCCACCTCTGGAGCCAAAACCTAATTAAAGAGACTGAAAATATTCTTTAAGTGGCTCAGATACAGACCGGCAGCTAATCTTAACGATAAGGCGGCGGTAAATTGTACAGGACCTACAGCAATCGGTCTAATACCGCCGTCTTTTTTATTAAGGGTGCAAAGATTTGCTCCGGAGAAAGGCCATTAAAACCTCCAGCCGAACCGCTTTGAAAGGAGTCGATTGCAAACCTGATGTCTTCAGGTGTTACATGGAGGTGGATGTCTGTAGGGTCGGGCGCGTCAGGCAAGGGAGTGCTCAAAGTGGGAGATGGATGTTTAGAAAGCAAAGCTGACAAAGTTTCCGTTGTGTTTGGAGCTATGCTGTCCGTGGAGAAAAGAAGGCGGGCGGCCTTTAATGTCACTATCGCCAAGCTTTGTCTCCACCTGTCTGAAAATATTTGTAGTTTTAAATAATCTATTTACACAAATAAGGTCGTGAATATCTAGAGGTGAGGTACAATTGTTTCTAATATGTTTGGTCAATAAGCCTTTTTTGTTGTACGTGTAAGTAGCGGAAAGGAAAGGTGAGCAAGTCCTCCCAAGCTCGTTTTTCGGAAACAACTTTGGCTATAGCGGCCGATAAAATTTCCGAGACATATTGACGAGCACCACGTGGTATTCGCTTAAGTATAGGAATATTATTTTTTAACTGACTGAGAATTTCATGAAGTGATGTTCAGATGCATTTTGATTTTCTTTGAATGTAGAACTGGGAGTTGGAAAATGAATTGGGAAATGGAAGTGTATTGCGACTAGGATTGTGAACTTTGCCTAAATGGATTTTTTAACCTCTTTGCCCCTTGAAATATCGTTCCTGGGTACAATGCGGGCAACGTACGAGATTTTCTTAGGACGCCGGTTCATAGACATTGGCACTAATTGTATTGAAATTTGATGAGCTCTGAATAAAACAAACTCAAAATAATATTTTAAAAATAATAAATAAAATAAAAAAAGGGAGTTCTCGTGAATAAAGCACTGTTTTGTAGAAAATCTTGAATCTCTTGAATTTGTATAGCACATGTATATAGTAAACGATTATATGTTTCACCTTAAGTCAAAAGTCAAAATCATTTATTTCATGTAAATCTTTACAGATATTTATGAATAGTCAAAAAAAAAAAAAGAAAGTTTAACAATGAGCACACTAAGAAGAGTGCGTTTGGTTAGGCAGCTATTCATTAACAAAATAACGACAAATATTAATTGAACTTAGACACGATGGAATGGAAATCTTAATATGAAAATTACTACCGAACCGAACACACACTACATAACCAACTAGTGTAAGACTAGGTGGTTAGCTGATTCCATTGACCTGTTAATCATTATCTGCCATACAAGAGAGCCACCAAGGCGACCAACTTCACCGACCATATCCATTATTATCCATGCCTTAAATATTTATTGTAAATAATAATAATAATAATAATAATAATAATAATAATAATAATAATATGTAGGACAAATTACACATATTGCTCTGGTCACAAACTAAGCTCTAGGCTTGTACTATGTGTACCAGAAGCAACGATATAATACATATTATATTTTATAAACACCCAGACCATGACAAACTGTACAGAAAAAACGTACTAATATTTTTTGCCATGGGTGGGAATCGAACCCACGACCTCCGGATACAACGCCAAAGACGCAACCACTAGTCTACGGAGGCTGTCAAATAAAAGCTAAGTAACCAATCACATATAAGTAAAGGTATAAGGATTGGTATTTTTAAGGGCATAAACACTAACTGTAAAGTCGATCCCAAAGTCCAAAGTCCAAAGTCCAAAATCATTTATTTCATGTAAATCTTTACAGATATTTATGAATAGTCAAAAAAAAAAAAAAAAGTTTAACAATGAGGTCTTAGAGTGCGTTTGGTTAGGCAGCTATTCATTAACAAAATAACGACAAATATTAATTGAACTTAGACACGATGGAATGGAAATCTTAATATGAAAATTACTACCGAACCGAACACACACTACATAACCAACTAGTGTAAGACTAGGTGGTTAGCTGATTCCATTGACCTGTCAATCATTATCTGCCATACAAGAGAGCCACCAAGGCGACCAACTTCACCGACCATATCCATGCCTTAAATATTTATTGTAAATAAAAGCTAAGTAACCAATCACATATAAGTAAAGGTATAAGGATCGGTATTTTTAAGGGCATAAACACTAACTGTAAAGTCGATCCCCTCAGAGACACCCCGGAGAAAAAGAAACCAGCAAGTAAAAAACTCTAGTGCTTCACACAAACTAAAAGAGGGGTACAGCTATTGATTGACTTATGCTATATAGCATACATATATATAATATATATATATATAGTAACATACTCAAAATGCACCCCACTGATCAGCATGCGTAGAACACCCTATGGCAGATTATTTGTTACGGTACCAATGTACATAACTACACAGTATACTATTAGTATAAATTAAGTATAAATAAGTAGGTAATCATCAATGATTACCTTATCCAAAGACAAAATTTACATAATGTAATGAAAATAAATTATGTAATATAAAATTATTACAATATCGGACATTATATACCTACTAAACTAGGGTAGATTCTACATAAGCAATTTGTTTACTAGTTGCGAGACCTCAGTTGCATATCAGGACGGATCCAGACGTCTTTATCGTTAAGATAGTCTTTTACACTATAGTAAGCCTTATTGATTAATATGTGTTTTATACAATTTTTAAACTTTATTTCACTCAGATCTATAATGCTTTTAGGTAATTTATTAAATAACCTTATACTGTTAATGACGAAACATTTATTAGTTTTTTGCAGTCTAAACTTTGGTATATCGATTTTATCTATGTTTCTTAAGTTTAAATTATGTCTATCGCCATTTTTACTAAACATATTTAAGTTTTTCCTAACGTACAATAAATTTTCATAAATATATTGAGATGGTAGTGTCAGTACATCAATCATAGGAAAGATTTCTCGAAGAGAATCACGAGCTTTCATGTTATATATTGCCCGAATGGCCCTTTTCTGTAGAATAAATATAGTATCAATATCTGCCGCAGATCCCCACATTATAAGACCATATGTCATTATACTGTGAAAATAGGCGAAGTATACTAGTCTGGCTGTTGCAACATCAGTTAACTTTCTGATTTTTCTGACTGCATATGCAGCAGAGCTCAGTCTATTGGATAAAGAAGTAAGGTGAGCTTTCCACTGTAGTTTGGAATCGACTGTGATCCCTAAAAACACAGTGGAGTCAACAAATTCCAGGTCAGTACCACCTATCTTCACTGTGGCATTGATATTAGATACATTAGGCAAAGTAAATTTCAGGCATTTAGTCTTCTTTGCATTTAAAACTAAATTATTTGCCGTGAACCATTTTGAAACCATTTCCAGAGTGTCATTTGCTGCCGATAATATATTATCCTTCCTACTAACTTTAAAAAGTAGGGATGTATCATCAGCAAATAGCACTATCTGTGCCATCTCCTGTACCATATGTGGAAGATCATTGATGTATACTAGGAACAGGAATGGGCCTAAAATTGATCCCTGGGGGACACCCATCTTTACAAGGGTTCCGTCTGATACACAACCATCAATATTAACACCTTGAGTTCTATTAGAAAGGTAGGACTTTATTAGATTTAAAGCTAAATCGCGAATGCCATAAAATTCCAGCTTATCTAACAAAGTTTGATGGTCAACACAATCAAACGCTTTAGACAGATCACAGAAAACGCCAACGAGATCCTGAGAATTTTCCCAAGCGTCAATTATTTCAGTAATCAATCTTGTACCGGCATTTGTTGTGTTTCTACCTTTTGTGAACCCGTATTGTTGATCATGTAACAATTTATGAGTATTAAAATGACTTAGCAGCTGACCAAGAAGTATTTTTTCGAATATTTTACTTAAGGCTGGCAGGACAGAAACAGGGCGATAATTATTTGGATCTGTCTTACAGCCGGACTTGAATATGGGAACTATTTTACTATTTTTCATAAGGTCGGGAAAAATTCCTTCATTAACACAACCATTAAAAATATCAGCGAGTACCGGTCCTATAGTAGGAATAATTGATTCGATAGCTTTTACAGATAGCCCCCATAAATCTTCAGTTTTTTTTTTATTTAACATTTTAAAGTGTTTTAGTATATCCTCATTTGTGACATGTTTAAAATTAAAATTAGATGTAATTGGTATTTTTATATATCGTTTTAAAAATTCTTTAGCAGTACTAGCTGATGATTTAATACAGTTCGTGATTTGTAATGGAATATTAGTAAAGAATTCCTCGAATAACTCCGCAACTTGCTTTTTATCTGATAACATAACTCCGTTTTGTCTAATTGAAATGATATTTTGTCTGATAATATTTTTACCGGTTTCAGTTTTAATGATTTTCCATACACACTTGGATTTATTATCTGACTGTTTGATTTTGGATCCAATGTGAATAGATTTAGCTATGATACAAACTTTCTTGAATAATTTTGAATAATTCCTAACATAATTATGGAAATTTTGGTCAGATGTATATGATCTTTTGTCATATAGATCATATAGTGTATCCCTACTTATTCTAATACCTTTAGTGGCCCAAGTAGCAAAATTTAATCTGTCAATAATTTTCTTTGTTTTAATTTTACATACTTTATTGAATTCTTGATTTATAATTTTATGTAGATTGGAGTATGTAACATTTGGTTGATTAATATTATATATGAATCTGGACATTTCACTCATTAAATTTTCATTAAAATTATTAAGTTTATTATCTGTTAAGGGTCTATACCTAATAATTTTATTTATAGGTTTAATTTGAGACTGAAAGCTAACTAACAAACCTTTATGGTCGGAGGGCACCCCGGTAATAATAGAGTTACTTAAGAGAGAACAGTTAGTAAATATATTATCAATACAAGTCCGGCTAGTTGAAGTAATCCTAGTCGGCTCCATGAATACATTATTTAAATTAAAAGAATTAAACAATGAAATAAGTTTTTGTTTGTCGCTGTTATTTATTAAGATATCTATATTAAAATCCCCACATATAAAAATTTGTTTATTTGAGTCATATATTTTTGACAAAACATCCTCCATTATATTAATAAAAGTATGTAAAGCAGAGGCGGGGGGTCTGTATATGCATAGAATAATGTAGGTATCCATCTCTGCGCATGAGATCTCACAAACACGTTCAAGTGATAGTTTTACAATATCCTTCCGCTCTTTGCATTTTAGTGTATCTTTAATTAGGATAATAGATCCACCTCCCTCACAGGAGTTTCTATTGAAAAAACTAGCAACTACAAAGTTATTTATATTGAAACACATTTTCTCTGCTTTTAGCCAGGATTCTGTAAAACACATCAAATCTAAATTATATTTTTCAATTAATAATTCAATATTGAGAACTTTGCTAGAGAGGCTTTGAATATTTTGATGTATTAAGGTAAGCTTACAATTGTCCTTCTCTAATTGTCCCCTCAGAGACACCCCGGAGAAAAAGAAACCAGCAAGTAAAAAACTCTAGTGCTTCACACAAACTAAAAGAGGAGCACAGCTATTGATTGACTTATGCTATATATATATATATATATATATATATATAGTAACATACTCAAAATGCACCCCACTGATCAGCATGCGTAGAACACCCTATGGCAGATTATTTGTTACGGTACCAATGTACATAACTACACAGTATACTATTAGTATAAATTAAGTATAAATAAGTACCTACTTATTTATAAATAAACACTAACTGTAAAGTCGATCCCCTCAGAGACACCCCGGAGAAAAAGAAACCAGCAAGTAAAAAACTCTAGTGCTTCACACAAACTAAAAGAGGGGTACAGCTATTGATTGACTTATGCTATATAGCATACATATATATAATATATATATATATAGTAACATACTCAAAATGCACCCCACTGATCAGCATGCGTAGAACACCCTATGGCAGATTATTTGTTACGGTACCAATGTACATAACTACACAGTATACTATTAGTATAAATTAAGTATAAATAAGTAGGTAATCATCAATGATTACCTTATCCAAAGACAAAATTTACATAATGTAATGAAAATAAATTATGTAATATAAAATTATTACAATATCGGACATTATATACCTACTAAACTAGGGTAGATTCTACATAAGCAATTTGTTTACTAGTTGCTAGACCTCAGTTGCATATCAGGACGGTTCAAGATGCCTTTATCGTTAAGATAGTCTTTTACACTATAGTAAGCCTTATTGATTAATATGTGTTTTATACAATTTTTAAACTTTATTTCACTCAGATCTATAATGCTTTTAGGTAATTTATTAAATAACCTTATACTGTTAATGACGAAACATTTATTAGTTTTTTGCAGTCTAAACTTTGGTATATAGATTTTGTCTATATTTTTTTGCAGTCTAAACTTTGGTATATAGATTTTATCTATGTTTCTTAAGTTTAAATTATGTCTATCCTTCCCTGCCGTGCCCTTGGAGTACATGTGCCGTACTGAACTATACATTATACTTCAATATTTAACACAATTTTCAGTTTGTAAACAGGTTTCGTATATCTTCCATCAATACATGCCAATTATAGGTCGTTTATGTATGTGAATAAAATTGTTTATGATCCACGCCCTCTCGTAGAGAGTATTATGTCCGACCATCACAAGGAAAAACACAAATTGTAAAGTAGTCTTCTTGTTTAAAAATAAATTATATCATTAGTGTCTGTAATTAAAACCTGTTAATTTATTAATATTCGGTCTCGTTTTTATCACTTTATAATGTATTAAATTAATTTTCTTTTAGGGAAAATAATATTTTTGTGCTTTCCTGTCAGGTGTCAAATAATCATTGCCATTCAACGTGGTAATGCCGCCAGCATTCTGGGCACGCTTCCCACCGGCAGCGATTTAGGGCAAATATTTTATTTATAAATTTATTATTAGTTTTAAATATAAAATATACTTTTTATTAATAGGTTATATAAAATAAACTGAATACTTTTTAAAAATGTATAATGTAATGTATATATTATTATGCAGTATAAAAATATTTGCGAGATATAATTTTAAAAAAAACGTCGCACTTCGCAGGGGATTTTTTTAAACATATTGCATTGGTCGAACTCACGACCTCCGTATACAATGACAAAGGCGCAACTACTAGACTTCGGAGGCTATTTTAAGTATATTAATCAACTTCTCATCCAAATCAGCTAAAGATTACCATAATTATGAGTAAACTCAAATCGATTTTTTTTATTTCATGTAAAAAGCGGCCCCAACCTAGTGGTCAAGTCACTGCGCAACTGATAACAAGGTTAAGCAGATGACAACAAGGCCGGCCTGGGATGGGTGACCGCTTTATACAACGAGGCTATTTCATCATAAATACCGCAACAAGCTCGCCACTTGTTAGGTGTTACCTCCGAATACCATCGGCGAAACGAGGACGGGTTCTCCGCTGGTTCTCGGGAGCCAAATAGGCACCCGTGATAGTATTTATTATTATTATTATTTCATGTAAATCTTTACAGATATTTATGAATAGTCAAAAACAGTGAGGTCTTAGAGTGCGTTTGGTTTGGCTGCTATACATTACCAAAATAACCACAAATATTTGTTATTACCTCGATATCAGATTTAGAACTTAAATGCGAAGTTATGGAAATCTTAATATTAAAAAAACTACAGAAACGAACTCAAACTACAAACCAACTAGTGTAAGACTAGGTGGTTAGCTGGTTCCATTGACCTGCCAATCTTTATCTGTCATACAGGCAATGACATGAGCTCTACAGAAAAACTTACTAATATTATTTTGCCATGAGTGGGATTCGAACTCAGAACCTCCGGATACAACGCCAATGGTGCATTAGACTACAGAGGTTATTTTAAGTATATACGTGGTGGCCGAGTTAGTTAGACCTTGGACTTAAAACACTTACCCCCGTATTCTAAGTCGTGTTTTACACTCCACTTTTACTCAAGGATAGTCTGTCTCTTTCTATCTTTTTTGACTTGATATTTGATGAAAAGAGACAGACGTTCCTTGAGCGAAAGGGGAGTGGAAAATACGACTTAGAATACGGGGGTTAGGTCCCTGGTTCGAATCCCGGTGTGTACCAATGAGTTTTTAATAAAAAAAAATATGTACATTTGTTTGACAACACCACTATAGTGCCTCGGAGAGCACGTTAAGCTGTCGGTCCCGGTTTCACTATACCAACTTGTGAAACTGTTTATAGATGGGTTATTGAGTCTATTCAAAACATTGTGACGAGCTAGCCACTAGTTCGGTGTACTCATACCATCGGCTACGACAAGGTGGGATTAAAACCCCTCCGCTGGGTACCCTGGGGCCGTCTTGGCGGTCTCGGGCGCCGTAAGGCAACCGTGATTATATATATATATAACCACCTTTTCATCCAAAGCCTTTTTCAATCAGCTCAAGAGTACCACAATTTTGTGGAATCTGTAGGCATACCTACATGTGCAAAATTTCAAGTCAATCGAACAAGCAGGAGTACGTTTAGGACTCAACCTAAGGAAGATCGACAAATGATCCAAAAATTAATATTTACTTAAGATATCGTCACCGATATTATTATGAATCTACGCTAAACAAGTAGCGAGCTCATCACGAAGTAGGCTTCAACCCAGTGCTGCATAAACAGACATAAACAGTGCCGCTAATTGTTATGGCAGAGTCTGTATAAGCCGACAGTATTTAGATTAGCTAAATAATGGCTAAAAAAAAAAATAATAATACATGTTTTATGTCCATTAAAATACATAGGTAGGTAGTAGTAGTAATCTATAATTTGCTATGCCCTTGCAGGGTTCATTTTAGTAACGGTACTCTATTTAAAAACTATCTAACCAAACGTGATTGCAATAAATATTTTGTATTTGTACATATACATTCTACTTATGCTACATAAAACACAATTACTTAAAAAGTAATGATACAATAGACGTACAATACTGTTGTAAGATTTTGATGAAATAATCATTATATTCTTCTCGTTAATGTCTGTTAAAAGCAAATTTTTCTGTAACTTCCTTCTAATATTACAGTCAAAAACCCCATAAATACTCTTAATCTTTTCAAAGACAATTTATTGAAACAAAAAAGTTGAACAAAATCGGCCTCACTTTACAATGTTCGCAAATATCAGACAGGAGATCACGCGTAAATTCCAGAACGAAATCGCGTCCAATTCATCGAATTGGTTTTATTCTGTATCTGTATAGAAATGAATAGAATTTCTTTGCTCACAACGATACATTGCTACGTGACTAGGTAGTCGTCACGTAGGTTCCATTTCACGCAGAATGAGTGTGGGTACTGATCTTAAAGACAAGGTGATTAGAGACCGCAAGAAAAAAAAAAACCTGGTCTAAGGATGTTTATATGTTATAACATTTTTTTTTATTGGAGCACGACGTGTGATTTTGGGGTCAATCAATAATTGTTCTTAAACAATATTGATTGCTCCCACTATGATGCGATTACGAAATAGGAGGCGACAATGTCGAATTGCGTTACGAGTATATTTTAATATACTTGCTGCCTTATAATCAATTCAACTATCCTTTTTGTAACCGCACCCTGAAAGGAGACTACGACCTCGACAAGAAATCGATGTAGTATTCTCCTGAAAACCGGTGAACCCACAGACTAAAACCAAAATATGACTAGGTAACTTGACGGTTTTTGCATCTGTATGGGCAGTGGTAACGAGACCGGTCGGTCTGCCTAACGAAGTTATAGAGACCTTCCTCCCTCCCACCTAGTGGTCATTCGGTTCAATTTTGCAGATCCTGAAAAAATGTGTCATAAAAGGAACCTGGTATGGTTTGGCCGCGTAAATATCTTGAAAGGTTTCTGGTTCGTAAACTCTGGTTCATTTTACTTATTTGAATTTTCCAATAATTATATACCTACCCTTACATGAAATCGTCAATTTTAAAAAGAGAATGTATTGAGAAAAATAAATCGAGTAGGAAATTAAAATAAAGCTATAATTCGGCTTATTTTTATATATATCATGTTTTATATTTAAGTATAATCAAACATGCGGATGAAATATCACCCCTCTACTTATATTTACTTTTTTTTTTACTAAAGCACGCCATATGATTTGTATCAACCTGATGGTAATCAGACCTACAAAATCCATGAATGGGGTCGATCAATACATTGTTGTTTTTGCATTTGTGTTTGCATTACAAGTCTATATAATATCCTCGCAGCTTTATCGGCAAATCAACCGCCCGTTTCGCAACTGCACCCTGAAAGGAGACTACCACCTCTACAAGAAATTGTTGCTACACTTTCCTGTTGGTAAGCCGCACAACGTTAAGCTAAACTTTAACCAAATTGACGTAGTTGTCTGTCAATTCTCAATGTCACCAGGTTTGCATTACATCATAATTGTATCATATCGATTAAAATTTAGCTTAGCGTTGTGCGCGTAATCATCCCGCTGAAAAAATTGGGAATTAAATGCGCATAATACTGGTAAAACATGCATCGATTTATGGTTCGTAGATCGAAGGCTGTTAATAATTATAATATAATTTTGGAAGTATATAAAATGTAGAGATATGCTGAACTTAGTAATTTTTTTTTATGGGAGCACGGCATGTGAGTTTGTACCACCAGGTAGGGTGGTGATCAGACCTACAAAGCCTATGAATGGGGTTAATCAATAATTGTTCTTAAACAACATTGATTGCTTCCACTATGCCGGCTAAATGATGCGATTACGAAATGGGCGGCGACAAAAACGAATTGTATTACGAGTATATTTTAATATACTCGCTGCCTTATTGTCAATTAAACCATCCATTTCGTAACTAGATTACCACCTCGACAAGAAATCGATACAGTAATCTCCTGAAAACCTCTCCTGACTGAATATAAAAGTGTAAGACCAATTTCCTTACCATATTCTGGCAAAAAAAGAAATTAAATATACCAAAAAAAAAACTCAATTACTGAGATGACATTTTTTAAAGTCGAAATGCAATTTCAAACATACTCGTACTTTCTACAGTTTTTAGGTTATAGTCCTTTATTTTCCGTTAAAAGTGTTACTGGCTTCCCCCATTAAGTCGTTCTTCTTTAAGCACCGCACTACAATCGTTAAAAAGCTACGGTTTCTTAATAGGTTCACTGAAAAATCCATTCTTTGTTTGGATTTTCATTTTCTTTAATATAAACAAAATTTTATTTATAGAAAATGCTTTTTACGGTTAATTTAAGTAAAATACTCAGTTAATATTCATTCTTCTTTATTAACTCAAATTTAATAAAACACCGTAACTAATTTTATTTTAAGTGACATTGACAAATATAGTTTATAGACATAAGTATTCTTTTTAATTACTTTCATAAAATACAAACAAGCTTTAAATGCAAATCACATTATCAACAATTACAAGAAAAAAAAACGACTTATTTTTGAAATGTATGTCCTATATTTGCACTACGCATAATAAATAGGTAAATAAATATTCTAAATTACCAAATAATATTTTTTTGTTTAATTTATAAGTGCGAGCGAAGTTAGTGCGCGTAATCACCCTGCTACTGTTATCTTTGGCATTAACTCAGGCGTCATGTCATGGTATACTAATATTAAAAAGTTGAAGAGTGTGTTTGTTTGTTTGGTTGAACGCATTAACCTCAGGAACTAGTGGTTCGAATTGAAAATTTATTTTAGTGTTGGATAGCCCATTTATCGAGCAAGGCTATAGACTATATAACATCATGCCACGACCAATAGGGGCGGAGTAACAATAAAAAATGTTGCAAAAACGGGGGAAATTATTCCTCTTGAGAGCGTACGCTGCGTAAACGGTTAAAGTTACGCAGCCCAAGTTGGGCATCAGCTAGTTCAGGATTATTTAAATTTATTTGATGTAATATTTAAATAAGAAAACAAATAAAGAAAATTATTCATGTAAATAAAGGAATGCCTATCTAAACTCTAGAAGACTAATCTAAAAACGATTTCAATTGAAATTCCCTTTGGGTGTACAAAATACGAATTTAAAGAAAATAGTTTATCTCTTTAAAGCAAACCTAATCGAGCAAATAAAACTTTAGGAATACCCAAAATGAAATAAACATTTTACCTAAATTATTGTAAATGAAAATACTTACCTAACTATTATGGTTAAATGAAAAGAAAAAAAACACCTAAACTAATAAATAAAAAATATAATAAAATATCAAATAAACAAATACAATAGATAAAAAGTATCTGCATATAGTTATTATATAGTTAGTGTTCAACTTTTGTTTTATTTAATTAACGTATGTACTCAATAAACATACTCCTATTATATGTTAGTGTTCAACTTTTGTTTTATATAATTAATGTATGTACTCAATAAACATACTCCTATTATATGTTAGTGTTCAACTTTTGTTTTATTTAATTAATGTATGTACTCAATAAACATACTCCTATTATATGTTAGTGTTCAACTTTTGTTTTATATAATTAATGTATGTACTCAATAAACATACTCCTATTATATGTTAGTGTTCAACTTTTGTTTTATTTAATTAATGTATGTACTCAATAAACATACTCCTATTATATGTTAGTGTTCAACTTTTGTTTTATATAATTAATGTATGTACTCAATAAACATACTCCTATTATATGTTAGTGTTCAACTTTTGTTTTATTTAATTAATGTATGTACTCAATAAACATACTCCTATTATATGTTAGTGTTCAATTTTTGTTTTATTTAATTAATGTACTCAATAAACATACTCCTATTATATGTTAGTGTTCAACTTTTGTTTTATATAATTAATGTACTCAATAAACATACTCCTATTATATGTTAGTGTTCAACTTTTGTTTTATATAATTAATGTACTCAATAAACATACTCCTATTATATGTTAGTGTTCAACTTTTGTTTTATATAATTAATGTACTCAATAAACATACTCCTATTATATGTTAGTGTTCAACTTTTGTTTTATATAATTAATGTACTCAATAAACAAATATATTATAATAATATGTTAGTGATATTTCCATGTGTCATGTCTTTTACATGTAACATATAATTTAGTACACCAACACAGGGGCGCCGACTCCGTGGGTGCTCGGGGGCTCGAGCACCCATGATAAATAAACAGTGGGTGCCTAGCACCCCTGATAATAGACATCAATAAACAGATCAAATGTTCGTTATTGCGCGATGCCGATGCGAACAAAAAGAAAGCTCAAAACTCTTCATCCTTCCTCAAACCACTTTTTTGAGTCATCAAATGTGCATGAGCACCCATGAGGTGTTCTAAAAGCCGGCGCCCCTGCACCAACATCATAAAAAGTATTAAGAATATAAGTATTAAAAATAACGTAAATATAATTTTAATAATAAAACATTTTTTTTAATATAGATTGTACAGATTATTTCCCTTACGAATATAATTTTCTGATCTCTTACGTGCTCAGTGTACCTAAATAGAATTACGGTATTATGCAATGCTAGAGGTTAAATGGATTCCAATATTCACATCAGCCGGTAATATTCAGAGACTTAAATCATTAAACAAGCGAAGTGTACCGTTTCCTATATAAATTGCTCGTGCCTAATTTTCTTCAGATTCTGCTGCAGCTCCAGCTCTGACGGAAGTTATATAACATTATACGATACCAAAATTACATCATTACAACTTTTTTTGTTGTTTTTTTATTGGAGCACGGCATGTGACTTTGTATCTACCTGGTGGTGAGCATACCTACAATATCCATGAATGGGATCAATCAATAATTGTTCTTAAACAACATTAATCACTCGCACTATGCCGGCTAATGATGCGATTACGAATTGGATGGCGACAAAGCATTACGAGTATATTTTAATATATGCTGCTCTATCATCAATTCAACCACCCATTTCGTAACCTCACCCTGAAACGAGACTACCACCTCGACAAGAAATCGATTTTATAATCTCCTGAAAACCGGTAAACCGAAACATGACTAAGTCACTTGACGGTTTTTGCATCTGTATGGGTGGTGGTAACGAGACCGGTCGGTCGGCCTAGCGAAGTTATAGAGACCTTCCTCCCACCTAAAAAAGCTATATAAAAACATATATATATTTAGGCTTACATGTCATAGTAATACATACTTCCATATCCACTCCTTCTAACTTAAACCGCTATCTATGGTAATTCGTTTAGTAAAATTTGGCCAAATTTTGCTGCCATTGCCCGTCAAGTCATTAGCGAAACATTTGTCATTTTCAAACTCTGTCAGACATTTATCGTTGTGCGATTGACAAACAAATGTTAGGCGTAATCAATTGTTCCAAACGATCATAATAATATCACTGTCACAAAACGTCTGCGCATTTTATAATTTATTGCTAAGTTACGCTGTTATTGAGCCATTTATCTTTTAAATTGACAATTTGAAAATATTATTTTAGGTATAAGGCTTAAATTGTTATTAGAATTAAAAGGAAAGATAAATGTGTATCATCGCAAATAATTACGTATCCGTCCTTCATATCGCTCTAACACATAGTCCATACATCTTTCTTGCTTACTCGATGTAAAGAAGAGAACTAGATATTCTTAGTTTTAGTAGATTTTTAGTTAAAGAACTTTTTTTTTGTAAGAACTCAAAAACCTTTAATCCAAAAAAAAAAACTGATGATCCAAATACGAACAAAAGTTTCGAAATTTAAACTCGTCATTTGATGATCTAAATCAAACTGATGATCCAAATACGAGCAAAAGTTTCGAAATTTAAACTCGTCATTTGATAAAAGTACTAGGCAACAGTATAACAGCCCTTATTCCACTGATAATTTTTCGTGAAAGCCTAATTTTTCGTGAAAGCCTAATCTTTTAAGCTAAGGTGTAGACTCATATCTGGCCGATGAGCTGGAATTAAAAATCCCTCCGCATATATTTTTAAGTTAAACTTATATATATATAGAATAATATTCCCGTAATGGTTAGCCTAGATACCTTTTACATATTTTAAAAAGAGAATTACAAAGAACGGAAGCCAGAGACTGATTATTCTGAATTCCTGTATAAATATTTGCGATGAAATTGAGAGGCAAACAGGACCGACCCGGTACGAACAAATATCGGGTGCCTCCAATATTTACGGCGCTCGGATCCCAGTCAATTTCATATCAGACTTCGAGTATCACATTTTGAATACAGATATATTGAATAATAATAAAATAATCAGTTGAAGAAATTATTATTTAATGATGCTTGGAAAAATATTATCTGGCATTTTTGAAGAACGATTTGTTTATTTATGTATAACTAGTACCCGCCCAATAGGTACTAACGGCATAGAGTTTTTTCTTGATCTTTAAACAAATCCGTAGTAAGATATATCTCGTAAATATTAATCAGAGTTCGCTATTAAAACTCTAATATCAAATGTTTACTAAACATTAACTGTTTAATATTTCTCTAAATAAATTAGTCGATAATTCCACTAATAATTTCTCATAAACTTTCATAAAAGCCTTATATATTATCTCTGAATTGAGCGTCAATCAACCAATAGAACTATAAGGGTGAATTAGTCAGCCGTGTCAATGATAAATTCAGGCATGCCTGCAGCAGATTGGGTCCAAAGATATTGGCATAAGCTTCAATACCTTTGTTTAACGGTTTATTCCGGTTTAAGGATGCTAACATACACGATATGATTTCATTGAATTATTATTGGTAGCTTAAATACACAAAGGAGGCTGTAAATACGTTTAGTTATCTACACAAACCTAAATTATAATTAAATTTATAGACATATTATTCGTTTAAATATACAAATATTTAAACATATTTTCATTTCATATCCAGTTTACATAACATTTTATTATTTACAAAACCTGTGTTAAAAAGGATACGCTTTATCAAAACATAATCCTTCTTTTAAAACTTATTTAATAGTAAATTAAATGAATAATTTGATTTACATATTTATATTATTAGTTCTATAGTTATTGTATAATATGTTTATGTTGTGAGTGTGTATGTGTGTGTGCAGATGTACTCATGCTGTATGAGTGTTATTTATTGGTGGGTGTCGGAATTAGGTACAATACACCAAGTACTCTCGTGACAATTTCATCAGTCCAACTCCTAATACTAGACGACAATATCCTGTGTTTAAGGTCCTTTGTTGCTAATTTTTTCAATCGTTTAAATTTGTCTTTAAGGCCCCTAAACGGCTACCATTTGTTAAGGGATTATTAACGCCATTTTCATAAAATTCTTTGAGTGTGGATGGGTTTTGTGTGTGCGTGCGTGTGGGTGTGTGTGCGTGTAAAGGCATGAAACTTTATGTAGTTATTTTGTCATTATAATCGCTTTACAATATAGTTTTCAATTTCAAATTTTTGGTTTCTAGACAATCCAAGGTATTCAACCAGCTACCATTGTTTTTTTTTACATTTATTAGTAGTTTTTGGGTATATATTTAGTTTTTAGTTTACTGTATTATAATTATATTTGTGTAGTGATATAGTTACTGTTAAATATAGTTTTGCAAGAAAAGCTTTATAGGTATATTTGAAAATAATAACATAAATGAAGAGTGAATAGGCATTCAAAGCCTGCATAATGAAATCTACCAAAAATCTAAATTGAAACTAAATGTACGATGATTTCATTATTATACTCTACAAACCGCTTACCATCAAGTGAGCGTAGAGTCACACTTTGTTTTTTATAGTGGTAATAACTCTTTAAAGTATTTAATGCAAAAATTAAAGTAGTAACCAAAATATCAACGGTTTGTAAAAGTACCCAAGCACTAGCTGCGTGCCGCTTTGAATGGTCTAACTTAAGTGTTCTTTAAGGACTCAATAAGTTATTATCAAAACGGCCGACATTTTTTTTTATTTTATTTAATGTTTAATAAATGTATCTATTTTTTTTCTATCATTGTAAAAAATGGTGTGGTGGCCGAGTTGGTTAGACCTTGGACTTAAAAACACTTAGGTCCCTGGTTCAAATCCCGGTGTGTACCAAAGAGTTTTATATTTAAAAAAATATGTACATTTGTTTAACAACGCCACTATAGTGCCTTGGAAAGCACGGTAAGCAGTCGGTCCCGGTTTCACTATACCAACTTCTAAAACTGTTTAAAGATGGGTTATTGTCTATTCAAAACATCGCGAAGAGCTAGCCACTTGTTCGGTGCAGACTCATACCATCAGCTACGACGAGGTGGGATTAAAAACCCCTCCGCTGGGTACCCTGGGGCCGTCTAGTCGGTCTCGGGCGCTGTAAGGCACCCGTGATGATATGTATGTGTATGTATTAAAAAATCGTTCATAAGTTAATAATATAAGTTGATAAAAGATCAAAAAATCCACCAGAAGCTAATCTGTTAGTGATTAGATATTAGACGACACTTATTCGACTCTATTAGTTCCTGCAATGTCCGCTAAACATAAGGCTTCTTCGGATTTACTTTTCTTTCAGCTTACGGGGCTTAACTTCAGATGGGTTTCAAAAATTCCGTTTGGAGGGCAAAGTTACTATCTGATATTGTCCTTGCCTTCGCAGATAAAATCGGGATTGAATTGCAATAGATAAGGCAAATATTCAAAAGGTTAGGTTTCCTTTTGAAGTAGAAAATGAAGGTAACGTTATTTACATTAAATAAGCGATAGTATTCAGTATCAGAACTGGTATAAGGATCGATTTATACTAAACATCATAGGTTTGATTCCCAGCGAGGTATATACAAATCCGGTTTCGATGTTAATGTAGATATAGATCTGGTTGAGATAGATTAAAAGTAATACAAGTAAAATTTCGTAATATATTTAGATGAAAAAGAGTAGTCTTTTCAACTAAAGTTGAAAAAAATATTTTAAATATCCAAATTAATAAAGCAAAGTATTTAAGCTTATTTTTTTTATATTATAATAGTTATAAGTAATCCTAAATATAAAACTTACTATTACCGTACATATATATAGGATATGTTTAAGTAGTGTATATTAGATTGTAAGTATTTTATAATGCGTGCTGAAGGACGCAGCAGAGGCAGGCCCCCCACAAGATGGACCGACGACCTGAAAAGGTCGCGGGAAGCCGATCGATACAGGCAGCGTAGAACCGGTCGTTGTGGCGATCCTTGGGGACGGCCTATGTCCAGCAGTGGACGCGCGAAAGGCTGGCATGATGATGATGATGATGATGATTTTATAATGAATTTGTTTTAAACTCAGTTACTGTATTGCACCTTCCTCACTTATTAAATTTGATTGTTCCGAAGCGAAGGTTTGACTGGTAAAGAATGCCTAGCGGCACTAAGTCCGCCTTTGTATTTTGTATGCAATAAAGATTTAAATAAATCAATAACGAAATGTGTGTGATATTAGATTACTAAATATAATAAGAATAGTAGTTTTAAAATTATGCATATACAAATACATGCATAATTTTCACAACAAGCTCGACACTTGTTAGGTGTTGCCTCTGAATACGGCGAAATGAGTACGGGTTAATCCCTCCACTGGGTACCCTGAGGCCGTTTAAACGGTTCTCGGGTGCTAAACAGGCACCCGTGGCGGTATTTATTAATTATTTGAGATTGATCTTGCTCTTGCGGTAAATTTTGTTACAAACAAAGATATTTTAAATTTCACTGTCTTCTATTTAAAAAAAAACATTACCATATACTCAACATCGTTCTTTAGTATTGGGCACCTGAAATTCAACAGTTCATAAAAAGCGACACGAATACAATATGGCTTTATAAATTTCCAATAACAACGTTATTACCCGATAAAAAAGGGTTGGAATCGTTTGACCGATATAATGTAGTTATTATACAAGTTATACGACCTTTCGTGTCTCTCACACAATATCAAAACAGAGGTTGCGTCATTGTATTTTATTTTATTGTAATGATTATATCAATGTTTATAGGATCTATCGGCTTGTTTTTCTGTATTTTTTTTATGTTTTGATGGTATGAGTCTACACTGAACAAGTGGCTATAGCTCGTCGCGATGTTTGAATAGACTCAATCTATATACAGTTTCACAAGTTTATATAGTGCTTTCACTATATAAACTAGTGATTAAGTGAGGATTATTCATATTTAAAAAAAACATATCATGAGTAGCGGGGGTTTTAAATTAAAAGAAAGATTAACTAGGTAATATATTTAAATAGTTATTTAGAAGTAAAATTGTTAAAGTTTGTTTGAGTAACTAATTAAACATCTATCTAACATAGATTGCTCTGCCTACTGTAGAGATTATAAAATAACTAGGAACTAAAACTCTGAGATCTGAAATTATGGGAAAATTAGAGGGGCAGGCTCGAGGGCTGACTGATATGCAGACTGGCACGTAGACAGGCGAGGACCGTAGAAGTACGCAGAAAACAGCAGGAAGGCGGCGGACATTGGCAGCATAAACAAACACGACTGCATTAAGAAGAGGCGATACCTTATCTCTCAGGCTGATCCCCGAGACAAGGGCTCAAATGGCCTCGACTTTCAAGGCTCTAAGTGAGGTACGAGTTGAGGCAGAGGCTTGCAGCACGACGACATCAAGAGTAAGGCGCGGCGGTCGGCTGTAGAGGCCGTACACGAAGAGGTGAGTTCAGGTTGAAGCTTGAGAGACGGGAATTCACCAAATCCTGGAAACAACAACTCCAGGATGCGCAGTCTTCAAGAAAATGTACCAGGATCAGGCCTAGTTCTCGACGTAGCAGGTTCAAGGATTCAAGGATGAGAACCAGTTGATCACTGTCACCAAAGCCAGACTATTTCTCTATTCTTCAGCTTCCTCGAGACTGACGAAAATCGTGCGTCCGAGATATTTATAGGGGATTTTAGAGTTATAAAGTGCCAATGTTTTTTAGATTTGCATGGGAACATTTGGAGCTACCTACCGGTCAGGGGACGCTAAGTTCTAGATGTCTAAAAATGTGAAAATACATAAATAATATGTTATCTGAAACAAATAAAGTGTGTTAGATGTGTTTCTTACTTGATAAAATATATAAATTGAAGCTATAAAATTTTATTGCCAAATATTTCGCCTCTCTATGGAGCGGCGTCATCAGTGACAGTGACTGAAGGTCTTTGTCATAAATTTTGAAGAAGTAATTTTATGTCTTTTAGCAATGGTAAAGGCAATGCACTATACAGTTTTGTATTTATTTTTTAGAAAAATATCATCACCACCTAGCCCATCATGGAAAACATCATCAGCATGTTATGTCCATTGTTGGTTCGATATTAATAAATTTACAAAACAAGTTAGACAAAACCTAATGCATTACATTCAGACCAGGGCTATAGTATGCACCAAGCTGCCATATAAAAGAGCTTTCCTATGTTTTTAAATCAATAGACCGAATAGTTTTAGGAAAACTCTTTAATACTCTTACTGTGAAACAATTGTTAAAGGTAGTGTTATGTATACGCGCATGGGTGGGCACAGGTAAAATATTATTAATTTGAGAATCTACTGAATGTCTGTGTCCATTCATGCGAGTACGAAGGGGTGTCGTAGTTTCTCCCACATAAAAACTGTTACAAAATCTGCACTCCAGCATATATACGCAATGAGAAGTAGTACATTGTGCGAAATTTTGAATTTTGATGACAACAGGGTTATGATGAGTTTGTATATTGATATCGGAATTTATTATGGGACATGTTTTGCAACGAGATTGGTTGCACTTGTGTGTACCTAACAATGTGTTATTGCTCTGTGTATTTTTATTTTTTGCCAAAATAGAAATAAATAAATAATATGTTTTAATTTACAATATTACCTAACACATATTTATATAACTTAAAGTTAAAAAAATATGTTTATATAAAATACATAACTGTAACATGGAGCAGGGGCCTATTTCATAAAAGTGACAATTGTTCAATTTCAATTATTCACTTTTAGCAAACTAAGTAACGTGATACATGTAATCTTCGCATTGGGGCTAAATAAAGTATAATAACAAATTTCATTTAAGTTCTCAACAGTTGTTAAAAAAGCCAATTCCGACTAATTTCTCATAGAGAGATAAGGCAGTAAAAACAAGAGCCCAAGTTATATTAGAGAATGGAAGAATAGATAGGAATGGCACGTTCTGAAGAAAACGTAGTAATCAAGTTTCAGGTGTCTATATAAGTTTATTTCTTTCAGGAATATTCCGTAGGGTTGCTATTTGATGTAATTTATTGCAAAGTATTTTTTTTCAGACAATTTTCCAGTGTTTCCAGAATTATGATGGAAAATGCAGTTTACTATATCAACTCTTTCCTTTACAATGTTCAACAATCTCTCTACATAAACAAATACTATATGATTCTGCAGCGCTGTCTTGGAAATGCTTTCCATAAAAGTTTTGATTTTAGAAAGCTCCAAAAGACTTCGCTGGAATTCCTATTAAACTTTCATTGCATTTAAAAGTAGTTTTACAATCGTTTATATTACTGTCATTCATTAAATCATAGTATTTATTTGACTTCATAGTATGATCCTTTGGAATATTTATTTTTACAAATACCTATCTCTTTTTTCAATCACCAAGAGTACAATTGCAAAATCGTTTGACATTTTGTATTTTTTTTTTGTTAATATAACCATGAACAATTTTCAGTATAGGGTCTTATTCTACTAAATAAATTCCATATCAAAGGCGAATTTTGACACATTTTATATGGGTAGTAAGTTAAGTCTCAAATTTTTACTTTGATTTGCAGTAGATATCCAATATATTTTGTAGAATAAGGCCCCTGGCGCAATGCTCAAAATTAAGCTAGGCTTTTATTGAGTTTTCTTACATTGTCCTTTTTTCAAAAAAAAAAAAAGAAATAATATAAGATCACCTCGGTAGACTAGTGATTGCGCTGGGTGTTGTATCCGGAGCTCGTGGGTTCGTTTTCCACCCATGGCTAAAAATATTAGTACTTTTTTCTGTACAGTTTGTCATGGTCTGGATGTTTATAAAAATATAATACCATTGTTTCTGGTACACATAATACAAGCCTAGAGCTTAGTTTTTGTAAATAACAAAAAGTTCTCTATAAGTGCTTAATGTGAAGTGAAACAAAATATTTAAAAAAGAATCAAGAAATTTAAAAGAAAATTACAGAATTAATCTTACATAGCTCATTCCTCTCCAGAATATTTAGTTTAAGTTTCACACTCCTTATAAAGTGGCAACCCTACTAAGTAACCTCTTCCACTATTCTCTTAAGGCTTCCAAGTAATATTGTTCTTAGTGGGAAATTAATAAATTGAACTGTGTGCGCCAAATGAACTGCGTACTTATAGCTCCTATAGTTCACATAGTTCCTTTGAAGCTCATATTGTAGCACTTTGTTGAAGTTTAAAATTAGTTTAGTTTTCTTTGCCTTAACATTTTTTTTTTATTAGAGCACGGCATGTCACTTTGTATCTACCTGGTGGTGAGCAGAGCTAACATTGAACCTCGTAAAGAACATTGATCGTTCCATGTCGGCTAAATGTTGGGATTCGGGCGGATTAAAGTCGAATTTGCATTACTAGTTTACGTTATTGTCCTCACTGTTTATCGTATTAAACTGACTATTTTGTAAACCCATCCTGAAAGGAGACTACCACCTCGACAATAAATTAGCCGCAGTAGCCTCCTGAAAACCTGTGAACCCACAGACTAAAACCAAAGCACTAGATTGTGTCACTTGAGTGTTTTTGCATATATATGGACAGATTTAATGATACCGGTCTGTCAGCCTAGTGAGACCATAGAGACCTTCCTCCTATCTAAAAATAAACTTATATAAAAAGCTTTTGTATAATTTTATTTTATATAGCGAACTAAGAGCAGAATAACCAACAGGATTTTATCTTATATACATATCATCACGGGTGCCTTACGGCGCCCGAGACCGCCTAGACGGCCCTAGGGTACCCAGCGGAGGGGTTTTAATCCCACCTGTTCGTAGCCGATGGTATGAGTCTACACCGAATAAGTGGTTAGCTCGCCGCGATGCTTTGAATAGACTCGATAACCCATCTATAAACAGTTTCACAAGTTGGTATAGTGAAACCGGGACCGACAGCTTAAGGTGCTCTCCGAGTGGTGTTGTCAAACAAATGTACATATTTTTTTCGAACCAGGGACCTAAGTGTTTTTAAGTCCAAGGTCTAACCAACTCGGCCACTACGTAGATTTAATCTTAACAGGACTAAAATAAACTTTCGTGGTATTAAAACAATTTTATGAATTATGTATAATCCAAATAATATAACAACAATTAATTTAGCAACTTAGGCACCCTAATAATGCTATAACAATTTTATATCCCTTCCGATTATTATAAAAGTTTGCGCTGACCACAGTGGGTGACCTGATACGCCACATTATCTCATTTATGACCTTCATTCACGAGTCGGTCGTAACTTTATTAAAGTTCATAAAGTCGAGCCACGGGATAACCGCTAAGTTTTAGCTTACCATGGAACTTAAAAGCCCTGGATAGAAAGATCTGATCTAAACTAGACAAACACTTAGATTCTAGAACTATTATTAAATTTTATTCTGACATCTGAATTATTACTGATAGTTATTATTGAATATTTGACAGTGATGACAACCAAAAAGTATGTTTTTCAAATATATTTATTGACGGTTTATGTCATTTCTATATATACTTGTAACATTGCTTAATAGACCACATTTTTCTATCAGAGACTTTTCCTAAGAAAGTCATAAAATTCAAACTCTTGAATATCTGCACCCTCTGTATGTATCTCGAAATGTAATATACCCTATGTTGATAAATTCCTTTCGTCTTTCCGGAATAAAATCTACTTTACTACCAAGTTTTATCAAAATGGATTCAGTAGTTTTGACGTTAAAGTGTTCCACACAGACATGCAGATAGACTTATATTAGCATTCATATATTAATATGGATTTTTAGCGCAGCTTTTTGTTTTAGCAGAAAGTACCTGCCTGTGAAAAGTATAGTATTTTCCTCGGGAATAAAGCTATTTTCGTCTTAGTCGAAAATATTTCTTTTAACCCTCAACAACTGACGTGTCATTTTGTTGCACTACCATTGACGTACGTATAGTATACGTACGCTACTTTGAAGACCTTCTGATGCATCAATAAAGTGTAACTTTGATGATTAGTGCAATTTATTTATTTAGACACATTAATATGAAATAGGAATAATTAAAAAAAAACAATAACAATAATCATAGAAAAATATTTATTAATCAATAACCATACAGGTAATCAAAATTATACAGACATTTTGAAAAAAAAATACACAAAAACTATTTTCTAATAATAGGAACTTCTTTTATTGGTTTTATAAATTACTAAGGACGGTTTTAATTAGAAAAAAAATACAATTGCCATAAATGATAATATAAAGCACTTTTTAACAACAATTGTTACGGGTCGGCTTTGAGTACTGCAAGAAGATTGCTTTACGACAAGTTTGACTGCCGTACCGGGTTGTGCGACGTTTCATTTTGAAACTTATAAAAATTCTTCATGGTGTCAAATCTGAGAAATTCGCTGCTTGGTTGACCAATTTCATTATCCTATATTCGTCCTCGGAAGACACAACGCGATCCGTTTGTATGTAGTAATTTTCCCCCACCGATGATTCGCTAGATTCATTAAGTCAAGATTCTATATTTTTTTCGCTGTTGACACTATTCATTTGAACACATGATATTTTAGATGTGGATGGAATAGAAGACGAATTTAGCCGCTTACGGTTCATTTTATCTGCCGACATACATAAATAAATATTTTTTTTAAAGTCACATTAACACTGACGCTACGTACCACATACGTCGGGTAGTCAAACTCACCTGCTTAGGAATGTGGCAGGAATCCGCTCACCACCGCCGCACACGCGTCTCTAGCGACTAGGAAACTACCAAAAAAGACGCGCAGAAATTCCTGCGTAAATTGAAGTTTTGAATGGAAAACCGTTTGGGTGACGTACCATATACATACGTCAGTGGTTGAGGGTTAATCTTTATTGTCCTAAGTATAAGAATCCTTCATTACGGTATGATTGGCGATTCGGTTCCCACGACGTGAACCCTCAAGGGTACCTTGGCGAACTCTATTCCCTTTTGAAGGGAGCGTCCTATCAAACATTTTAAGCTCTATGGACTTTCTCTATTAAATTAGTTATCAACACTTAACAAGACATAAATAGAATATTATCTTTTCATTACCGGGCCCCAAACACCAAACCGCTAGACCTGAGATGAAATTTCAACTAGGTTCTAGTCAAGTATTAAAATATATACGTTATGATATATAATACTGGCTTCGTCTACCTAGAATATAGAATGTGATATATAGGGGAGACTATTGAAATGGTATACAAAGTTATGTAAGAATTTGAAAAGAAAAAATACTGAAACATTCTTTATTTCTTACCAAAAGTATACGTAAGCATACGTGTATATATAAGTAGATAATATAAGGTTAATGAAACAAGCACTTAAGTGTTGCCTCCGAATGCCATCGGCGAAATGAGGTCGCGTTAATCCCTCCGCTGGATACCCTGTGGTCATTTAAACGGTTCTCGGGAGCCAAAAAAGTCACCCGTGATGGTATTTATTATATTTTATTTATAACGTAAAATAATATTTGATTGTTGGTTCGTTTGTCGAATTACGTAAACGCCACACATTAGATAAAAAAAATACTTTGTTTCAAAATAAGTAGATAATATAAGGTAAATGAAACAAGCTTGTCACTTAGGCGTTGCCTCCGAATGCCATCGGCGAAATGAGGTCGCGTTAATCCCTCCGCTGGATACCCTGTGGTCATTTAAACGGTTCTCGGGAGCCAAAAAAGTCACCCGTGATGGTATTTATTATATTTTATTTATAACGTAAAATAATATTTGATTGTTGGTTCGTTTGTCGAATTACGTAAACGCCACACATTAGATAAAAAAAATACTTTGTTTCAAAATAAGTACATAATATAAGGTAAATGAAACAAGCTTGTCACTTGTTAGGTGTTGCCTCCGAATGCCATCGGCGAAATGAGGTCGCGTTAATCCCTCCGCTGGATACCCTGAGGTCATTTAAACGGTTCTCGGGAGCCAAAAAAGTCACCCGTGATGGTATTTATTATATTTTATTTATAACGTAAAATAATATTTGTTTGTTGGTTCGTTTGTCGAATTACGTAAACGCCACACATTAGATAAAAAAAAATACTTTGTTTCATTGTATTGAATAATATGATGCTTTTTGTGAGATAGATTTAGCGTTTATTTCATTTAAATCGACCTAAATACAGAATCAAAAGAAAAAAATTCAAAAAAAAAACTTACAGAGCGCGGTACATAGAGATATAATAGGGAGGTGCCCATGGCGCTTAAATCGCCTCCCCAGTTTTGAGAACAGAAGATGGCCACCGCCATACAAATTTAGAAAAAAAGTGAGAACACAAGCAATTCGTGAGCGTTTGTTGGTTGATGTGAGAACAGAATATGGCGGCAACTAGATCGTTTGACATTTCGTTTTATATGCCATTTAAGGCATATGGCGGTTCCATATTTTATTAATAGTTTCATGGTGGTACTTGCGTTTTATAATAACAGGCTGAGTTAGATTCAAGTCCAAGCGAACGAAGTCGTGGGCACATACATAATTCCGTGCTCTCATAAAAAGAATCCCGCAATATAATTATTTTTAATAATGCTTCCAGAGTTATGGACACATTCGGCCCGAGACAGGGGGCCTACTCCGAACGCACGAAAAACGAAACTTCGGGCGTTGTATCGGGCATTTCCTACTCTGAACACTTTCGGGTCCGATTTCGTTCACGAAGTCGTACTTTGACGTCTCGCGTCTCATAAACCCTACTCTGAACGCATTTTTAACGAACGAATATTCGAATTTGACAGATGTTTCTTCGGGAATTTTATGTCAATATTCACGAGAGCTTTGTAGGTACCTTTTAATTATCGGATAATCTAATTTATTCTCAAAGAAGTTATTTTTCTTCATAAAATTAATTGTAAGTGAAAGTACCTATTTTGTGGATAAATTAGATATATAGATAGTAAATAGAGAAGACTTGTTCGAAGAGCGCGGGGCGGTTTTCACGGCACAACCTCCTAAACGATTTGATTCGCAGATGTCTTGCCGTAATTAATATTCCATCAATAAACGAACCCTGTGGTCTATTACGCGATGACGGCAAGAGACCTGACAGATTAAGTATATTCCCTTGGAAGATGGGTAGCTGCTTAGTGTGGGATGCGACATGTGTCGACATCTTGGCAGCTACACATCTTTCGAGGACTAAAGATGAGGCTGGTGCCGCTGCTGCCTACGCTGAGAACCTCAATCGGCTAAAATATTGTCAAATTATTAATAACTACATATTTGTGCCGTTTGGGGTAGAAAAAATGGGACATTTTTTCTACCCCAAGCAAAAACATTGTTCAAAGAGATTGCATTAAATTTGGTGGACGTCGCAGGTGACCAGAGGGCTGGCGCATTCATTTCACAAAGAATAAGCCTATATAGATAGGCTTACAGAGAGGCGTGTAGCCAGCGTTCTGGGCAGTGGGCACTATGCCGCACCACTGTGAGGATTTTTTTAGGTGTTTTGTAGGAAAGGTGACAAATTAATAACACGGAATATAAATTAACTAGCTGTGCTCGCGACTTCGTCCGCGTGGAATAGTTATTTTTTTATCATATAAACTTTCATCCCCTATTTTATCCCCTTGGGGGTAGAATTTATCAAAATCCTTTCTTAGCGGATGCCTACGTCATAACATCTACCTGCATGCCAAATTTCAGCCCGATCCGTCTAGTGGTTTGGGCTGTGCGTTGATAGATCACTATGTCAGTCAGTCACCTTTGAGTTATATATATTTAGATTATTCTTTAATACATATTTTTTGTGTATCTTGAACCGTTTTCACGGCGCACGCAACGGAAGGCTTCAAAGATGAAATAATTTCTCCCGTTTTTTACACATTTACCACTATATCTTTGCTCCTATTGGTCGTAGCGTGATGTTATATAGCCTATAGCCTTCCTCGATAACTGGACTATCCAACACAAAAAGAATTATTCAATTCGAACCAGTAGTTTCGGAGATTAGCGCGTTCAAACAAACAAACAAACAAACAAACAAACAAACTCTTCAGCTTTATAATATTAGTATAGATAAAAGGTTTATTTTTTACACAATTAAATCACTTCCTACGTTTTATTTACTGTGATTAATTAGAAAGAATAGAGGAATCACATATTTTAGTAAGCGCATGGAAAGATAAAGTAAAGGGTTTTATAAACACTAGATATAAACATTTTGGTATAGGAGCGTAGGTCGTCTATAAGAAATTTCACTCGGCTGCCAGGGTCGCAGTAGCTCAGCGACTCGTTGTTCTCGTTCTGGTCAATTCTCAAGGGTTATTCACGTTGAGGTGGATTTCCCCACAGTATTTTAGTTATAATTTTACCACCGTAGTTATTATTTTAAAGGTAAAACAAATAATTTGATCTCCTACAAACAACCAACTTAATGACAAGTACTAGTTATGTTTCAGTGAAAAATGTCAAGATTTTATTTATTTTTACAGTACTAACCTACGAATTTAAGTTATAAATTTCTCTATTACGACTAATACAAATTTCATGGTTTTAAAATTTGTCGTATAGAACGTTGTCAAAAAAAAGGTTCTTTTTATGTCATGAGTAAATTGTTACTATATTTTCTAGATTAAAATTTACAAGTTAAATGCATTTTTTTATATAAAATATCTTTTAATTGTTTGTTACTTTATAAAAAGTATATTATTTTGGCAATAAATAGTATAAATTCTAGACATTTTTGCAAAAAAATTTAATTGAATTCTACGATTTGTTCCTATGTAAAAAAAACCTAATGACATCCCTAATAATTCATTCGATCCTTCGTTCACGAAACTAGTCTATGGTTCCAACCGAAAGTATGTGGATCCGTAAGTATTTCAGAGTAGGCCACATTTTCGTTCATCGTCTACGTATCGGCCCGACCGAAGCCCGAAACTTCGGTATTTCGGAGTAGACCTCCTGGAGGTCTACTCCGAAATACCGAAGGGGATCCAGACATAGTTTTTTTTAGTGCCCCTTTTTTTTATGCATTTTATTTTATATTTTTTCTCTTTTTTAATGTTTAGTTCTAGTTAATGTTATTTTAGTTTCTTGGAATATAGTAAAGGTTCAAATATTTACGGTCTTACTTATAAAAACTTTAATTTATTACATTTATCATCTAAGACCGCCTAAAAAAGAGAGTCATGTAGTGTTCTCATAAAAAAAAATATCCCACAACTTTCAAAACCGCTTCCACATAACAAAACTCGCCCAAGCGAAGAGAATTACGTTATAGTAGTATCTCTACCTTCCAGTGGGAAATGAGAGAGGTGTAAGTTCAGAGAGGTGTAATAGAATTTGATACACTAACCTCAACGTTTCTACAATATCCTGTTTCTATTGTGTTCGCTATTATATTAAATGGAGGTACTGATAAAATTGAAGGAGCTAACAAAATTGCTTTGGGCTGTTATTACTGGTTTATTGATTTAATAATTTGGAGATTGTTAATACATTTTAATTTAACATAAATATACAAAATAAAAATTAAAAAAAAAATAAACAAAAAATAACTATAACTAAAATAACATTATAGTAAAAAGATGTCGTCTAACACAGGTTCTTGCGGCATAGTTCCCAGGACACTGGCGCCGTGACCCCTTTGAATGGCGAGACTTAGTCTCTGGGCAAAGTAGGCTCCAGCTCTAGGATCACCTGACGCAACAACCAGTCTCACCGACAGATCCTGCATGTATTCCTTGGTATCGGAAGACCATGGGCCCATCGTCTCAAAAGCTAATGCCAAAAATTCATAATCATTACTTAAAATTGAGTATTTTCTATGTTTGAGAGTTTAGGCATTCTCCGCAGCAAACGGCTTTAAGGGCAGTGCCCAGAACATGCGACGCCGCTAGTGTATCGACACACGTAGCGTCCCATACCAAAATGCGTCCTAAGCGCCACGGCACAAGTGTAGCACCATCCGGTCTCTTGCCATCGTCTCTAACCATACCGCATGGTTCTATTGTAGCGGGAACAAAGGCGGCGGAGCAGATCTTTGATTGCTCCGTGGGGGTAATAGCGGCCGACGCTCTTGGAGCAGTAGGTATTGTTAATTGTTTTTAGGATATGGCTATATATCTACCTGATGGTAAGTTGTTGAGCGAAAGCAAGCAGCTTCAACCCTTAGCGGACGGGCTGGTTCTTAATTTCAATAAATATACAGCTGAAATAAGAGCCGGAGAAGGAGAAGCAGGTCCTGGCGTTGTTAAGCTAATCTATACAAAGTTGATAAATCATGCAACTTACCAAGTCACTCCACTCGAACCTCCTGTGATAGTAGCTTGTTAGGCACAGCAAAGCGTTCATAAGCACTACAACAATACTTTAAAGCGGGTTTTTTTTTATTATAAAGCGGGAAAGCGGATGCGGATACACGCGGTTGAGACGCGTGCTCGGAGCGGTTTTTGTAGCGGATCAACTTCTCTCGACGAGCGGTAGTAAGAGACTCTCTAAGTTACCGGACGTACGGTCCTTGTATCGGCAACATAATTGCATTCGGAACGGTTTGGTTCCTTAGCAGATGCATTGACATCATTGTGCATAGTGTATGGGGCCAACAGTAAGTACAAAAAATCATCAATAGGGTCGATTAAACAACATTGATAGCTCCCACAATGCCGGCTAAAGGCATCATACAAAGCGTTAACGAATCTTCATTACCAGTCTAGCTTAATAGCCTCGCTGCTTTATCATCAAATGTCCGTTTTCCAACTGCACCCTAACAGAAAACTACCACCTTGACGACCAAATTGATGCGGTAGACTCCTGAAAACCACAGACTAAAATCGAAGCATAAGTACCTCATAACGAGGGATTTTTCATTCTTTAACAAAAATGAAAAATCCCTCGTTATGAGGTACAAAAGTTGCAAGCTGTGTGTATAAAATAAAATTTATTAGACATTAAATATTTTACAATATATAATATGCAGGCGTGCTCTTTGAACTTTTAAATTAATTAATTTAATCATATTTATCTCCCGTTCTGTCTTTAATAATAACGTTGTCTGCGTTATTAAAATTAACAAATTGGTTATAAGCATCTAACCGTGAGCTCAATATGATCATACATCCCTTTACCGTTAGTGGTTTTTGGTTTTTTGCTTCAACTAAACCTTAACCATTATATATCTTCACGGGTGCCTTACGGCGCCCGAGACCGCCTAGACGGCCCCAGGGTACCCAGCGGAGGGGTTTTAATCCCACCTCGTCGTAGCCGATGGTATGAGTTTACACCGAACAAGTGGCTAGCTCGTCGCGATGTTTTGGATAGACTCAATAACCCATCTATAAACAGTTTCACAAGTTGGTATAGTGAAACCGGGACCGATAGCTTAACGTGCTCTCCGAGGCACTATAGTGGTGTTGTCAAACAAATGTACATAAGTTTTTAAATTAAAACTCATTAGTACACACCGGGATTCGAACCAGGGACCTTAGTGTTTTTAAGTCCAAGGTCTAACCAACTCGGCCATCACGTATATACCACCTACCTTAATCATTATTTTTGTATTATTTACTTTATTCAAAAATTATGTAATGTTAATGAAAAATTTATATACCAATAATTAACGAAAATAAAAATGCACCATAATATTAATGATAAGTACTTCAAAAAAGAGGTCAACCGTCAAATCCAACTCGGCTGGGCAGCGTTCGGAAAACGTAATGTCTTCTCGTCCAAAATACCTCAGGGCCTCAAGTCGAAAGTAATCGACCAATGTGTGCTACCTATGGAACTGAAACGTGGTCTCTTACTATGGGCCTTATTAGCAAGCTCAAACAAGCTGTAGAGAGGGCTATGATCGGAGTCTCTCTGCGAGATCTAATCAGAAATAAAGAGATCCGTAGACGAACTAAAGTTACGGACATAGCCCAAGCAAGTTGCAATGGCAGTGGGCATGGAACATGGCACGCAGAACTGATAGCCGATGGGGAAAAAAATAAATTAAAGCTTATTATACCACGGCGGTGGTCAATCAAAAATTGAGTAAAAACATATACACGGTGAATTTGAAAGGATGTACTTTGGGCTAATATGAGATTCTGGTAATCAAATCGAACAACTTTACCCATGGAACCATGTGTCGCAAATGAAAAAAAATTTTGACTTCCCCATACAAATTGATCATTTTAACATTACTAGTTTGTATGGAGAAGGCTTTTTTTTTCATTTGCGGCACATGGTTCCATGGGAGAAGTTGTTCGATTTGATCAGCAGAACCTCATATTAGCCCAAAGTACATACTTTCAAAGTAACCATGTATAGTAAAAAGCATGTAGATATGCGATGTGGCGGAAGCGGAAGCGACGAATACACGCGAGCGGTAAGAATCCGCGATAACTCGCGCGAATTATTGCGACCTTCCTGAGATATGTCGTACACCTGGCGGAACAGCTAATAGCTTTTATATTTAAGTTTTAAAATGTAATAAAGTTTTTTTTTTTTATGAATGTGTTTTTTTTGACGAACTTTCCATACAATTTTATTATATTACACATCGTTATTTAAGTAATTTCTGTAAATTCTATCTTTTATATCCATTATTATTAGTTTGAATTATTATTGTACATTGTCTATCAGTCAGACATTCAGATATTTTTAAAATTATTATTATATTATATTTAATAAAATACTTATTACTATTATATTTAATAAAAATCTGACTAAGTAATGTTTTGAGTAAAAAATACTTTTTTTATACAAGCAATTCTTATACTACTATATAGATTTATTTTATTGTATTTCTCATGCTTGGAAAGTACGCTTAAAGTTACCTGTAGGTCAATCACGCCGTACAGCGTTAAGCTAAACTTTAACCAAATTGACGTAGTTGTGGTTCAACTTTCAATGTCACGTGGAGGTTTGAATTACGAGAGAACTGCATCATCGATTAAAGTTTTGCTCAGCGTTGTGCGCGTAACCACCCTGATGTACCTGAACAGCGCAGCAGTGGGTTGAAAACAGTCCTTTACTCCTTGGGAAATTATTTTCTATTGAGCCATGTCGAAACTTGAGATTGACATTTATATTTAAATATCCTAGGAATATTGTAAAAAACATATATAGTTATGCCCAAACTTTTTATATACCCACTCTGTTAAATCGTGGCATAAAATTAAAATTTGTTTAACTAATAAAGTTTTTATTTACTTCGAAAAAATATTGATTAGGAATGAGTGTTTACCTCAAGCGAAAGACCAATTTAGGCACTCGAACTATTGGCGCCTTCGCGGCGCCCTCGCATCGCTCATGTGCAAAATTACCTCGAGCCTTAAAATATTCCTTAAAAATATATATATACATAGTGACTTTGAAAGAATTTGCGACACATAGTTCCTTGGGAAAAGTTGTTCGATTTGATCAGCAGAACCTCATATTGGCCCAAAGTACATCCTTTCAAATTCACCCTGTATATATAATATTTTACTTAATATGAGACAATGTTCTTAGCTATCCATGGATTCTTTGTTCGAGTGCCAGGTCCATCGCGTGGTTGGAAGGCAGGGGAATTTAACTGCAGCGATCCCGGACTTTAGACCGCGAAGTAGGTTTAAAGGCCTTTCAACTTTCACCTTCACTGTGTTCACTACCCACTCTACTCAACCAAATACTATATGATCCTGTTAACGGCATCTTGGAAACACGCTCCATAAAATTTCCGACGGCTGATCTCGGAAAGTCAAGATCCTTGAATAGATGATGCAAAGACTTTGCTGGAATTCCTCTTACACCTATTTACACTGAAACAGTCTAGCAATTTTATTTGTGAGATCAAAATATTTGTTCGGGTTGATGGTGTGGTCCTAAGGAATATTTGTTTCCCACGGAACGGTGAGTTCTATAAGTATAAGAGTAATATTCATTAAAAATTTGTTGAGTAAATAAAAAAAATACATAAATTCTTAAAAGCAAACAATAAAAAATTTCGCGCTCCAAGAATATAAGCTTACAAAGTTTCAAAGATTGATCTCTCTTATTCAAATAATCTAGTTCCAAAGCATCAAGAAAATAAAAGCTCTATAGAATTAGAAGGCGTACGCAAAACGTGTTTCAACTTCTAAAAGAACAACAACTCTTAAAATAAAATATATCCCACAAAAAACAACAACAGAAAATGTACAGGTGGAAAAAACACAGTAAAGTGAAAAAGGAAAACGTAATTCGTCACCAAAGCGAGGCGTAGAAACCGAGGAAACTCACGTTCTACAGACATCAATTTTATCTCTCACATACTCCATTTTCTACTGAAAATTTAAAGTCACGTTAGTTTTGCATTTGCGTGTGGTTTCTTCGCCTAAGGATTGTGCGCCTTTATACGTTTTGCCAAGACTAAGTTTGTCATTATTTCTGTTCATTTACTAATGTTATGTTAGAATAACAATGTTTGAATGGATGAGTGAAACAAAATGATTATATATATATTTTTTTAATATTGTACAGATACTTAAAATCAATGTACATAAAAATTCCATCCGATCCTGATGGGCAGTTTTGGAGAAACATCCCTTCAAAGTCACCAAAAAACAAGGTTTTAAACTAAAATTCTAAAAAACACAGTAAAAATTGTTTATAAATATTTTTATAATAAAAATAAAATCCTAGGTTTTGAAAGTAGTAAAATTTTTGGCTGATAAAAATTACACGCAACGGAAGTTCTCAAAAGGAACAAATATTCCCCGTTTTCCCAATATTTTTCATTGATGCTCTTATTGGTCATAGCGTGATGTTATATAGTCTTCCTATATAGATAGATAAATGGGTCCAAAACTAAAAGTAGATCTAAAATTTACCTACAACCTCACAAACTCTTTTATATTATTTTCTATTATATTATTAAAATATCAAGCCGACCAGTTTTCTAGATGATTATCAACATTATTCTATGATAGTTTATTTACACAAAGAAACTTACAAAACATAGATAAATAATAAAAAAAGAAAAAAATTAAAACTATCTAAATTAAATAAAAAATCTCCTTAAATGGGATACCACTTGGCAGAGTACCTATAACACTGGCAGCATTGCCACGTTGAATGGCAATGCTGATTTTTTGTTTGAAGTAGTTGTGGCATTTGGGGTCTCCACATTCGAAAAATACACGTTTCCCGAGGTCATGGAGAAATTCTTTAGCCATTCTATGATTAAATTAGTTAAAGAGACACATGATTGGTAGAATGTCACGTCACGTCAATTGTTCACCAATCATGTGCCTTGTTACTTATTTTAATGATGGAATGATTTGATGAACGTTTTAGAAACTGGGGGTAAGTATTGATTCACTTTACCGCCTCCGTAGACTAGTGGTTGCGCTTTTGGCGTGGGTTCGATTCCCACCCATGGCAAAAAAATATTAGTACGTTTTTCTGTACTTATTTATGGTTTTGGGTGTTTATAAAATATAATATGGATTATATCGTTGTTTCTGGTACACATAGTATAAGCCTGAGTTTGTGACTAGGGCAATATGTGTAAATTGTCCTACATATTATTATTATGATAATCAGTATTAACTTAATATTCTAATGGCCTTATTCATAAAAACTTGATTCCTTCAAGAACACTTTAGTTATGGAAGGTTTGTGTCTTTTATTTAGCAACAAAAATGAATATGTGTAAAAGAGACAAAACTTTCCATAACTAAAGTGTTCTTCATCGCTTCAATAAGTTTTTATGAATAAGGCCATAAATAAGGAAGCAATTATCGGAAATGAACTGTTTAAACTAAGGAAACCATTAGGTATTAAATGGTTGTAAAATTAAACGCTTGCAGGTGCTACTACTTCACTTCCTTTACTTTTACAAAACAAAAAAATATATATATTATTGTTTGAGAAAATATTATTTTATGTTAATTGAATTTGATTACTGATTTACTTTTAATACCTTACAAGATACTAATATTTATGTGTTCAGATAGTAGTCTCGTTTTAGCCTGCGGTTACGAAAAGCGCAGCTGTAGGCGATAAAGCAACGTGGGTAGCAGTAGACAATGAATTTTCGTTTGTCGTCTTAGACGTCGCCCGTTTCGTAACCGCTTTATTTAACCGATATAGTGGGAGCGACTAATGCTGTATTATAAACAATGTATTGATCGACCCCATTATCGACTTTGTAGATTTGCATGGTAGCATCAGGTAGATACAAATTCATTTTCCGGGAGAGAAATGAAAATTATTTCGCATTATTTTTGGTGAACTTTAAAAATGTTTTAATTCTCAACGTCTTTAAACAGGTAGATTCAATATTAAATATTAAAGCCAAGTTAAAAAAAATCTACTTTAGTATATTATCTTTTTAATATTGATATTGGCTTAATTTCAAAATTGGTTTCGCAAATTTAATTTGTTTTGCAAAGTATTTGAGAACAAGAAAATTAATAAAATTTTGAACCTTTTTACTAAGAATACACAAAAGTTTTTTCAGGCAAAAATTCTAATACCCAACCAAGTAAAGTAATTACTTAATCCTTTCTTATAACCCACGCAATTTAAGAATGTAGACTTTTAATATAGAATTATTACTTTAGTATTTCATTGTTATAAATTTCCTTGTCAGGATATTATTTTATTAAAATTTTTAAATATTAAAATGCAATAAAAAAAATCTTAGGCGGAACTGGAATCCAAGACCTTCACTTTCGCGACAAGTTACTCAACCACTTTAAAGTCTCTATCTAACACACGTATAAAAAAGTTTTATAAAATAAAATACATTTGTTTGACAATAGTGTCTCGGAGAGTACGTTATACTATCGATCCCAGTTCTCCTATATCAAATTGTGTTTTTTTTTAAATAGGATAATAGTTCTATCCAAACATCGCGATGAACTACCCACTTACAAATACAAAATACAAAAATATTTATTTTTCCTCATTATAAAAGTTACAAGGGTTGGGACACTCAATTTAAGTGTGTGCACCTGTATTAGGAGTGTCCCGCTCTTCCGTACAATTGTAGTTAACAAATTTTATAACATAAGTAAGTAAGAAGGTACATAAAGATAATATGGAAAATTTGGTTAATAATATATATAATTTTAGGTATAAAGTTGAATGAGAGAAGATGTGTTTTTATATGTAATAATGATGATGATTACATGTTGATGTGTGTGTATATGTTTATATGAATGTGTGTGGAAGTGTGTTTCCTATATTTGTATTAAGGTATGCGCGTATTATATTTGATAGGTAGTGGATAAAAGGATGTTTGTTCTTTATATCAGTTGTCGTTGCTTAATAAATTTTCAGTTTGTTCATAATTTATTTTTTTTTTGCTGCGGTACTCTGACCGCGGCCTATTTATCTAAAATTTGAAGTAATACGTTACTTCGACTTGTAAAATGCATTTATTTAAACTACCTGCCTCTTTTGCATTTTGCACTTTTGCAAAGGGTAATTTTAAATCCTAAACTATCCGTTCCATTTCGCGGACCGTCGTAAACTCTGTAACATAAAAAGTAACGTTCCGTTACACAACTTTTCCCATGGAACCATGTGTCGCTAATGAAAGTACCTACTTACACTAAACAAGTGGCTAGCTATATTTGGATCTACTATTATCCCATCTATAAACAGTTTCACAAGTTGGTATAGTGAAACTGGGACCGACAGTGTAACGTGCTCTCCAGGGCACTATAGTGGTGTTGTCAAACAAATACACATATTTGTTTATGAACATTTGTTTGACAACACCACTATAGTGCGACGACTAGAGTCTACACTAAACAAGTGATCAGCTGCAGTATCGCGGTGTTTGGATAGACTCAATAAACAGTTTTCACAAGTTGGTGTAGTGAAACTAGAACCGATAGCGTGGCGTACTCTTCGAAGCAGCAATATTCAGTTCTTACTTTTGTAAATGTACATTTTCTAGTAAAAAAACTCATTGGGCCTTAAAATTGTACTCGATTTTATTGAAAAAATCCAACGCAAAAAACTAAACTTTGTTTTGAATTTCTTTCTGAAAATTGTAAAATGAAAAGTTGGATTTTAAAACGCCATGGGCTATACATGCCAAAATATTTTTCGCCATTGGATGGATATATAAGTTTTGTATTTTTAAGTAAAATGGAAGTTTATTTTTCTACAACGTTTCGAAATTTATAACTATACATTTAAATGAAAATAAGACTGTTATTCGTATAATTTTATTTTCACTTAAAAAATAAAAAGAAAATATCGAATATATATTTGTATTAATTTTCCAAATAAATTTTAACCTAATTTCGACTAATATTTCTATGAAAAGCCCAGGTAATATAAATTCAATATAAAAATAAAACTTTTAAAATTCACAAAATTTGTTCGTATTTTAGAACTAAAGTTTTAGAGTGAACAAAGTGTAGATACCCATATCACGTAGATATTAGATTGATGGTACCCTCAGGGTCTGAATACTTTACAAACTAATCGCCTGAACGATTCTCCTGGGAGCAATTGTCGATAATTGGCTTTTGAATTCACAATACTTAAAATACATATTAATATTTTATTCGCTTCAAATATATATGATATTTTTTATTCTATACAACTTTATGTCCTTGTTTATTATTAATGCAAAATCGAATACAAAATATGCACATTTAAAAAAAAAAAAAAAAAAAACCACCTAGCCCTGTCATGAAACCAAGTATATATTTTTATAAAAAATATATAGCTACTTGTATGATGGATCCCAATTTCACTATACCAACTTGTGAAACTGTTTATAGATGGGTTATTGTAACCCCTTGTTCGGTGTAGACCCATACCATGGGCTACGATGAGGTGGGATTAAAAACACCTACGCTGGCTACCGTGAGGCCGTCTAGGCGGTCTCGGGCGCCGTAAGGCACCTGTGATGATTTTTTAATTTATATATTTTTAATGGAACACGGCATGTGATTTGGATCTACACGATGTTAAGCAGACCCTACGAAGTCCATGAATGGGGTCGATAATTACATTGTTGTTTAACAATATTGATCGCACCCACTATACATATAAGTATTTGGAAAGGAGCTTGCATTATACAAAAATATATATTTATTTGTTTTGCTCTCTGAACAAAGGTATTCAGAGAGCAAAACAAATAAATATATATTTTTCTTCTTAAACTTAATTATAATGAAACTGAGAAATTATTGAAAACCACGGTATAGCTAACTGGTCCGTCAGCACGGGGCTAGACGGGTCACGGCGGGATATTATATCACAGATCTATGGGCGTCTATTGGCTTTTTATGGCACTTTCTTAGGGGATTGACTGATTTAAGGGCCCTGGAGTCGACTGGACTCCCATACATACAAACGTACTTCCAAAATTACAACTTGGCTGTTGGTTGAAGTTTAATTATTTTTCTTATGTTCGTAATTGTACGCAAAAATCTTTCTGTTATTGGTAATTTTTTTTTTTTATTATTTGTTTTTTTTTTTTCGAAAATAAAAAAAAAATCCAACACAAAAAGATTAATAATACATACAATGCCGATAAAATAGACATCGACACGGACGTAAATACATAAATTCTAGTATAGGTATTCATAAAATGAAATCGCTATAGTAATCAAAATAAAAATATTTATTTGATATATTATTTTAAATAGTAAAAGCAAACAAAATATAAATTATATAAGTACATAGTTTAAAATATAGCAATTACACAAAAAAAAAATGTTCGTGCATGAAAAACCGTCAAATGACCTAGTCTTCTGTCGGTTTTAGTCTGTGGGTTCACCGGTTAACTGGGCACCTACCGCATCGATTTATTGTCGAGGTGGTAGTCGCCTTTCTTGGTGTGGTTACGAAACGGGAGACTGTTTTGACGATAAAGCAGCGAGAAGATTCTAGTTTTTAGACCTCCCATTTCGTAAACGCATCATTTATCCGGCATAGTATGAGAGATAATATTGTTAAACAACAATGTATTTATCGACCCTATTCATGAACTTTTTAGGTCTGCTTACCATCAGAAACATATAAAGCCACATGCCGTGCTCCAATACACAAGAAAAAAAGCTACTCGAGTTAGAAAAGACAAAATGATTCACATTTGTTCAGATAATGCTGGTTTGTTCAAGTTTTTGGGGTTAGGTACCCAAGTTTACGTATTGACAATGATAAAGTGATTGTGAACATGTTCGGACTTTCATTTTATCCGATTGGTCAAGAAACAAGGTACGAATGCGTGAAAACTTCAGCTTTTCTTTCTTTTTGTCTTATTTAGGAACTTTTCTTACATTATTCTTTTTGTGTGTCTAGAGATTCTGTGTAGAGTTTGTGGAGTTATTTTAGTAAATAAATAAATACCATCACTGGTGCCTATTTGGCTCCCGAGAACCGTTTAAACGGCCTGAGGGTACCCAGCGGAGGATTGAACGCGTCCTCCTTTCGCCGATGGTATTCGAAGGCAACACTAAACAAGTGGCGAGCTTGTTGCGGTGTTTATGATGAAATAGACTCGTTGTATAAAGCGGTCACCCATCCCAGGTCTGGCCTTGTTGCAAATGCTTAACCTTGTTATCAGTTGCGCCGTGACTTAACCACTAGGCTGGCGCCGCTTTTTTTTTTGTTTAAGTAAATTTTATTTAATATTTTTTAGTATTAAGGGGAAGGAATATCCTGTACACTTATTTAACTTTTTCCATCTATACTTTGATGTTGCCTCTGAATACCATCGGCGAAATGAGTACGGGTTAATTCCTCCGTTGGGTACCCTGAGGTCGTTTAAAGGTTTTCAGGGTCCAAAAATGACAAGTGGCGAGCTTGTTGCGGTATTTATGATGATATAGCCTCGTTGTATAATGCGGTCACCCATCCCAGGCTGGCCTTGTTGTCATCTGCTTAACCTTGTTAACAGTTGCGCCGTGACTTAACCACTAGACTGGCGCCGCTTTTTTTTTATTTAAGTAAATTTTATTTAAAATTTTTTTAGTATTAAGGAGAAGGAATATCCTGTAGACTTATTTAACTTTTTCCATCTATACTTTGATGTTGCCTCTGAATACCATCAGCGAAATGAAGACGGGTTCCCTCCGCTAGATACCCTGAGACCGTTTAAAAGCTTTTCGAGATCCAAAAATTGGCGTCCGTGATGGTATTATTATTATTATCTGCACTTTGCCCTAGAGAGCTGTCATTAAATGCATTAGATATAGGGCATAAGGTAAAAAAAAAAAAAAAAAAAGGTATCTTCAATCTAAATATATATAACTCAACGGTGACTGACTGACTGACATAGTGATCTATCAACGCACAGCCCAAACCACTGGACGGATCGGGCTGAAATTTGGCATGCAGGTAGATGTTATGACGTAGGCATCCGCTAAGAAAGGATTTTGATAAATTATACCCCCAAAGGGATAAAATAGGGGATGAAAGTTTGTATGATAAAAAAATAACTATTCCACGCGGACGAAATCGCAAGCACAGCTAGTTTAATATATATACGTGGTATATAGTGAGTATATACATGGTGGCCAAGTTGGTTAGACCTTAGACTTAAAATACTTAGGTCCTAGTTTGAACCTCGGTGTGCACCAATGAGTATTTAATCTAAAAATATATGTACATTTGTTTAACAACACCACTATAGTGCCTCGGAGAGCACGTTAAGCTTTCGGTACCAGCTTCACTATATCAACTTGTGAAATTGATTATAGATGGGTTATTGGGTCTATCCTAGCATCGCGAAGAGCTAGCCACTTGTTCGGTGTAGACTCATACCATCGTCTACGACGAGGTGGAATTAAAAATTCCTCCGCTGGGTACCCTGAGGCCGTGTAGGCGGTCTCGGGCGTCGTAAGAGACCCTACTTACCTAAGACTTAGGCAGATTATATAAATCACGCAACATTGTTTTTTTTTTATAGATAAATATTTCCGCAGATTATTTTGGGAAATTTTACCTAGAAATCCAAAGGTCAATAAAAAATTCCATTGAATGGGTTCGGATAGATCATACGTTATCTAACATCATTGGTCGCACCCATAATACCGGATAAATGATGCAGTTACATAATGGGTGGCGGCAATGAAAAGTTTCATTAAAGAGTCTGCAGTTTACTACTTAAAAAATTTCCTAGTTAATATTAACTTCTAAATCCGGCATAGAGGGAGCAATCAATACTATTTTCTATTACGCCTCATAATAGAAAATAAGCTAAACATGTTATCTGGAGTTGCATTACGTCAGAATACCATCATATCAATTATAGTTTAGCTTAGTGTTGTGCGCGTAATCACCCCGCTGATTATTGTCGAATATCCTTGTTGTTTTTTTTTATCATTCTGATTCTATTCTATTATCTATGCACTATTATAGTTTTAGTCTTTTTATAGCATCATTATGCAGTATTCTATTTCTACTTTGCCCTGCAGCATCGTTTTGTGCTAGATATCGCAGCCCAACTCTGTTTCAATTCATTGTTATGCGACATTAAAGAGTTATGTTGTTCTGCAGTATTGTAATGCTGAATTCTAGTTACAGCTGTTTTTACAGCATCATTATGCTGAATTTTAGTTCTGGTACTGCGACAATATTTTATTATTATTCAGTATTCTAATTTTACCTTTTATATGGAAATAAAATGTCGGTACCGTCATATTTTTTTCTTAAAAAAACGAAACTGTGATTTTCCATTTATTTTTGAGTTGAATATTACTTCAATGTATTGAATACGAAATAGGTATTATGTTAAGATTAAGTCATACATATTTATAATGTGTATTGCAGCGTGAAATAAAATGTCAGATTTAGAAGTCAAGAATAAAGATTTGATATTTACTCAGTTACTGATATTCAGTTTTTTTTTTTAATTTCGTTTATTTTAATCTGTTTTCTTTTATATCATTACGGGTCCAGAGATGGGTTTTAATCCCACCTTGTCTATCCAAGTGCCTAGGCACTTGGATAGACAAGGTGGCTCGTCGCGATGTTTGGATATATACTCAATAACCCATCTATAAACACAAGTTTCACAAGTTGGTTTAGTACCTAACTGGTACCGACAGCTTAACGTGCTCTCCGAGGCACTATAACGGGGTTGTTAAATAAATTTACATAATTGTTTTAATTAAAAATTCATTGGTACACACCGGAGTTTAAACCGGGGACCAAAAAACTATAGTTTTTTTAAGGTCTAACCAACTCGGCCACCACTTAGTTATATTTGAAATTTGAATTAGAATTCGAAAAACGTATAAAGCATACATATATTACTGCCGTTTACAATAATTATTCTATCAAAAACTGTCAAGTGACCTAGTTACGTTTCGGTTTTAGTATGTGGGCTTACCGGTTTTCAGGAAACCATTGCATCGATTTCTTGTCAAGGTGGTAGTCTCTTTCAAGGTGCGGTTACGTAACTGGCAGTTGATTTGTCATTAAAGCAGCGAGTATAGTATTGCTAGTTCCACTTCTATTACGTAACTCAATCAGCCGGCATAGCGGGAGCGATCTATGTTATTAAACAATAATGTATCAATTGACCCCATTCAAGCACTTAGTAGTTGTGCTTACCATCAGGTGGATACACAATCACATATCGTGCTCCAATAAAAGAAAACAGAATTAACCTTTATGAAAATAAAAGGGTGTGAAATAGCAAAAATATTTACTTAAAAGGGAAAAATAGGTCAATGAGACCCGAGTTGTTACGCTTCTGTACATTACTATTATATATAAGGGTTAGAGTAAATATTGTACATAAGCAACACAAGGCGTAATAAAAACGGACATATCCGCGACAGCTCTGCGTAATTGCTGACAATAGAAAGAAAACATAAAATAATAGCAAATACTCCAGTTTTCCTTGTGCCTTTTATCTAGCGTATATTGTTACTTAATTTGAAAGGAGAGGCAGCTATTTGTTTTTATGTAGGCGTTACGAGTGCCCCTGTAGTTCTGGATATTATTTTTGGGTACTTTTGAAAAATAAAAACATACATTTGTCTCTTCTTTGATTCTAATTTTTTATTAATAATGTTTTTTAAGTTTCTCTTCAGGGATTCGATACTAGATGAGATTAGATACCAGATTAGTTATAAAAAAATATAAAATGTATGTTATGAATTTTGGAAATATCGTTTGTATTAAATGACGTCATTTTTGATCTCAACTCAAATGAGATCTCACGGTATCGAAGTCTGTGGTGACCCTGCAGGTGCCCCACGTTTTTTTTACTATTACCTACTACTGTTAAAAATAACCTACATTTTTTGTTAATGACCTTAAAAATGGGTACTATAAGTGATACTTAAGAGTCTGATGAGGCTCTTCCAAGCTCATTCTGATTCATCTGCAAAGTATTACCTCTTCCCGCGCATGACGGTGAGTCGGTAACGCTTCCATACATTTATGTAAACCTTTCCCCCGGCCCTCAATAATAGAAAGAGCACGTATTATTTATATTATGTATTATTATACCTACTTACCTACAATTTAGGCAGCAAAACGACTTTCGGGCCAAAACTGTTTTCTACCCCTAAACTTAATGGATTTTTTTTAAATTATAGTCTTATTTTATTAAAGAGAAACTGTTTTAACTTTCTATATTTTATAGGAATTATTTTAATGTGAGGATTTTTTTTGTGATTTTATTCGAATTTCAGGGGTTGATATTAAACTTTAAAAGAAGAAAAACGTATGAACCTAGATATAGGTCATATTCATAATAATTTATATTTTTTTAGGAGGGGGGGGGGGTAATGTTTGATCAGACTCTCCTCTTTTTTAAGGTTTTGACAACCTCCTGGTTGCCAATAGAGTAAGTCCGGTCCGGTTGGAAATTGTCCGTATTGGGGCCGGACCTTTTCCTGTAGGTACGAACTAGGGTACTTGCAATGAAACCTCTTCGAAATACATTTTCAAATAAAATTAATTGTCATCTGTCCATGTCACGTTTTTTTTTATAATTATGTTCTTTATTTAAATCTTCATCTAGTATATAAGCTCATAGTAAGTCTTTATTTAACTTACTATGAGCGTAGGCTGATTTAAAATAAATTGCCGTTGTAAAAAAACGACCAGTTTATATAAAATTATTCTTAATTTAAGTACCCATCTGGAATAAACTCATAGTAGGTAAGTCTTGCTTAAGACTTACTATGAGTTTATATACTAGATGAGAATTTAAATAAAGAACAAAACTATAAAAATGTGACATGCACAGACAATTAATCTGATATGCAAATGGTATTAAAAAGTTGGTATAAACAAGCAAACAATTTGTTGGCCTAAAGGGGCCTAAAATGAAAAAGGCTGATGTTATATTATAATAATAATAAAAATAATAATATGTAGGACAAATTACACCTATTGCTCTGGTCACAAACTAAGCTCTGGGCTTGTACTATGTGTACCAGAACAACGATATAATACATATTATATTTTATAAACACCCAGACCATGACAAACTGTACAGAAAAAAACGTACTAATATTTTTGCCATGGGGAATCGAACCCACGACCTCCGGATACAACGCCAAAGGCGCAACCACTAGTCTACGGAGGCATATATATAAGCCATTAAAAAAATGCCGTTGTAAAAAAAAACAACCAGTACCTATATAAAACTAAAATTTGAATAATGTTATTCATCGACCCAATTCATGGACTTCATAGATCTGGAGCCTATTTCATAAACGTGACAAATGTAATTTACCATGACAATTTATAATACATTGCTTGGTTTGGTTAGTTTTAAGTAAATAATCCCATCTAAACCAAGCAATGTATTATAAATTGTCATAGTAATTTACAATTGTCACCTTTATGAAATAGGGCCCTGATGTTTTGGAAGCTATCTATTGCTTTATATATACCATACCATACAATAAATTCAATAACAGAAGCTTATGACGGTCAAAAAGTCGGGACAAGGCCTATTCCATGTTTACCTTCCAAATGAAATGAAATGAAATGGGATGGCAAAGGATACGCAATCAACGAAGTGACCTAATTTTCCAAGAACCTTTCCAATGTGATAACAGAAACTGTTTAGCAATAAAACCAATTATGACGCCAAATGTTACCCGGAAGGTTTCACTTTGTTGGAATTACGAATTACGGTCAGGATGTCAATTACTCTATGTTAGTCATGTTATGTTACTCGATGTTACTAATAATAATAATATTATGAAGGATATAACACGCATATGGCCTGGTCACAAACTAAGCTCTAGGCTTGTACAATGCTTACCAAAAACAACGATATTAATCCAGTATAAATACCCAGACGACCAGATGGGTGGGAATCGAACCCACGACCTCCGGATACAACGCTAAAGGCGCAACCTGTCTAATAACATTAACTTAATCAACGTCTTCTAGACTCATTTTGACATAAAATATTACACAACTGTTACTTCTATATTCTAAAAATACTGTGCTGTGAGCCAAATCCTTGTCCATTGACCGCGCGTTCCCTCGCCGCAAGTCATTTAAACGCACTGTATGGCATGTCGTTCAGGTTTATATGTAGAACTACGGAGTGTCATTGGTAGGGCGTCGCAGCGCCAGCGCCTTAGAAGCAGAGTGAGAAATTTTACGGCGAGCAAAACCACAGGCCCAGTTAGAACCATGTTAATAGTATACATTTATACTAATAATACTCGTATTATAGATAGGTAAAGTTTGTGAGGTTGTATTTACCTATTCTCTGGATCTACTGAACCGATTTTGAAAAATTATGTTAGTGTTGGATAGCCTATTTATCGGGAAAGGCTATAGGCTATATAATAACATCTATGATCAATAAGAGCAAAGCATCAATAAAAAATGTGGGGAAAACGAGGAATTGTATTTCCTTTTGAGAGTTTCGGTTGCGTGCGCTACGAAAACGGTTAAAGTTACGCAAACAAAGTGGCACAGGTCAGCTAGTAACAAATAATTACCTAAATCAATACTAAATTTGACCTAAAAACATCACTGTAGCACTTAAAATATTCATAATATCAGGACTTTCAAGTCGTTAGTTTTGAAACCGAGCCTGAATTAATTACACGGTTCAGTAGCAACGCAGTGTCGCCACGAGCCACAAATAAGGCTCTAATTAGCTTTCTCAAAAGTAGGTTTCTACTGAAAATTACCTCATTAAGTGTTCTGCAACATGGATAATTTGATTTAGTAACTGCAGTGCACAATTCCGTGACCTTAGGGCACTGGGGTAATTTTTTAGTAACCTCAGTGTAACTAACCAACTGACCTTATTTAAACTAAAGCCTTAATATTAAGTCTTTTATCCTTTAAATAAAAAATATAGTAACCGAAAAAATAACACATACATACTTAAGTACCTAACTACTTTTTATTCTAGAGATTTTTGGTTTAACGATTCCATGAAGTGGTGTTTGTGGAATTTTAAACTACTGGCTGATTCAATTAAACTTAAGCTTTAAATACTTGGTGTAAATCAATAAACTTTTAAATAATAATAAAAAAATATACATTTGTTTAAAAACATCTATGGTGCCTCAGAGAACACATTAAGCTGTCAGTCCTAGTTTCAATATACCAACTTGTTTAATTATTTATAAGTCTTTACCATCCCTGCGACGACCTTGACACTTGTTCGGTGTAGATTAAAAATAACATCGCTTACGACAAGGTGGGATTAAAACCCGTGTGCAGGCGGTCTCAGGCGCCAGAAGGCCTCCTTCATGATACATTGTTTAAAAAATAAATAAACGAAAAAATCTTGGACTAAATTTTTTATTATTTTTAAGCCGGAAAAGTAAATTAAGTTAATATCAGTCTCGACGCGTAATCAGGTTTAAGTAGGGAGGTACTTAAATAATTACAGGGAGTAGCATTTTTAATTCTCCTCGAGTAAGACAGCCTGGGGATTACGAACAACGAAATTGGTGGATTATTTTTAATTAGACCCTGCAATAGTAGCCTTCTTTTGCAAAAAAAAAAACTTATTGTGTCAACAAACAGTATTTAATTTAGTTTTTGTATATATATTATATATTTTTGTATATAATAACTGCACTATTTTTTTCTAAAATAACACTTTATTGATTGTTAATGAGCTTGATAAGAGAAAATATTTCCAAGTAAGAGCGAGATGAGCTCAGAAATTGCGACGATAGTTCTGAATATTTCAAGAAAGTGACTGTTTTTAGATGAACAGAGAAAATATTTTCTTAATCTGGAGGATTAGTGATGTAACTGTTGAGTCAGAAATGTAAAATAAAAAAGTTTGTTTAATAGAAATAAATCGTGAAAATAGCTCTAAAATTTTCTTTTTATAACTTAATGCACTTTGTATTGTTTTCTAATGACACGAAGAACTATAAAAACATTTTGAATATTACTAAAAACATTTTTTTTAAAGTTTTTTTATATGATATTAGCTTAACGAGTATGTCTAATCTGCTCAAGACATAAGAAGAGATACACCTGATATATTACAACGTTAAGCTAAACTTTAACCAAAATGATGTGGTTGTTATATTATAGTCAATTTTCAATTCAGCAGGTTTTAATTACGTCAGAATTGCATAATATTGATTAAAGTTTAGTTTAGCATTGAGCGCGTAATCACCCATTTGCCTAGAGTAGGTATTACAATAAAAAACAGTTGCTGTGATTTTTTTTTATTTACACGCCCTGATGTCGCCGCTCCATAAACAAATATATTGATTCTCTTCAAAACTTGTCATTTACAAACTTTTAAATTAAATATTTAATTGAACAAAAACTAAACTGTGAATTAAAGGTTAAACTGCATTTTATAAATTTAATTCTCACCTTCACACCGCGTTCAACGCCCTCTCTACCTAACCAAATATTATACAATAATCCTAACAGTTCTCCATTGGAAACATGTGCCAAGTTAAAGTGAAGTCCGTCAAAATACAATAGGAAAACACTGGCCTTCCAAAACACCAAAACTCTGTCCATAAATCCCAATTTACAAATAGCTATTCCACTTTAAACTTTAAATTAGGTCCCAAGACTACTATTAGTGGGTACAGTGGACAGCATGTTATGTACAACATTGACCTATTCGCGTACACTGTGCCTGTATTGAGGTACTATTTAATTTTCTTTAATATTTATTGCACGAAGTAAAATTGCATGTTCAAAGGCAAACTTAATGGCTTTGTAGTCGACTTGACGCCCATACAAACATACTTCTAATATTACAGCTGCTTCGGCTGTTAGGCGAAGTTCAATTATGATTTTATTTTGGTAATTGTAAGCGAAATTATTTCTGTTGTGGGTATATTTTTTTTGTATTATAAGGAATATTGAAAAAGTTAAAAAAAAATCCAACACAGAAATATTATAAAAAAATTACCGATAAAAGTATTATTTTAATACCTACTGCGACTTCGCGATTGCGAATGCAGTGACCTTAAGTGGGCAGGAAAAGGATTCGCGAACTAGAGCGCCAAAAAACATCTAAATGTTGTTTTCAGTTATAATAAAGTTTTTTTTTTTGGAAAAAAAGAACATGGAGGTGTAGATTTTATTTACTCGATCCTAATAACATATTTTTTTTATAAAAAATTTGTTTAGTTTTAAAATGAGAACTAAAGTAATATTTTTAGAATCCTAAATCAAACTTTGGGTGTCTTTTCAAAAGTTAATATATTTTTTATAAAAATACTATCTAATTAGGATCGAGTAAGTAATATTTACACCTCTACGTTATTTTTCATTAAAAATAAACTTTGATATCACTGAAAACAACATTTAGACGTTTTTGGAGGTATGAGATCGCGAAACCTTTTACTGGCTTCTTAATGCCGCTAGTTCTTTACCAATTTCAATTTTGTTGTGTATAATAAATAAGGAATGAATGAATACGTAAAATGCTTCGATAAATACATATCATCACGGGTACCTTACGGCGCCCGAGACCGCGTAGACGGTCCTAGGGTACACATCGAAGGGGTTTTAATCCCACCTCGTCGCAGCCGATGGTATGAGTCTACACCGAACAAGTGGCTAGCTAGTCGCGATGTATAATCAACAATTACACATCGCTCATTAAAATTCAAAAAACGTCAAGTAACCTAGTAATGTTTCGGTTAGTCTATGGGTTTACGGGTTTTCAGGAGCCTACTGTATCAATTTCTTGTTGCGGTGTCTTCTTTTAGGGTGCGGTTACGAAGCGGGCAGTTGATTTGACGATATTAAAGTAGACAAATTCGTTTTTATCGCCGTCTATTTCGTAACCTCATCATTTAGCCGGCATAGCAGTCCTGCTTACCATAAGATAGATAGAAAGTCATATACCGTACTCCAATTTTTTTTTTTTATTGATCAATAAAGTTTTTTTTATTTTTACTATGATAATGAATACTAACTTTGCTGCCTACAGTACGGTCAGCAAAACAATCCAGGGTACTATTAAACAGTGGCAAGTATAGCAGCGTTTACATCGTTCATCTCTAGAAGATAAATCTTGTAGCCCTTTGCTTCCGCGAAATAGTTTCTGTGATTTCCCTAGAGATCCTTGGATTACCGTAGTTACTTAATTACTGTAGGTTTTGGTACCTATTATAGAGGGCTATCTGCAAAAACCGTCTAGTGAACTAGGCATGTTACAGTTTTATTCCGTGGGTTTAAATGTGGTCAGGAGGCTATTGCTCCGATTTCTTGTCTGCATATTAATAACTAACCAGTACCCGCAACTTTGTATGAATGGGGTCAATCAATAATTGCTCTTAAACATTACTGATCGCTCCCACTATGCCGGTTAAAGATGGTATTACGAAATGGGGGGCGACAATGACGAGTTGCATTACAAGTATATTTTAATATACTCGTTGCCTTATTGTCAATTTAACTACCCATTTCGTAACCGCACCCTGAAAGGAGACTACCACCTTGACAAGAAATCGATGTAGTAGTTTCCTGAAAACCGGTGAACCACATACTAAAACCGAAATATTAAGAGGTCACTTGATGGTTTTCTATGAAGGAATATCTATTAAGTTTAAGTTACGAAGAAACGGAAGGATTGATACTGGCTCTTAAATAAGAATAAATAAGCATAATTTTTTATATTCTATTACTTGACTTGTCGATTTACTTACAGAGTACACGTATTTTTCCTTTATATATATTTATTATTTATTTAATTAGTATATAACACACATTTTCAAATTTATACTAAGTATTATTATATATTTTATTTTAAAATTTAGGCTTTACTAATTTTCTTTAACAATTTTTTTTTTTCTTGTCTAGTGTCAAAAATTCTATCTGGATAAATATGTAAGGCCTCACAGGACAGACTTAGCCTAGTGTGAGGACCACAAAATGTCTTATTGTTAAATTGATTTTCTAAAGTGTCAAATAAAGTTTATTTTAATTTATTATTTATCTGTATGGGCGGTGGTAATGAGACCGGTCGACCTATTATTACTAAGGTAAAGTAAGCATATTGACCAAGGTTACTGTACCCGTATTTATTACCGTTGCCAAAAATATAATATTAAATGTCAACTTAAAAAAAAATAATCTCAAAATGTATAAGTAATTGAATATGATGAATATTTCACGTTATATAATAATAGAAAATTACATACATACATATACATCATCACGGGTGCCTTACGGCGCCCGAGACTGGGTACCCCAGGGTACCCAGCGGAGGGATTTTTTAATCCCACCGTGTCATAGCCAATGGTATGAGTCTACACCGAACAAGTGGCTAGCTCGTCGCGATGTTTTGAATATACTCAATATCCCATCCATAAACAGTTTCACAAGTTGATATAGTGAAACAGGGGCCGACAGCTTAACGTGCTCTTCGAGGCACTATAGTGGTGTTGTCAAACAAATGTACATATTTTTTTAAAATAAAAACTCATTTGTACACACCGGGATTCGAACCAGGGACCTAAGTGTTTTTAAGTCCAAGGTCTAACCAATTCGGCCACATTGTATATTTATTTAAATCTTTATTGCATATAAAATACAAAGGCAAACTTAATGCCGCTAGGCATTCTCTACCAGTTAAACCATCGGGACAATAAAAGCAGTTAATAAGTGATGTAGGTGCAATATACTCGTAGTAACTGAGCATATAAACCAGTGAATATTGTATAAAATACTTACAATCTATTATATACTACTTAAATATATACATACATAAACTACATATACACAATACTACCAACTACAAAATGAGAAAGGAGAAGTAACAAAGTGGAAAGGAATGAATAATGAAAGATAAATAAAAACTACCTATGAATTTAAATAGTAATCATATACTCTTTTTTTAAATATGACTCAACTTCAATATATTCAACTTTTGCATCAAATTCATAACTATAGTGGATAAAATCGCGGGAAGAAGCTAGTAATTTATAAAGTGGGTAACGTTAACTAAAAAGCAACAATGTATCAAACAAATTGAAAAGACGGCTCTGTGCGACACAAATCTGTTTTCGTTATAAAATCGAATTCCTTAACTTGTTTGTTCAGGATCGGAGATCAAAACAAAATTAAAGATCCCGATTGCTTTTCTGGGAAAGCTCGGTAGCTTTAAGTTTACATTTTGGTGTTTTAAATATATATAAAGTAGGTAGTTGTTGTTATGCTAAAACTGAAAGATCTGTCAATTTAATTTATACCTACTAATATAATTAGCCTAATACGCAAAACACGTGGTGGCCGAGTTAGTTAGACCTTGGACTTAAAATCACTTAGGTCCCTGCTTCAAACCCCGGTGTGTACCAATGAGTTTTAAATAAAAAAAATATATGTACATTTGTTAACACCGCACTATAGTGCCTCGGAGAGAACGTTAAGGTGTCGGTCCCAATTTCACTATACCACCTTTTGAAAATGTATATAGATGGGTTATTGAGTCTATCCAAACATCGCGACCAGGTAGCCACTTGTTCGGTGTAGACTCATATCATCGGCTAAGACGAGGTTGGATCAAAAACCCCTCTGCTGGGTACCTTGACGCCGTCTAAGGGGTCGCGGGCGCCGTAAGCCACTCTTGATAATTTTAACATGTAAAGCTGAAGTTTTTGTTTGTTTGGTTGAATGCGATAATCTCAGAAACTACTGGTTCGAATTGAAAAAAAAATATTAGTGTTGGATAGCCCATTTATCGAAAAAGGCTATTATAAGCTTATATACTTACTATCACGCTACGACCAATAAGAGCAATCAATGAAAAATTATTAAAAAACAGGGAAATTTGATTTCTTTTGAGAGCTTCCGTTGCGTGCGCTGCGTAAACGGTTAAAGTTGCGCAGACGAAGTTGCGAGGGTCAGCTAGTATTCATTAAAATAAAATGTGTTCTCATTTAAAAATTAAATTAACCACCAACACATTATATAACACCGAATTTACTCAGTTTTTTAACCTGTATTTTGTATGCAATAAAGATTTTTTTTTATATATTGGAGCACGGCATGTGACTTTGCATCTACCTGGTGGTGGGCAGACCTACAAAGTCCATGAATGAGATCGATCAATAATTGTTCTTAAACAAAATTGATCGTCCCCACTATACCGGCTAAATGATTACGAAATGGGAGACGACAAATTACATTACGAGTATATTTTAACATACTCGCTGCCTTATCGTCAATTCAACCTATTTAGTAACCGCACCCAGAAAGGAGACTACCACCCCGACGAGAAATCGATGCAGTGGTCTCCTGAAAATCGGTGAACCACAGACTAAAACCGAAACATGACTAGGTCACTTAAATAAAATAAAATAAAAATACAATAAAATTTTGTAAAGCAAAAAAAACTATTATAAATTACCTAAAATATAACCCGACCAATATTAAAATAAAAACGCGAGGCTTGTTTGGAATTCACGGGAGAAAACAAACGGGTTCGGATGCCTTGTTTAGCGATCATTCATCAACGTCAGCGCACGTTACAGTTAACTAACAAAGTGATGTATGAAGTTACAGGAACGTTATTCGCTGAAAACACGAATAGTTGAAAATATCTCACTTTACCCATTAGCACAATTGTTCAGGATCATTAGGAAACCTTGCAATGAAAGTTAGATTTTAAATTTTGGGCGTACATCTATATCTGTACATGTACTTTTCCTTTTTTTTTCTTTTTTTTATTGGAGCACTACATGTGACTTTATATATATATCTGGTGGTGAGCAGACCTACAAAATCCATGAATGGGGTCAATCTATCTATTTTCTATCTATACAAATAAATAAAAGTGTAGTGTCTGTTTATAATATTAAAATAACGGCTTTTTACTAAATGCATATTATGGATGTATAAATGATACATACCTATACCAAAATATATATTTTTTAATGTTTGTCTGTTTGTTTATTCTGGATACGACCGATTTTGACTGGACTTTGACGGGATAGCTGATGTAGGAGTAAATTAAGTTTTATTATAGAAATTTTATATTTATTTTTATTTATATAAATAAGTGATAAAAAGTAAAAAAAATATTATTGACGATTGACTGTACAGAGATATGATAACGATTGATAGGCTATCATTCATTGTCTTAACTCTGTAGGTCAAATATATTGGTTTGGTTAGGCTGCTATTCACTACCTAAAGTATATCGGTTGACTTTTATTAGCTTTAAACGCGCGGTGGAATAGCAACCTAACCTAACCAACTTGTGTAAGAGTAGGTGGTTAACTGATTCGGTTGACCTATCATTGATGATTGACTGTACAGAAATAATATAACGACTGATAGATTATCAATCGTTGTCTCAACTCTGTAGGGTTAAATATATTGCTTTCGTTAGGCTGCTATTCACCACCTACAGTATATCGGTTGACTTTTATTAGCTTGATATCGAAATTAAACGCGCGGTGGAATAGCGACTTGTCTTTGCATGAAAAAATACTACCCAACCGAATTCATGCTACATAACCAACTTGTGTAAGGGTAGGTGGTTAGCTGATTTCTTTGACCTATCATCTATGATCTATATCATCTTATCAGTCGTTATCTTATAGTACGTAAAAAAGCGTTTTTGACAATAAAAAAACCCAATATTATATTGATAAACCATAATGTATTGATCGACCCCATTCATAGACTTTGTAGGTCTATTTACTATAAGGTAGATACATAGTCATATGCCGTGCTCCAATAAAAAAAAACTTGGAAATATTTGAGATATATTTTATATTCTGCGTTTTATATTCATCAGAATACGAGAAAATATGATCAGACCAGACAAAGAGGACGCGGTACGCTGGTTTACTAATATGCCGCCATCACTGGACGCTGCTTGTTGTGATGGTTTGAATTCAGTTCGCATAATTGTACGGCAAAATCGGAACGTATTCTCTAGGGTTCCCTCTGATGCAGTACGTAATCGCTTTAACAATACATTTCTCACTGAAAACCGAATAGTATATACATCTCAGTTTACTAGTCGTTAGGAAAATAACTGTGAGAATAATTTGAGGTAGGAGGAAGGTCTTTATAACTTCGTTGACTGACCACTTTCGACCATACAGATGCAAAGACTATAAAGTGACCGAGTCATTTTTGGTTATCAGTCTCTGGGTTCACCGGTTTTATGAAGACTATTATACAACGAGGTGGTTGTTTCGTTTTAGGGTGCAGTTACAAAACAGGCAATTGATTTGACGATAGAGCAGTGAGGATATTAAATACGTAATTCTAGAGAGAACAGTGAGGATATAGGATACTAAATACGTAATTTCATAACTACATTTCTCAATGTAGTTATGATATGGGCGACGAATAGTGATGGATACTGTATGGTGAGAGCAATCAATGTTCACTAAAATTATACCTACCTATTGCAGATAAATTAATAATTTTATATTATTACTTAGGCGTTTCACAATTAGCAACATTCAAAACTGCAACCGGCTATCAAATTCAGAAAACTATAGTACTAAACTGTTCGATTGCTTACAACAATCAGCAACTGGGTTTCGTTTGAGGAAACCACATAGAAAATTGCCAGTTGCTGTTCTAAAAGTTGTTACATGTGCACATCTCCTTAATTTCCACGTATTACAAAATGAAGGTATTATATTACAATTATAAGAAGAAAATACCTTACGGCCCCTGAGACCCCCTAGACGGCCACAGGGTACGCTGCTGATATGATGATGATTATTTTTTAATCCCACCTCGTCTTAGCCGATGGTATTAGTCTACACCAAACAACTGGCTAGCTCATCGCGATGTTTGGATAGACTTAATAACCCATCTATAAACAGTTTCACAAGTTGGTATAGTGAAACTGGGACCGATTTTTTTTATTTAAATTAAAAACTCATTGGTACACACCGGGGATTGAACCAGGGACTTAAGTCTAAGGTCTAACCAACTCGGCCACCACGCAGTTTATAAGAAAGTAGGTAGGTACCATATGATATTAGTTTTTGATTTTGATTAATTTTATAAAAATTACTCACAGGTAAAAAAAGCGGCCCCAGCCTAGTGGTTAAGTCACTGCGCAACTGATAACAAGGTTAAGCAGATGACAACAAAGCCGGCCTGGGATGGGTGACCGCTTTATACAACGAGGCTATTTCATCATAAACACCGCAACAAGCTCGCCACTTGTTAGGTGTTGCCTCCGAATACCATCGGCGAAATGAGGATGGGTTAATCCCTCCGCTGGGACCCTGAGGCCGTTTAAACAGTTCTCGGGAGCCAAATAGGCACCCGTGATGGTATTTATTTTTTTATTTACTCTCAGGTATCACAATTTGTGAAATGTAATAGGTATTTATATGTTTTGAATCTATCAAAAATATAATTTACAGTTTCGCACGTTTTTTAAAATAATAAAAGACCATTCCACGAAAGATGTAAATTTACGATTCAAAAAGTTTGCTCTATTTACTCGGACTATAAATTACACTCAAACAAATGGTACGTCGAGCAACAATTCATTTTTATGTTTCTGAATGTAAAAAATTGAGATGACTAGATTTTTACTTAATTTTCATTTAATTTCAGTATTATTCATTGTAACAAATATTCTTTTGCCATTCAGGGAAAAAATACATTAGACTAATACAGTTTGTCATGGTCTGGGTGTTTATAAAATATAATATTAATTAGCATCGTTGTTTCTGGTACACATAGTACAAGCCTAGAGCTTAGTTTGTGACCAGAGCAATATGTTTGTAATGTCCTTCATATGTGTATTCTTTTATATAAAAATAATTTGTTTTGTTGTAAAATTATTTCTATTGCCTTCAATGCCAAATCCTAAACTACAAGGAATAACGAAAAATGCTCAAAGGAGTCTCGAGGCCGATTTAAAAAAAAAAAAAAACTGCATCATTAGATTTTTGAAAAGTGTATTCTCCTAGCCGGGAATCGAACCGGTTGATTTTTAAAATAACCTATTATTGCACCAGCTGATAGTGTCACTAATAAGAATTAAATTCTGGTAAGTAATATGAATCGGCAAACTAAAGGAAAGTCCTAAGAAGACTAGATACTTAATTTCCATTTAATTTTAGTATTTATTTATATCTAATATTTTTTTGCCATACAGGAAAATAAAACATTAGATTAGGTAGTACACTTTGTCATAGTGTAGGTTTTTTAAAATATAATATGAATTGGTATCATTGTTTCTTGTACACATAGCCTAGAGTACTAGCTGTTGACTGCGGATTCAAGCGCGTTAAATTATTGTTTGAGTAAAGTCAAAGTCAAAATCATTTATTTCATGTAAATCTTTACAGATATTTATGAATAGTCAAAAAAAAAAAAGTTTAACAATGAGGTCTTAGAGTGCGTTTGGTTAGGCAGCTATTCATTAACAAAATAAGGACAAATATTAATTGAACTTAGACACGATGGAATGGAAATCTTAATATGAAAATTACTACCGAACCGAACACACACTACATAACCAACTAGTGTAAGACTAGGTGGTTAGCTGATTCCATTGACCTGTCAATCATTATCTGCCATACAAGAGAGCTACCAAGGCGACCAACTTCACCGACCATATCCATGCCTTAAATATTTGTTGTAAATAAAAGCTAAGTAACCAATCACATATAAGTAAAGGTATAAGGATCGGTATTTTTAAGGGCATAAACACTAACTGTAAAGTCGATCCCCTCAGAGACACCCCGGAGAAAAAGAAACCAGCAAGTAAAAAACTCTAGTGCTTCACACAAACTAAAAGAGGGGTACAGCTATTGATTGACTTATGCTATATAGCATACATATATATAATATATATATATAGTAACATACTCAAAATGCACCCCACTGATCACCATGCGCAGGACACCCTATGGCAGATTATTTGTTACGGTACCAATGTACATAACTACACAGTATACTATTAGTATAGATTAAGTATAAATAAGTAGGTAATCATCAATGATTACCTTATCCAAAGACAAAATTTACATAATGTAATGAAAATAAATTATGTAATATAAAATTATTACAATATCGGACATTATATACCTACTAAACTAGGATAGATTCTACATAAGCAATTTGTTTACTAGTTGCAAGACCTCAGTTGCATATCAGGACGGATAGTATTTAATTGTTTTAATATACATTAGCTATACGTGGTGGCCGAGTTGGTTAGACCTTGGACTTAAAAACGCTTAGGTCCCTGGTCGAATCCCGGTGTGTACCAATGAGTTTTTAATTTATAAAAATTATGTACATTTGTTTGACAACACCACTATAGTGCCTCGGAGAGCACGTTAAGCTGTCGGTCCCGGTTTCACTATACTAACTTGTGAAACTGTTTATAGAGGTGCCTTATGGCGCCCGAGACCGCCTAGGCGGCCCCAGGGTACCCAGCGGAGGGGTTTTAATCCCACCTCGTCGTAGCCGATGGTATGAGTCTACACCTAACAAGTGGCTAGATCGTCGCTATGTTTTGAATAGACTCAATAACCCATCTATAAACAGTTTCACAAGTTGGTATAGTGAAACCGGGACCGACAGCTTAACATGCTCTCCGAGGCACTATAGTGGTGTTGTCAAACAAATGTACATACATTTTTAAATAAAAACTCATTCGTACACACCGGGATTTGAACCAGGGACCTGAGTGTTTTTAAGTCCAAGGTCTAACCAACTCGGCCACCACGTATATCTTCCAGTACATTTTTTGCAAAAAATCTTTAATGACACAAAGTCTATTGAGGGTTAGCCAAACTTATGGGCTAAGTACACCTATTTAGAAAATAATTATAATGATAACGAAACTGTTTAATAGACTATTTCTTGTTTTTATATCAGTCATAAAGAAGTAATAAAATATAATTTATAAAGATCATGCAAGAGGTATTTAATTATAAAGAAAAAAGGCTTCAACTTATTCGATTTAAACTAAAACAAACTCTTTGTATACCAGCAACTGCAGCTGTAATATTTTCTGACACCTCAAAGGAATTTTTGCTTCACCCGCAATACCGCACCAACACGCCATCTACCGATTATCGTCCATCAACAAACCTTTTACTTATCACTGCCTTATTAATGATATATAAACGCCAATATTTGTCCAAAACGACTTCTGGGAAGATAAGAAAATAATGACATAGCAAATCATATAGCGATGCTAGCTTGGAACATTAACCTAAATTGTTAGAAAGGCGAAATGTATCATCTCAAGTAGAAATCCTGCGTGACAACTTTTTGATAACCTTGCCTTGTGGGTTGTTGCCAACTACTTATAGGTTTATTTTATTTCATAATCACATTATTTAGCCGGCATAGTAGGAGCGCGATTAATGTTGTTTAAGAACAATTATTGATATAAATTCACATGCCGTGCTCCAATAATAAATAATAAAAATAATAATATTGACCTCTATGTTCAAATTGAAAGCAAGCTTATTATGTAAGTGTCCATTCGATGGTTTCAAAGACATCCATATTGTGTCTGAAAAAGTGTAAACACAAACTTATGGGGAGAATTGCACGGACCAGCAGGATTATTACGCGTCTTAAGTTCGCTCGCACGCCAATCGTTATGACGTAATTTTCTATGATTTTTTGGAGCCACTGTTAAAAAGCCAAGCTTGATCTACGTCAGAATGACGTCATAACGATTGGCGTGCGAGCGAACTTAAGACGCGTAATCACCCTGCTGGCCTTTGCACTAAAACCATAAAGTAAAACCCTCTGTGCATTACAGACAGAGAAACCTCTTTGTTTGTCTGGGTCTTAACTATATAAAACACTGTCCAAAATGCAGCCTCTAAAACCTTTTTACTACTAATGCTTTGAAGAGCACGTTAAGCTGTCACCGTTCCTCTATCTATACTAACATGTGAAAATGTTTAAAGCCTATATACGTATCTCATAATCTATTTTTAATTCTGTTTTGAACAAATTTTTTTTCTTATGTAGTTTTTTATCAGAAGACTGATTTATATATCATAGTACACACCACGCGCTGGGGTGCCCTAAACCCTTCTAACCAAACCGTTCTGAACCCGTGAATTAACCTCGGTAACGATTGGCTGTCAGAAAGGAACAATGGTATAGACAAATTGAGAAATACTGGCGTTTCGATAAGCCTTTTGTTCGTGTGTTCGGTGTAATTTTCCTGAAGAATGCAAGGCACACAATAGGTTGTGTTTGTGAATATGTAACGGATACAGGATGTTAATCAAAAGACTTGCTTGGCTACGTTGCTTGTTTAACTAAAGTTAGGCTAATCGGGTTAGGTTAAACATATTTTAGGGATAATAATGCAATAATTATTTAAACATCTTTTCTGACAATTAAACTTTTTTTTATTTATATACGTGGTGGCCGAGTTGGTTAGACCTTGGACTTAAAAACAATGAGTTTTTAATTAAAAAAATTATGTACGTTTGTTTGACATCACCACTATAGTTCCTCGGAGAGCACGTTAAGCTGTCGGCCCCGGTTTCACTATACCAACTTGTGAAACTGTTTATAGATGGGTTATTGAGCCTATTCAAAACATCGCGACGAGCTACCCACTTGTTCGATGTAGACTCATACCATCGGCTACGACGAGGTTAACCCCAACCTCTCCGCTGGGTACCCTGGGGCCGTCTAGGCGGTCTCGGGCGCCGTAAAGCACCCGTGATGATAAACTTTTTTGTTAATTTATTCATTGATTTCTATGTAAACAAGACAAGCTGAATGGACTTTATAACTCCATAATAGGTACATTTGTACATAATCGACAAATTCTCACATATTTTATTTAATGTGACATATATAAACCCTATCATTACTTACATTCGTACTTTGTTTTAATGATTTAAAGTTTATTTTAGGTGAGTAACAAATTTATTTCCTATTTTCCTACAAATAGTAACAAATAGTTTTCTCGAATGTTTGTGTCTAGTTTACTTAGAAGTCAATTTATTTATCCAATAGTTTAATTTAAGGAATTTGTTGGCTGAACAGTCATTTTAGTCCCATTCAAACTTGTAACATAATATTTAGGGATTAGTGAATAATATAATCATAAATAGACCGCAACTACTTTAAAACGTATATACGTGGTGGCCTAGTTGGTTAGACCTTGGACTTAAAAACACTTAGGTCCCTTTGTTTGACAACACCACTATAGTGCCTCGGAGAGCACGTTAAGCTGTCGGTCCCGGTTTCACTATACCAACTTGTGAAACTGTTTATAGATGGGTTATTGAGTCTTATTAAAACATCGCAACGAGCTAGCCACTTGTTCGGTGTAGACTCATACCATCGGCTACGACGAGGTGGGATTAAAACCCCTCCGCTGGGTACCCTGGGGCCGTCTAGGCGGTCTCGGGCGCCGTATGGCACCCGTGATGATACACATACACACACTACTTTAAAACCATTTTTTTTATTTTAAGTTTACCTAAACTAAATGTTTAAATGTCCTCAAGGTTTGACTGTAAGATAATGACCACGAGCTATTAAGTGCGCCTTTGTAGCAATAGATTTATAAATAAATAAACTTCAGATGTGACTATTACGAAATCACTCGTGAAATCAACTTGTCCACCATAACATTCCTTTTTTTATATAATAACCAACCTAGTATTGCTTACTAGGGCGGCAAGCAAAATCCTGGGGCCTAGTCGAGTTTGTTTTAACGTTCTCACTGCCTCAAGTGAGTTCTTTTCACCAATAAGATCGCTTTATTATCTAAGTCTTTCAAAATAAGCTAAACTGATTGGCGGAGAATGCTCGCTTACTATGATGAGAAAGTTTAAAAAAACTAGTTTTAGGGCCACCTAGGTCGGTGCTTGACCACGAAAGCAATCTATCAATATACATGGTGACTTTGAAAGGATGTACTTTGGGCTAATATGAGGTTCTACTGATGTATACGAACAACTATTCCCATGGAACCATGTGTCGCAAATGAAAAAAAAAATGCTTTCTCCATACAAAGTAGTAATTTTAAAATGACCAATTTGTATGGAGAAGCAAATTTTTGTTTTCATTTGCGACACATTGTTCCAATTGGAAAAGTTGTTTGATTTGATCAGCAGAACCTCATATTAGCCCAAAGTACATCCTTTTAAATTCACCATGTATAAAGGTTCGTACGTTGACTCGACATTGTTTATCTTTGTCTTTCGCGCACGATTAATAAAATATGTCCGATTCCTTAGTACGCTAAGAATAATCCCAGGTAGCATTTTGACGTCCCTATGACGCCAACTTAGTGTCTATCTCGACGTAATTGACGTCATAGGGACGTCATAGGGACGTCAAAATGCTACCTGGGTGGGAGCGAGTCAATAACTTAAATATTGCGAAAGTATGACATATTTATTTATTTTATTTATTTACACACAAACGAAACAATAATAAAATAATTACAATAAAAAGGTAACAATAACAAATAATTTTATTCGGGCTGTTGTCCCCAAACAACTTGTGCACCAAGTTGATCATAATATATGAGTATTTACATACTTCCAACGCAAATGAATTGGGGCTACGACTTTTATAGCATGTATTAATATACAAGGAGCTAAGCAAGGTTGGATATTCTATTGAAGAATGCAAAATTTTATGCAAAAATAGCAAATCATATCTTTTACGCCTATCGATAAGAGTCAAACTATTAAATATATTAAACCTTACTTATATCTGCCAAAAACTCTAAACATTTCCTTTGAATTCTCTTAATGCTGTTTATGTGAACCGCATAAAAAGGCGACCATATGCAACAATATTCTAATTTACTTCTAACTTACATCAATTTACATATAATAATAATAATATGTACGGCAAATTACACATATTGCTCTGATCACAAACTAAGCTCTAGGCTTGTACTATGTGTACCAAAAGCAACGATATAACACATATTATATTTTTATAAACACCCAAACCATGACAAACTGTACAGAAAAAACGTACTAATATTTTTCGTTATTTATTTATTTATTTTAAATTCTTTATTGCACAAAATTGTACATAGGCGTGCTTAATGCCTTAGGCATTTTCTACCAGCTAACCTTTGAGAGTGTGAAATATGCTTAGGGTGCGGAACTTTTGATAGAAGGATATACATATAATTTTAACTATGATGCATAACAATACTTAAACTACTTACATACTGTATATAATATAATAAATGTAATACATAAACATAAATACCATACCAAACAAAATGCCATGGGTGAGAATAGAACCCACGACCTCCGGATACAACGCCAAAGGTGCAACCACTAGTCTACGGAGGCTGTCTTAGTAATCCTCGTATGATATTATTCCTCTTTAGAGTCCGTACTTTAGTTTTCTCTTGAACTCCTCTGTCACTGTCATTTTTGTTTAAAAAAGAATAGATAATGGCTGTTGAAAAATTCATGCGAGTGCTCCTGGGTGTCTCCTTAGCAATGCTAAACAGTGGAAAATGCAACCAGACTTGGGGAAAATATCGTGTTTTCAGTCTGTAATATATTTTACCGCAGAAAGGTCTAAATATAGTGTAGAATCCTGCTGATATAGTATTGACCAATTATATACTAGCTGGTACCCGCAACTTCGTTTGTGTTTTTTTTATTATAAAAAAAAAACTTTATTTTGTAGGTCTGACCGACTCCCATTAAAGCCTCTATCTTTTGTAATTCGATTTTGAATCCAATAAGTGGCTTTTGCGGATGCACGCAGAAACTAACATATTTTTTTTTTGTAATTATAAAGTTAATTTATATACATCAAGTCTAAAGAGTTGCTTAGACCATAGACATTTCTTGCTTTACAACACCACTATAGCACGTCTTGGAGCACGTTATGCCGGAACTGGGATGGGCGAGCGCTTTATACAATGAGGCTATACCATCATAATCACCGCAACAAGCTCGCCACTTGTTAGGTGTTGTCTTCGGATACCATCGGCGAAATGAGTGGGGTTAATCCTTACGCTGGGTACCGTGAGACCGTTTAAACGGAACCAAAAAGGCACCCGTGATGGTATTTATTTATTACAAATGTAATTATGAAATTGTACGATAATTGAATTAAGTCGGCTATAATTTAATTTATTACAATAATTATGTCAACACGACGTTGTAATAATAAATATTAGGGGTTGTGTATAGAATAATATAATTACTAACTTAATTATATTAAGATAATTTCGGTAGGGAAATTTAGTATTCCTTTTAAGAACTTATCTATATAAAAAAAACTCTATTGCCGCATGTATGAAATGAAATATACGAGAACGGTTCAACTGATTTATTTGTTGATGTATTTTTAGTATTTAAGGATTTTTTTTTAAATCCACGCATCAAAATTAAATTTATAATGAATGAATTTTATTTTCTATAATGAAAATTTAAATAAAAAAATGACGAAAAAAAAAAAAACGATGTATTGATTAAATTTTTAGACTCTGTAGTACTTGCTTACAATTCGGTAAATACAAAGGCATATGGCGTTAATGGATGAAACCAGAACTTACAATACAGTTATAAACGCTGGTTGTATTCATTCTTGGACCTGCATACTGCTTTCCATAAGGTGGATGTAAGGTCACATGCCGAGCTCCTATATAATAAAAGCAAGTCGGTCTTGGCCCGAGCTATCTCGGCGGGTATATACATATTTGATTGGTTGAAAAAGTTGTACATTGGACTAATATGAGGTTCTACTGATCTATATCGAACAACTTTTCCCATGGAACCAAGTCTGTAGTAAATGAAGAAAAATAAAAAGCCTTTTCCATACAAACTAGTAATGTTAAAATGATCAATTTGTATAGGGAAGCCAACATTTTTAACACATGGTTTCATGTGAAAAGTTGTTCGATAGAGAAGAGCATATTAACTCAAAGTACAACCTTTCAAATTCACGCTGTGTACAGCCGGCATGAAAGGTCTAGAGCGTGAGAATGCGGGGTTGGCTCGTCTCCATGATAAATTGTCGTCAATGCCCATCCTCGATATATCAACGCTCAAGTCAACTAACTAAATTAAACTAAGCTGCTTAGCGTTAGATACGACAGATTAATTTGAGCATTCATGAAGGGTGAAACGATTAATCAAAATTTTCCTACGAGCTAATTTATATTTTCTTTCGAAAATAGATGGCTATGACCAATATCTATGTTTTTTTTTATGGAGCATGGTATGTGGTCTTGTATGTAACTTCGCGTTGTCCACGTACAAGATTAGTACAAAATGAGCTTTCACACTAACTTCCAATAATATCTACTCGATTACTGTTTGTCTCAGAATTAAAATAATTTTTTTGTTGGCCACGGTATTTGTAATCTTCCTGTGTTGGGTCATTTTTTTTTTTTTTTAAATCAGTTTTTTTTTTTAATTATAATATAATACAAAAATTGTTATTACCAACAACAGAAAGATTTTTGCGTACAATTACAACATAAAAAAATAATTAAACTTCCACCAACAGCCAAGTTGTAATATTAGAAGTTTGTTTGTATGGGCGTAAGTCGACTTCAGGGCCCTTAAGCCGGCATAATGGATGAAACCATCGTGCACACCACAATGCTAATGCTGGTTGTATTCATTTTTGGACCTGCATACTGCTTTCTATTAGCTGGATGTTAGGTCACATGCCGCGCTCCCATAAAAAAAGACTTCCTACGATCTATAAAGTCTACGGATTATTAGGTTGATTAATATATACATATTGTTTACCGCATTAGTCGCTCCCAATATGCTTTTAATATTAGATTAACTGCTCATTTAGTAACCGCACCCTAAAAGGAGACTACCACCTCGACAAGAAATCGATTCAATGGGCTTCTGAAAACCAGTGACCCCTGAGACTAAAGTCTAAACATGAGTAGTTCACTTGACGGTTCTTGAATTTGTATGATGGTACTGAAGCTGAAATGGCATGAATGGGTTGGTCGGCGTAGTGAAGTTATAAAGAACTGCCTGCTACCATTTTTTTATTTTATTGGAGCATGACATCTGACTTTGTATCTACCGGGTGGGGGCAGACCTACGAATTCCATGAATGGGGCCAATCAATAATTGTTCTTAAACAATATTAATCGCTCCCACTATGCCGGCTAAATGATGCGATTACGAAATGGGGGCGACAATGACGAATTGCATTACGAGTATATTTTAATATATGAGTATATTTTAATATACTCGCTGCTTTATCGTCAATTCAACAACCCATTTCGAAACCGCACCCTGAAAGGAGACTACCACCTCGACAAGAAATGGGTGCAGTAGTCTCCTGAAAACCGGTGAACCTAAAAAATCCATTTTCTTTTCTAATTAGTAACAATATTCACACAAGAATTAATGATAAAATAAAACCATCAATGTTCCAACCAGATATAAGTGAAGTGTGAAGACAATTTATCAAAGGGACAAGGAGCTATAGCCCTTGTGTCACCCAGACGAGACAAAATTACGCGGAACCGGGCCTTAAGGGCAATGCCATCCATCTTACTTAATGATTTTGCCTGATATAGGTACCTTAAAGGTATATACTTCATATAAAGTACGTAGTTTAGAGATAAAAAATATTCAGAAAAACTTTTTTAAGTGCTTTAACTTGTCAAAGCTAATTTTCATTAGTAAGAAAGAGACCATTTTAACTTTTTATTTTATTTTTTATAAGAAACTCAACATCCTTGCATCCACCTGAAGTTAAGCAGTATGCAAAGTCCAGGAATGATAGCAACCAGCGAATGCATACAGGTGCACCGCTGGTTGCCATCACTATGCCGACTTAAGATGCCTATTCACGCCTCGTTTAAAGGACTCTAGGTTATAAGAGGAAGGAAACACGCAAGCTGTGGTAGATCGTTCCACATTTTAATAGTACGGTGGTATAAGCGGTAATGGTAACTAAAACGATCAATGAAGTTTTTATGAATAAGGTTTTTAAACTTACCTCAGATATAATAATAATATATGTCAATGAAAGTCGTACAAAGATAATCAAGTTTGAAATTTGGCTATATTTCATATTTGTTTTTAGAGCAGTGGGCTTTTTAAACTTTCGATCTTCCACATCTGTAGAACCAGTAATATATGAAGTAGCAAGTATTCACATATCATATTCCTTTGTCTTTCTCCAAGGAATAAGGCATATTACACTGACACGTTCACCCATATAAATCAATTCTTTAAAAATCAAGATTCTTTAAACCTAAGTTTTCCGACATTAAAAAACACAGGAATACAGATGTTATTGTGTAAATATTTAATTTTATATAGTTTTTTAATGTTACTTTTTATTTGTACCTGCACAACTCCGGAGCTCCGGTCTTATCTCCCAGTCTTTTGTACCAATTTCATTTGGCGAATTATTTTAAGAAGTTTTGGGAAACGAGCCCAACTTTAATTAGAAGTACAAAACTTTTCCTCTTCACAAAGTTGCTGAGCTAATCGATAAAGTTTTGTAAACACATCTAAGTTAGTAGGTTAGAAAGAATTAGGTGTATAAATCAATTTACTTAATATACATCGAAAAGTTATGCTATGTAAGTATAACAGATATTACGTATATTTTCATATACGTGGTGGCCAAGTTGGTTAGACCTTGTACTTAAAAACTGTTAGGTCCCTGGTTACAACCCCGGTGTGTACCGTTGAGATTTTTTATTTAAAAAAAATATGTACATTTGTTTAACAACACCACTATAGTGCCTGGGAAAGCACGCAAAGCTATCGGTCCCAGTTTTATTATACCTACCAACTCTTAAAACTATTTATAGATGGGCATATTGTTATCCACTCCCAAAGGTTCGAATTGTCGGCTCTCGATATTTGAACCTTTCTATAATTAAAAGTTATCACGAGTTCCCTACAAAATCTCTTTATATTTTGAACGAAATCAATACAGTTTTATGCACTTGGTAATTCGAACTAAAAAATTATTGCTACGTAACAAAACGACCGCGTTAATTCAAACTCATCGGCATCAAACACTCGACTATTCAAAGTTACATAGAGAAATTTTGACACACACTTCCGAAAGATTTTAAGTACATTTGAAACAAGTTCAAACTTGTATCATCGTACACGAGCCTTTGTTTTTGTTATGATTAGTATGACACACACTTCCGCACGAAAAAAATTAAAACCATTTATAGAAAATTTCGAACCATTTGATATTTCAAACACTCGATAATTCGTAATATTTTAAGAGTCCTTGGAGTTTGACTGTATATCTAAACATCGCAACGAGCTAGCCATTTTTGTTCGGTGTAGGCAGACTCATGAGTCATACCAACGGCTACGATGAGATGGGATACCCCTCCGCTGGGTACTAGGTGGTTTTGCGCCCCGTAATTAAGGCACCGGTGTTGATGCTTATTTATTTAATTTTGGCATAGACAATTTTAGTTCGGCACCACAACTATATTTCATAATAAGTACATAACTTAATTAATAACTAACAGATGGTAGGCAGACCTTCAAATTAAATGAATTGGGTCGACCAATACAAGTTCAACAGCTTTGATCGATGCCACTATGCCGGCTAAATAATACAAAATTGGTGGTGATAAAACGAATATGCATTATCGATTTATCATCAAATCAACTGTACGTAAGCTTTGTAATTTTAAAACTCATTAGTAATACCGGGTCTCGAACTCGTGACCTAAAGCTTTCAGATGTTGACTCCTGTGTCACACCAATTCGGCTACCACGTTTAATGTTCATACAAAATAATTATATGTCCTAGTTTCATTATACCAACTTGTGAAACTTTTTATGGATGGGTTATTGAGTCTAACCAAACTAGGCACTTGTTCGGTGTAGACTCATACAATCGGCTACGACGAGGTGGGATTAAGAACCCCTCCGCTGGGTACCCTGAGACGATCTCGGGCGCCATAAGGCACCCGTGATGATATATATATATATATATATTATATGTTATGTACCTACTTAGTTACATTATATTACGTTAGTTTTTAGGTCCCCAATGTGTACCAAATATTTTTTAATTAAAAAAAAATGTACCTACCTACTTTGTTACCACTATATAGTGTCTCGGAGAGCACCATTTGGTTACACCGAACGAGTGGCTAGATCGTCGCGATGTTTGGATAGACTCAATAACCCATCTACATATATACAGTTTAACAAGTTGGTATGGTGAAACTCGGACAGACAGTTTAACGTGCTCTCCGAGGCACTATCAGTAATGTTGTTAAACAAACGCACATTTTTTTTTAAATTAAAAACTCATTGGTACACACCGAGGTTTGAACCAGGGACCTAAGAGTGTTTAAGTCTACGTTTAACCAACTCGGCCGCCACGTATATACTCGTATCTATCTAGGTACATAACAGCTATTAATAAAATGCATTTTCCATTTGTACGTAGTAAATTCCAAACTGCTGCCATTAAATTTAATTTTTTGCTTCAAGAACTCTCTTTTGCAATACGAGTCTCCTTTAGTTGATTCAAAGGCTATATATTTCAAAAGTTGTCCACTGAAAATGCTGAAAACTTTCTTTAAAAATGCTGAATAATTTTAAATTTATATCGTTTTAAAGTAAGTGATAAGCCTACTAGAACCACAACATTAACCTACTTTTAACCTATCGTACAAAAAAAAGTTAAATAGATTACTTTACATCTAAAACCTTATTCTACAAAATGAATTAGATTTCAACTACAGATCAAAGTCAAAATTTGTTTTCCATACAAAATGTTTTTGTATATAAATGATTTTTGAATATAGGCAATCGTGTTCTGAGTGTACATCGAACAAATAGCCAGCTCGTCGCGGTGTTTGGATGGACCAATAAGTATCTATAAACAATTTAATAAGTTGATATGTATTTGAAAGGCTCTACTTTGGGCTAATATGAGGTTTTACTGATCAAATCCAATAACAATCCATGGAACCATGTCAAAAATGAAAAAAAAATTGGCTTCCCTATACAAATTGGTAATTTTAACATTACTTGTTTGTATGGAGAAGGCAATAATTATTTTAATTTGCGGCACATGGTTCCATGGGAAAAGTTGTTGGATTTGATCAGTAGAACCTAAGTACAACCTTTGAACGTCACCATGTATTATATGCATTTTTTATTTAAATTAAAGTTTTAAATACTGAATAATTCATAATTCATTTATTCAATATAAAAGTACACATAATTAGTTGCACAATGGGCCCCGCACTAGGTAATCCTGTATCGCGGGCTCCCAAAAAACAATTGACAAAGTAATGGGGTTAGCATTTATGAGACATTAAAAAAAAAATTACAATAAATAACAAATCAATTTAAACTAATAACAATAGAGAAAATATTTCGATTTAATATAAATACAAATAAAATTTACAATAAATAACATAATAAAAATAAGTTTAGACACAGCATGCATGATTTAAAATAATCTGAAACTAAATCAAATCAAACAATCCATTATAAATCAATCAAAAATTGTGTAAAGCGATGCGATGTGTGAGCCTGTGTTGGTGTTGTGTCACTGTCTATGTAAAATGTAGGAGCAAATCAAACGTTAAGATTAATAAAGTTAGGATAGCTGGCAACATATTAGGTGATTACCGCCAATAGCTCTTCAGTCTGTTCATAAGTCCAAGTTCAAGCAGAATCCTCTCAATAGCCTCCTTGGCCTCTCAAAGACTTAATTTTTTAAAGTCATCGAGTTTATTATATATGTGACAGTTCAGAAAAATACCAAACCGCTTTGCGAATGTAGTTTTTATGTGGTAAGGATTACTTAAATGGAAAACCCTACTTTTTAACATTTTTGGGTAGTCAACCGAATTTAATACATGTATATGAGTTGCTAATGCAGTTCTTATGACAAAGAGTTGTCGGACCGACAGAATCCCAGCTTCTTGATGCAGAGCAAATGTAGGATACCGGAATGGTTTTAGCATTATTGTTTTTAGTATGGAGCGCTGTGCCCTTTCCACTCCTATCATAGTTGACTTGTAGGTGCCACCCCAAACAGTTATACAGTAGGTTAGGACTGACTGACATAACGCTAAATAAACGGTTTTAAGGAGATTCCACGATCCCACTGTTCGGAGTATACGCATGGTGTGGACCAGCCTTCTCACCCTTCCAATTACAGCGGCTATTTGTAATTTAAAGCACAGTTTGTCGTCCAGTACAACCCCCAGATACCAACATAATTTGTAGTTTTTCCAGGAGTATAGCGATTGATACGGTATCAAAGGCTTTCTTCAAATCGAGAAAAACCCCAAGGCAGGGCTTGCCTACATCCAGGTGACGGACGGCTATATCAACAAGCTCTGTTACTGCGTCCTCGGTAGATTTACCTTGTCTGAAACCGTATTATCGTGCCGATAACATTTGATTAGTTTCTAAAAATGTTACTAATTGTTTGTTGAAAATATTTTCCAGGATTTTTGAAAATACACCTAAGAGCGAGATTGGTCTATAGTTTTCAGGTTGATTTTTGTCGCCACCTTTATGTAGTGGAGTAATAGTTGCACATTTCCAGCTCTCAGGGAATAATCCGGTTTCCAAACTCAGGTTAAAAACAAAACTCAAAGGTTCAATTATATGACTTTTTATCGACTTAACAATTCTATTCGTAATCCCATCTGGTCCAGGAGCACAGTCCTTTCTTAACTTCTCTATTAGATCAGCCACTTCTATTGGTGTTGTAGGATTACAAAAGAAGGAGCCTATTGGGGAATGGATGTTTTTTACTTTAGACGCCAGAGAGACTTCCGTTTCCTTAAGCTTTTCCAACACCAAGTTCGCGAGATTTTGACCCACTGTAGAAAAATAATCATTTCATGTATTTAACGAGTCGACTGCAGTTGCTTTTATTTTTAACAGATCCAAAGTATTAGATTTGTGTGTAGAGTGTGTAATATCCTTAACCGATTTCCATAGCTTTTTGGAATTATGTTTGTTTAATTCTAATTGCTCACTATTATATGCATTTTTGAGTTTATTTAAAAGCGAAGTAAAAAAATTCCTATATCGACGATAGATGTGTTTCTTTAAGGGATCATGTGGATTTTTACGAGATTCGCGGTGCAGACTATCTCTATGTTTAGAACATTTAATCAAGCCTGGTGTCATCCATAGCTTGATCGTATATTTGCTCCTGCTTACTTTTACAATTTTAGTGTTTTTATTGATCACTTTGGAGAGAATAGTGGTGAATAGATTAGCTGCATTTGTTGGGTCCTTTATGAGCCATAGCGTTGTCCAATCTACATTACCAAGTTCAGTGTTAATGTTGTCATAATCATATTTTATCCTCAGTTTATTGGTCTTTGAAGGTGCGAGTATTCCTTTTGACAAACCTGCTAATACCATGCAATAATCTGTTATGTCAGCACTACACACTGTTTCCACTTCAAACTTAGTTCTGACGAACACGTGATCAAGGCAGGACCTGAGACGTGTGGGTTTGTCAACTGCGGCCATTAGACCCGCCTCCGACAAGAGGCAGAGATAATCCATGTTCTGCTTTTCTCTAACAGCTGTGTCTAGTATGTCGATATTGTCATCACCAGTCAGTAGAAAGCATGGTCCCTTATTTAGAGTGTAACAAGTTTTCGAGTGAAAGTGTGAAAGGTAAGGTGTTCGTGAAAGAAGGAGGGCGATAAATTGCTAGCAAAGAAAGTTGATTCGGGATCATTATATGAAGACAGTTGGCATCCTCCAACACAGGCTCACATACAGAAGAATACCATACATCCCTAACATATACCACCACACCACTTGCTTTATTTATATATTTAGTCGTGTAATAGCAAGAATAGCCCTCTATTTGTTGCAACAATGAGGACTCATTAATCCAGCATTCAGTAAGTACCATAATATCTATGTTTAGATTCATACGTTGTAATACAACAAGTAGGTTTTCAAAATTGCGCTGTATACTTCTGATGTTTAGGTTTAAGATCTTAAAGTTATGCTTTACCAGAAGAGTTTTGCAGCGCTCGGCAGTGACCATTGCATGACATTTAATATTTGAGCTACTGTCCAATTCCTTTATTATGTTAAATATATATATAAAAATAAAAATAGCATCTTGTACATCTAATCAATAGAAACAGCCACAAAAGAACACGTAGGATAAATCTGTGGCGCTGAATAAATTTGATATTTGTTCGTTCTAGAATGTTTATAGCCAGAATTGTTAAAATTTGTCAGCCGGTAAAACTATATAGGATGCCCATAAATAAAAACAAACATAAAAGTTATTAGGTGGGAGGAAGGTCTATAACTTCGCTAGGCCGACCGAACGGTCTCGTTACCACCCACCGCCCATACAGATGCAAAAACCGTTAAGTGACCTAGTCATGTTTCGGTTTTAGTCTGTGGGCTCACCGGTTTTCAGGAGACTACTGTATCGATTTGATAGTTTCCTTTCAGGGTGCGTTTATGAAATGGGTAGTTGAATTGACGATAAGGCATCGAGTATATTAAAATATATTCGTAATGCAATTCGTCATTGTCACCTATTTCGTAATCGCATAATATAGCCGGCATAGTGGGAGCGATCAATATTGTTTAAGAATAATTATTGATTAACCCCATTAATGGACTTTGTAAGTCTGCGTGCTCCAATAAATAAAAAAAAAGTATTTCAGCAATATTTTTATTATTGCCATTCCCTTACGGAGATCAATTAAAAATAAAAGTAAAACGTCTGGAATAATATCAAAGTTCAGTAAAAGCTTTTACTACAGAAAGCTCTCTAAGGACTTTTCAAAGACTTATTGACGTTCTATAATTAAAGTAAACTTTTTTGTAATTAGAACGCTCATACTGTAGTACTTGCTAAAAGTCCAAATGGCTCTATAATTTAGACTGGGTAAGTAAACATTATTTTGGGCTATTTCCTACTGTTATTTTAGTGTTCTAAATTTAAAAAGACAAAGTAGATTCGATTAATCATACCGTTTATTTCCTACTATTATCTTACAGTTTTCGAAATTTAAACCTTTTCTTTTTTAACTTGCTTTTTCAAACTTGCCTTTTTAGTTTCGAATTAATATTCGAAGTTATACCGTTTATTACAGACACGATTGTTTTTCGATACTTATATCATTATGCTGCCCTGTATTATTAGGGATAATAAAACCCTGATTTTTTTTTAAATATTTAGGCAAAGGTTAAAAATATATATTAAAGAAATCGTGAATGATTGAAATAGTTATGACTGTAGATGAGGCAGAAGAGTATACATACAGAGTGAGAGATAGAAAAAGTGGCGCTAGAAACGGTTTATAGATGGGTTATTGAGTCTATCCAAACATCGCGACGAGCTAGCCACTTGTTCAGTGTAGACTCATACCATCGGCTATGACGGGGTGGGATTAAAGCGCCTCTACTGGATATCCTAAGACCGTCTAGGAGTTTCGGGTGCTGTAAGTAAGTCACCCATGTTGATAATTTATACATATTTTGTATACATTTATGATTATTTACTAAATATCCAGTCTCTAAGCAAATATTTTTTAATATGTTAATAAATGAATTCTTAGTTTTAATATATGTCGAATGGAACCTAGAATTTATTTTATTTTATTATAAACATAGTAATAGTGTCGTAGCAAAGAAAATATTGACATAATTTAACTTTGGTAAGTTATTACTAGCTTATCAATAAACAATTAATTTTATAATTTATATTTACTTACGTGACTTAATTATAAGTAAACGATAGCAACGTTCCTTTCCCTTTTCAGGAAATTGGCTAACTTGACATTTCCTGGTAAAGGTGATTTTTCTTTGATTTATATGAAACCGTGCCGCGCCTATTCGCATCCTTTTGTAACTTTATTTATATTATTTATTTTCAGTGTTTCATAAGTTTTAAATTAAAACACTCATGGCCTTATTCATAAAAAAATGTTGAGTCCTTCAGGAACGCTTTAGTTATAGAAGGTTTTGTCTCTTTTATCTAGCAACAAAAATTAATATATGTAAAAGAGACAAAACACTCCATAACTAAAGTGTTCTTAAAGTCTTCAGGTTTTTTATGAAAACGGCCATTAGTTTTTTTTAAATAAATTAAATTCAACACAATTTCAAATATATATATATTGTTTGAAAAGGCCATATCTTCCTTATTAATTCAATATATTTTATTGGAGCACGGCATGTGACTTTGCATATACCTAGTAATAAGCAGACCTAAAAAATTAATGATTAGGGTCGATCAATATTGTTTTTTAACGGTAGATCGCTCTCAATATACCGGCTAAATGATACGGTTACAAAATAGGCGCCGACAAAGACTAATTTGCTACGAAACGTTGTTTTAATGTCATAACCGCACTCTGAAAGAAGAATACAACTTCGACAATAAATCAAAGGATCAAAACAGTCAACGCACAGATATAACCGAAACATAACTAGGTCACTTGCATCTGAATAAGCGGTAATGATGGCCTAAAATAAATACATCAATAAACACTAGAAACATAACTAGGTCACTTGCATCTGAATAAGCGGTAATGATGGCCTAAAATAAATACATCAATAAACACTAGAAACATAACTAGGTCACTTGCATCTGAATAAGCGGTAATGATGGCCTAAAATAAATACATCAATAACCACTAGAAACAAATTTACAATAAATCTTAAAGCTGTAGTAATAATCTTACCTTCGTCAATGAAACTATAACATAAAGTTTGTTATAACTTATTTAACAAATTACAGATAGTCTTAACTTGGGAGTTAATGCAGATAAAGACAAAGTTGTAAGGAAGGGCCAGACTTGCAGATATAAAGTTACTGGCAGATAGGCAGCTTTCACCAACTATTTTGTATTAGATAGATAGCGCATAAATTAATATCATGGAATACAATATTTACTATATTAAAGTGCGGAAAGGTTCTTAAAACTTCGTTAGGTCGACCGACCGGTCTCATTACCACCGCCCATACAGATGCAAAAACCGCTAAGTGGCCTAGTCATGTTTCAGTTTTAGTCTGTGGTGCATCGATTTTTGTCGAGGTGGTAGTATCCTTTTAGCGTGCGGTTTCGAAATGGGTAGTTGAATTGACGATAAGGCAGCGAGTATATTAAAATATACTCGTAATGCAATTTGTCATTGTCGCCCCCCATTTTGTAATCGCATCATTTATCCGGCATAGTGGGAGCGATCAACATTGTTTAAGAACAATTATTGATTGACCCCATTCATGGAATTTGTAGATCTGCTCACTACCAGTTAGATACAAAGTCACACGTCGTGCTCCAATAAAGAAAATACAATATTAGGTGGACCGACAATCTCATTAAGAGTAGTGTCTGATGAGACTCTTCGATGCTCATGCTGATTCAACAGCAAAGTATTACCTCTCCCTGCGCATGACGATGAGTTGGTAACGCTACCATACATTTATGTAAACCTTCCCCCCAACGCTCGATAAGAGAAAGAGCACGTATGAGATTATACCTACAATTTAGGCAGCAAAACGAATTTCGGGGCAAAACTCTTTTCTACCCCTAAACTTAAATGGATTTGAAAAAAAAAAACGGTCTCATTTTGTTAAAGAGAAAATAAACGATGATTACGTTTTCCCTTTTTTTAATTTTCTGATTTTTTTTCGAATTTCAGGGTTTTTATAGGAAAAAGCCTATACCAAACTTTAAAAAAAGGAAATCGTACGAGCCTAGATATAGATCATATTTATAACGCCTCCATAAATCATAAAAATCTATGAATGTTTAAAGGGGGGTAATAATTAGGACCAAAAGGTCGTTAATGTATGGGAAATGTTTGATCAGACGCTGCTCTTAAAACCACAGGAACACGCTGGATACAAGCCGCTCCCAAAGTTTATTCGGTTCCAACTAAGCAAAAATAATTTGATATACGTTTTCCTATATCTACATTTTACTATGGTCTGAGTGTTTATGAAATATAATATGCATATACGTAGTGGCCGATATATACGTGGTGGCCGAGTTGGTTAGACCTTTGACTTAAAAACACTTAGGTTCGAATCCCGGTGTGTACCAATTATTTTTTAATTAAAAACTTTATGTACATTTGTTTGACAACACCACTATAGTGCCTCGGAGAGCACGTTAAGCTGTCGGTCCCGGTTTCACTATACCAACTTGTGAAACTATTTATAGATGGGTTATTGAGTCTATTCAAAACATCGCGACGAGCTAGCCACTTGTTCGGTGTAGACTCATACCATCGGCTACGACGAGGTGGGATTAAAACCCCTCCGCTGGGTACCCTGGGGCCGTTCAGGCGGTCTCGGGCGCCGTAAGGCACCCGTGAAGATATGTATGTATATGTGTAATATGCATTGTCTTGTTGTTTCTGGTGCCTTGAGCTTAGTTTGTGACCAGATCAATATGTGTAAATTATCCTACATCTAATTATTATTAAGCTCGCTTATGTAAAAATAATACATTATAGGCAAAGTCTAAGGTCTGTCCTAATTTATAAATTATGTTATGTCAAAATATGTTTGCGCTTTCTAGTAAAATTATATCGAGGGGCTTTATATTAATAGTTTCTCAGCTAAGTCTTTCAGTGATTTTCAATTTACTGAAAACTTCTTCAAGTTGGACACTTAGAATTGTTTTCTTAATGAAGTTCTAGTCCAATAAGCGCTTAAAGCGATTGATTAAGACGCTAGAATGAAGAAAACACTTTTTATTGGTACGTTGAACAACAGCAAGGTATCCACTATACATTGCTATTGAAAATTTAATCTTATTGCACAAGCATAGGGTTACATTACCTTGCTTTCTACTGTGGGCACTTGCTGTTTAAGTTTACTGAGAATTACTGCATTGGAAATTTTCTAATTAATGTTTATTTTAATTTGTATTGATGATACTTAGCAAGATAAAGTTGCAATGAATATTATCCTTCGAACCCACGGTTCTCGCTTTAGCAGTACGGAGCTATTAAGGACACTAACCCCCGTATCCATAGTTGTAACCTCATGTCCACTTTTCACTCAATGAATATCTCACTCATTCACTCATTCGATTTGACATTTGGTGGAAAGAGACACGTTCCTTGAGTGAAAAGTGGGGTTTAGGATACGACTTAGTATACGGGGCTAAGGCCTAAAATCGTATGTCTTCAAAATAAGAACAGAATATGGCCGCCACGTAAATCTTAAACAAACAGTCAGAATTAAATTGTTATAACGATTCAATGCTACTGAAGCATGCTTTAAACTTCCATGGAAAAAAAAACGTTTTTATTCGTTTAATTTTTGAAGAAATTGTCAAACAATATTTGCCATTTTATGTGTTCACTTTTTTAAATAAAGGATAATAAATAAATGAAGAAATTGCCAAAATATGTTACATATTTAGGTCTTATATATAGTTTAGCATTCATATTTTACCTATTATACAACATTTTTTTTTCCAGAAAACAATATTACAATTTTTTTTTTCTAATTACATATTAATTTTGTCACTTCAAAAGTTCTTTGTAGAATAATAACACTTGTCTACTAACAGATTAAATATAACCTTTTTAAATTGGCTTAATCTTAAATTTTTACTAGATATTTTATTAAATATACTATATATAATATTTACGATTGATTAGGTATAAAAAAAATATTCCTAGTTTTTAGTTAAGATTTGTGTGGCGACTCACATTCGGTTCTATTTTTTTAGACAGACAATTTAAGTCCCTATTAATCATACTTCCATGGTCTTAGTCCATTAAATAAGAAAAAGTTTCGGCGAATTAGACAAAGCTTTTATAAAGTTTAAAAAACTTAAAAACATATTTTACATCTTAAAAATTTTTGCTTTGAGATGAAATAAGCTTAGTCTATCTCTGTTGTGGTAAGTGCCAACTTACAACTAAAGTAAAATATAATAAGACTAAATGATACTTTTATAATTAAAATGTGGAATGCTCTACCTGCTCGCGTGTTTCCTTCTTCCTATAATCTCGAGTCCTTTAAACGAAGCGTGTATAGGCATCTTAAGCCGGCATAATAGGTGCAATCAACGGTTACGTAGATCGTAATTGTTGGTTGCATTTGTTCTTGGACCTTCATACTGCTTTCCATCAGGTAGATGTGAGGTCACATGCTGAGATCTCATAAAAAAAAAAAAAACTTTTTTTTAATGTTTTGAATCGGTTTTTGGTGTTAAGTTCTTTTAATTCACTTTTATATTGTGATACAATGACATTATTTTAATCACATCATGGTTAACTACAAAACGAGAAACCTTGTAATGTTTACAATATTATAATTTATATAAATGATCCCATATAATGTAGTGATCTTTTAAATATCACCAATAAGTAAGAATCATCAAATTGTTCAGATTTCACAAAGATGTGGAGTAATAATTGTAACTCTTATTAGATATTAAAAGTTTCATTCTCCAGCTCCGAATATCTCGAACATATCTTCACACATTTTTTTCTCGTCCATCTCGGTAATTGAATATTTCTATTAAAGTTTTTTTTTTTAATTAGGTCTAGATTTGACGAAGAATTATTCCCAAAATAAGAAATAAAACGAGCCGAATTTAAAAACTCCTTTTTGAAGTCTATTAATAAAAATAGGAGATTAATATAAAAAATGTAATATTAAAATTTATGTAATTAATACCTTGTAAAATATTTTTTTTAATTGCTTCCAGCGTTTCCTTAACAGCCTGTTTTTGAGGATAAACGAACAAAACAACAAAAAAGTCCCCGTTATTATTTAGAATCTTACATCGTAAACAGCTTCCGTTTCCCCAAAAATTTACATTAGAGAAGATTTTCAATGAAAAAAATTTAAAGCATTTTTGCCGTGGACCTCTATAAGTAAAGGGACCCATTAGTCAAAGCGCGCTTTGAAACTCTCTGTCCGCGACGTGATTTATTTCGCGGACTGAGTATGTACGTATTTCTTTTATACTCTTTTTTAGGAGTCCGTGTTTTCTAAAATAACCTTTTTATCAAAGTCGAATTTTTCGGTATAAGTTGAATAAGTTGGTATCTTCTAGATCGAAGCTAATGGGATCTCATGGCAGATCTAATTGAAATAAGTAGTCATATTTTTTAATGATTGCTTATGTCTTAACCATATCCATATTATTTATTGTATCCGGAGGTGGTAGGTTCGATGCCCACCCATGGCATAAAAAAGTATTAGTAGTACGTTTTTTTGTACAGTTTGTCATGGTCTGGGTGTTTATAAAATATAATATGTATTATATCGTTGCTTTTGGTACACATAATACTAGCCTAGAGCTTAGTTTGTGACCAGAGCAATATGTGTAATTTGTCCTACATATTATTATTATTATTTAAAAAAAAAAATGTTTTTTATTAGTAATACAATTTACACATACTTCTCTGGTTACAAACTAAGCTCTAGAATTCTAGATACATAATACAAGCCTAGAGCTTGTATATAGCATTTGTCTTAACAACTGAATCATAAAAAAAAACGTTTCGTATCTCATTTATTATTGTTATTATATAATAAGTACCTATGTGATTTGACGTTTCTTGGCAATCGAGTTAGCTATCCATAGACAATATTTATTTATATAAGGTGCGCTTCGAAAATCTGTCCGCGACGTGCTTTATTTCGCGGACTGGTACGTACGTGTTATATTCTTTTTTAGGATTCAGTGCCTTAAAACAAAACAAAAAAAAAACTAAAACCAAAAAAAAAAATCTAATACATTTACATTTTTCTCAGTTCAGGGGCCTTATTCCGAGTTTGCAACCGCTAATCACGACAAGACGTTGCGTAAACTATAAATATGGAAATATAAGCTCTATTCCAATGGATATATAGTCTGTATTAGGTTGGCTATTATAATGCTGCCACCTTGAAATACACGAATTCTTCGCAAGTTTGAACATGTATGGAGCATTGGAATTTCAACTTTATAATTAACAGGAAAGAACTTACATTTCAATACCCGTACTTTACGCAAAATGCGCGACGGTGAACGTGTCAAAACTCGGAATAAAGCCCCAGAAGATTTACGCAGGTCTATATAGAGAATATTAATATTCTCATTATATTATCAAAATGTAAATATAAACAAATCTTTAAATACATTATAATTTATTTAGCCCATTGTTGTATAAATGTACATAACCTCTTTTTTAATAAAAATAAATAAATAAATACCATCACGGGTGCCTATTTGGCTCCCGTGAACCGTTTAAACGGCCTCAGGGTGCCCAGCGGAGAGATTAACCCGTCCTCATTTCGCCGTTGGTATTCGGAGGCAACACCTAATAAGTGACGAGCTTGTTGTGGTGTTTATGATGAAATAGCCTCGTTGTATAAAGCGGTCACCCATCCCAGGTCTTTTTTTTTAATGGGCTTATAAATAAATCATTACACATTATAATTTATTCAGTCCGCTGTTGTATAATGTACAGAACCCATTTTTTTAACTTGCCATGTTTTTTAGGCCTACACTTACAGCAATTTATTTGAAAATGGGCGCGGGCCATTTGGCCGTGAACCTCGGTTGCGAGTCGTTTCTCTCTCTCTAGCACAGTAATTAACGTCAACACGTAGAGGCTTGGTTAGTTATTTATATAATATATATATATATATATATATATATCATCACGAGTGCCTTACGGCGCCAGAGACCGCCTAGACGGCCTCAGAGTACCCAGCGGAGGGGACACATGTTTATATATTCTATTTTTAAAGATAAAAATGCAATGAAAAAAATCCTGGTGGCGGGACTCGAACCCACGAACCTCGCTATCGCGGCAAGGTGCTCAACCGCTGAGCCAACCAGGTTCCAGTCAGCCCTCACGAATTTTGTCATTGTTTGTTATCTACTTATTCACAGACGCCTTCTATTAGCTTTCTTCTATATAATAACCCTTATACGAGTGAAGTTAGAAGTCCTAGTTTCTAATATTAGATGGCAGAGGAGTATAGGGTTTTTTGTTTTTACTTTTTTAGTATTTTAAATTTATGCACTTTTTATAAATTCCTTTATAGGATAATCTTATATTAAAATTTTAAAGATAAAAATGCAATGAAAAAAATCCTGGTGGCGGGACTCGAACCCACGAACCTCGCTATCGCGGCGAGGTGCTCAGCCGCTGAGCCAACCAGGTTCCAGTCAGCCCTCACGAATTATGTCATTGCTTGTTATCTACTTATACACAGGCGGCCTTCAACCTTTTTGGTGCAGAGCCTTCACGAAAACGAAAGAAGGAAGGTGGTATTGTGAGTCTACAGTATAGACTCACAATATATTACTAATCATCGCAATTGCGAGTGATTAGAGTATGCCATTGTATATTCAATAAGGCGCCATCTTCCCATATCTTATGATTATAAAATAAATACTTCTTTTACACAACTATTCTTTAGCTTTTAAAGGACCCTCCTTTCTTGTAAGTATAATAAAACATGTACTGTATATTCATAAAATATAAATAAGTGCAAAAATATAATATGTAGGTGGTTGTTAACACTAGATTACAATGAGTTTGAAAAGATGCTAATGTGCTAATGAATAATTGCTAGATTTGTAAAAATATTGAAAACAATTTCTCTAGAATCTGTTATTTGTATTATTATTGTTTTTTCTCACAAACATGTTACCTACGTATTCTATTAAAATAACTTAATATCTATGTATCGTCCTAAATAGTTAAACAGGCCCAAAATTTTATTTTATTTTTTTATTTTATTATAGGAAAACTTACGGCTAGAAAGATTTACATAATTATGAAATATTTAAATCAATGGCCACTTAAAAGTTAACACAGATAATAAAATTATTAAACCAAAACAGTTATACAAAATTAACTTAAAACCTAAAAAAAAAGGAAATTATAAAATCTAAAAAAAAGTATACAAAATTAAATTAACTAAGTAAGCTACAACAACAATATTGAATGATATTCACTATATAGGATGCCTATTGCAGAATAGTCTGGTCATGTATCATCGCGCAAAAGAAGGTTTGCTACAAAAAAGATCCAAATCAAGACAACTATTGTTAAAGTTATGACACGCCCTCCAGACAAATGAATTTTGGCTGTAATTGGTTGCCATAGGCAAATGTAGGATTGCTGCACTCCTGGTTTTGAGACCCAGGAGTGCAAAAACATTGGAGTAACTAGTTTGGGAGTCAGGGTATCACTAGTTCTATATACCTACTAATATAGTTTAATAAGGCAATTGTTACTAATCCATAAATTGTGATTTTTGGTCAATAAAGTTATTATTATTATTCAGGTACCGATTTCTTAAGGAAATGGTGGCTGGGGCCATAGATGGGTCTTCTACTTATCTATTTTCATACCAATAGTCTGCTTGATCTTGGAGGTTCCAATTCCAAAAGTTACAGTATTGTTTGCAATTGTAAGCGAGTTTGTTCGTTTACATTGCTGTTCGACGTCCAACAACTAAATTTTTACTAAGGACAGCAATTAAACAGCGTTGGACACTACGCGTACTACACATTTGAACTTAACACTCACACTAATTACCTGCACCCTCTCTAATCAAAGTGGAAAGTACCCTTTACGTACTCTCTAAGGAACTATAGCGGTGTTTTCAAATCATATACAAAACTTTTTGTTTAAAAACTCATTAGTACAAACCGAAGTTTGAGTCCATGTTTGAACACCCCCCAGTGTTTTTGAATCTACAGTTTAATTAATTCGGTCACACCACGTTTATCGCTAGTTCTTTACTTTTTTTAAAACAGCATGTTCTACTATAAGTTTTTTTGTATTTTATTTTACTTTGATAGACTGTTTAAGCAGAAGAGTTTTCATAATCCGTGTTTATTATTTAAATATTTTATTATCTATATCGTCACGGGTGCCTTACGGCGCCCGAGACCGCCTAGACGGCCTCAGGATACCAGGCGGAGTCCCCACTCTTTTTAATCCCACCTCATAGCCGATGGTATGAGTCTACACCGAACAAGTGGCTAGTTCGTCGCGATGTTTGGATAGACTCAATAACCCATCTATAAGCAGTTTCACAAGTTGGTATAGTGAAACTGGGACTGACAGCTTAACGTGCTCTCCGAGGCACTATAGTGGTGTTGTTAAATAAATGTACATACATTTTTTGATTAAAAAAACTTATTGGTACATACCGAGGTTTGAACCAGGGACCTAAGTGTTTTTAAGTCTAAGGTCTAACTAACTGGCAACCATGTTAATTTTATTATCGTATTTTATTTCTTATTTATTAATTTGGTCTTATATTTTGTTTTATTGCGATATACTTTTTTTTTTAATTAATTTGTTATATTTAATATAAACTGTACAAAAAATATTCTAAACTAACAGTATAATTTTATTACTGTTGAATATATAGGTTTTAAACTTAATACTCAAACGACAATAATATATAGGTTTTAAACTTAATACTTAAACGACAAAAATAAATAGGTTTTAAACTTAATACTCAAACGACAATAATATATAGGTTTTAAACTTAATACTCAAACGACAAAAATATATAGGTTTTAAACTTAATACTTAAACGACAAAAATAAATAGGTTTTAAACTTAAAACTCAAACGACAAAAAGTTATAAACGCTTTTTATAAAATTAAATAATTTAGGAGTTTCAGCAAAGGGTTAACAAAAGTGGTAAAGCCTTTTCCATTAGCCATCAAATTTCGTTTGAGAGAAAATTTCTGTTCAACCCTAATTAAGCTTGGCTTGGCGTAGGCTTTCTTGAAAGAATCCACAGAAAATAAATAAGGCTAGAAAGGTAGAGCTGGTACATGATACAGTGACTTGTACTATAGCTAAATAATCTTACCTTTGCCAAAAAAAAAAATTTTTGTATAAATATTTGTTTATTTTATTGCGCATTAATAAATCAATTATCTATATCTATACTAATATTATAAAGAGAAGAGATTTGATTGCTTTTGTTTTCCTTATAAATCCAAAAACTACTGAACCGATTTAAAGAAAAAAAAACCTTCTCGTAAAAGGCTAGTAGTATGAGCTGTATTTTATTTTCGATTACAATCTCATTTTGCTGCTTATATGATTTCTAAAAAAATATATAAAGTTTTTGTGTTTACTGCGCGAAAAATGAATAGTGGGTACAAACAAATAATTTTATTATAGATAATTTAAAAAATCGGATAAGGGCGAGATCCGTTCGCTCACTTAGGGTTGTAACGGTTCGTCCATACACCTTCTGTATTTATATTAATGAAACTTTTCAATATAAAATTTATTTCATGAAGATGTATATATTTGAACATAGTATCACAAAAAAAAACCACGAAAGAAACACCACGAGTTAATAATGCTTATCTCGTTTCCTTGAGATTTGTTATTGTATTATAAACTTTACATATATACAAATATGATGTAAAATTGCCTAAAGTAAATTACTACACAATACGTTCCCGCCCGCTGTAGAGAGGATAGGAAGCTGCGCAGGAGCAGCTACACGTAGGCCCAGGTCAGTCGTTAATTAGTCGTGTTGTGGTGCAGGTGTTAAAGGGTGAGTGTGATTTTAAGGCGAGATGGCGTATCCGGCGCTTTGGTAAGTTTTTATTTTATTTAAATACTATTAATATTTTACGTTGGCCGACGTTTAGTATTTTGTTAGCATGATTATATAGTATTTGATTCGGTAAAGAGGGTACTGAACACAGTGGGGGTGAGAGATTGCGCTCTAAAAGGATCCTGTAAACCCACTTCGCGGTCTCAAGTCCGGGAACACTGCAGTTCAATCCCCTGCTTGCCGGACTCTGATATTGCATGTGTGGATTATTGTATACAGTGGGTTTAAGTCATACAAACATACTTTATAAAGTTTACCAATCGTAATACTAATTCTACCTCTAAAAGAACTATGGGTTACTGAAACGGATTAAAATACACAACGTAAAAGGGTTAAACTAGACGATTACATGGCTTAAATTTATTTATTTTTATTAGATATAAGGTTCTATGATTATCTCACAGCGGCGACGGAGTTCTTCAGTCTTTACAGGCTCGAGTTATCGAGGGGGTGGGGGGCGAACGTTACAATTGGTGCCGTAGTGACCAGGATTAATGTATTATTATTATTAACAAATTATACTATCATTGGGATTATTGGTTTTAGAAACTTTTATTGATATAATTCATATAATCAAATAAATATCTAATTAGGCACATTTGCCTACAATTGTTGCTCGTGAAAAATGGAAAGAGGTTTTTAAAGAATTAATTATTACATTGGTAATTCAAATTATGGGTGCGTAAAGATTTAAAAACATGGGGGCGAGGAGTTTATGTAGTTGTCAGTATGAATCATTATGTAGAAAATAGGGTAACTAAATTTTGTTTTATAGTATATATAGTAAAGCAGATGTGGCGATGATGATTAAAGGAATATATTATACTGATTGGTTAATTTCCTATTTTCCTAGCAGTCTTTTTACTTACTACTTTATAATGGTTAGAATATAGTTTGGAACAATTAATACGCCCTGGGTTTTGATTGGTGTAGTTAGTTATTCAACATTTACTGGAGATTGTTAGTAAATTATTTTAATAGGGGTATGTAGATTAGTGGATTCTAGGCTGGTGTTCAAACGTACTCTTTTATTAGAGAATATTTGGCACTTTATATTTTGTAAGAATGTTGTATGACAAAGAATAATGGTAAGGTTTATATATTTATCTATCTTGCATTTTATCAAACTACAAATTTACCTATAAAATAATTTCTGGATTTCGGCTCGATGTGTGTGTACGTGACTAAAAGGTACTATTTCTTTCTTGGAATCTCTGCCAAATTTCAATAACAAAGTCATAAAAATTTGCTAAAAAAAATATTTGCTTGTGTCGGTACCCTTTGACATACAACATTTTAAAAGCAAGCTAATAAAACTTTGAAATAAAATGTATTTATAAAGCCTGTGCGAGCGTGGGAACGGGTTGGGGTTTTTCCATAGTGCAAAGTTTTTTTTACACCTAAAGTATTTGAAAGCGCTCTTACCTACCTATTTTGCAGATAAAACATGTTTCGACGAGTTATTGTAGGGATCATAAAGTTGGCCGTTGTGCTAGGTAGGTAAGTAGTTTCGACAAATATTTGTAAAAATAAAAATTTTAGTATTAGAGACTTATTATTTTGCTGATATCTAACGAACTTATTATTCAAAACAAAACTTTTACGTGCTCAACTTTTATTTTATTGTTAATGACTGGATTCACACTCGAAGTAGATACCTATAGGTAGAAAATACTTTAAATTATTTTCTGCCTCCTTAACATATTTTCTATATATCTTTGCGATATGGAACGAATAAATTAAAATATTTTGATTGTTGTATTTATTTCGAATTTTACACCTAGGCTAAAACCTAGACTACCTATTTATTCAATGAGTGAGATGTAAGATGTAATGATGTGTGTGTGATGGTTATACAGGCTAGTGTCAAGCTAGTACAGAAAAGACCGAGGGCCCTGACGCGACGCGATGAGCAGTAAGACTAGATCATTGAGTGAGACTGGAATGCAAGATGTATTGGTTGATATGATATGATAACGATGATGTTTAGGGTTCCACTGTAATATGTATTTTTATAGAAATTATTAGTGAATAGATAATAGTGAAGTACCACTTAATATTCCTATTTACCCTGCAATGGAACTAGTGTGATGATACATTTATAAATAGTAAACCATATATAAGCTGGGATCGAACCTGAAAAAACGTTTTATATTTAAATAGGATTGTCTAACTACTAGGATAAATATAAAGTCTAGAAATAGACATGTCTGTATGAATAGATGGTGTGGAAACTTAAGAAGTATTATAGATATCGTTCGAAGCGGCCTACGTTTCACTTTACTTCATTTTACTGGCGTGATAGTGTGTGTATGTGATCTAACTACTAAGTCACATAATACCCATAAGTTTTTTATTTTGTAGTCATTTCTTATGTTATACATATATAAGTAATTGAGTCTATTTAGTATGTCTGATGTCTGTTATGTGTGTCTAAACTATTTATCCATCCGATTTGTTTTATTTTCCTGTTACATAATAAAATTATAAACTACTAAGCGACTTTATATTTATAGCATAATATGTTATACCTTATAGGTATTTCTAAAAAGAGGAAATGGGCCTGGCTGACTGTTTACAAATTTATTTGTCGATATACCAGTCGGTATGTCCTGTTAATTTATCACTGGTTATCCAAACTGTCTAACTGTTAATGGTTAGTTTGCATAAAAGTATTATGTATTCTTCTGCAACATAAATCAAGTATCTGAGGTTATTGGAAATAGTATAATCTTGAAATGAAGATCACCTGTTAAACTATATGTTTGTATCTACGTAATCTTGTAAAAAAGATTTTAATCATCTGATTATTAACTAGTATATTGGACGAAATATACTTAAATCTTGTTAAATTAAGATCACCTGCTAATAAATAGAAGAGAGAACTACTTAATTTTGTAATCAAGATTTTAATATCTTTTTATATATATATAACAATTATTATATATAGATTTATATAATCTATAATAAAAAAATATAAAAAGTGTAATAATCTTGAGGTATTGGAGAGAACAACTTGATTTTATCACTTGATGGTAAACTAAAAAAAAAAAAAAAAACAATTGATAATAGTAAAATGAAATTATGTTTATAGTTGATTGACCTACTACGAAATAAATATATTTATTTCACTACAACTTAATCAATAAAATGCAGACAAGATCCAGATATGTCAACATTTATGTATCCATACATATTAACTTTAACATCTTCGTTTCTTCTTGATACTCAAGTATCCGTAAGGAATTACAATGTCACCGTTTTAACAGTATTTAATTTTGTGATTTAAATGTTGTTTTTATGCAAGTGGGTGGGCTTATTTATATACTTAATAATATTAATTTTGTATTACAACAATTAGTATCAATGTAATCTACTGTAATGTTGTTATATTTTAGGTTGATTCATGCTAAAATTTATTGTAAAATAATATTCTCTTTTATTTCTAAACTTATTCCTGGGAATTTTATGGATTACGTTGCATGCTTAGCATTCAGCGTAGGTATATAATTAAGGCAAAGCGAATATGACATTTACTATGTATATGGCTTCGATGTATGCTATAAATATAGTTATGTTATTAGATGGTTCAAGTTATTATTGGGAATTTACTTTGACTTGACGGATCACAATGCTTATTAAACTGACTGACTATGACCTAGTTCCTTAGCAATACCTTGAAATATCGATTAGGAAAAGTAATGTTGGTGCCTATGTTATTGCAAAACTTATACTATCTACATTATTATTATTATCTACGTGCCTGTTTATTTACATCATGAACATTTTGCAATTATATAGTTGCCACATATATTATTTGGGTTTTACAGCATAGCTTTGCTTCAAGAGCAGCGGTTGGAATACTGATTGATTCGTACGATCATATTTTTTTTATTGGATTGTCATGTTGAACTTGAAATCAGTCAGTACATTGATTAACTTGAGGCAAGGTTTAGCTGTTATATTTTAAACGTAAGCACTCGTAAAACTTCGAGGAATAAGATAACTATATTTGTTATATGTTAACATGTTTTAATGCGTAAATTAAGTAGTATAGAACTACATGACTATGTCTGTTGTTCTTTATTAAAGCTTCGAATTCCAAATCTTGGCCAGCCGGGAGTGCATATTCCCCTTTGGGGTCACTTCAACGGGGGATACCTTTTATGAACTGAATTTATTAAATGTCTTGTTGGTTTTTTATCAATTCTAAATAGATATTATATATTATAGATAAGATATATTTTTCATCATTAAATATGATCAAAAATATTTTATTTTTTTCATCACATTAACATCATTTTCTTTACAACCAACTATTATTATTGTTTATTATTAACTTATTAAATCAATTATATTCACAAAACGTTTCCCGACCCACAATCCTGATCACCAAGGTTTGGTTGCGCTAAAGAACTTCTGAATCAAGAATGGAAGCAAGGAAGAAAATCACAAACCCACTACAAGTTGAGTCTGAAGTTGCACTTAGCTTTTTGGTTTTTGTAATGTGTTAACATATCAATTTTATGCATGAGTCGAATCTAAAACCATAATTAGGTAATAGTTTAATATAAACTCATAAGCAAAATTATTTTTCTTTGATTTAAAAAACTTTTGGGGTTAATTATATATTTGTTTGTTCCCTCTGTCTAACATGTTATAATAATTGAACAATTAGTCACTGATATGTTAAGGGAAGTATAGGTTGTTACTATTAACGAATATTATATTATCAAAATACAATTGACTATTAAATATAAAACTTGTCGAATTTCTTATACGAAGTTATCAGTCAAAAAGGAGAAAAAGGACATGCAATTAAAAGGATATTTTATGATGGCTTCGCAGATTTGGTAAGGTTGAAACCATAATTTTATTTTATTCTCTTTAATATTCTAATTAGAAATAATACTTTGAAAGGAATAGATGAAATTTACTTGTAATCTAGTTGGACCATTCTAATTAGAAATAATGATGCACGTAATTGAAAACAATGAATAACTTCGTTTACATTTACACAGAGAAAAACAAAATCATTTCAGCGAATATTATCATTTTCGGTATTTTAAGGGGGTTTCAAACACGGAAAAAATATAGAAAAAGGAATTTACACCGTGTTGAATATAATAATTTTTCCGTTGTTTTCAGGGGTCGGAATCGGGCTGTTCAGCTGTTATGCGCTTTGTGACACAGTTATAGACGTCTAAAGGTGTCGAAATAAGGCTTAATTTATCCCTTAAAGAAACCACTAGCAGTTAGACTGCACATTATGTAGTCATATTTTATATTAGCTTGGCAAATGCATAAGGCAATAAATTAATCAATATAAAATCATTTTAAGCTTTTAAAGGAAAATATATTTCCATTTAAGCTCAAAATACCTTTCTATACCTTCCTATACTTTCTTAGTCTTATGAACAGCAAAGGAGTACAGTCATTCTGGACCCAACCGTAAAAGCTTAGCGTTCACAAACAACGATATGCCTACTTAATAATAGATAATTTAAGCATTATTTTCCAGTATTAAAAATAATTTTAGAAGTTGGAAAAAAAAGTTCTCATAACTTTTGTTACGTATTGATTCTTCTGCCTTTTCTGTATATTTGTCCACATAATGCAGAAAAAAAATGCATTATACATTAAAAAATATTATTTTTGCTTATCTGGATTGAGATTTAGCAAAATAAAGAGAGATTTCACATTATTTTGAAAGAAAAAGAAAAGGCCGTATAGTATGAATGCCCTTTGTCCATTTATCGCAAGAACAGAATAAAAATAAAATAAAAATATAGCGACGATAGGCCGATGGACTTGCATCCAGTGCTACGTTAAAATAAAAAAGAGCGACGATATATCCACAGATTATATAATATTATTCTATCAGTGCAGCACAAGGAAATACTACTAATAATTTTACGGATTAATAATTCGCGAATCAAAATTGTTCTCTATACTCACCTAATAACTAGTCATAACATAACCTCAAATTGAATTTCAAATGAGAATAACTATTTTCTCCCAACTTCTCGAACTTCGATGTCAATTTTATTATATGTATTTTCTCTATCGAACTGGATAGGTTTCATTTTTGAACGCGGCTTCTAAGCCTGGGTCTGAATATACATGGGCTATGACCGTTCTTCTTTAAGTATTACTTTTATCGGAAATCTATTTAATATTTATACTTAATTGTGATGAAAACTTGATTTTAGATGTGAATTTATTATACTGACGTTAAACAATTGGAACATTATAACTGTTTTGATTTGTATTTAAAAGTTGGTTTTAATGAATGTTGACTTTATGAAAGAATGACTTCTCAATGAATGCTTTCGTAAAATGCTGGTTGGTTGTTTAAACTGATTGTGTGAGGCTAATATTGTTAAGAGGAATTTCGTAATTGTTTGGTTATACATTTTATCGTTATTTTTTTGCAATTAAGATTTGATAAAAAACGGCCCAGCCTAGTGGTTAAGTCACTGCGCGACTGATAACAAGGTTAAGCAGACGACAACAAGGCCGGCCTGGGATGGGTGACCGCTTTATACAACGAGGCTATTTCATCATAAACACCGCAACAAGCTCGCCACTTGTTAGGTGTTGCCTCCGAATACCATCAGCGAAATGAGGATGGATTAAAACCTCAGCTGGGACCCTGAGGCAGTTCTCGGGAGCCAAATAGGCACCCGTGATAGTATTTATTTTATATTTTAAGATTTGAATGAATGAATTATCTAAGTAAATAACTTCCCGAAATTGTATTTTATACATAAAAGTTTGGGGCGGCTGTAACGGTTCGTCCATACACCTTCTGTATTTATATTAATGAAACTTTTCAATATAAAATTTATTTCATGAAGATGTATATATTTGAACATAGTATCACAAAAAAAAACCACGAAAGAAACACCACGAGTTAATAATGCTTATCTCGTTTCTCTGAGATTTGTTATTGTATTATAAACTTTACATATATACAAATATGATGTAAAATTGCCTAAAGTAAATTACTACACAATACGTTCCCGTCCGCTGTAGAGGGAATAGGAAGCTGCGCAGGAGCAGCTACACGTAGGCCCAGGTCAGTCGTTAATTAGTCGTCTTGTGGTGCAGGTGTTAAAGGGTGAGTGTGATTTTAAGGCGAGATGGCGTATCCGGCGCTTTGGTAAGTTTTTATTTTATTTAAATACTATTAATATTTTACGTTGGCCGACGTTTAGTATTTTGTTAGCATGATTATATAGTATTTGATTCGGTAAAGAGGGTACTGAACACAGTGGGGGTGAGAGATTGCGCTCTAAAAGGATCCTGTAAACCCACTTCGCGGTCTCAAGTCCGGGAACACTGCAGTTCAATCCCCTGCTTGCCGGACTCTGATATTGCATGTGTGGATTATTGTATACAGTGGGTTTAAGTCATACAAACATACTTTATAAAGTTTACCAATCGTAATACTAATTCTACCTCTAAAAGAACTATGGGTTACTGAAACGGATTAAAATACACAACGTAAAAGGGTTAAACTAGACGATTACATGGCTTAAATTTATTTATTTTTATTAGATATAAGGTTCTATGATTATCTCACAGCGGCGACGGAGTTCTTCAGTCTTTACAGGCTCGAGTTATCGAGGGGGTGGGGGGCGAACGTTACAGGGTTCATTGTAATAGAAGTAGAAAAAAGGGGATGGAAAATAAATAATAATTTCAGAAATATCTCAAAACAATTTGAGATAGAAAGCTGTAATATTTTTGCGGATTTTTTCAATGTTTTTTTAGAAATATTACTTTCAAGCTATGTACTTACTTAAAAAAATGTCATTTGACTTCTAAAAGTTTGTGAATTATAGGCGGTGGATATATATATATATATATTTTAATATTAAAATTCCTTTCAGAGATAAGACATTTTCCCCTATTCCACCCTTCACCTTCTGAGCATTTTTTTTAATGTTAGACACCGAGAAGATACTAAGATCAGTTTTAGAGATATTGGAATATAGATGTCAAATGATTTGTGATCACGAAACTCAGAAGGGTTCCATTTCTTTTAACGTACGGGACCCGAAAATATCACGTAAAATCTGTTTTGTGGCCCAAAATATAATCTAATGCCAGTTTCACTTGTAGAGAATGTATGCGGGTGTATTGTAAAGTGGTGGCCTAGTTAGTTAGACCATAGACTTAAAATCACTAGTTTTTTTTAGGACAATTTGCATATACATATTACTCTAGTCACAAAATAAGCTCTAAGCTTGTACTATGTTTACCAGAAACAACAATATAATAAGTTCATATTAAATTTTATAAACACCCAGACCATAGCGAACTGTAGGTACAGTAAAAACGTACACCTACTATTAATATTAGCCACGAGTAGGAATCGAACCCACGTCATCCGGATACAACGCAAGATGCGGAACCGCTAGTCACGGAAGCGGTCAAATTATCGTCGCCTATTTCGTAATCGCATCATTTAGCGCCGTATTGGGAGCGATCAAAGCTGTTATACAACAATACGAGTATATTGATCGACTTCGTGCATGTATTTTGTAGGTCTGCTTACCGCCAGGTAGATACAAAGCCACATGCCGTGCTCCAACAAAAACAAACTTAAATTTACTATGTCGTTTACGAGTTTACCCCGGTACGTACTAATAAGTATTTAATGTATAAATTAAGTACATTTGTTTAACAATACCAATTTAATGCATCACAGAGCAGGTTAAGCTGTCGGTCCCAGTTTCACTATACCAACTTGAAAAATCGATAAAAGATGAGTTTATTGATTTATGTGTTTGAGAAGAAAAAATATTAGACTTATTATTTTAATTGACGACCGTGTGTTTTATTTTTCAAACTTTCAAATATATACGTCTAATTAATTAGAAACTAGCTGACTCGGTGAACTTCGTATCACCTACTAAGATGATGGCTTTCCGATGATGTATAAATAGATAGTGACAGATTATAACAGTCACTGAAATTATGGCTGTATGGTCGAAAGATCTTTGCCTTGTCACACTAGTGGAAGAATAGTGACAGATGGCAATTTAAAATAAACAATCGCGAAGTGTACCGTCATTTTACATACAAACTTATTTTTCTTTTTAAAATACCCCTGCTTTAAAACGAACAAAAAAAAAACAATAAATATTCAAATCGGCCAAGCCATTTTTTTAGTTATAGCGAGACTAACGAACGTCGATTTTTTTTAAAATATATACAGATTAAAGACCTAAAGTGTTAAATAAATCATTAAAGCGACCTTTCCCGTAACTTACAAGATATATAATATGCACTGCAAAGCAAAATATACCTTAATACAAAGCGATAAAAGCTGCATTCAAAAGCCAGTGTTCAGATATATACTTCTTTGTCTTGCCTTACTAGTACTATTACTAGAACGTCTGAAATTTACTTTTATTGTATTCGACTGTACCTCCTGAAACTGTAATAACCTGCATGGAAACAGTGATCTGTTTCAATTGAATCACTGGCGAATGCAACTCTATAAATTCTTTACCAGTTTCCAGTCGCAGGAATGCTTATTGGCAGTAATAAATGTTTTTAGTGAAATGTACAGTCAGGAGTTTTATTGGTTGGTAGTATTTTAGCTTTTTTAGGTTCTGAATTTTGTACGTTGACCTATTTTTTTTTATTTTTAGGTTCAACACTTGGTTAGATCTTAGACTTAAACCCGTTTTATTTGTTAGTTAACTACTAAGTGACATATAATACAGATTCTTTTTTTATGATAACACCACCATAGTGTTACTGAGAGCAAGTAAAGCTGTCGGTCCCAGTTTCACTCAGATCACACATCAGACGTCCTTTAAATTAAAGGACGTCTTAATTTTTTGCCCTAAATATAGATCCCTTATTGTCAATCAAAGAATAGAGGAGAATACTTACTTAATAAAATTAACGCAACGTTTATCATTTGTTGTATTGAAAAAGTTATTTTCATTAGTAAATATCTCTACTGACACTATAACTTAGTACTTATTAAAAACAATATCATGTCCCTTATTTTCTCCTTAATCCTTTGTTTTCTCCTGGCAGATACTCTACAACACATAACGGGATCAAAAACAATATCATGTCCCTTATTTTCTCCTAAATCCTTAGTCCTTTGTTTTCTCCTGGCAGTTACTCTACAACACATAACGGGATCAAAAACAATATCAAGTCTCTGATTTTCTCCTTAATCCTTAGTCCTTTGTTTTCTCCTGGCAGATACTTTACAACACAAAACGGGAGCTGGCTTACTAAACCTGTCATTTCAATTGTTAAAAGTTTATAGATTAGTTATTGAATCTATACAAAGTCACCTATAGTTTAAGCTTGCTAATTTCGCCGTGTAAAATAATGAGTTTTAAAAGAATGACAACCAGAAACTCTACCATAAGTTTTGCTATCGTATTAACGTAGCGTTGATATGTGAGCAAAACAGGACACGTAAACAACTCCTATTTGTAGACGAGTTGTTTACGTGTCCTGTTTTTTTTTTAAAGTTAAATTGGTAACTCGCGTAATAACGTTATGCTCAAACGATAGCAAAACTCATGGTACAGACTTAGATATAAATAAAAAAAGAGTCATACTAAACAAGAGGCTAGCTCCTCACAGTGGTTAGATAGACTTTAATAACCCTTCTATAAACAGTTTCACAAGTTAGTATAGTGTAACTGACACCGACAGTTTAACGTGCTCTCCGAGGCACTATAGTGGTGTTGTCAACCAAAAGTACATTTATTTAATATAAAAAAATCGTAGGTACTCATCGGGTATCACCAGGGATCTAAAAACTGTAAAGCTTTTAAATGTAAGGGCTAACTAAACTTGGCTACCACAAATAGAGAAAAGACAAATAAATAAAAAATATAACTTTCTTTAAGTGCAAATATCACAGCCATAAAAGTGTCACCGCATTGCGTCCGCAAACACTTAAGGCTTGCACTTATCTCAAATCTGAAATGAAAACGTAATCTCAAACAACTTATTAGGCGCTTAAGACAAGACTTGCTTTTAGTCAATTTAATCAGCGCAAAACAAATTAAATCCAAACATCGCTACGGCGAGGCTGTAATCTTTAATCAGCGGCGCTGTTAACCTTCGCACCTTACTCTCATTGCTTATTCAGTTTAAGCCATTCTTATAATGAAATTTCTCGTTTAATAGCCCACGGAATTGAGACTGGTGAAACTGGGAATCTTCGCTAATGGTGCGTAACCGCATCTTTACGTACATATCATATGGGAATGGTTCAGAGCCGCTATGCCGCCGCTGAGCGCTGCTGAGATTTCATTTAAATAGCGAGATTTTGCGTAAAATTTCTAAGAATTTCATTTTGCGTGATTTTGCTATTAGGAAAATCTTTTGGTTGGAATTTTAGGGTTTCGAAGAGAATAATTAAAAATAAAAACTATAGGTAAGCCGTCTGTATAAGCATCAAATATCTTCAGAACGAACTTGTCCGTCCTAGTTACTTGAATTTTCTTATCGTTTGGAGCATTTTGCCATATATTTTTTTACTGGAGCACGGCATGTGACTTTGTATCTACCTGGTGGTGAGCAGACCTACAAAGTTCATGAATGGGGTCAATCAATAATTGTTCTATAACAACATTTATCGCTCTCACTATGCCGGCTAAATGATGCGATTACGAAATGGTCGGCGACAAAGACTTATAATATCGACTTATATCGACAGCTTTCGTAGACTAGTGGTTGCGCCTTTGGCGTTGTATCCGGAGGTCGTGGGTTCGATTCCTACCCATGGCAAAAAAAAAATTAGTACGTTTTTCTGTACAGTTTGTCATCGTCTGGGTGTTTATAAAATATAATATGTATTATATCGTTGCTTCTGGTACACATAGTACAAGCCTAGAATTTAGTTTGTGACCAGAGCGATATGTGTAAATTGTCCTGCAAATAAAAAAAAAATCTGTGTCGAGTACCTATATTTTAATATACTCGCTGCCCTATCGTCAATTCAACCACCCATTTCGTAACCGCACCCTGAAAGGAGACAACCACCTCGACAAGAAATCAATGCAGTAATATCCTGAAAACCGGTGAACCCAAAGACTAAAACCGAAACATGACTAGGTCACTTGACGGTTTTTGCATCTGTTTGGGAGGTGGTAACGAAGTTATAGAGACTTTCGTCCCACCTAAATTAATATGCATACCACCTTATATGCATAGATAAGGCCGCGCACAGAGTTCTATATTTCTGTGGGCCGCCGAGGCACTATAGTGGTGTTGTAAAACTTTAATTATTTAACTCATTGGTTCAAAAATTACCTAAAAACTGTAGGTTTAATCAACTCTTCCACCAAGTATATAAATAATGTATAGGTATAGATTAACATTGAAGAATATTAATCATATATGCTTTTAGTATAAACGAATCTACTCGTAAAGGTAAAAAAAAAGCCTTTAATTAATTCCGTAATAAAACACAATAAAATTAAAATTTCATCATCAAATTCATCATTAATATCATCACAACTATACCTACCTTTAATACCATTACATTACTTCACATGCGGTCCAGTCTTTAATCAGTCAAAATAATGTTTCATCGAACGTTATTTGCGTGCCAATAATTTTGACATTTCGTGTTTTCAGTCATAATTAATTTTATGCTTGACGATGTGAATTTGTTTGATTGATATTTCGCTATGTTTATGGTTTATTTACATAACATGGTTGATTGCTTGAATGATTTATATATGGGCAAGCGCGTCTGTTACTGACATATTCCTATATCCATTTTAGGATTCAAAATTTATTTCATTATGTTAAACTGATGGTATATTATAATTTAGGTGGGAGCAAGGTCTCTGTAATTTCGTTAGGCCGATCGACCGCTCTTGTTACCACCGCCCATACAGATGCAAAAACCGTCAAGTGACCTAGTCATGTTTCGGTTTTAGTCTGTGGGTTCACCGGTTTTCAGGAGACCATCGATTTCTTGTCGAGGTAGGTTAGGTAGTTGAATATACAATAAGGCAACGAGTAGGTACCTATATTAAAATATACTTGTAATGCAATTCGTCATTGTCGCCCCCATTTCTAAAGCGCATTATTTAGCCGGCATAGTGGGAACGATCAATATTATTTAAAAACAATTATTGATTGACCTCATTTATGGACTTTGTAGGTCTGCTTACCACCAGGTAGATACAAAGTCACATGCCGTGCTCCAGTAAAAAAAAATATGGCAAAATGCTCCAAACGATAAGAAAATTCAAGTACCTATGACGGACAAGTTCATTCTGAAGATATTTGATGCTTATACAGACGGCTTAGTTTGAAGCATGAAATATTTTCAAAACTTACTTGAAGCCCCGGAGAGCATGTTAAGCTGTCGGTCTCAGTTTCACTATACAACTTTTAAAACCGTTTATAAGCAATCGTAAGACTACGACGAGGTGTGAATAAACCCCTAAGTTAGGTGGTCGTCTAGGCGGTCTCTGGCGCCGTATGGCACCCGTGATGGTACGTTATAAATATTTAATTAATAATTGTTTTTAATATATATTTTTTTAGACTTGTTTGTTTATCCATATTAATTTATTTATTTATCAAACTTTATTGTATAATACAAAGGCGGACTTAATGCCGTTGAGCATTATCTGACAGTCAAGCCTTCGGGACATTACAACATTATGTTATTAATTTAACTCAAATTTATCTCATAAAAACTTTAAGAGGCTACGCCGACGAGAAAACCAAAGTAAAATCTTATGATTCAACAGAAAGTATCCATAGCAATTCAGCGTGGCAACGTAGATAGTGTTATGGGTACTTTCCCAGTACTTTAATGTTATATATTTATATTAAATTGTATATTTAAGTGCAGTTAGATACGACAATATTACTCAAATAGTCTGATATTGGACATGTTTGGGTATATATAAGAGAGTCGGGTTAAAATATACTTAAACACACAGAGGCGTAGCTACCTAGGGGCTAGGCGGGGCAGTGCCCCGGGGCCCTCAAGCTCAGGGGGCCCCCTCGAATCCTTACCAAAAAATCTCGAACAAACTGACTTTTGAAAATTTCTCCCATTTTCAAAATAAATATTTGCGTTGTATTATTGGGTTGCAACCCAACTTTAACCATGGCAACTCAGTTGAGAGAAATTAAAAAATTATACCTGGGAAATTCCCCTAAATTCTTTCTATGGGTTGGCAGTGTTATTAATTTGATAAAACCTAAACAGTTTGGATAGCCGTGGGGCCCTATTTTTTGATTTGCCCCAGGGCCCTTGGTTACCTAGCTACGCCACTGTAAACACATGAGGTACATAATATTAAAATTAAAAACTGTTAACTGTCCTATGTTTCTTACGTATTACGTTAATACGACGGCTCGCGGTAGCGCCTCCAATAACTAACCACCTTTACGTAGGTAGCCCTATCTATACAAAGTAAGTGTCGATGTGTGTTTAATTATTAAGCAAATGTAGTCGTTTAATCTTATCGCTAATAGGGAATATGCATGTAACGCCAATTATTATTATTTTAATATATAATGTTCCTTTTATGTCTTTGAACATATTTACAGTAATCTATTTTATTTTGATTAGCTATTTTTTTTATAAATACGATTTTTTAAATCCATTTTTTTGTAGAAACGGAACGCATTTCTAAACGCTCCGACATTAGCAAACCCTGCATGTGACGTCATTCGTGCAAAAATAAATGTCAACGTGTGTTCTGTAGTCTAGTTTCTTGTTTTCTCGGGTATTTATTGTCCTTTATTACGATAATTTGTGATAAACAAACCTTTTGACTAACTTTTGAGGTGAAATAACATTAAACTAATATGCCTTTTCAGCACAAATGATGTCTCAAAATGGCGGCTAGTGATGTACCGTTTCTTACTGCGGTATTGGCAGATAAAGTTTAAACCCTTTTATTTTTGTGTTTTACCCTTTAAAAAAATGTTTAATATTTGTTATTAGGGTCTAATGTAGGTACTCTATCAATTAATGAAATAAAAGAAAAACATGCATATTCATTGGCAGAAATATCTGTGTTTATTTATTCCCTACCAGATACAAAATACAGTCTTTTATATACGTGGTGGCCGAGTTGGTTAGACCTTGGACTTAAAAACACTTAGGTCCCTGGTTTGAACCCCGGTGTATTCAACAGCTCTTTTCGTTGCTGTTACAATACCTACCTAACTTATAGGAAATAACTAAAAGACTCTTTGTTTTGGACTTCTTTTATTATTTGGCTGTCAACTTATATGGTTTCTTTGAGGGTAGCCCGAAGACTGTAGACGCGTGTGTCTATTACAGTTATCAAATTTAATTCTATTGAATATTATTGTGCAACAGTGTACTAATTTTGTAGAATAAGTATTCGTATAGTATATATTAAGTGTGAGAAGTGTAGTATTTACGCAGTGATCTTGGTGTTTGTGCTATCTCAACGAATCCCTTTATGTTCAGTAAAATGGCAGTACCCATTTTACTGTTGATTATTTCTTCCTCCTTCACACTGGCATCACTATACCGTATGTTTGCATACGGTCATGTGGCTATTCCTAATTCTAACGTAGTCCTTTCCCTATTTCTCTCCATCCTATTATACCACTTTTACCGTACATTATTACTTTTTTTTAATCTACCCACAACTGTCATTGGCAAAATTATGCTTAAAGTGTAGAATGCCATTTAGGTAAATGAAGAAGAAGAAGAAATGAGAGTGGTTTTGTATATACCTAGTTGTATTATTGTTGTTGCGTATTGGTATTGTTTTGTTTGTTAAAGTGCTACTTGGGCAGACGGGGCAGTATCGTTATGCGGCAATACTATGTAAAATGTTTGGACTGTAATTATTTTTATTTATTATTACTTGTTTTAGTCTTAAATATTATGTAACTATGGGTTTATACCTGAAAATAAATCATTATTATTATTTTATTATTGTTTTTATCATCCAAAATCCATTATAATATTTATTTTAACACAAATTAATATGATTTTCAACCTATCTCGTGCGATGCCAAACTATTTCTTTTTGACTCTGTTTACATGTCCGTGAACCCTCAAATTATTTAAATAAGGAAGGGTATTTATGAAGATTATGGTCAGCTTTCTCCAGTCAGTGCCATAGGTAGTTGCGTTCGAAATAGTGGGTTACAGTACCTATGAATTTTTAATTAAAAAAAGTATGTACACGCACTGGCAATAAAATGCATATAACACACAGTGGATGACAGGCCCACCAGAACAAAAAGGTATGCTGACTCATATATATGTCGCACGATAAAAAGTGGAATGCCTTGTCTGCGTGCGTGTTCCCTTCTTCCTTTAATCCAGAGTCCTTTAAGCGTGGCGTGAATAAGTTTCTCAAGCAGACGTCGTAGTGGAATCAACCAATTGAAGCAAGCACCATTGCTACTATTGGTTGAGAACATTCTTTGACGTTACATTGCCACTTACCATCAGGTGTATGTAGGATCCCATGTCCTGCTCTATTAAAAAAAAAACATTTGTTTGACAACACCACTATAGTGCTTCGGAGAGCACGTTTAGCTGTCCTTTTTGCGGTCCTTTTTTCACTATACCAACTTGTAAAACTGTTTGTTTATAGATGGGTTATTGAGTCTATTCAAAACATCATGACTAGCTAGCCACTTGTTCGGTGTAGATTCATACCATCGGCTACGATGAGGTAGGATTAAAAACCCCTCCGCTGGGTACACTGAGGCCGGCTAGGCGGTCTTGGGCGCCCGTAATAATATGTATGATTGTACGAGTATTTATGTATTTTGTACTAGCTGACCCGGTGAACTTCGTATCACCTACAAAGATGGATGGGTTTCTGACGCGCGAACGAACACGACATATAGTTGTCCGTGCGCGAAACAGCAGGGTGATTACGCGTCTTAAGTTCGCTCGCACGCCAATCGTTATGACGTAATTTTCTAAGATTTTTTGGAGCCATTGTTAAGAAGCCAACTTTGATCTACGTCAGAATGACGTCATAACGATTGGCGTGCGAGCGAACTTAAGACGCGTAATAACCCTGCTGGGGCCTTATTCCGAGTTTGCAACCGCTAAACAAAACAAGACATTGCTTAAACATACTGAAATATAAGTTCTATCCTGTTAATTATAGAGTTGAAATTCCAATGCTCAAAACATGTTTAAACTTGCGAAGAATTAGTGTATTTCAAGATGGCAGCATTATTATAGCCAACCTAATACAGACCATATAACCATTGAGAACTTATATTTCCATATTTATAGTTTACGCAACGTCTTGTCGTGTTTAGCGGTAAAAAAATCGGAATAAGGCCCCAGGGAAACTTCAAGTTGATTTCGCAAACTTCCAAACGACATTGCAAAAGCCAGTCTCACGGGATATACCTAGTAATACTAAATTAAATAGTAACAGATGACAAATATAACAGTCACTAAAATTATGGCTGTATGGTCGAAAGATCTTTGCCTTTCCACTCTGATGGAAGAATATAATAAAAGATATAGTGACAGATAAAATAAACAATTGCAGACTGTAGTTTACCGTCATTTTACATATAAAATTCCTTAATATATTTTTTAGCTTTTATATATTAATATATTTTTTCCCTATTATTTTTCCTTTCCAACTACCCATATATTAAAGCGAACATAATAAAAAAATAAAAAATTGGCCAAGCCGTTTTTGGCCGATTTGATCATATATATATATATATATATAGAAAAACGCTATAATATGGCATCTTCCTTACGTGTTCCTCAATGGTAAACATGGTAAAAACCAACTCTCCTTTCAACTCCTATTTCATTTTGAATTTCGATTATGTTTTACTTTGACGGAGTATATTACTTTTTTCTACGCTTCCTGAACCAGTAAATTTGAACTGAAAGAAGTTAATTGATCGATGAATCGGTATCGACAGGTATATGGTCGAATGATCGATTCATACTCGATGTTTATTCAATTTTTAGTTGTCAATATGTCGGTGAAAACCAATTTCAAATGAAATTTCAAATATTTTTTGTTTCAAAAAATCAGTGTTCGTTGTAGATCAAAGATTTGATTTCTATCCACATCTAAAATAATAAAATGAATTTACTATAAAATTGAATTAACTATGATTTTTTTTTTGTGAAAACCTTATTTAATTTTAAATTAAGCCGGTAACATACATAACATAAATGGAAATTGTTTGGGTGGGAACTTTGGGTCTTCATTAATAAAAGATATTATTAAATTTGGACCATTTATTATTTGTTTATGTCTCCGTCAAATTGACTTTTACATTTTTATAATTATTTTAAATTTTGATTTAAATATTATTTGTTGCTTTTACCAACAAAAATAATTATTAAAAGCATGCGAAGGCGCTGATAAAAGTCGGTATAATTGTGTATAAAATTTAAAATATTTTCCATGACAGATGTCTTAACTCATAAAGCCTTCGCTTTGAGGCGACAACTAATAAAAAACTGTAATTTAATTGAACAAACAGCAGTGGAGAGCTTTCACAGAAATTAAAATGTCATTTCTTACTAAATATAGCATTAAAATATTATAATTCAATTTATATTGAAATGCAACATAAATGAAGTTTCTCTTTTTGTATTTTCGCAGATGCAAAAACCGTCAAATGACCTAGTTATGTCTCCTTTCAGATGAGATTACGAAACGGGCAGTTGAATTTACGATAAACCAGTGAGGATACAAAAGTAGGTTCGCCATACAAATTTCGTAACCGCGTCAATTAGCCACCCGTCATATTTATTTATTTAAAATTATTTATTGCACAAAATTGTACATAGGCGAGCTTAATGCCTTAGGCATTTTCTACCAGCTAACCTTTGAGAGAGTAAAATATTGGGGTGCAAAACTTTTCGAAAAAAATATATAACCTTAACAATGATGCATAGCAATACATAAACTACTTAAATACTGTATATAATATAATAAATGTAATACATAAACATACATACCATACCAAACAAAAATTGCCACAAGGATCTAGTTTAGTAGTGGGAGCGATCAATTTATAGATCGACCTCATTAAAATTTATAGACTTTGTTAGTCTGTTTACCACCAGGTAGATATAAAGTTTGATGTTGGGCTTTAATAAAAAAATAAAGTGGTTAAATCGTCCTTATAATAGCGAAGTTCTATTAGTAAACTTTCACCATCTATGAACTTACTTTGAATGTTATTTATTGTTGAAATGTTTAATTATTTTTTTATTTAAATCTTTATTGCATACCAAATACAAAGGCCGACTTAATGCCGCTAGGCATTTTCTACCAGTCAAACCTTCAGAACAATCAAAGCAGTTAATAAGTGAGGTAGGTGCAATACAGTAACTGAGTATATAAAAAAAATAAAAAAAAACCATCAGGGTGCCTATTTGGCTCCCGAGAACCGTTTAAACGGCCTCAGGGTCCCAGCGGAAGGATTAACCCATCCTCATTTCGCCGATGGTATTCGGAGGCAACACCTAACAAGTGGCGAGCTTGTTGCGGTGTTTATGATGAAATAGCCTCGTTGTATAAAGCGGTCACCCATCCCAGGCCGGCTTTGTTGTCATCTGCTTAACCTTGTTATCAGTTGCGCAGTGACTTAACTAGGCTGGGGCCGCTTTTTTATACTGAGTATATAATGCAGTAAATATTATATAAAATACATTCAATCTAATATACACTACTTAAATATGTCTTATATATACATACATACACTACATATACACAATACTACCAACTTCAAAATGAGAAAGAAGAAGTAACAAAGTAGAAACGAATAGAATAATGAAAGATAAATAAAAACTATCTATGAATTTAGATAGTAATCATAAACTGTTTTGTTTAAATATGACTCTATTTGGTGATTGTCTTATTTTGACTGGTAAATTATTTCAAAGTCTTGCAGCGACAACTGCAAACGATTTAGAAACAAAGGTGGTATTATAAAATACTCATTTACTTTAAATAACCCTCGTGGATTAATTACAAAAACAGGGCCTAAAATGATTAACTCATCACGGGTTTTTTTTAGCTCCATAAAACCATGAAAACGGTTAAGGGTTTCAAGCGTAAGGTTAATCCATTCATAATATGGTAATTTCTATACAGTTTTCAAACCATCTAATAGTAAGTAGGTTGTTACACAAGGGTTGAAAAGATATATATGTCGTGGATTTCGAAAAGGATCGTCAAGTCGATACGAACCGAATCGACTTGGGCGTATTCGAAGACGGGGGTTGGCAACACTGTGCGAGCTGTCATTGAAGGTTCCGACATTTTACCCACACTTGGTGATTAGACATCGAACTGAACGCACGTGGCGCAACCTCACTCCGACCTCGCCGCGTTCCAATAGTAATCCGTATCCATCCGATCCCTGTGTTATTATTTCGAGTTGATTGTTTATTAAATAAATGTAATATAATGTATTGAGTGGATATCGAGTCTTATTTTCGGCTACCATAATGACGAATAAAGACAACCAGTCCGGTAACGAAAGCCCACACACCCTGCATTATTATATATTCAAAAACGAGATGCTTGGACACATGAGCGTAGCGAGTGCACGCCAATAGTTCGATTGCCTAAATATAAAGATTTAACGTAGTAGCGGTACCGACTGGTCCTTAAATATTGTCGCTTGCTAAACTTTTAAAAATAAGAACACTAGTCGAAAATGTTTAAAAAAGCATTCGATTTTCAACTGTTTTTTTACCTATAAACGTTAAAACATTCACGTGGATGGAGTGGACGTTAAACGAAGGGCAGTAATTGGGTTACCCTGTTTTATCATACTATCAAAAGGTACAATTAACATTCTAAACATCTCTTAAAGGAAGGAAGGAATAAAGAATTTTAATATAATGATAATACTATGAACTTTCTAGCGTGAAGCAAATTCCACTTGCGAGCAGCAGACACCGTAAACAAATCTTAATATTTGGTGGAGACATGTGACGGGAGCTTTAGAAGGTAGTTGACATAAAAATGTAGGCACAGTCGTGTGAATCAATAAGAAAAAAAAAAAAAAAATCCTGGTGGGTGGGACTCGACCCCACGAACCTCGCTTTCGCGGCAAGGGTCCAGTCACCCCTTACGAGTTTTGTCATTGCTTGCTACTTATACAGACGCCCTCTATTAGCTTTCTTCTAATAACTCTGTACGAGTGAAGAGTCTAATACTAGATGGCAGAGGAGTCTGTTTTTTATTTTTACTTTTTTCAGTGTTTTATATTTATTCATTTGTATAAATTCCTTAGGATAATCTTATATTAAATTTTTAAAGATAAAAATACAATGAAACAATTCCTGGTGGGCGGGACTCGAATTCACGAAAGCCATAAGCTTAGTTTAGGCAATATATGTAATGTCCTGCTTTATTTTTTTAATATATATTCGAAAACAAAACTGATACGGTCTATGAAATTCAGGAATAAGGACAAGATTACGTCAATTCGTAACAGGAGATGGGTACTTTATAAGGTTAAATCAACGAATTAAATATTAAAAGGAAGGAAGTGTCAGAAAGTGGTTTATTTCTGTACTTACCCTATTTCATAGACAAATATGACAGTTGACATATTTTATTAAGAGCTGTCATTTATTCTTAGAATTACTATAATATATATTTATTTGTATATACCTATATATATATATTTATTTGCGTTTTATGCTAAAAATTGGAGATATATATAAATTAAATACCTTTTAAAACCATTTATACGATATATCTCGCCATAAAGGTATAGGCTTCATCACTCGTAGGTCGTAATATGACGACCTATAATTTGACATAATTACTATAATAGAGTTATAGGAACTCTGTGATAATAAATAAAATCCTTATAACAAGTTTAGAGGCACCGGTTTGCACCTATACAAAAAAAAGTAAACAGTAGGTATTTCAGGAAATAATATATGTATGTGTGTGTTTGTGTGGGTGTGCGTGTAAGTGTGTATATTATGTATGTATGGGTATAAGAAACTGTTCACATAATAATGGATATTAATAAAATTCTCGACAGGATTCTAGGAATGTGTGCTGACAACATTTCTAGTGTTCGAATATTCAAAAGGAACTATAATATATACTTCCCGTTACGGGATGAATGGGAACATGGCTCTAAACTAGACAGTAAATATCTAAACTGGTTTACTGATGGATCAAAGATGATATCAGGAACGGGTGCAGGAATACATATCAAATGTTACGATATTGGTTTTCCAAGAGGGTCAAATCAACAAGGCCTAACACACTCCAAGAAATTCATTGGTACAAAGGCAATAGGTCTGGATAAGATCTGGAAGTTTAACAAAACACAAATAAGGCTACTGGTGGAAATCTTCTCGAGACATTACACGACATATAAACATCTACATACAATGGGAATTAGAGGCGATCCTAAATGCAGATTTTGCCCTAATAAGCTAGAATCAATGCAGCACCTTCTGTGCTAGTGGGATGCAAGGGCAATGCCCAGAATGAAATACCTGCAACAGGCTTACCCAGAACCGGAAAGCTAAACTGGAAGACGATTCGTTATTCCCATCCTCAAATATGTCAGCAGCATATTTGAGGATGGGAATAATGAGTGAGGTGTAAAGGACTGGGGAACACTCAAAAGATCCCACTGGGTCGTGTTTTCACTGATGTCAGCCCCAAAAACTAATAAGATAAGATAAGATGGGTATAAGAAGTGTGTATCTACACACATACTCACACCCTTACTAAATTAAATATTTAATAAAGGTGCAAACCTGTGCCTGTAAATTATTTATAAGTGGTTTATTTTTTATAATAATTCTGTCAAAGTAATATGGCATACGTCTGATGAATACTATACTTTTATGGCGAAATATATCAATTTTATAACGTATTTTATTTATAATAATCTTCCAAAATATACAAAATAGAATAGAATAAACTGAATATTTATTAACAACATTTTTTTTCTTTTTCAAATTTTATTGAATTAAATTAAATCTTTATTCTATTTTATTCATCATATTAATTCATTTTATATTATTTCATCTAACGTTTTTTTTATATTAAAAATAATTATTAACTACGACTAACATCCAAATAACTAGAAGTCCATTTAGGAAACCAGATTCGGAATTAGTCCAGTTTAGTGTAGTGATGTCCAGTTTTAACATTATTTCTTCAGAATCATTTTTCGTTCGTACGGGAGGCATAAATCGCTGCTTCGCATCCTTTTTTAACGAGGAAAACAATTTGATGAGGACCAAAATAACATGCTAGATCATGAGCGGCTGTTCGGCAAGCAATTTTGGCGACGAGTCTTCTAAATGTGGTACCCACCGCAATAGGGTGCAAGTCTCCGTCTTTCTTATTTAAGGCATAAAGACTGGCACCATAGATGAAAGGAAGAGCTTCTTCAATAACTTTGCCTTTTAAGATAAAATTGCATAATTTGGTTATAGCAGCTCAGAGAGTTTCTGATATTAAATATTTTAAGTGTAGATTTCGTAATGAATCAATTCCTGCAGCACTACCATTTCGAGAATAAACTGAGTATGGCTTTGGATACTGCGACTGTATCTACTTCAAGAAATTCAAAATTTTGTTCTGGAGGATCAGGTAAATTAAGGTTTCTAGCAGGAGACCCCGGTGCTTTAATTTTAAATTATTAAATGTTATATCATCCTGAGGAGCTAAGACATCCTGTAACATTAACAGCTATATAGCACCTTTTAGATCCCCAAAGTTAAGCCAAAGTATATATGTATAACTTTTTTATTAATATATAATGTTGTAGTTTTCTCAATTGGTAATGTTAATTCATCAATATTATTTTATATATTGAGTCTTTAACAAACGGAACTTGTAAAGAGGAGGAAAAATATACTTTTTTTGAGATTTTTATTAAAGAATTTATGATGTACTTTAAAATGTGTAAATTTATTGATGTTTAGACATTTCACCGTTAGCTGCTGCAGATTGCTAAAAGACAATTAAAATGATAATGCTTCCTGTATTTTCTTTTCAATATTCTTTAAGTAAATTCCCTATATAAAATTGTCAATAGTATCGGTACAACGTGAGATACAAAGAGTCTGCAAGATTGATTGGGGCCGCGTTCGCAAGAATTCGGTGGAAATGAGAAAATAATGTCGTTAACACAGAATAGCTCCATTACACGCAGAAAGGAGTTGTTTATTGCCAGCAGTTACAGGAGTTATTTATTTTGTCATTATATTTGAATCCCAATGTCTCTGCTTCAAATTTATTAAAGGTTTTCTCTTAAAATACGGTAGGAATTGATTACGAAAAGCGTATTCTTTCTTAATGTTTCATTTATTTAAAATTATTTATTGCACAAAATTGTACATATAAGTGAGCTTAATGCCTTCATCATAGAACATAATACAATATTTAAAAAAATACCACTGTGACCTAAATACCCAGTAAATAACCCCATTCTTTTATGAAATTGCAATTCAATTTATTATCGTTACAAAAAAAAAAACTTCCTCAATTTACGTTATTAATTTGTTATACTAGATATAGGTACAGATACATATTACAATAAATAACTGTTCCGAACGAAATTTACAATAAATAACGTACCAAAGAGAGTATCGGTTGAATATAAACTACATAACGATTCAGGGGATAGGTAACGTAATTAGGGCACTAACAAATTCACTAACGAAGCATTCATACCAGAATTCAATGTAACTATATAGCATGCCAATTAAGCATGCGACCTTTTCTCGTCAGGATAGTTTGTCTCTTTAATTTGGAACGATTTAGTTATGAACTAGCTGGGGCCTTAGAGAACATTCAGAAGAGGCGGCGACTTCCGCAACGTGGAAAAAAAAAAACAAAAAAAAAATGATCAAAATTAAAGTAATATACTACTCATATACAGATGTTTATCTTTCAGCAATTCGAATAATGACAATGAGTGGTTTTTAGGTAATATACAAATACACATTCATACAATTAAATAGACAAAATAAAGTATATTTATCTTCTATTACCTACTTACAAAAATCTTAATATAAAAATAATAATATTACTTCGCTCGATCGTAAAATATTAACTCATTTTTTAAAGTTTATTTAAATCTTAGACCACTACGTTAAAATAAAAATTTGACAAACAAAAATACACAACTTTTCCAAAAAAAATGTGGTTTATTTTTTATTTGTATGGTTTCAAATATATTTAAAACAAACAATAGTGGATTGAGGCTCAAAAGCCTCCTTGATTTACGATTTTGAACCTTATTTCTTACCACTAATTCGGCTCGAAATACCTGCAGATAAATGCGTGTAGAGAAATTAAAAGTTAGGTACATACCGGAGCCGAACCAACGACTTTCCAAACATTTTATTAACCACTCGCCCACTACAGTTTTAAAAGAAATGAAATTAATCTTTCCACACTTTCCAAAGCCGTGCATTGTAGTAGCGATTTAACACGCGATAAACTTTTCCAAGCATTTTTCTTCTTTTCCTTTCTAAAGTTCTTTCTAAAAGTCGTTTACTGAACGACTTTTTATAAAATGTTAAGTCATTTGTATGGATTTAGATACATAAGATATAATATATTGGATTTACACGTGGTGGCCGAGTTGGTTAGATTTTACACTTAAAAATCAGGTCTCTGGTTCAAACTCCGGTGAGTTTTTATTCTAAAAAATTATGTACATTTGTTTAACAGGCAACTATAGTGTCTAGGAGAGCACGTTAAGCTGTCAGTCCCAGTTTCACTATACCAACTTGTGAAAGTGTATTTTAGGTTATTGAGTTTATCAAAATATCGCGACGACCTAGCCACTTGTTCAGTATCAACTCATAACATCAGCTAAGACGATCGGAGACCCCTCCGCTGAGTACCGTGAATCGTCTAGGCGGTCTCGGGCGCCGTAAGGCACCCGTATTTATATTGGATATTCCTTTACATTACAGTGATTTTACAAAACGATATTATACAAATGATATAATGTATCATTTGTCAATATAGTAGTTACTATTAATGTTGGTAACACAATGATATAAAATATCATACTTAAAATAAGAGTAGTTAAAAAGTTTAGATGTAAGAGTGGTGAAAATCAGCTGTGATACTGCAAAATATCTGCGCACAAGTTAAGAGCGTAACCAATTCAATATAATTAAAAAAAAGCCTAAGAAATTATATTGTAAATTATTTTTAATTTTTAAATATATACTATTGTGTTTTCGTTTAATGTAATTAAGTATTTTGTTTTATTTTATTTCATGAATAAATTATATTCTATTTTATTAAAATGATATAAATGTTACAGTGTCCCGAACGACATTTGGTACGTAACTATTCCCATTAAAATCTTCTCTTTCTACAAATTAATCTAGTAAATAATCATAAAATTTCGAATCCTTACTCTTGGCCTTACCACAAAAAAAAATGTCTAATAGTTTATAATATCCTAAATCGCACTATGAACTGATAAGGCTTTAGACCACCAATTTAGTTTCCTGTTAAAATAGGTTTATATTTTTGTATAATTTTTAAGAACATAAAAACCCATCAATTAATTCACAACTAATAATGAACAAATTTAATACCGATGACTTCCAAAACCCAACTCTGAAATAAATATTCGCTTTTCAGTTATATTCAAATACATTAAAGATTTTATTTGATTTTCTTTCTTTTTTGCAAACACATTGTTACAAAAACAATTCAACGCTGCTGGGCATATAAAAAATTCAAAATACATAAAAACTTTTTTAATTTACAATTTGATGATACGTACGTGACACACATTATAGCAAAAATCTCGAGCTTTCAGATAAATTAGTCACTCGCGTTGTTGGCGCACCGCACACAACTTCTGAAATTTCATTAAAAATCAACATCCCAATTTCGTAACACAAACAAACTCAACATCAACAATCAAAAATTTCCATGTATTTCTACGTGTTTACCGAATTCCTCTTAGAATGATCTATGCAGACATTTCCAAGTTCACGGTTTTGCTTTAGTTTATAATTTAATATGCAAATGGCCGACTCCGCATTCTCAAGCGTTGGTGAGAATTAAAGGGTTGTACGCTTCATAAACTCTTTGAGTCGCACATTGCGTTGGGGAACCTAAATTTGTGATGCTTCTGAGAGCTTACACATCAAACCTGAAAATTTAATTGCTTAAAATATTCAAATGTCTTCTCTTATTTGTTATGAATTTGTTAATTCGTTTTGTTGTGAAGTTTTCTGATGTTTAATTATTGCTATATTTTGGTTATCTTTATTAACCGGTTCATGAAATAATTATATAAAATTGGCAACTATGCAACCGAAATTTTCAACTACCTACTGGGAATAGAATATAGGTAAACATCAGATGATCGCATAAAAAAATATTTCAAACGTTTAAATAAATCTATTTATTTAATATTTATTATTTGATTCGTTATCTTTGGTGTTTTTCTAAAAATACATGTATACATACATACATATCATCACGGGTGCCTTACGGCGCCCGAGACCACACAGACGGCCCCGGGGTACCCAGCGGAGGGGTTTTAATCCCACCTCTTCGTAGCCGATGGTATGAGTCTACACCGAACAAGTAGCTAGCTCGTCGCGATGTTTTGAATAGACTAACCCATCTATAAACAGTTTCACAAGTTGGTATAGTGAAACCGGGACTGACAGCTTAAAGTGCTCTCCGAGGCACTATAGTGGTGTAGTCAAACAAATGTACAAATTTTTTTTAATTAAAAACTCATTGGTACACACCGGGATTCGAACCAGGGACCTAAGTGTTTTTAAGTCCAATGTCTAACCAACTCGGCCACCACGTATATAATATGTATATATTTTCATAAATGCCTTATGTTATTTAGATTACCTGTTTATTATGATTATTATTTATTATATAAGGTCTCGACACAACAATAACATTTGTTTGTTATATTCCTACAACAACTTTACGGTCTTATGTAGGTAGTTTCAAAATCGTCAATATATATTTTTTGAATTATAGGATATGTAGCTATTAAGTTATTTAATAAAAACATGTTTGTAAACAATTCAAGAAGTACAAAACCTCAAATGGTTACTGAGGTAATACTAAATTTATTTTTGAATTTAATTTATTCGCTTATTTTATGTGAGTTCCCTATCGATAAAAATATAAAAATCCGCCCCAGTCACGTCGAGCATTGGCGATCGAGAACGCTAAACCCCCGTTCAGATTGGTCACTTACAAACGTTTTCTTATAAAATATTGCACCAATATTCTCAGGTAAGGTTCACAATAAATCCCCCAAAGTACTTAACATTAGCCCTATATAAGCTGTCAGAATCGAGAGACGGTGTTCATTCTATTTTACGCTAGAGAAATTTTGTCGTATCTTCGGAGATCCTACTAGGTTTTATAATGTTAGAAAGATCTTCGTTGGGAAACTTAAGGTCAGATAATGTCTAAAAAATGTCATATGGTAGCTATGTAATTTCGGGTGATTATAATTTAGACTAACAATGAAGTAATTTAGGAGTTTAGGTTTTAAAGGAAGAATAATTGATGGGGGAACCTTTTAATAGACCTCCCTTGTATCGGGAGGACGTGGGTTTGATTCCCACCCATGCCCCAAATTTGTACATTTTTCTGTACAGTACAAGCCTAAAGCTTAGTTTGTGACTAGAGCAATAAGTGTAAATTGTCTTAAATATTATTACCTCGGGGTCAGAAAGGAAGAAAATATTTGTGCTTAGTACATAAGCGGCATTTTCTCTTTGTATTATAACAAAGGACAACATTTGGTACATAGAAAAGGTGGCGAATAATGAAAATTCGCATTCTTATAAACAGACTACTAGACACACGTTTTGATATTTTTTTAGTGTACCTGCCTAATAATAACCTGTAGGTAGTAATATCGCGACGAAGCGCGTTAGTGAGTATCATACAAACGTGCGACTCGGCCGGTGCGCGTTAGCCCACTGCGGCAGCCCTCAAAAATAAAACCTATCCATGGGTACGGCCGGGTAGCTTCATACCTAAAGCTCGGAGTGAAACACCCTAGGTAATAAATTATTTTTCCTGATAATCAGTATAAATTGTTAGGTAACAAGGTTGGGATCCTAGAGACACGAGACACAGGCTTTGTGCCTAATCCTGAATTAGGCACAAAGCCTGTGTCTCATGTCTCTCCAATCTCACAAATTTTGTATCAATTGATGTTGTGAATTATAAATAAGCTTTAGTGAGTAAATAATGAATTATTATTGTTATAAATACCCAGACCGTGGCAAACTGTACAGAAAAACGTACTAATATTTTTTTGCCATGAGTGGGAATTGAACCCAACAAAGGCGCAACCACTAGTCTACGGAGGCTAAAAGATTTTAAGTGCCGTACTTTACATTTATTAAGTCAGTGTAATGTGTTGTCATATCTATCAGTTCTTGTTTTTAAAGCAGAAGAAGCTCGATAGAGAGCAGGTGAAGGATTGACACTTGATGTATTGTGGTGTAGGTAGGACAATCCTGTTAAAAATATCCAATTTATTTCATACCATATTGCCTGTCTGCATGTATCTATTGGAAAATATTCCAATATCAAATTTAATTTTGGATCTAAAATGCAAAAATCACTTTTCAATATTTTCTAACATATTTTTTTGCAGAGTTGGTTAGTCTTAGACTTAAAAACACTACAGTTTTTGGGTCCCCGGTTTAAAACCCAGTGTGTACCAATATTTTTTTAATTTAAATGTTTATGTACATTTGTTTGACAACACCACTATAGTGCCTAGGGGAGCACGTTAAGCTGTAGCTCCCAGTTATACTATAACTTGTGACAGTGTTATATAGATGGGTCTATTCAAAATATCGCGACGAGCTGGCCACTTGTTCTGTGTAGGTAGACTTATACCATCTGATACGACGATGTTGGATTAAAAGCTCTCCACCCAGTGGAGCTAACCCTAAGGCTGACCCGGGCGTCCTACGGCACCCGTGACCATAATTATTTTATTTAACACTCTTTTTAAGCTAAATAAGTAGTATGTTTTGGTAGTTTGGCACTTAACTAAGTCTACTGTTGCTCTACATACGAGTATATATATATATATATATTTATTTACGACTTTTGTACTACTTACTAAAATAAAATAATTTATAAAAATAATATATTATTTTAGTAGGTACAAAATATATTACGTATATACGTGGTGGCCGAGTTGGTTAGACTTAAAAACAGGGCCCTGGTTCAAACACCGGTGTGTAACAATGCCTTTTTAATCAAAAAAAATATGTACATTTGTTTAACAACACTACTATAATGTCTCGGAGAGCACGTTAAGCTGTCGGTCACAGTTTCACTATACCAACTTCTAAAACTGTTTATAGATGTGAGTCTATCCAAATATTGCGACAAGCTCGCCACTTGTTCGGTATAGAATCATATAATCGGCTACGACGAGGTGAGATAAAAAAAACTACTCCGCTGGGTACCCAGAGGCCGTCTAGGCCGTCTGGGGCGCCGTAAGGCCACCCGTGATGATATATATATATATATATATACAAAAGATATTAAAATTTTCCAAGAGATTTAACTCTAAGTATCAAATTAATACCAACCGTAACACCAGGGCTTTGAACTTCTTGCGTAGGTGCGTCCCTAAATTATTTTTGTCTTTATAATTTTCAATTTTCTCTATTTTGGCAAATATTAGGTAGGAGAAAGAATATGAATAATAATAGAAGCAAAAACCGTGAAATGACTAGGTTTCAGTTTTAGTATGTGCGTTCACCGGTTTTCAGGAGACTACTATACGTTTCTGGTAGCAAAACTGTAACATATTGGTACCCTAAGGATAAGAAAAGGAAAAGAGGAGGCCAGTATAGAAGATGGGTAGACGAAATTATAGAAACAGCAGGCAGGACTTGGACCAGATTAGCACAGAACCGTACAGGATGGCGAGAGTTCGAGGAGGCCTTTGCCAAACGGCACACAGATCCAGTTTCAGAAAATTAAAAAGCAAAATAATTAAAATTTGTAAAAAAAGTATCTGAATAAAGGCTTATATTATTATTATTATTATTATACATTTCTGGTCGAGCTGCTGTTATCCTTTGAGAGCACGATTAAGAAACGTGTAGTAGATTTGCCGATAAAGCAAAGTAATGAAAAATCGTCTTTATCGCCGCTCATTTCGTAACCGCATCGTTCAACCAGCGTAGTGAAACCTATCAATGCTATTAAACAACAATTTATTGATCGACCCCATCCATGTATTCTGTACGTTTGCTTACCATTAGGTAGATACAAAGTCACATGGCATACTCCAATAAAAAACATAATACATCCGTTTTGAAACCGCACCCTTCGGACGGTATAGTGGGAACGGATAATAACTAATGACGTATTTATTTATGATTGATGAAATTTGTAGAACTGTTTTACCACTGGTAAGTCATAAGACTTTCAAATCAATATAAGTCGAATGCTTTTCAGGGGAAAACATATAAAATAACATAGTAATTAAAATGGTCAAGCTAGTAATTTGATTTTCGAAAACATTCCAAATTTCAAACTAAAAACTTCAACTAACTTTATGCTAGTCCCTAAATAAAGTTTGCTTCCTGAAGTTAGTAGGACTTGAAATGAAGTTTACATATATTATGCTTTTCATGAATTTACATCTCGGCTTAAGTTTTAAAACTAGTTCCGTACAGTTCAGTACTTCTCTATAACATAGTATTCATAATCCTTGTCCCTAAGGTATGAATATACATGTACGGGTACCCGAGACCGCATATAACCTCCAACCCTAAAAGGTGGTATGCGGAATCTACACCAAACAAGTAGCGAGCTTGCCGCGGTGTTTATTTATACGCTACACAGCGGATACCAAACCTGTGACTTAAAAGCTTGTGGGTTTTAAGTCGACTAACCTGACTTTAACCGGCTTGGTCATTAGGTATACAACTCGGCCACAATGTATATAACTCAGCCACAATGTAAATAAATCGGTCACAATGTAAATAAATGGGTCACAATGTAAATAAATCGGCTACAATGTAAATAACTCGGCCGCAATATAAATAACTCATCCATGATCTTTTAAAGGGCATTGCTAATCTTCTGTTAGAATATTGTACATACATACATATCATTATTAACATGAAGCTAAAAAAACGCGCCCCGCGGCCCGCGGACGGGCACGGTTTTTACCTTCATGATTATTAATTACCATCACACAGATACAAAGTCACATTTCTTATTCATAATAATGAATTAAACACATTAAATATATATTTAATTGAATCAGGCTTAATTTTGCAGAAGTCCATTTTATAATGAATTTTTCAATATCTTCCGCTTATAATAAATTGTTTAAATGCATTAGAATTATAAGCGGAAGATATTGCAAAATAATTTTCAATTGTAAACATTAAATATACTTTAAATAAAAATATAAAAAAACTAATTATCAAAAAACACCTAAACCTAACACTTTACGGTGCACATTTCCTAACACTTTACGGTGCACATTTCGCTGGAGCTAACAGGCGGTTTTCAGCTGGTGTAAATGAATCGTCCAATTCCCTGTTTGTCGGTGGCGAGGCTGCAACAATCTCATTTTCTGTTCACTATTAACTATTCTGCAAGAATTTTACTCTCTGTAGGGTCACCATACATTTACATTTTAAAAAGATTTATTTTCTTCTAGGTTCAAAGAATCAAACGCAAATAGAAAAAAATATAAGTTAAAAATATTTCTCGCTGCGTGACTCCTTTTGTATTTCTTCCTTTTGCTGTAGAAACCTTAGGATCGTGGTCTCCGGAGGACAAGTCTATTGGCAAAATACTTTAACAAAAATCCGGTGACCGTCGAGCTAAGTATTTTTTTCTACAGAAAAATAGTTTAGAGATACAAAGGCGTTACGCAGCGAGCATACCCAGTACTATTGGTAACACCTGCAGTGTTACCAACAGTACTGTGTACTAGTAGTGTGTACTGAGTATGCTCGAAAGGAGGTAGTTTAGTAGGAACGAGTAGGAAGAAATTTATTATTTATATTTTTTTTTCTGTATCTTCTCTTTTTAATTATTCATATAATATATGTGTAAATTATTTAAAGTTATATGAGACAGAATATTACAAAATATATATAGGAATAAGTTAAAAAAAATAGGACATGTCGCACTTATTGCCCTAGCAACTTATCTTTGGACTAGTCGACGGAAAGGTAAAGTGCTCATGCACTCGTTATTTAAATGAATAGTCAATTTACTGTAGCTTTATCTTGACGTTAGCCGCACTATGTACCAGAAACAACCATACAAATGCATATACGTCATGTACATAGTATCTGTAGGGGAATCCAGCACAAAGGCGCAGTGGAAGCGTGTGTTTGGGCGATTGCCGAGGTCTTCCCCTAAATTGACAGGAATTCAATTTTACTAAAACTAAGCTAGGACATGCACTACAACTAAGGATATATAAATTACAAAGCACCTGTGAGCGTGCGTTCCCAACACAGATCGCCGAGGCAAAAGTCTGTGGCAACCACACCTAGCAGCACCCTGCTGCAGCCATCCAAGGGATAGTGAAACCTCTATGAAATCACCAAGGCGCCAAACCGCTGCTACCAGGAGCTATCATACAAGCCCTCTCCAAGTGGTCTTCATGTAGTGGTGGCCGGAAGAAAATCCCGCCCGGAACCTCACGGACACCTATCACACCAGCCACGAAGACACCAACAAAACCCAAATACACTTACGTGTAGCTCTACGTCTTCATCGATTTAACATTTTAGTTAAAGTTTAACTTAATGTTTAGGGTATATTAGGGTGGTTATAGGGTAGGGCCCTACAGGGCAATATGAGTAAAAAATGTCCTAAAATTAATAATTATTCACCTAGCTAAATATATGTATCATAAATGAATTTATAACTTTCACTATCAGTAAGGACATTTAGAATTTTATTTAAATCATTTAAAAAGTTTATATAAATCAGTTATTAGTTCAACGCTGATAAATAAACTTATAATCCATAATGATAAATTAGTTATGTAATTTATTAATTATATTAAATATAATAAAGTATTTTTGTTGTACAGTGCTTTTTATACTATTTATTAAAAGCAATATTTATTTATTTATTACATTGTCCTAGTTCTGGTACCATACATGGTCACCATACCCTCGAATTCTCCTTCCTGCTTGCTCTTTAGCAAAGCTAATAATGTTAGAGCTGGACCTAAAACGTTATGTGTTTCATGCGGAATCCTATTCGTATTTACGTCACGGTGAGAATACAAATGAAATAATAATGAATATTTCACACTATTGTCCTGGTCATAAGATAGGCTCTAGTCTATAGTAGGCTTACTTAGATGGAAAGAAAGCACTATAACTTCGCTAGGCCGACCGACCGGACTGGTTACCACCGCCCATCCAGATGCCAAAAACCGTCAAGTGACCTAGTCATATTTCGGTTTTAGTCTGTGGGTTTATTGGTTTTCCGGAGACTACTGTATCGATTTATTTTCGATAAGGTAGTCTTCTTTCATGGTACGGTTACGAAACTGGCGATTGATTTGACGATAAAGCAGCGAGGATATTAAAATGGACTCGTAATGCAAATACGTCATGTCGCCGCCCATTTCGTAACCGCATCATTTAGCCGCCATAGTAAGAGCGATCAAAATTGTTAAAGAACTATGCATTAACGATCCCATTCGTGGACTTTGTAGGCCTGCTTAACATCAGAATAGTATATTTCATTACGAGTGCGGAAAGCCTGTCATTGCAAAGAATTCCGACAAATGTATACCCGAGCCGAGGCGCAGCCGAAGGTGAGGGTTGACAGTCGGAACAAGTTGCAATGACGGTTCCGCACTGAACAACTATTTTTAATACAGTTGCGAAAAAATGAAGCAATCTAATAAAATAAAAAAAAACACAACGCGTTTAGCGCAAAGAAGATTTCTGGAAAATGGCCAACCGTAAAAGAATATAAACAGAGATATTTTTTTTGTTTTCTTCACCCATTCTGGGTAGGCAAAGGGAACTATGCCCATACAGCCAAGTCTTCAGTAGATTTTTTTTATTGATATGAAATGAAATGAAACCTAACCTAACTCATTCAATCAAATCATTAAATCTGAACAAATTAGTAGCTTCTTTTTGGAAATATTTACATGAATCATAAAAACTTCTATGAATTTTTTTTAGTAAAAACTTTGTGGTTGTTTTTTTTAATAGACATTATTTTGACAGTTGGGAAAGAGAACGCACGAGTTCGGAAAAGGTAAAAAAAAAGCTCGAGTATGTAATAGCCCACATCCCAAACGCTATACGTCCCTGCAATACGCCACTTTTTGAGCAACTGTATTAAAAAAGACTTATTTTTATAAAAGCTCAAAATGTGACCTTGCATCCACCTGATGTTAAGCAGTATGCAATGTCCAGGAATGATAGCAACAAGCGGATGCATACAGATGCACCGCTGGTTGCCATCATTATGCCGGGTTAAGATGGCTATTCATACTTCGTTTAAAGGGGTCCAGGTTATAAGAGGAAGGAAACACCCAAGCTGGTGGAGCGTTCCACAGATGAAACTAACCAAAGAGTAAAATCTTAATTAATAAATAATTATCATCACGGGTGCCTTACGGCGCCCGAGACCGCCTAGACGACCTCAGGGTACCCAGCGGAGTAGAGTATGAGACTACACCATACAAGTGGCTAACTCGTCGCGATGTTTGGATAGACTCAATAACCCATCTATAAACACAAGATGGACCGACGACCTGAAAAAGGTCGCGGGAAGCCGATGGATACAGGCAGCGCGGAACCGGTCGTTGTGGCAATCCTTGGGGGAGGCCTATGTCCAGCAGTGGACGCGCGAAAGCCTGGCATGATGAAACACAAGATGGTATAGTGAAACTCGTACCGACAGTTTAACGTGCTCTCCGAGGTACTGTAGTGGTGTTGTTAAACAAATGTACATATCTTTTACAGCCTCGTTACCACCGCCCATATAGATGCAAAAACCGTCATGTTTCGGTTTTAGTCTGTGGGTTCACCGGTTTTCAGGAGACTACTGCATCAATTTATTGTTGAGTTGATAGTCTCCTTTCAGGGTGCGGTTACGAAATGGGTAATTGGATTGACGATAAGGCAGCGAGTATATTAAAATATATATACATGTAATGCAATTCGCCATCGTTGCCCCCCATTTTATAATCGCTCATTTAGCCGGCATTGTGGGAGCGATCAATATTCAAATCAAAATTATTGATTGACCCTATTCATGGACTTTGTGGGGCTGCTCACCACCAGGTAGATACAAAGTCACATGTCGTGCTCCAATAATTAAAAAAAAAATTAAAAAATATATTTATTGGTACATATCGAGGTTTGAACCAGGTACCTAAGTGTTTTTAAGTGTAAGGTCTAACCAACTCGGCCACCACGTATATCTAACGTAACGTAAAATCTTCTTTTGTGGAAACTGTTTTATTGTCTAAAAAGTAATTTACTGACAGCTGTATAGTTACCATGTAGTTAAGTAAAAGTAAGGGTGAAAATTCAACAGTATATATGCAACTCGTTGGCTCTTGCGACTTTTCAATTTTGTACGTGCCTTGGGTTCTAAGATGATCTCCAACAAGGAAACGTACGATGACAAGTTAGAACGTAATAAGTAACTTTTGTTAGTAGTTAGTAAAAAGTAGTATATAATATATACAGAAAAAACTAAACTTTTGATAAAGTATTATAGGTATTAAAAAAAAATTGGCTCCCCCATACAAATTGGTCATTTTAACATTACTAGTTTGTATGGGGAAGCCACTTTTTTTTTTCATTTGCGACATATGGTTTCATGAGAAAAGTTGTTCGATTTGATCAGCAGAACCTCATATTAGCCCCTAGTACATCCTTTCAAAGTCACCCTGTATATATATATTATTTTCAAAAATATATAATCGCGGGTGCCTAACAGCGCCCTGAAGGGTACCCAGCAGCAGTGGGGTTTGATTTCCATCGTAGCTAGTATAATGCGTCTACATTCAACAAGGGACCAGCTCGACGCGGTATTTAGGATATTGATATTCAATAACCTATCTATAAATATTTTAACAAGTAGTATGGTAAAGTGAAACTGGGACCAAAAGCTTAACGTGTTTCCTGAATCTGAATCGTCAAACAAAATGTAGATATATATTTTAATTAAAAACTCATTAGTACACATTAGAGTTTGAGCCTCGAGACCTAAATACATTTTGTTATTGGAGCACGGCACGTGCCTTTATATTTATCTGATGGTAAGCAGAGCTGCGGTCAATCAACACATTGTAGTTTAACAATGTATTGATTGCTCCCAATATGCCGTCTAAATAATGAGGTTACGAAATAAGCGACTCTATTTTAATATCCTCTCTAATGTTTTTAAGACTAAGGTCTAACCAACTAGGCCACCAAGAATGAACTTAATATTCCAACCACACATGTATATAATGTGTACTTTGTACTAAATTGCACAAACACGTTATACCTGCTTACAGATTTAATAAGCACATTGCACACATTATTTTTAGGTCTCCATAATTTTATACACTGGGGCCGTCTAGGTGGTCTCGGGCGCCGTAAGGCACCCGTGATGATACATACATCTTCATAATTTTGCTAGGCCGCTTGACGTTCTTATAACCATACAGTTGCAAAAACCGTCAAATGAGCTAGGCATGTTTCGGTTTTAGTCTGTGGGTTAGTCAGTTTTTAGGTGCCCATCGATGCCACACGTGCCCAGATATATCGATTTATTGTCGATGGGGTAGTCTGCTTTCTGGGTACGGTTACGAAAAATTTGAATTGATCATAAAGCAGCCAGGATTTTAAAATAGACCTGTAATGCAAAATGTTTGTGGCCGCCAATTTCTTAACCGTATCATTTAGCAGACATAGTGGGAGCCATCAATGTTGTTAAACAATATTGTATTGATCGATCCTATTGATGGACTTCGTAGGTCTGCTTACCACTAGATATATCCAAAGTCACATACCCTGCTCCATTAAAAAAGAAGTGCCAATTTCAAACTTAAAAAGTTGACTAATCTAATCCTGTTTCCTTTGGCGCCAGCTCCCAGCAGACCACTTTGAGTTTCTGGCCTTTGCCGTGGAAACTTTAGGCCCTTGGTCCTGATGCTTTAGCATTTTCTCAATTATTGAGAAAATTATTAATAGCGAAATCAAGTGACCGTCGTGCTAAAGCCTATTTTTTCCAACGCATAGAGCTGGGAATTCAATTAGGCTGCATAGGAACTATATTCAATAATTCTTATTTTTTATTTGTATTATTATTTTTTATTTGTTTATTGGAGCACGACATTTGACTTTGGTGACACCTGGTGGTGAGCAGTCCTACAAAGTCCAAGAATGGGGTCAATCAATAATTGTTCTTAAACAATATTGATTGCTCCCACTATGCCGGCTAAATGATGCGATTACGAAATGGGGGGCGACAATGACGAATTACATTACAAGTATATTTTAATATACTCGCTGCTTTATCGTCAGACCACCTACCCATTTCGTAACCGCACCCTGAGAAGAGACTACCACCTCGACAAGAAATCGATGCAGTAGTTTCCTGAAAACCGGCGAACCCACAGACTAAACCCGTTTCATCTATTTAATTGTAAATATTAATAAAGTAGGCTAATAATATGTTGTATATTTAATCTAATATACGTAGTATCTCAAGGGAAATCTAGACTGAACGCAATTACTAGAAGACTAATTTAAAGAGAACATACAAGTTCAAAGGTATAACTTACTACACCTTCCTTGGTTGTTCATCTTTAGGTAATTTTAACGGGTTTCTAAGAAATATTCTCCGATATAATAATAATTTATTACGTGAAAATGTAAAATTAATTAGTAAAGAAAAACACCTTTTGCCAGTTCAAATAATTAATTAGGAAAAAATGAAATTTAGTCTGGGTTAAATATAAATGTTGCTTTTCATTATCTCTGCGCCTCTATTTTATTTTTCATTATCTCTGCGCCCCTATTTTATAAAAATAGACTTTATTATAATTAAACACTTCAAGATAATATAATATATACGTGGTGGCCGAATTGGTAAGACCTTAGACTTAAAAACACTTAGGTCCCTGGTTCGAATCCCGGTGTGTTCCAATGAGTTTTTAACTTAAAAATGTATGCACATTTTTTTGACAACACTACTATAGTGCCACGGAGAGCTGTCGGTCCCGGTTTCATTATACCAACTTGTAAAACTGTTTATAGATGGGTTATTGAGTCTATTCGCATGTGGTGTTTTGCGCATGCTTTTAGTAGGGTTAGAGCATTTAATGTATGCTGCGATATGCATATCGGTAACTCAATGGCTATATTCCTCTGTTAGTTTGTGTGAAGCACCAGAGTTTTTTACTTGCTGGTACCTTTTTCTCCGGGGTGTCTCCGGAGGGATCGACTTTACAACTAGTGTTTACGCCCTTAAAGATACCGATCCATATAACTATGTTAATGCGATTGATGGTCATTTAAAAATATCTACAGCCAATATAATGATAATATAAGAACTAATATTTAAGGCGTGGATACGGTTGGTGAGGTCGGTCGCCTCGGTGGCACCCTTGTATGGCAGATGATAATCGGAAGGTCAATGGAATCAGCTAACCACCTAGTCTTACACTAGTTGGTTATGTAGCGTGCGTTCGGTTGGTTGGTTTTTTCAATACTTTTATTTGCACCCGTGATGATATGTATGTAAGGTAACAAATCATTATATATTCCTTCCTTACGCGAAGCATTAGGTCCTTGGTGTTTAGAATCAAAGCTTAATTGAGAAACTACTAGAAAAAAATAGTAAGTAGAAGTTTCTAGAGATATTCGATCCAAAAAATATTTTAAACACAAAAAAATCTATAGCAGTACATCTAGTGTTCTCGATACTTTTATCAAAAAAAAATTCGTTGGTAGAGATTTTTTTTATCCGTTATAATTATTTTGTATTTTTTTTTTTATAACTAATTATGTGATTGCTTACTTACCTTTAATTTACAATAAACATTTAAGGCGTGGACATGGTCGGTGAAGTTGGTCGCCTTGGTGGCTCTCTTGTATGGCAGATAATGATTGGCAGGTCAATGGAATCAGCTAACCACCTAGTCTTACACTAGTTGGCTATGTAGAGTGTGTTCGGTTCGGTAGTATTATTCATATTTAGATTTCCATTTGCGTTTAAGTTCTAAATCTGATATCGAGGTATAATAAATATTAGTAGTTTTTTTGTTAATGAGTTGCTGCCTAACCAAACGTACTCTAAGACCTCATTGTTAAACATTTTTTTTTTGACTATATTCATCTTTTTTTGACATTTATTTCATGGTAATCTGTAAAGATTTACATGAAATAAATGATTTTGACTTTTGACTTTTTTTTGACTAATAAATGCTTTAAATGTTGGAAATTATATTTATGTGTATACATTAATGATTATTTTATTGTATTTATTACACATATACCTGATTAATGAAATATAAAAAATAAATATCTGTTGATTCTCTGTAAATAAGCCCTAAATGTTTTTAGTAATGGCTTATAGTGATGGGCGCGTAAAAATAAACAATAAAAAAAAACTCAATTATCGTTTAGAAATTTTATACAGACTAATTTATACAAGGTTCCGCGAGTCATGTTGACGCCCATACAAAGTTAGGTACTTCCGGTATTGCAATCTGCCTGTAGCAACACCGGAAGTACAAATGTAAATGGTTATTTTAAATGTATAAATATTTCTGTTACAGTTACTACTTGTGTATTATTTTATTTATAATTAAAAAAAAGTAGTAAATCAAAGTCTACAATAGAAAGATATATTCCTTACGGGAAAGTAACCGCATTTGGAAATGAGATGTATTTTTTTGACAATTAATATGACAGTAAAGCTGGGTCAATAACCATTTGACAGCCTCCGTAGACTAGTAGTTACGCGTTGGCGTTGTATCCAGAGGTCGTGGTTTTGATTCCCACCCATCGCAAAAAAAAAATGTACGTTTTTCTGTACAGTTTGTCATGGTCTGGGTGTTTATTATATGTATTATATCGTTGTTTCTGGTACACTTAGTACAACCCTAGAGCTTATTTTGTGACCAGAGCAATATGTGTAAAGTGTTCTAAATATTATTATTATGCATTTCTATAAACCAGCCTTATAATAGGACTTCTAACTTTACTCGTATAAGAGTTATTAGAAGCAAGCTAATAGAGGGCGTCTGTGTATAAGTAGGTAACAAGCAATGACAAAATTCGTGAAAGGTGACTGGAACCTGGTTGGCTCAGCGGTTGAGCGCCTTGCCGCGATAGCGAGGTCCTTGGGTTCGAGTCCCACCCACCAGGATTTTTTTCATTGCATTTTTATCTTTAAAAAAAAAATATTATTATTATTATATACATACATACACAAATGATATGTATGAGTATGTATTTACCAGTGGTGACCGGTGCGTCATTGCAAAGTGTTTACGCTCATGATTGCCCCATCAATGTCCACAGTGTTGACAGGCGATCCCTAATTAATAACAATTTGTGTTAATTAATCCGCTTGCACGCAATTACTAATTCCATTAAACAGTTTTATTAATGTAATTTAATATTCATTGTGTGTGATATCCAATAATATGTATATTATTAAATTGCTTATAGTTTAAACAATAACAAAACTATTTATAGATGGGTTATTAAGTCTATCCAAACATCGCGACGAGCTGGCTACTTGTTCGGTGTGGACTCAGGATCCCATCGGCTATGATGAGGTCATCTAGGCGGTCTCTCGTTATGTCTTTATACATGTTGACTTTGAAAGGATGTACTTTAGGCTAATAATAATTTAGTAATATTAAAATGACCAATTTGTATGGGGAAGCCAATTTTTTTTTTCATTTGCGACACATAGTTCCGTAGAAAAAGTTGTTCGATTTGATCAGTAGAACATCATATTAGCCCAAAGTACATCTATTCAAATTCACCCTGTATATCTTTTTAAATACAATATTTTTAATACACTTTTTCTATTTTAAATCTTTTTCTGAGAGACTCTTAAAACATCAACATCCTGTATTATTAAGCCCCCTGTGTATTTTTTTAAATATAATACACACATTTTATCCTTAGATCTAACAGCTATACAATAAAATTAACCGCATGACAATCGGCCCATTAGTTTTTAAGTAATACGTGTACAAACAAATAGACATACACGATTCTTAAAAACGTTAGATTAAGATTCTATATATAATTGGCAAACTACTTTATCAAAAATCCGGTGACCGTCGAGCTAAGTCATTTTTTCTACAGAAGATTAGCTTAGAGGGGTAACGCAGCGAGCATACTCGGTACTATTGGTAACACTGCTGGGTTGGAAGGAATTTATTATTTATATTTTTTTTCTGTATCTTATATATTTTTTAATATATGTATCTATTTAATATTTTATGTAATAAAACCTGTAGTTATATTTTTTTTTTGTAATGTGTTGTAGATTCTATAGATGTGTTTTTATATACCCATACTAATATTTTAAGCGAAAGTAATTCTGTTAGTTTGTTTGTTACGTTTTCTAAATCGATGTACTAATTTAGATGAAATCTGGTATGGAGATAATTTGAGTCTGGGTAGGATATAAGGTACTTTCACCATAGCTATAGGGGTGTAGGTACAGAATATTAGGATTTTTTAAAATACACTAGATAGAGAACAGTGTTGTATAAAGCAAAGTTATGTACGTTTATTAAAATGCCCATAAAATTGTATTAAAATATTTTTGAATTTTAATTTACTTTTTGAATTATCTGAAACAAATAAAGTGTGTGAGTGTAAGATGTGTTTCTTACTAGGTAAAATGTATAAATTAAAGCTATAAAATTTAAATGCCAAATATTTCGCCTCTCTTTGGAGCGGCGTCATCAGTGACAGTAATTTACCTTTTGAGGAATATATATTTTTTCGTTTGATAGTTGACATTGTATGTCATCTTTTTGGCTACTTATATGATATGGTAAGAAAGTAACTAAAACCAAATTTACTTAAGTACGTATATATAATTGTTATTTTCTGCAAATTCTATTCGCGGACTTAGGTCTCCGTATAACAAAAGAAAAAGGGGAAAATATAGTTCTATATGTTTGATATTTTTTTTTTTATTATTTAGTTTATGTATGTAAAATAAATTATTCTGACACCATAACCATGGTTATGATTCCGACCGGGCTCGCTACCACCGCCTAATGTTAAGAAATACGAATGCACACAATATATATCTATAATAAGTATTTCAAGTATAACTAATTACTATTACACTCATAAACTAACTTAATTACTGATATAAATAATATAATTAAACATATTCGGCCTTAGACCAAAATGTTTATCATTTTGACATTTAATTTTGTCATCGACTCTAGACCCGCGTTGTTCAATTTCGATTTGGTGGAGTCTCGAAGTTGCCAACACTAAAAATATGACGAGAAAAATATAGTTAACTAGTCATGTTTCGGTTTTAGAATGTAGGTTTACCGGTTTTCCGGAGACTACTGCATCGATTTCTTGTCGAGGGGATAGTTTTTAGAAAATAAATAGGTTTTTATTTATTTAAATAATTTATTGAGCATTCACAACTATAACAAAAAACAAAATAAAATGCGTTTCATGGTAATCTCTATAATAACTAATAACAGATAAAAATGACATTTCTTTTACTGTCAATCAATATTGTTTCATAAAAATGCCTAAAATATTTATAATAAGAAAGCAAAGACAAATTGAATGTAATCCAACACGCCTCCCTCAATTTGTGCACATACGTTAAATAATAATAATTATATACCTATACAAAATTTATTGTTCAGTATACAACAACCCTAAGCCTTGCATGCAAGCCATGCTTGCATTCATTATGTTTCGGACTTGATAAAGATTTTGTTTAATATATCTGCAGTCAACATATCTGTAGGCAAATAATTTAAAATAATGTTCTTATTTTCTTTTAAAATATTCCTTATAAAGTGAAACTTTATGTCTACATGTTTACACCTTGAGTGATGAACTGGGTCAGATGCAAGTATAATAGCCCCTTGATTGTCAGCATGCAAAGCAACACTAGACCTATTATGAAAACCAATCTCATTTATTAAGCTATTTAAATACACAGCCTCTTTAACAGTTTCGGCAAGACTTACATACTCGGCCTCAGTCGAGGATGTAGCTACTGCCTTTTGTTTTTGCGATTTCCATGAAATAGCTGCACCACCAAGAATAAAAGCGTAACCTGAATATGATCGCCTATCTATGATACAATTTCCCCAATCTGAGTCTGAAAATCCCTGTAATATTTCTCCTGTTTTTAAATATGTTAAACTATAATTAATAGTTTCTTTTAAATAACGCAGTACCCTTTTAGCACATATCCAATGTAAATCTGCATAACAATCACAAAATTGTGCCAATTTAGAAATAGTATTCGAAATATCAGGCCTTGTTCCTATACTTAAATACATTAATGCTCCAATCAATTCTCTATAAGGAACAGTATTGTTGTTTAAATTATGGATTTTGGCTTCGAATTTTAAGCCTACTTCCATAGGAGTTAAAACTGCTTTGCAATTTGTTATATTATATTTATCTAAAATATCCATTTTATACTTCTTTTGGGATAAAACAATTTTACCGTTGCTATTACTTATTTCGATTCCTAAACAGTATTTCACAAGTCCGTAGTCTTTTAAATTAAATTCTTCTGATAATTCCTTTTTAAATTGTATAATCCAATTGCAATCTTGAGATGCTATTAAAATATCATCTACATAGACCACTATTATTAGTATAACACCATCTTCTCTATTTTTAAAATATATACATGGTTCATTTAAAGTAGATTTTAAATTAAGATCAATAAGTTTTTCATGAAGTTTTAAATACCACTGCCTACCAGATTGTTTCAAGCCATACAAAGATTTTTTTTAAAGGCAAACAACTCCATCTGTACCTAATTTCTTTAACATGTTTTTTGCTCGTTCATCAATTATTGTTTCTTTATCTTTTTTTATTATCTCATTTAAAATCAATTCTAATAATGGCGGAATTTGCATATAAACCTCTTCATTTAACTTCCCATTTAAATACGCCGTATTAATATCAACTTGATGTACTTTAAGATCAAATTTAACAGCTAGAGCAAATAATAATCTAATTGTCTGCAATCTAGCCACCGGAGCAAAAGTTTTATGGTAATCAATTCCAAACCGTTGCGTATAGCCTTTGGCTACCAATCTAGCTTTCTTATTTTCTGTATTATTTATATCATATTTTCTTACTAATACGTAACGACATCCTACAATATTATGATTTAATGGTTTTTTTTAAAATATCCCATGTATCATTCTTAATTAAACTCATTACTTCTTTTAAAATAGCATCTTTCCAATCTTTATGTTCTGCACCATTAATAGCTTCTTTTAATGATATTTCTGCTACTCCTGTAAAATTTTCTATAACATCATTTTCATTTTCTTCTATAACATCAATCATATTATACATCTTCTTAGGACGCCCACACAGTTACCTTAGGTCTTCCTGGTCCCCTTTTTTGTACAAGAGTTCTTACAATTTCACTATTTTCGGCGGTTTCTACATTTTGGTCAGGTGATAAATTTATTTCTAAAATATTTTTATTTTCTTCATTACTATCAGGTTCACATATATCAACTATTACATCCTTATTAACTATTACTAAATCTTTTTTATGTACATTATTAACAAATTTTACATCTCTAGCTATTTCAACTTTATGTTCTTTTATTAACCAAACCCTAAAACCCTTTGACGTTCTAGGGTATCCTACAAAAATCCCTTCTTTTGCACGATTTTGAAACTTATCTTTACCGGGTGTTTTATCTAAAATAAATATCCTTGTACCAAATTTATGTATATTTTTAAGATTTGCAGTTTTATTATACCATTTCTCGTATGGTATTCCACCATGTAAGCTTTTAGTTGGACAACGATTTCTTATATAACTTGCAGATACTTCTGCCCAAAAACTGCTCGTTAATCCTGATGATAAAATCATGCACCTAGCCATTTCAATTAAAGTTCGATTTTTTCGTTCTGCTACACCGTTCTGTTGTGGTGTACGTGGAATCGTCAAACGTCTATTAATACCTTCATTTTTCAAAAAATCATCAAACTCTCTTCTATTACAATATTCTCCACCATTATCTGTTTGAAAATATTTAATTTTCTTACCGGTTAGATTTTCTACATATTTTTTATAAATTTTAAAACACCTAGGACATCACTCTTTTTACGCAATAAATAGACTTCGCCCCACCGAGTACAGTCATCAATAAAAGTAACAAAATATTTTGCTCCACCTAATGATTCATTTCTCATCGGTCCCACTACATCTGAATGAATTATTTTTAATTTTTCATTACATGGTCCAATAGATCTGGAATAAGGTAACGCACACATTTTACCTTTTATACAAGTAATACAATTATTTAAACTATTTACATCCGAATATTTTAACTCAAACCCCATTTTATTTAACACAATCATTAAATCTTTTGCATTCAAGTGGCCCATACGTTCATGCCAAGACCGTAAAATATTAATATCTTTATTTATAGCTAAACAATGTTCGTTTTCTTTTAAATAATATAAATTTCCAGACCGATTTGCCGTTAGCTTTACTATATCATTTTCATCCGTAACAACAGCAAAATCTTTATTAAAAGTAACTTTAAAACCATTATCTGTTATTTTTGCTACTGATACAAGATTACTACGTAAATCTGGAACATATAATGTATTACGAAATTCAACATTATTGTTGTTGCATGCTGATAATCTTACATTACCTCTACCTAAAACATTTGTCGACATATTACTTGATAAATTCAACAACCCATTCATGGGTTCGTATGTAGTATGAAATTTACTTTTGTCATTACACAGATGTGAAGTACATCCACTATCTAAAATCCAGCTACTATTTACTCAAATATACTCACCACTATCTGCAATACAATTAAATACTACAAAACTATCATCTATCTCTTCTTCTTTATCATCGTTTACATTTTCTTCTTTCTTTTATTCATTTTCATTGGTTGCACACATTGTTTCCTTTGACTTATTTTTATATTTGCAATCAGAAGCCTTATGGCCAACCCTGTGGCATTTATAACATTTAAAATTTAAACTATCTTGAGTATTCGAAGTTTTATTAAACTTTCCATATTTAAAATTTTTATTATATCCACGTTGCCTCACATACATAGCATTATTTAATTGTAGCTCTCTACATTGTCTCCGTGCATTATCTTCTTCCAATATTTAAATTTTTAGTATTTCCACTTTCGGTAAATCATCTCTAGCTTCAATAGCACATCTAAAATTTTCGTACGACGCTGGAAGACTATATAATAACATTATTGATAACGATTCTTCATTTATGTTTATATCCATGTCACTACGTTTATCTAGTGCTTCAAAAAATCATACATAGACATATGTTCATGAACATCTTCACCTTCGTTCATTTTTTTGCAATGTAAGTTGCTTAAGTAAACTTGCCTTTTTTGCAGGCCCTTTAGATGCATACACAGTTTGTAACTTTAGCCATATATCTCGTGCAGTATTACACCCCTTTACAATCTTTAATTCATTTGCATTAATGGACAGAATTAAATCAGCCTTTGCCTTTTCATCAGCTATCACCCACTGACTAATCGCCTCCTCAGTTTCCGGCTTTTTACATTCATTACCGTCCACATATTTCCAAGAGTCATTTTTTAATAACAATGCTCTTACCTGTATTTTCCAAGTGTCGTAATTATCTTTGTTCAATAAATCAATTCGCACTGTATTCATTTTTATTTTTGTTGTTTTATTTTACCGAACTCGATAATATTTTTTTTATCAATAAATTTTATTTGCGGACTGGGCCCATAACCTTTTAGAAAATAAATAGGTTTTTATTTATTTAAATCATTTATTGAGCATTCACAACTATAACAAAACAAAATAAAATACGTTTCACGGTAATCTCTATAATAACTAATAACAGATAAAAATGACATTTCTTTTATTGTCAATCAATATTGTTTCATAAAAATACCTAAAATATTTATAATAAGAAAGCAAAGACAAATTGAATATAATCCAACAATAGTCTCGTTTCATGGTACGGTTACGAAATGGGCGATTGATTTCACGATAAAGCAGCGAGGATATTAAAATAGACTCGTAATGCAAATACATCCATGTCACCGCCCATTTTGCATCATTTTAGCCGGCATAGTGGGACCGATCAATATTGTTAAACAACAATGTATTGATCGACCCCATTTATGGCCTTTGTAGGTCTGCTTAATATCAGGTAGCACATGCCGGGCTCAATTTAGAAAAAAAAAACGCCTTGATTTATAAACATATTTTACGTAACATACGAGGGTTAACTCGATTCTATAATATAACTAGTAAGTATAACCGAATAAAATATTCCGAGATGAAATAATCGATTTGAATTTTGAAATATTTCTAGGTTCATTATTATTAGTTCATTAACTTAGGTCTAGTTACGAGATACTCAATAGTGTGGTCTTAAAAATTTGATTTAAAAAAAATTGGTACACACCGGAGTTTGAACCACCTAAATGTTTTTAAGTCCAAGGTCCAACTCGGCCACCACGTAAAATAATGGTAATAACTGATTTAAAAAAAAAGTTATAATTACCAACAAAGCGCGATTACTCCCACGCGGGCGACTGAACTTGTTTTCTTTTCCTCAAATATCTTTCAATTTTCCTTCATATTATTTTTGGAAACTGAAAATAGAAACTCTAATTAACAATAGCATCAAACGATTAGATTATAACTGAAAAAGAAAGAGTTGACATGATTTAAAGATGCCAGATTTTAAGTATTACTATATCGGAGCATTAGTATCTAGTATTTTTAACTTAAGAACATTATTGGTTCCTTGACACATGGTTCCTTGGGAAAAGTTGTTCGATTTGACCAGCAGAACCTACAAATTCACTCTGTATACTATTATTTTACCAAAAATCATATTAAAGGTTAAATAGTAGCTGTAACAGGCGGACGGGCAGCTAGACGGGTCAGAGAGACGTTTTTGTGTCACTTGATAAATAGTCCCCGCGACCCTTCAGTAATTGGTGGATTTGTAACATACGAGGGTTAACTCGATTCTATAGTATAACTAGTAAGTATAACCGATTAAAATATTCCGAGATGAAATAATCGATTTGAATTTTGAAATATTTCTAGTTTCATTGACTTAGGTCTAATTACGAAATACTCAATAGTTTGGTCTTAAAAATTTGATTAAAAAAAAAGTTGAAGTAAAATATTTTTATGGATCAAGGCTTTTTTTTTTTTAAATTGAGCCCGGCATGTGCAAAGGCCATAAATGGGGTCGATCGATACATTGTTGTTTAATAATATTGATCGGAGCAACTATGTCGGCTAAATGATACGGTTACGAAATGAGCGGTGACATGGACGTATTTGCATTACGAGTCTATTTTAATATCCTCGCTGCTTTATCGTGAAATCAATCGCCCATTTCGTAACCGTACCATGAAACGAGACTATCCCCTCGACAAGAAATCGATGCAGTAGTCTCTGGAAAACCGGTAAACCTACAGTCTTAAACCGAAACATGACTAGTTAACTATATTTTTCTCGTCATATTTTTAGTGTTGGCAACTTCGAGACTCCACCAAATCGAAATTGAACAACGCGGGTCTAGAGTTGATGACAAATGTCAAAAGGGTGGATTTTTTAAAAATGATTTTGGATAAAAATTTTGGTCTAATATCTAGAATATGCAGAAAATAACAATAATACCTATATACGTACTTAAGTAAATTTAGTTTTAGTTACTTTCTTACCATATCATATAAGAAGACAAAAAGATGACATACAATGTCAACTATCAAACGAAAAAATATATATTCCTCAAAAGGTAAATTACTGTCACTGATGACGCCGCTCCAAAGAGAGGCGAAATATTTGGCATTTAAATTTTATAGCTTTAATTTATGTATTTTACCAAGTAAGTAACACATCTAACATACTTCATTTGTTTCAGATAATTCAAAAAGTAAATTAAAATATTTTAATAAAATTTTATGGGCATTTTAATAAACGTACATAACTTTGCTTTATAGAACACTTTTATTAAAAAAAAAAAACTTATATAATTTTCAATATATCTGAGTTGACATGATTTAAAGATGCCAGATTTTAAGTATTACTATATCGAAGCATTAGTATCTAGTATTTTTAACTTAAGAACATTATTTTTTTAAGATAAAAACGCAATGAAATTCCTGGACTCGAACCCACGAACCTTGCTATCGCGGCATGGCGCTCAACCGCTGAGCCAACCAGGTTCATTTTTCATTGCATTTTTATCTTAAATATAAAATAAATTCTAAATATAATATAACTCAAAGGTGACTGACTGACTGACTGACATAGTGATCTATCAACGCACAGCCCAAACCACTGGACGGATCGGGCTGAAATTTGACATGCAGGTAGATGTTATGACGTAGGCATTCGCTAAGAAAGGATTTTGATAAATTCTACCCCCAAGGGGATAAAATAGGGGATGGAAGTTTGTATGATAAAAAAATAACTATTCCACGCGGACGAAGTTGCGAGCACAGTTAGTATATAATAAATATTAATATAAAATACTGAAAAAAGTTAAAATAAAAAATAGACTCCTCTGCCATCTAGTATTAGAATTTTTTCATTGCATTTTTAACTTAAAAAAATAATATAACATAAGAACAAAAATACATAATAAAATTCAGAACCTAAATAACATTTTATTTGAGTACTAGATAGCTTAAATTCTGGAAAGGCGGTTGAATTATATTTTCTTTACGCTTACTACTACAAAATATGTTTTAACAAATAATATGTTGTATTTTTAACTTAGGAACTTTTATACATACCAGACAACCAAACATATAAGAGTGCTAATGCAAACATATAAAATTAAATACGAGGATATATACCTAAATAAATTATTAGGCAAATATAATATAATATGTATATATTATATGCATTATATTTAATAGTATCCATAAACAAACATAAATAAATAATAATAAATAGATACCAACAAATAAATATTGTATAGGTACTTTATTACACATACATAAATAAATAAATACACAAGTATATACATACATTCATAAATAAATAAATTCGCTAACAGTAAAAATATTTCGGTAAATAGTTTTGATTTTGAGGTAAAATAGTAAAAATATGTTATTCATTTTGATTTTTGAGGTAAAACAGTAAAAATATTTTTATAGTTTTGAATCTGCTACGCCGTAGTCAAAATCAATCAAATCTTTTCATCAGTAATAGAAGAAATAAAACACAGGTTTACCTAAACGGAAGAACCGAGTACTATACCATAGTATTTTGTTATGAAATAAAGAAATTTATTTTTAAAATAACTCTCCGCTGGGTACCCTGAGGCCATCTAGGCAATCGCGGGCGCCGTATGTATGTATTAAAAAAAATAGACCTTTGAAGTTAATGAACTTTTAGTATCTTGCTTACCTACAGTAGATACAGAGTATAATAAAAAAAATGGGTCATCAATGCTTAATTAGGATAAATGTATAAATATTTTCTACAAAAAATAAAAATCCGAAACGGTGGGTGTCTTTAATTTACATAAAAACAGAAAAAAAAAATTAAAAAAAAAAAAATAAGTAATAATTATATATCTACTAGATGTTTTTTACACTATTTGTATATTGTGATCTATGATAAAAATAATAAAACACGTATTTTTTTCCTTTTAGTGTTGGCCGCCCATACAAAACAATAAGATAAAATGACTTAGGGCTGATTTTTCAATCATCGGATAAATTTATCTAACAAATAACTTGTATGGAGAACTAATAAATTTGACTGTGCTTCATACAAATTAACGGTTGGATAATTATATCTAACGATTGAAAAATCAGCCCTTAAAATACAAAAAAGCTCTATAAAACCCTTAAGACCTCGTCACTTGTCTAAAGGTGTTTTATTTGCTTGATACGAAGGCAATATGTATTTTTTAGAGTAATTAGTCGAAATTACTTTAAAAAATTCATATTGCCTTCGTAATAGGCGTTCATTTGAAATTTATTTTTTCGTGCATTTTTTTTTTGAAGATAATATTACACACTTTTTTTGTTTTAAAAATAGGTTTTAAAGGTATAAAATATCCGCTGTAAAAAAAACTTAGTGTACATACTCGTATAATATATAGACGTAGCTATATTGTGACTACGGTACGTATCTTAACCGTTAAATCTAATTGTGGTAAATATATGTACATTGCAACTTCCGGGTCCAGGCATGCGTGAAGATATGGATTAATTTATTACGGAAGTGTAATTATGGGATTTGTGTATCTAAATAATAATTATATCCATATATCCCACTAATTCTATATTAAATAGAAACTCATAGAAGTGTGTAGAAGATTATGTACGTACTTATGATACCACAGATCGCCTAGACGGCCTCAGGGTACCCAGTTTTTTTTTTTATTGGAGCTCGGTATGTATCTACCTGATGGTAAGCAGTCTTACAAAGTTCAAGAACGCGTCGATCAATACATTGTTATTTAATATCATTGATCGCTCCTACTAATCCGGTCTAATAACGCGGTCACGAAATGGGCGGCGAAAAAGATAAAATAAATACCATTACGGGTGCCTCTTTGGCTGTCAAAAAACGTTTAAACGGCCTCAGGGCACCTAGCGGAGGGATTCACCACAAGTAGCGAGTTTCTTAATACGAAAAAGATGTATTTGCATTACGAGTTTATAGTCTATACCGAACAAGTGGCACGCTCGTTCTGGTGTTTGGATAGACATAATAACTCTTCTATAAACAGTTTTAGTTAATATTCAGCTGGTATAGTGAAACTGGTACTGAGATTTTATGTACTCTCGAAAAGACTATTTAATAGTGGTGTTGACAAACTAATACAATTTAAATAGTTATTTCTTAATTAAAAAACTTATTGGTACATACTAGAGTTTGAACCTCTGACCAAAAAACTTAGTGCTTGTAAGTCTTAGGCTTAGAATAGTCTAAGGTAATGAAGAAAAGATAGATCGATTATTTAAAATGACGTTAAAAGGATATTTATTTACTTATTTAAACACTTTATTGAACCATAAACAAAAGTTATGTACAAAAGCGAACTTGATGCCTTAGGCATTATCTACCAGCTAACCTTGAAGATTGTGTACGAAGATAAGTCGGGTGCTTAATATTAAAAAGTAATATAAATAAATGTATAACTTACTATTTTTTGATAGATTGGTTATGACAAATAAATGGGAGTGCAATGTCAAATTAATAACGTGATGTTTGATTTTGTATCTTTAATTAATTAATATAGGAATACCTGAGATATTAAGCCCTAGAGGCGAGTGTATCACAAATTTTCACATTGTGGCGACCGTGACAGGATTACCTCAAATTAATACTACAGAAATGCAAGAATTATTTGCAAAATTTAATATTCAACTTACAGACACTAGCGACTATTCTTCTGAAATTGAATTACTTATTGGAACGGACTACGCGGGTATGTTATATACAAATATTTTTCAACAAATTAATAATATGACTGCGATCAAAACGAAGCTTGGATGGACTATTCAAGGTACTAAATTTACTTCTTATATTAGTAACACATTAGTCAGTATGGTTGATTTGGATATATCAGAGCTATGGGAACTAGAATGCATAGGAATAATAGATAAACCAAATAATATAACTGCTGATGAAGTGGTGGTACAATTTAAACAAAATATTAATGTAAATAATGAGAGACGTTATAAGGTTCATTTGCCATTGGGAGAAGGACAACATAACTTATTAAATCGTGATTTTACTATAAAGAGATTGTTATGTTTTTCGAAACGATTATTAAGTACGAATATTTTTACTGTATATAGAATTACTTTTAAGGAATGGCTTGAGCTGAGGGTAGTAGAACGAGTTTATGATGAAAAGGGACCGCCATGGCTGAAAGAATTTTCCGATGCCTGGCCTATTTCGTTTAATATCGATGACGAAGGGGCCGAACGAGAATTAAGACGCACAGCTGTATATGCATATATACTGATAACTAATTTTACGGATAGTTTAAGTTTTTTAAATAAATACAGTAAACTTATACGTATGATTTCTTAGATGAAAAGATATTGACAACAGTATAAATACGATAAGAAGAACAGTAGAAGTAATATATAATGAATTTGTAGAAGTGAATTTACTTTAATGAAATTGATACAACTGGAATATTTTACACATGATATTATGAAAACATTAAATTTTAAAACGGTGAAGGATGAAAACGGCTTTAAAAGAGTAGAAATAAAACTATTACTGAGTGCTGTAAATAATAAATATAAATATCCTATTTTACTACTTAATAAACATACCACCTACAAAATAATTAAATTTAGAGCAGTTAATCTCGAATTAACCCTATCATTGTCTACTAACGCTTTCGTATCTTGTCTACGTCGGTTTATCGCGCGAAGAGGTCGCATAACTACCATTTATTGTGATAATGGTAATAATTTTCATGGTACCGAAAATTTACTTAAAGAACTTGATTGGGACGAAATAGAATCTTGTCCATAAATGAAACATTGATAGTTGAAGAAGTGGTTTATAGAAACTGAATTAAAACAAATTTATTGGCCATTGGGTGGAGTTATGGAAGTTTTCCCAGGTATAGATGGAATAACATGTGTTGCAAAATTAAAGAGGGTTGCTGAAGAAAGACTTCGTCCTTTTCAACGTCTTCACCCATTGGAGATTTCCCATGAAGAAATGAACAATATTAATAAAAGGACAAGAAATCAAACAACCTGTATCTACAAGAAGTGGTCGTATTATCAAACCACCGGAAAGAATTGTTTTATAATTTATACCTACTTTATATTTACTTTTCTTTTACAGGCGGAGGATGTTGCGATTTCTTTACTTGTTGTTCTTAAAAATATAATGTCTTTTATAAACTATTTTTTGATAGATTGGTTATGACAAATAAATGGGAGTGCAATGTCAAATTAATAACGTGATGTTTGATTTTGTATCTTTAATTAATTAATATAGGAATACCTGAGATATTAAGCCCTAGAGGCGAGTGTATCACTAATTTTCACAATAATTATAATTATATAATTACCTGAAATAAATAAAGTGTGTTAGATGTGTTTCTTACTTGGTAAAATATATAAATTGAAGCTATAAAATTTTATTGCCAAATATTTCGCCTCTCTATGGAGCGGCGTCATCAGTGACAGTGACTGAAGGTCTTTGTCATAAATTTTGAAGAAGTAATTTTAGCAATGGTAAAGGTAATGCACTATACAGTTTTGTATTTATTTTTTAGAAAAATATCATCACCACCTAGCCCATCATGGAAAACATCATCAGCATGTTATGTCCATTGTTGGTTCGATATTAATAAATTTACAAAACAAGTTAGACAAAACCAAATGCATTACATTCAGACCAGGGCTATAATATGCACCAAGCTGCCATATAAAAGAGCTTTCCCATGTTTTTAAATCAATAGACCGAATAGTTTTAGGAAAACTCTTTAATACTCTTACTGTGAAACAATTGTTAAAGGTAGTGTTATGTATACGCGCATGGGTGGGCACAGGTAAAATATTATTAATTTGAGAATCTACTGTATGTCTGTGTCCATTCATGCGAGTACGAAGGGGTGTCGTAGTCTCTCCCACATAAAAACTGTTACAAAATCTGCACTCCAGCATATATATGCAATGAGAAGTAGTACATTGTGCGAAATTTTGACAACAGGGTTATGATGAGTTTGTATATTGATATCGGAATTTATTATGGAACATGTTTTGCAACGAGATTGGTTGCACTTGTGTGTACCTAACAATGTGTTATTGCTCCGTGTATTTTTATTTTTTGCCAAAATAGCTTTTAAATTTTGATTTTGTTTATACGTTACACTAGGGCACGTTTCCAAAAGATTTCGTGTAATATTATTATTTTTAAGGATAGAGAAGCTATCCTTTAATAAATTTTGAATTTTGTGTGCCCCGTGGAAGTATGGTATTATAAGCCGAAGGGAATTTTGTTGTTGTGTGTGTATAGCGTTTGGAGTGTTAGAAGGCCTGTTCATGTGTTTGTGTAAAAAGTTTGGGGGATAATCGCGCCTACATAACCCATTGAAGATTTTGCCTTGATATTTAGCCAAAGATGTTGAATTATTACAAATTCTTTTACCGCGGATAGAAAGTGAATGTGGTATAGACCGTTTTGTGTGCGACGGGTGGCAACTACTGTAATGCAGATACTGTAACTTGTTGGTTTCTTTAAAATGAACAGAAGTTGAAATATTATGATTATTATAAGTAATATCTACATCTAAAAATGTTATGTTAGTTTTAGAAATTTCATGAGTGAATCTTAGACTGCTAAATGAATTTAGTTGACTAAGGAATGTATTAAGAGTTTGTAAACTATGAGGCCAAATCATGAAAATATCATCTATGAATCTTAACCATGTTAAAGGTTTGAGAATTAGACTATTTAAAAATTTTGTTTCGAGAGAACCCATATATAAATTTGCATAAGATGGTGCCATGCGCGTACCCATGGCAGTGCCTTTCTCTTGGTGATAGAATTTATTATCAAAAGGCAAATGTTTATTTTGATTAGGAAAATTATTATAATGTTATAATAGATGAACATTAAAAAAGGGTATAATATTATTTTCATAAAAAGGAATTCTAATACATTCTAATAGTATATTATCTATATATCTTTCTATATATTATAGAAATTATGTAATTATTATATAATTACATAATTATAATTAAATATATTTAATTACATAATTATAATTAAATACATTATAATTACATAATTATAATTACATAATTATAATGTATATTTTAATTAAAAAAATTATGTACATTTGTTTGACAACACCATTATAGTGCCTCGGAGAGCACGTTAAGCTGTCGGTCCCGGTTTCACTATACCAACTTGTGAAACTGTCTATAGATGGGTTATTGAGTCTATTCAAAACATCGCGACGAGCCAGCCACTTGTTCGGTGTAGACTCATACCATCGGCTACGACGAGGTGGGATTAAAACCGCCGCTGGGTACCCTGGGGCCGTCTAGGCGGTCTCGGGCGCCGTAAGGCACCCGTGATGATACATTACATTATAATGTATATGATAAATATTACTTTTAAGATAACAAAAAGAACATTTCTTGAATAAACATAAATTCTAGAATGTTTCTTGAAATATTTTCAGGGTTACAATAAGAAATAATAGCTGAATACAAGCAACGACCTTTAGAGCCTTCGCTGCTTTAAACGGCGTTGCTTATATTTATATTTAAATAGGCGTTTGTTGTAAGCCCAGAATACAAATTTTGTAAACTCGACACCAGCTATATCTGCCTATTTAGAATTTAATAAACTTCTCAATGGGGAAACAGCTTTGGACAATTTAGGCAAATGTTTATTTTGATTAGGAAAATTATTATAATGTTATAATAGCTGAACATTAAAAAAGGGTATAATATTATTTTCATAAAAAGGAATTCTAATACATTCTAATAGTATATTATCTATATATCTTTCTATATATTATAGAAATGATTCGCCGTTCGTTAGTCTCTATAAAACTCAAAAACCGCTTGCCCGAATTGAATGTTTTTATTTTTTGTTCGATTTAATACAGGGATGATTTAAAAAGAAAAATAATAGAGAAAATCCTAATGAAAAGAAGCTACAAAAAAATATAAAGTCATTTTGTGTGTAAAATGACCTTTCCGATTTTTTATTTTGATCTGTCATCAGTCCCATTTTTTTTTTCTATTCTTTTATCAGTGTGGAAAGTCAATTTTAGTGACTTTTATAACTGTCATCTGTCACAATTTTTTTTTAGTTTAAGCAGCTACAACTTCCCGTGCTTTTGCGATGACTAATTAAATCACGAGGCCTGTCATTGAAAATTGTGGATGACGGAATCAACTTCGAGTTTCCCTGTTTTGCTCACTGTAAGTCGAGTGTTCGCTAGTCGGTAAGCTATCATCTTTGTAGGTGAAGTTCACCGGGTCCTGTTTCACCTGCCGTTTAATTTAAAAGATTTCGTATCGTACCAATAATATAAATTTGTATTGGTGAAAATAATGATAAAATCAATTCAATCCCTGGTTCGAACCCCAGTGTGAAACAATGAATTTTTAATTAAAAAATGTATGTAGATTTGTTTGACAATACTACTATAACTCGGAGAGAGCACGTTAAGCTGTCGGTCCCGGTTTCACTATACCAACTTGTGAAACTGTTTATAGATGTTATTTAGTCTATTCAAAACATCGTGACGTGCTAGCCACTTGTTCGGTGTAGACCCATACCATCGGCTACGATGAAGTGGGTTTAAAACCCCTGCGCTGGGTACCCTGGGGCCGTGTAGCGGTCTCGGGCGCCGTAAAGCACCCGTGATGTATGTATGTAATTCAATAGTTAATGAGTTTTACTGATACAAATAAACAATTAAATCTATTTTCTTTTATTATCTTAATATTAGTATAGATCAAAACACTCGAAAAAATTATAGGAAAAAAGTCGAGAAAAATTGTTCGTGTAGAATATTGAATATAAGAAAGCTGTAACTTCACTTTAATATTAATATAATATATAGTTACAAACTAAGCTCTAGACTTGTACTATGTATATCAGAAGCAATGGTATCTCCCTCTACCTTTTGTCTCGGAGTTTGCAAACTTATAAGTAGTAATAACCATATCAATTCAAAACAGACTATATTTTTATATTTTCTTTTACAAATTGCCTGCCTTACGCCACAAAAAAGAAATTAATCCTATTTTATTTTCTAATCCTCGAGGAGCGCAATTTATGGCTACGCTTGGTTACTCTAAATTCTTCTTTAGCTAAATTGGTAAATGTGTATCCGGCTTTATATCTACCTATTCTATTAACTGCTTGAAAGGACGCAATATAAAAATTATTACGTTTTTCCTATTTTCTGTTATATATTATATTCTTATAAATTTGAATAACAAAAAAAACATAAAATGATATAAATTAATACTAAAATAAAGGAACTAATTATAATGTATTATAATTAGTTTATTATAATAATTTATTACAATTAGTTTATTATAATAATTTATTATAATTAGTTTATTATAATAATTTATTATAATTAGTTTATTATAATTAGTTCCTTTATTTTAGTATTAATTATAATCAGTTTATTATTATAATTAGTTCCTTTATTTTAATTAGTTCCTTTATTTTAGTATTAATTATATTTAGTTCCTTTATTTTAGTATTAATTATAATCAGTTTATTATAATAATTTATTATAATTAGTTTATTATAATAATTTATTATAATTAGTTTATTATTATAATTTATTATAATAATTTATTATAATTAGTTTATTATAATAATTTATTATAATTAGTTTATTATAATAATTTATTATAATTAGTTTATTATAATACTTTATTATAATTAGTTCCTTTATTTTAGTATTAATTTATATCGTTTTATGTTTTTTTTGTTATTCAAATTTATAAGAATATAATATATAACAGAAAATAGGAAAAACGTAATAATTTTTACATAGGGTCTTTTCAAGCAGTTAATAGAAAAAGAAATTTACTAAACTAGATAATAATAATCAAAAAAAATACAAAATAAAACGTAACAAAATCTCCTTATTTAAAAATACCATCACGGATACCTTTTTGGCTACCAAAAACCGTTTAAACGGCCTTAGACCCAGCGGAGGGATTAATCCGTCTTCATTTCGTCGATGGTATTCGGAGTCAGCACGTAACAAGTGGCGAGCTTATTGCGGTGTTTATTATGGTATAGCCTCGTTGTATAAAGCGGTCACCCATCCAGATCCGGCCTTGTTGTCATCTGCTTAACCCTGTTATCAGTTGCGCAGTGACTCAACCACTAGGCTGGGTCGCTTTTTACCTTACTTAAAACTATATTTTTATTAATAGGTAACACATATTTCCCTGGTGGTGGTGGCCTAGTTGGTTAGACCTTGGACTTAAAAACACTAAGGTCCCTGGTTCGAATCCCGGTGTGTACCAATGAGTTTTTAATTAAAAAAATTATGCACATTTGTTTGACAACAGCACAATAGTGCCTCGGAGAGCACGTTAAGCTGTCGGTCCCGGTTTCACTATACCAACTTGTGAAACTGTTTATAGATGGGTTATTGAGTCTATCCAAAACATCGCAACGAGCTAGCCACTTGTTCGGTGTAGACTCATACCATCGGCTACGACGAGGTGGGATTAAAACCCTTCCGCTGGGTAACCTGGGGCCGTCTAGACGGTCTCGGGCGCCGTATGGCACCCGTGATGATACATACATATTTCCCTGGTCACACACAACCAAGCTTTTACTATGTGTATGAGGAGCAAGAATATTAATACCAATCTCCCCCTACCACTCTTATTTCGAAGTTTGCAAACTTAGAAGTTCTAATAACCATTGTTTAATTTTAAAGCCTTAACGACAGCCTATAATTTTATAGGTTCTGTTACAAATTACCTACCTTACGCCACAAACGTATTTTTATAAAAACAATGCTACCAGTTCTTGCCAGAACTCTATAAGGTTTCATTTCTAAATATATTATATTTATTTTTACTGTTTTACCTTTACTTTGTACATTCCTTATTTTTTTAGTATAAATTATTTATTTATGTTTATAGGTATTCATTGCACCTATCTAACTTTTTACTGTTTTATTTGTCCTGAAGGTTTGACTGGTAGAGAATGCTAGCGGCATTAAGTCCGTCTTTATACTATTTTTGTGCAATAAAGTTTTAAAACCAATAAAATAAAAATAATAATATGCTGTATTGCAACAATCTCGACCCTTAACATTAAAGTTTTTAGCAAAATTTTAGAGCTTTTAGTCGATTTTTATTTTTTTTATTTGTTTGTTTAATAATTTTGACTTTGAAATAGGAAGCCAATATTTCACGCTATCTTAGCCGGCATACTACGGGGCCTGGAATCAGAAGGCACTAGTGTATAGTGAGATAAAATAGCGTAAAACACGTCAAAAACTCTAAATTTTGCAGTTAAACTAAAACTGTCAAGTGACCTAGTCAGTTTTAGTCTGTGGGTCCATCGGTTTTCAGGAGATTAATGCATCGATTTCTTGTCTAGGTGGTAGTCTCCTTTCAGGGTGCGGTTACAAAATGGGTGGTTAAACAGACGATAAGGCAGCGAGTATATTAAAATATACTCGTAATGCAATTCGTCTTTGTCGCCGCCCATTTCGAAATCGCATCATTTAGCCGGCATAGTGGGAGCGATCAATATTGTTCAAGAACAATTATTGATTGACCCCATTTATTTGTAGACTTTGTATCTACCTAGTGTTGAGCAAATCTACAAAGTCACATGCCGTGCTCCAATAAAATAAAATAATGAAAATTAAACAATTGAAATATTATTGTCAAAAGTATTTTATCACGGTTATTTTACAACCTGCTAGAGAGAGACGGGAAATAATCTTGGCAAGATTATATATCCCATTTGACTTTATGAAATAATCTGAGTTTAACAGAATAAAACAAATGACTGAAGCAACAGTCTAAGCTTTCAATATATCACAAAAATAATCATTTAGGCACACGCGGTTTGGGCCCAAACAAGCACGGTTGCTTGCCAAACGTGACCCGTACGCTAAACTCTACATTTGCTGAACGATGCATCTGGGCGGAAGCCACAGATTTGTTCTGTATGTTTATTGGGGATAACACAGGATTTAATGTCAGGGTTACATTTTGGATTTGCTATAAAACGTTTATTCCAATTTTATAGATATTTAATTTAAATATGAGTCTATTTAATGGATTTTCAAACAATATATATATATTACGGCACCCGAGACCGCCTATACGGTCTAGGGTACCCAGCGGAGGGATTTTTTATCCCACCTCGTCGTAGCCGATGGTAGGAGTCTACACTGAATAAGTGGCTAGCTCGTTGCGATGTTTGAATAGACTCAATAACCCATCTATATAAACAGTTTCACAAGTTGGTAAAGTGAAACTGGGACCGACAGCATCAAGTGTGCTGTTGTTAAACAAATGTCCATAATTTTTTAGATTAAAAACTCATTGGTACACACCGGGGTTTGAACCAAGGACCTACGTGTTTTAAGCCTAAGGTCTAACCAACTCGTTTCCTTCATTTTAAAACAACTACGGGTTTTATTCTACTACTAGCTAACCCACGCAACTTCGTCTGCGTAACTGTAACATTTACGCAGCCCACGCAATGGAAGCTCTCAAAAGTAATAAATTTCCCCCGTTTTTACAATATCTTTGCTCGCTCCTATTGGTCATAGTGTGATAATAGTCTTCCTCGATAAATAGGCTATCCAACACTATTTTTTTTTTAAATTCCAACCTAAACCTAGTAGTTCCTAAAATTAGCGCGTTTAACCAAACAAATTCTTCAGCTTTATAATATTAGTATAGATGTACTAATTTTTCAATCGTCAGATAAATATACTAAAAAAATAACTTTGATAAATAAATGTTAAAATCAGGCCTCAATCAATTGGATAACAACTGGATAATTTAACACATTTTTTATAGAAAATATGTAAAATTTTGTCTTTAATATGCAGTTGATACACAATGTATTTAATAGAATGAGCCAGATGGGATGTGCTGGTTTAATTCTTACATTTCTTTCAAAAAATAATAATTCCTTATATTATTATATTTATGTCTTTGAATAACAATATATTTAAACTAAAGTATAACTAAATAAATATTATAAATAAAAAATATCTTCTAATGAAGAACCGTCCGGAATAGTTCCAAGAAGGCTGGCGACATTTCCCCGCTGAGTTGCAATACTAATTCGTTGGCAGAAATAGTTGCCAGCCCTCCTGTCATCAGACGCCTGGACAACTCCTTGGCCATACTTTTAGCTGAAGGCCCCCACGGTCCCATCGTCTCGACCCCAAACGGTGTAAATAGATAACCCTCACTGAGGTTGACATATTTAGACCGCTTGAGGTTCTCAGCAGAGACCGCCGCCCCCCCCGCACTCGAAGATGTCGACTGGATGTGAGATGGAGCAAGTGTGTCTACACAAGTTGCATCCCACACCAGTGACCTTCCGAGTTTCCATGGACCAACAGTCATACCATCCGGTCTCTTGCCATCGCTACGCATAATACCAATAGGCTCGAGTATTGCCGGTACTCCAGCGGTAACAAAAGCCCTCCGAATGATATCATTGAGGGCCGCATGTCGGGAAAAACGGCCGGCACTTCTACAACAAGAAAGCCCGTGATGTCCAAACTGATCAACAGGCTCACCGCATCGGCACTGGTGTGGATGGACAATACGAGCTCCGAGACGAAGTGACACAGCTACAGTCAGTGAATTTTTGTCCAGTAGAGTTCCAAATAATGTAGAAGGGAGTGTCTCTAACCAAAGACCTGATTCTCTTGTAGCAACGGCCATGAGACGAGCGCGTTCCTGTGAGTTACTCGATGATGATATAAGATTTTCATGTAACAATTTACAGAGCGGCTCATCCCATAGACGTTGAATATTTGGTGAAATAGGTATGTTAATGTTGGGGCATTTCAGTGACCAAGCATCTCTTGCTTCCGACATGTACGCTGGCTCCACAGAACCACAGAACCCAAAGAAGGATTAATAATATTCCCGTAGAGGTCAGCCGTACTGTGTACAGATGATAGAAATGCTGGTAATGATATGTTTGTTATGTTGCGTATTCCTAGGCTTCGAAACGAATAGGGAGGGAAGCCTGACACCATATTCGGTCGTTCATAGGACAATTTAGAATTTCTATTAATGTTTTTTGTAAAAGGTTATCTAATAAAAGTAATTGGTCAGGAAATTTCCAAAGTGGTGAACTTCTAAGGACATAAGTAAATTTTGGAACGAACAAACAAAAACGGATGATGAAAAGTGCCATGTGAGGTTGAATTTGGAATAAGCGTTCAGAATTCGAATTAAATTTAGATAGTTGTTCCTGGACGTAATTTCGAATAGCTTCATTTAAAATTGGTGCCCCTAAAATCTGAAGCGTCTCATCAGAAAGTATTTTTATTCCGAATGCTATACTGTTAAATTTAGAAATAATATCATTTTTTTTATTAGGGTCTAATGAATTTGATAAATATAGTTCACATTTAGTAAAATTTATTTCGAGACCTATAGATTTAAATTCATTTATAAGATTTTGAAAATCTTCTATAACTGTTTTAAACTCGCCTCCAATAGTTCCATCATCAAGGTACCACAAGTTGAATTTTGAATTTAGTTTTGATATTATTGGGTGTATTGCCAGACTAAAGATAGCAGGACCAAGTGGGTCTCCTTGTTGGCACCCCGTTGCTGAGAGGAGAATATTATCTTTATATATTAATTTTGAAGGTGCACTATAACACTGCCAGAGATAAGCAAAAATTTCAGGGGTATATTCTTTGATTTGCTGTAACATTGTATTTCTATTTACGGAGTTAAATGCGTTTTCAACCATGGTTAAGTATGAAACTTCTAGTAGCATGTACTGCAGCTTCGCTACCTCCCTTTGAGCCAAATCCTAATTGTAGAGGTTGAAATTTGGGCGTTATTTTATGTGAAATATGTTTGCTGCAAATTTTAGATACTATACGGCGCAAAGTACAGCCAACGGCAATAGGCCTTATACCTCCGTCTTTCTTTTTTAGAGCACACAAATTTGCTCCGTATAGTATGTTGGAGATCTCAGGTGGTACAAGACCAGATAACATTAGGTTGGCGAGAGAAGTTAAAGCAACAAGAAGTGGTTCGGCGGCGTCGCTGGCTGTACCGCTAATCAGATCTTTATAATGTTGTGGCGTGAGCCCGTCAATACCGCCAGCTGATCCACTTTTAAATGAAAATATAGCATTTTGGATGTCATTGGATGTTACTTGAAGACAATCAACATTTTGGTCAGGTGGATCTGGGAGGAGAAGTGTTGCAGGTGGTGGCGGATGTTTAGATTGAAGAGCTGCAAAAGTTTATGGTGTGTCAGGAGCAATGACGTCATGGGAAAAAAGAAGATCTGATGCTCCTTTAATGTCTCCATCATTGATTTTGTTTTCAATTTTATACACAATATTTGGCTGATTATTTCGATGAAACTGGGGTGGAGAAATGTGTTCCAAATCAAATGTATTATTAATCACTTTGTCTTTAATTTTTTGTGTAAGGGAGATACTACCTTCTTCTTTTTTAATGAATAATATCCGGTATACAAAGGTGAGAAGTTGTTCCCAACCTTGTATAGAATTTTCGGTGGTAACTTTTTGAATAGATTTTGTAAGAGAAAGAGCAACCGCATGTCTAGCACCTCGTGGAATACGTTTTATGAGAGGATTTTTTTTTTTATATTTACTCAAAACTTTGCTAAATTCGTATGGATTAGAAATGTTATTAGATAAATCAGGATTAAGTTGATTAGAAAAACTAGTGTCTATAGATATAATATTTTGTTTGTGACATTTGCCAATATGTATCTTCAGACCTCTATTTCCTCGAAAGAAACGGGGCTGAGAACATTGAACACATTTCACATATGGGTCACTGAGTTGTCCGTGGACGTCTGTAGAGGACAAACCGGGAATAATCTGCGCCATAAAATTATACAATAATAATCTTAAAATACCTACAAATATACTGTAAAAACAAAAAAATAATAATATGAATAGTTAAAGATATCTAGATAATAAAAAATGATAAAAATCAGCACATAAATGTTTGCAAATATTCTTTGAAAAAAAAAAAGTGTATTAACACTGGGTATTAACCCAAATAATAATAAAAAAAAACACACGCACAGCAAAGTACCTTTTCAAATTGTATCACCAAATTCACCATGATATTGAAGATATCCTAAATAGTGGAGTTGCTTTTACTACATGTATGCTCAGCTGCACAGCAAAGTATGAAAAAAAAATATATATCACCAAATTCACCATGAAATTGTAGACATCTTAAATAGAGTTGGTTTTACCACTTTTGATTCCTTCGACTTCATAATAATTTTTGGTCAGTGGGTATCCTTTAAAACAAAATAAGATCATTGGGTAGCGTTAGGGGCGGGGAATAATGGTTTTCCAAAAAGTTTTCCTGTTTAGGCTGCTGTATCTTGCTTTACAAATTATTTGTTTTTCATTTAATTTTTCAACTATTTTTTATAGGCAGGTTTTATATATGAATCGTTTGTTGAAAAATCGCAGAATTATATTTTAATTAAATACTCAAAAATTTCTTGTTATTTTAGCTAAAAAGCTTTTTAATAAATTTTTATTTTGTAAATACGTGTGTAAATATAAATTATGTCTTTTATGTATTAAGGGTCGACTTGACGCCCATACGTACGTAGTCCCAATATTAAAATTTGACTGTTTGTCGAAGTTTAATTATATTTTTATGTTCGTACGCAAAGTTCTTACTATTGTGGGTAATAAATATTTTTGTATTACAATATATATTTTTTTTACTGATTTAAAAAAAAAACCTTAAAAAAAAAAGATTAATAATAAATGAATAAATATAATGACTGACAAAAATATAATTTAAATTCTCGGACAAACAATAGGTAATCGAGTACTGTTCGCGACTACGAATGCAGTCTGTAAGTAGCCTAATAATAAATAGCTTTTTTATTTTATAAGCGATTTAATGGCTTTAGTTATTTTTTTTTTGTGTTTAATAAATCAAAAACCTTAATCTTCTATTAAAAAGTTTAAGTAAGTAGGTACAATCAAAATTACTACTTCAACTTTAAAACTATTCAAGCGGCAATTGTGCGAAATAAGTGTTTTACCATTTGAAGATAGATAAGTTAAAAAGGAATAGAGTCAGTGATTCGGAATCCAAGCTGTTTGGATAGAAGCCAAAGATATCTATTGGAAGTGTACAATGTCAGGCGTGAACCAATCTTGACCAAAGTTTCATAATATTTTTTTTTGTAGGTAACATATTTTTTTAGTTTAAAAACTCATTGTTACACGCCGGGGTTTGAAGCAGGGATCTAAGTGTTTTTAAGTCTAAGGTCTAACCAACTCGGCCACCATGTATAATATTGAAATTAAATGCATATATAACATTATTATTGTGGTTGTGGCTATATGAAAAAATTATTGTTAAATCATCGTTTATTGTAAAATATTTTTGTAATGCTAGGGTGGGTTCCTGGAGACCCGAGATACAGGCCTATGCCTAATTCGGGCTCCAGTCTCACATGGATTCTGTATTATTTCATTGCATTGTATTGAAAGAGCAAAAGTATTTTACTAAAATACCATGGTTAGACCTTAGACTTAAAAACACTTAGATCCCTGCTTCAAACCCCGGCGTGTAACAATGAGTTTTTAATCTAAAAAAATATGTACATTTGTTTAACAACACCACTATAATAATAGTGCTTCGGAGAGCACGTTAAGCTGTCGGTCCCAGTTTCACTATACCAACTTGTGAAACTGTCTATTGTGTCCATCCATATATCGCGACGTGCTAGCCAGTTATTCGGTATAGACTCATACCATCGGCTACGACGAGACGGGATTAAAAAGCCTTCGCTGGGTACACTGAGGTCGTTTATAGGGGGATACACGGGCGCCGTAAGGCATCCGTGATGATGTTTGTTTATTTTATTTCATTTCTATATCAAAAATCAAGCTAATAAAAAAAAAAAGATTTTTTGGTAATGAATAGTAGCAGCCTAATAAAACTTTCTCTAAGACCTCATTGTTAAAAGTTTTTTTTGACTTTCCATAAATATCTGTAAAGATTTACGAAATAGGTATATAATTTTAATAATATTATTATCAAATGAAGAATGAAAAATCTTCACAATTAGTATCCTAATCAAAAAAACACTCGATAGGAAAACCAAAAAATGTGTATAAGTATTTATGGTTGGGTATGCGAAAATGTGTGGCTGGATTTTATATGTATTTGTGTATGTGCGTGTGTTTTATATGAAGATTAGCATTCAATCGCTCAATAACAATGCTTCTAAATGATCGCTTACCCCCTGTTATTCGGCCAATTCCTATAATCAATGGCAACGATAACGGTTCGTTCCCAAATATAAATAGTAATATCCGTAGCTTGGGCTGTCACTTTTATATGGGAATAACAAAGCATTACCGTTACCGTAGGTTATAGAAATTGGCCTAATATCAACACGCCGGCTTATCGTTATATATATATATATATATATATTTGTTTATTTATATAATACATTCTGCCACCATTAGTTCTACCGGAATGTGGTCAAGTCAGACAATTAACAAAAGCATACAAAAAAAAAAGATATACACTACACAAAGCAAGGGTTGTTGGTGTTAACAACAGCATAATTTAAATTATGGCTAGAATTGAGCAAAGCAAGATTTGTTTCACCAAGAATAAGTAGATATTAACTATAATCTAAATGATAGATAAAGCTTTAAAGGCTGTATAAATGTTAAAATAAACCAAACATTACTAAATGTTATAAAATAAATAAAAATACGTAATTATATAATCCTTAGCGTTTTATTTTATTTAAAAAATAAATGGTAGTATTTGATAACTATTTACACTACGAACTAGTATTTTATATTGGTTTTATACTAATACTAGTATTTTATATTAGTTTTATACTAATACTAGTATTTTATTTTAGTTTTATACTAATACAAAATACTAGTTTGTATATATTTTTTTGGTTTTCTTATTGAGTTTTTTTTTTGCTTAGGATACTAATTGTGAAGATTCTTCATTCTTCAATTGATAATATCATTAAAATTTAAATTATACATTTCATGTAAATCTTTACAGATGTTTATGAAAAGTCAAAAAAGCTTTTAACAATGAGGTCTCAGAGAAAGTTTTGTTAGGCTGCTATTCATTACCAAAAGAACATCGTTTTTTTTATTAGCTTGATTTTTGATATAGAAATGAAATAAAATAAATAAACATCGTCAAGCGGTCAGAGCACATGCACGCATGCATCAGAGCAAGTTAGCTGTCGATCCCAGTTTCACTATACCAACATATGAAACTGTTTATAGATCGATGTGAATATTGAGTTATTGAGTCCATCCAAACATCGCGACGAGCTAGCTATGTAGACATACCATCGGCTACGACGAGGCGGGATTAAAAAGCCTGCCGCTGGGTACATTGAGGCCGTAATAATAATCATCACGGGCGCCGTAAGGCACCGTAGTATAAAATTTTCGTTTTGGCTCTGTAAAAAATTACGTGAAATAAAAAAAAAATTGTCTTAGATAATTAATAATACAATATTATGACTAATTAAATAAATCTGTATAAACTACGAGTGAAGGATACAGGATGGCTCCCCTTACAAATACAATTTTTCTCCGTGGTTGTATTTCTTCCCAAATTTAGCGGTACCGCTTAGATTCGCCAGATGGGTATATGCATATCATTAGCTTATTCTAATGGTTTTGGGAGTACAGTACAGAAAGGGTTTAGAGGGTTAAAAACCACTGAATTTAGGTTTTACAGATTTTTAATATTGCTTAGTAAGTAAGTGTAGCAAGTAAGAATACAGACATTGTTGCAATATAAAGATTGATTCAAGTAAGTAATGAGCGAGTTAGAATTGAAAATAAAATAATATGAAAAAAAAAAGTCTAGCTAACAACAAGCGTTTAAGTAAATAATATTACGAACTACGATTTAGCTACAAACTCCGAGTGTAGCTAAGCATTACGAACTAAATACTACGAGAGTAGCTACGGACTATTTATTAATTTATTTAAATTCTTTATTGCACTAAAATATTTGTACAAAGACGAGCTTAACGCCTTAGGTTTTACCTACCAGCTAACCTTTAGGAGAGTGAAAATTGTATTACAGAGATAACAGAAATAATGTAAAAATAAGTAAAATACATAAATTACATACAGTTAAGTTTACATATATATATACATACGCAAATATAAAACTATATAAAATACATCAATGTATAATAAAATAAAAATATGTTTAAACCTAACCTGAATTGTGATAATGAGAAATAAGTAATTTCTTAAAAATGGCGAGACGCGGGGTGTCTAATGTTTAGGGAAAGCAACTTTTCACTGGCGAGCAGCTGTGACAATGACCTACGAGTTTAGCTACGGACTACGAGGTACAAACTACTACGGACTACGAAGTACAAGCTACAAGAGTAGCTCCGCACTACGAAGTACAAACTACGAGCTAACGGTTTAGCTACGGGCTACGACTTACGCGTTTAGCTACAAACTACGAAGTACAAACTACGAGTTTAGCTACGAACAAATTCAACAGTTATTATGAACTTAATTAACAAGTGTAAGTGCTGGGTATAACTTTCTTTCTCTCTTTCATAATTGCTCTTTAAAAATTAACATTTTGAATAGTGTTTTTTTTTTAAATAATCTTAATAACTAACTACACTAACTAATAATTAATATTTCTTATAAACCCTATCTAAAAACCGAAGGAAACAAAAGGTCGAAACTCAATAACTCGAAGTTATTTGACTTGTATAGAAGCCCGCATACTTTAGATACATTGATGTCCGCCATTTCTCAAAAGACATTTCTTACTTTGACCTTTTCTTTATAGATAGTCCTAGGTTGAGCACCACTTAGTTTACTTTCAATGGAATGAACTCAAGATCCTTTTTTGGACATTCTTGAGTGCGTGAAATTGTCCGTACTTGGGTCATTCTTAGTTTTTGTAAACGTATTTTTTTTAGTTAAAGTTTGTGTAACGCTTAACTCAACAAACACAATAAATGTAGGACAGTTCACACATATTACCTAGGTGACAAACTGAATTTTGGGCTTGTACTATGTGTACCAGAAACCACGATGCTAATACATATTTTAATTTATTATCCAAACCATGACAAACAGATGAATTTAGTAATATTATTTTGTAATTAGACAAATAATTAATTATTCTATTTAATAAAAATTGTACGCTTAAATAAAAAAAGATGCACATAGCAATTTACACGCAACCAACCAACTTTTGAAATGTATTCATGAAGATGGGTTATTGTTATGAAGCAGTGATGAGTACACTTGTTCGGTCAACTCAAAATAGCATCGGCTTACACGAGGTTGAGAATAAAACCTCATCGTTAGGTACCCTAAGGCCGTCTAGGTGGTCTTTTTGCGCTGTAAGGTACCCACAATAGTACAAAATCGTTTTTATTTTTTAATTTAACATGTTCTTTTTAACAAATGTACTTAAATGGTTTTATTATAAAGATTTATTTATTTAAACACTTTATTGCACCGTAAACAAAAGTTATGTACAAAGGCGAACTTGATCCCTTAAAGATTATCTACCAGCTGACCTTTAAGATTGTGTAGGAAGATCAGTCGGGTACTTATTTGAAAAAAAACTAAACATCAATGTATATATACATACAAAATCTATATCACAATACATACAAACATATATATATATATAGTTACTTGAAAATTTTAAAATAGGTGGAGGAAATAAATATAATAATAATAATAAATAAATAAATACCATCACGGGTGGCTATTTGGCTCCCGAGAACCGTTTAAACGGCCTCAGGGTACCTAGCGGAGGGATTAACCCGTCCTCATTTCGCCGATGGTAATCGAAGGCAACACCTAACAAATGGCAAGCTTGTTGCGGTGTTTATGATGAAATAGCCTCGTTGTATAAAGCGGTCACCCATCCCAGGCCGGCCTTTTTGTCATCTGCTTAACCTTGTTATCAGTTGCGCAGTGACTTAACCACTACGGGGCCGCTTTTTAATAAATAAATATATTATATCTATAAATTAATTGGTTTCTATCTAGAGTCATAAATAAGGTGCAATACATAATATTAATATTTAGTATAGTTTGACACAGTTTTCGTGCACGAAGATTATCCCCAGCATAGAGGAATAAGGTACATCATCCATTTAGCATAAATTACAACATAACTAATTTCATACAGATATAAGAATATTAGAGAGTGCAAAACATTATTTTTTTAAACATTTATAATAATTATTATTATTCTTATTATTATATGTAGGACAATTTACACATATTGATACAGACTGTACTATGTGTACCAGAAGCAATGAAATAATACATATCATTATATTTTATAAACAGCCAGATCATGATAAACTGTACAGAAAAAACGTACTAATATTTTTTTGCCATGGGTGGGAATCGAACCCACGTACTCCGGATACGCCAAAAGTGCAACCACTGGTCTACGGAGGCTGTTATAATTTTCTTAAAAAAAAAAAAAAAAAATACAATTATTTTATAACCCTATCTCCTTCAAGCTGAAAGATATAGGAGTACAAATTGTATCTAGTTTAATTTTAATTTTATTTTTTTAAGCATCATAATTTGCAAGAAAAGAATGACAGCAGCTTTAAAGGAGACTACCACCTAAAATAAATCAATACACTTGCTGATTTTGAATCTGTATTTGTAGTGGTAACGAAATCGGTCGCTCGACCTAGTGAAATTTTAGAGAACCACCTAAGTAAATTCCTCGCTTGATGGCAAATTCCACGTTTTTAAAACAAAGCACCTCTGAATAAAACTAACAACACTTAAGGACATTGCATTCGTAATCGCGTTCATAATACAAAATGAGCTTTCGCACTTATTGTCTTCGCCCAATACTTTTGTCGGTCATTGTAATTATTCTTTCTGAGTTGGTATTATTTTTATGAAATCAGAAAAAAACTTTTTTTTACAACAGATGCAAAAATGTTTATTACGCACAACAGAAAGTACAATTACCAACATAAAAATAATAATGAATAATGATAATTGATAAGTGGAATTTGCTTCCTCCGAGATCAGCCCCTTTCATCGGAGTGTTTCAACGCTTGCTCACAGCTCATTATCTGAAAAACGGATATATTTTTTTTGTCATGAGTGGGGATCAAACCTACGACCTTCGGATATAATGCCATAGGCGGAACTACTAGTCTACGGAGGTTGTCAATTGAACTTTGACTAACAGCCAAATTGGCTACAGAACCCTTATGGCTGATTTTTTAATCGTGAGATAAAATTATCCAACAGTAAACTTGTATGAAGGACTGTCACATTTATTAATTCTCCATACAAGTTATCTGTTAGATAAATTTATCCAATGAATGAAAAATTACCCCTAAGGGCTGTATGATAAATAAAGGCATAACGTTTTGTCTAATAACAAAATCTTAGCGGTCTCTATTAAGCTTAATAAACTAATTGATATTCACACGAGTATGGAAGTTTGAATTAATTTAAAATCTGATAAGACTAAACACGTCTCGTGCAATACCAGGCAAAGTTGTGATCTGGTTCTAAAATTAATTTATATTTTGTATTCAAAACGTGTTTCGAATTACTTACGTTTTGTAATTATGTAATATTTAACAAAATATACATGGTTAGACCTTAGACTTAAAAACACTTGGTTCAAACCCCGGTGTATACCAATGAGGTTTAATAAAAAAAATACATTTGTTTAACAACACCGCTAATAGTGCCGACAGCTTAATGTGCCATTCGAGGTACTATAGTGGTGTTGTTAAACAAATGTACTTTAGATTAAAAACTTATTTTTTTAGATTAAAAACTCATTGGTACACACCGGGATTTGAACCAGGGACCTAAGTGTTTTTAAGTCTTAGGTCTAACCAACTCGGCCACCACGTATATAAAAAAAACATCTTAGCCACTTAGAATACTTAACACATTTTTAAACCAATTCTCCATCCCCATTAAAATTTCCAAGAGTATTATTCCTAAAGCAACTTCTGTATTTTTTTAATAAACACTACAAAAACATTGTACAAGAGGCATTTCCATAAATCTTGCGGAGTGGTTAACGCCTCGTCTACTACCCGCAGAACAAGGGTACATGGCCTCAAGCTACAGCATCCTGCTGATTTATGGCAAAAAGGAGTATTTTTTTTTATCTAGGACAATTTACACATATTGCTTTGGTCACAAACTAAGCTCTAGGCTTGTACTATGTGTACCAGAAGCAACGATATAATACATATTATATTTTATAAACACCCAGACCATGACAAACTGTACAGAAAAGCGTACTAATATATTTTTGCCATGGGTGGGAATCAAACCCCCGACCTCCGGATACAACGCCAAAGGCGCAACCACTAGTCTATGGAGGCTGTCTGTCGGCGGAGTATACTAAATTCAAATGCGGATTTAATTCTTGCGGTATAAATTCAATTGTGATTTTGATATCGGATAAATTTATTTGATAATTAACTAGCTGATTAGCGCAACTTCGTCTGCGTAACTTTACTTTTACGCTGCGTACGCTCTCAAAAGGAATATTTTTCTCCGCTTTTGCAACATGTGTCATTGTTACTTCGCTTCTATTGGTCGTAGCGTAATGTTAAGTATAGCCTTCCTAGATAAATGGACTATCCAACACTAAAATATTTTTTCAATTCCAACCAGTAGTTCCTGAGATTCAACCAAACCAACAAACTCTTCAGCTTTATAATATTAGTATAGATAGATATATTTTTGTGATTATTGGCAAATAAATTAATACATTTCAATTAAATAAATAAGTACATGTAATCACTAAAAGTTACATACTTTTAAAACGCAATTACATTACGAGGAAGAGGTTTTTTTTAATCAGAGCATGGCATTTGACTAACTCGTTTCAATAGTTATAGTATTTTTTTTAAATAAATTCATCATCATTAGCCTATCGCAGTCCACTGCTGGGCATAGGCCTTTCCCAAGACACGCCACTGATCCCTATCCTCCGCTCTTCGCATCCAGTCTCTGCCAGCCACCCTCCGCAGGTCATCAGTCTATCTAGCTGCGGGGCGTCCTACGTTACGTGCGCCAAGACGTGGTCTCCACTCCAATATCCGCCTTCCACTCCAATATACGCCTAATATAATAATTAAATAAATTAGAAGCTAGTATATTTTTAGTTTTGCGTAAGTATGCCGTAATTGTTATCATATCCCAGTATAAGAGTTTAATACAAAATTAGATTTAAAACATATAAATAAGATTGATTAAGTATTAAGCAAGCATAATGGATGAAACCATCTCTTACAATACAGTTGTAAGTGCTGTTTGTATTCATTCTTGACCTGCATACTGCTTTCTATCAGGAGGATATAAAGTCACATGCCATGGTCCTATAAAAAAAGTAACAAAAATTATGAATAATGTATACCATATGGTCTTAGGCGGACCTATCTCGTTTTCCTAACTCTACACCAAACAAGAGGCTTGAACAGTCTCAGAATTTATTGTTATAAATAATTTGACAGTTATATTTTACCGCTGAAAATATTTCTAAAGTCTGTAACGCATTTTGCCATTGATTTTTCACCAAACAAGGAACCCTCAGAACTTTTAAGTAGCTCTCCAGTAATGTTTTCGTCAAGTGATATCTTTTAAGATTGTTCCGAGCAATTTTGTTCACTTTATTTTATCTAAGAAAGACAAAGAAATTATAACTTTGGAATAAGACTAATACAATTTATTAACGGTTTATCTTTCTATTCTTTTTTTGGATAAAAAATATTTTTATTAGCTGGAATACAAAGAACATTTTCATAATAAAAACAATTATAATTTGGTGGTAGAATAATCATAAGTTGACGTTTATTTTTATTTTATTTTTTTGTGTCATAAAATGGCCTTCATTAAGGAATGCCAAATTTAAATCTTTTACTCCAATATACCGCCAGATCATTGGTATTAAACCATTGCATTGATTTTGTAGATCTCAGAGTCGCACTTGGCATGAGTCTACACCGAACAAGTAGCTAGCTCGTCGCGATGTTTGGGTACACTCAATAATCCATCTATAAACAGTTTTACAAGTTGGTATAGTGAAACTGGGACCGACAGCAAGTGCTCTCTGAGGCACTATAGTGGTGTTGTTAAACAAATGTACATGAATTTTTAGATTAAAAACTCATTGGATCACACCGGGGTTTGAACCAGGGACCTAAGTGTTTTTATGTCTAAGATCTAACTAACTCGGCCACCACGTATAGACGTTTTAAGGATTTTTTTTTTGCAAGTTAACATTAATTATGTCATCGAATATATATGGGAAAGTCTTATTACAGAAATAATTTAATTTCATCAAACATTTTAGACATAAATTTGGAATATTAACGCAACATTTTTTTTACTTAATAATGCGTGCGAGCAAAAGAAAGGTAAATATATAAAGTTAAGTTCGACTACAGGCGATGCAAGTATTTAAAGAATAATTTATGTATAATTACAAACTAAGTGGAAATGAAACCCACGACCAGTGGATATCATAATAATAAAAAAAACTATAATAAAACTATATTGAAGAATCCATTTATATGACTGTTTTTTTGGTTACCAAAAGGTATATTTCTAAAATAACACTATAAATTGTCCTCTTTATATGTCCCCATCCTTTATGATGAGAGACTGTGATAAATATTGTCAAGCTAAGAAATATGGCCTCTTTTAAAAATATTGAATATTTTTAACTTTATATAGTATTGTCATCACGATAGGTTTCTCGCGGGATAGGCGAAGACCATCAGGTGCCGTTGGTGAATCGGGTCTTACTCACAGATACTCTTAGAGAATACACGTTACAGTAAGATTCTTATCATAATACATATTGCAGTAAGATTCTTGTCATAATACATATTATGACAAGAATCTTGCTATAATATAACTCCTAATACTGATTTCAGGGACTTTTATGATAATGTCTTTTAATATAAATATTAATAAATAAATATCATCACGGGCGCCTTAGGGTGCGGTTACGAAACAGGCTCGGTTTATTTGAAAAGCAGTGAGGATATTATTAAAATAGACTCGTAATGCAAATTCGTTCTTGTTGCCGCCCATTTCGTAACCGCATCGTTTAGCCAGCATAGTGGGAGCGATAAATATTCTTAAACAACTATTTATTGATCGATTCCATTTATGGAGTTTACAGGTCTAATTAACATCAGGTAGATACAAGATCACATGCTGTGCTCCTATAAATAAAAACTTAATTGAAAATATTTTAAAGTATATATCATCACGGATGCCTTACAGCGCCCGAGACAGCCTAGATGACCTCAAGATACTCAGCGGAGTGATTTTTAAACCCACCTCGTCGTAGCCGATGGTATGAGTCTACACCGAACAAGTGGCTGGCCCGTCGCGATGTCTTGAATAGACTCAATAACTCATCTATAAACAGTTTCACAAGTTGGTATAGTGAAACTGGGACCGACAGCTAAACTTGCTCTCCGAGGCACTATAGTGGTGTTGTTAAACAAATGTACATACATTTTTAGATTAAAAACTCATTGGTACACATAGGGGCTTGAACCATATTTTAAAGTAATAATAAAAAAATATCGATTCATAAAGCTTTAAAATTATATTTATTTGTTATTTATAACACTTGCTTTAAAATTGAGTATAATTGGATTCCTATTCTTACTCGTATACATTTTTTTTTATTTATAATAATTTTTGTGCTAAATGTAATAAATAAATAAAACAACCAAAAAAAAAAAAAAAACGTCAAAATCATTTATTTCATGTAAATCTTTACAGATATTTATGAATAGTCAAAAAAAAAAAACGTTTAACAATGAGGTCTTAGAGTGCGTTTGGTTAGGCAGCATTCATTAACAAAAGAACGACAAATATTTATTATACCTCGATATCAGATTTAGAACTTAAACGCGAATGGAAATTTTAATATGAAAAATACTACCGAACCGAACACACACTACATATCCAACTAGTGTAAGACTAGGTGGTTAGCTGATTCCATTGACCTGTCAATCATTATCTGCCATACAAGAGAGCCACCAAGGCGACCAACTTCACCGACCATATCCACGCCTTAAATGTTTATTGTAAATAAAAGGTAAGTAACCAATCACATATAAGTAAAGGTATAAGGATCGGTATGTTTAAGGGCGTAAACATTAACTGTAAAGTCGATCCCCTCAGAGACCCCCCCGGAGAAAAAGAAACCAGCAAGTAAAAAACTCTAGTGCTTCACACAAACTAAAAAAGGAGCACAGCTATTGATTGGCTCATGCTATATAGCATATATATATATATATATATATTAGCATACTCAAGGTGCACTCCGCTGATCAGCATGCGTAAAACACCCTATGACAGATTATTTGTTACTGTACCAATGTACAGAGCTACACAGTATAATGTAGTATAAATTACGTATAAATAGATAAGTAATCATCAATTACCTTATCCAAAGACAAAATTTACATAACACCCTATGACAGATTATTTGTTACTGTACCAATGTACAGAGCTACACAGTATAATGTAGTATAAATTACGTATAAATAGATAAGTAATCATCAATTACCTTATCCAAAGACAAAATTTACATAATGTAATGAAAATAAATTATGTAATATTAAATTATTACAGTATCAATATAATAAACTAGGGTACATTCTACATATGTAATAAGCAATTTGTTATCTATTTGCGAGACCTCAATTGCATATAAGGACAGATCCAGACGTCTTTATCGTTAAAATAGTCTTTTACATTATAGTAAGCCTTATTGATTAATATTTGTTTTATACAATTACTAAACTTTATTTCACTCAGATCTATAATGCGTCTAGGTAATTTATTAAATAACCTTATACTGTTAATGACGAAACATTTATTAGTTTTTTGCAGTCTAAACTTCGGTATATCGATTTTATGTATGTTTCTTAAGTTTAAATTATGTCTATCGCTATTTTTAGTAAACATATTTAAGTTTTTCCTGACGTACAATAAATTCTCATAAATATATTGAGATGGTAGTGTCAGTACCTCAATCATAGGAAAGATTTCTCGAAGAGAATCACGAGCTTTCATGTTATATATTGCCCGAATGGCCCTCTTTTGTAGAATAAATATAGTATCAATATCAGCCGCAGATCCCCACATTATAAGACCATATGTCATTATACTATGAAAGTAGGCGAAGTACACTAGTCTGGCTGTTGCAACATCAGTTAACTTTCTGATTTTTCTGACTGCATATGCAGCAGAGCTCAGTCTATTGGATAAAGAAGTAAGGTGAGCTTTCCACTGTAGTTTGGAATCGACTGTGATCCCTAAAAACACAGTGGAGTCAACAAATTCCAGGTCAGTACCACCTATCTTCACTGTGGCATTGATATTAGATACATTAAGCAAAGTAAATTTCAGGCACTTAGTCTTCTTTGCATTTAAAACTAAATTATTTGCCGTGAACCATTTTGAAACCATTTCCAGAGTGTCATTTGCTGCCGATAATATATTATCTTTTTTACTAACTTTAAAAAGTAGGGATGTATCATCAGCAAATAGCACTATCTGCGCCATCTCCTGTACCATATGTGGAAGATCATTGATGTATACTAGGAACAGGAATGGGCCTAAAATTGAGCCCTGGGGGACACCCATCTTTACAAGGGTTCCGGCGGATACACAACCATCAATATTAACACCTTGAGTCCTATTAGAAAGGTACGACTTTATTAGATTCAAAGCTAAATCGCGAATGCCATAAAATTCCAGCTTATCTAACAAAGTTTGATGGTCAACACAATCAAACGCTTTAGACAGATCACAGAAAACGCCAACGAGATCCTGAGAGTTTTCCCAAGCGTCAATTATTTCAGTAATCAATCTTGTACCGGCATTTGTTGTGTTTCTACCTTTTGTGAACCCGTATTGTTGATCATGTAACAATTTATGAGTATTAAAATGACTTAACAGCTGACCAAGAAGTATTTTTTCGAATATTTTACTTAAGGCTGGCAGGACAGAAACAGGGCGATAATTATTTGGATCTGTCTTACAACCGGACTTGAATATAGGAACTATTTTACTATTTTTCATGAGGTCGGGAAAAATTCCTTCATTAACACACCCGTTAAAAATATCAGCTAGTACCGGTGCTATAGTAAGAATGATTGAATCGATAGCTTTGAAAGATAGCCCCCATAAATCTTCAGTTTTTTTTTTATTTAAAATTTTAAAGTATTTTAGTATATCCTCATTTGTGACATGTTTAAAATTCAAATTAGATATACTTGGCATTTTAATATATCGTTTTAAAAAATCTTTAGCAGTATTAGCTGATGATTTAATATAGCTCGTGATTTGTAACGGAATATTATTAAAGAATTCCTCGAATAACTCCGCAACTTGTTTTTTATCTGATAACATAACTCCGTTTTGTCTAATTGAAATGATATTTTGTCTGATAATATTTTTACCGGTTTCAGTATTAATGATTTTCCATACACACTTGGATTTATTATCTGCCTGTTTGATTTTGGATCCAATGTGAATAGATTTAGCTATGATACAAACTTTCTTGAACAGTTTTGAATAATTCCTAACATAATTATGGAAATTTTGGTCAAATGTATATGATCTTTTGTCATATAGATCATACAATGTATCCCTACTTATCCTAATGCCTTTAGTGGCCCAAGTAGCAAAATTTAATTTTTCAGTAATTTTCTTTGTTTTAATTTTACATACTTTATTGAATTCTTGATTTATAATTTTATGTAGATTGGAGTATGTAATATTTGGTTGATTAATATTATATATGAATCTGGACATTTTACTCATTACATTTTCATTAAAATTATTAAGTTTATTATCTGTTAAGTGCCTATACTTAATAATTTTATTTATAGGTTTAATTTGAGACTGAAAGCTAACTAACAAACATTTATGGTCGGAGGATACCCCGGTAATAATAGAGTTACTTAAGAGAGAACAGTTAGTAAATATATTATCAATACAAGTCCGGCTAGTTGAAGTAATTCTGGTCGGTTCCATGAATACGTTATTTAAATTAAAAGAATTAAACAATGAAATAAGTTTTTGTTTGTCGCTGTTATTTATTAAGATATCTATATTAAAATCCCCACATATAAAAATTTGTTTATTTGAGTCATATATTTTTGACAAAACATCCTCCATTATATTAATAAAAGTATGTAAAGCAGAGGCAGGGGGTCTGTATATGCATAGAATAATATGGGTATCCATCTCTGCGCATGAGATCTCACAAACACGTTCAAGTGATAGTTTTACAATATCCTTCCGATTTTGCATTTTAGTGTATCTTTCATTAGGATAATAGATCCACCTCCCTCACAGGAGTTTCTATTGAAAAAACTAGCTACTACAAAGTTATTTATATTGAAACACATTTTCTCTGCTTTTAGCCAGGATTCTGTAAAACACATCAAATCTAAATTATACTTTTCAATTAATAATTCAATATTTGAGAACTTTGCTAGAGAGGCTTTGAATATTTTGATGTATTAAGGTAAGCTTACAACTGTCCTTCTCTATTGTCACATCTAAAAGTTTAAACATGGTTGAACCACAACATTATTAGTACTACTACTAAATGATGATGTGGAGTCAATACTTAATAATATATTATTAGCTACCAATGTTAAAAATAGTTTTTTGTACCAAGAAATATGTCGATTTAAAAACAATTGTTTTTAATATTGTTGATTCCAGTAATAAAACTAAAAAAGCACGCACTATATTATTTCAATTCTCATCTGTTACATTTGATCGACAGTGATTGATTTTGGTGATATGTTCCACAAAGACCACCTGAGGTTTTTACTCACGGACTTGAGATCGATATTATGTTGGTAATTTATATTATGATTGAATTAATCTTAATAATACTTTATTCAGTTATATAAGGTAAATAACTTACAAATTATCTTTAAGTTTATTAAACATTTTTGAATAATAATAATAATATGTAGGACAAATGACACATATTGCTCTGGTCACAAAATAAACTCTAGGCTTGTACTATGTGTACCAGAAGCAACGATATAATACATATTATATTTTATAAACACCCAGACCATGACTAACTGTACAGAAAAAAACGTACTAATATTTTTTGCCATGGGTGGGAATCGAACCCACGACCTCCGGATACAACGCCAAAGGCGCAACCACTAGTCTACGGAGGCTGTCAAAATACAATACAATTTGATGGTTAAAATTCCCGCCTGCCAGAAATAGTGTATCTTGTGCAGTAAATAAAAAATACTGTGTCCTCTGTGACATAATATATGCCTATTTTATTTTTTTATTCAACTTTTATTTTTTATATTTGTTTTAATAATAGTTTTTTTGTTGTGCAGTAAATTTATAAGTTCTGCACCCTAAGCATAATTTACCCCCTCAAAGGTTAGCTGGTAGAAAATATCTAAGGTTAAGCTCGCCTATGTACAATAAAAAAAATAAACATTGACCCATTATATTCTTAGTAGTATAGAAACATCAGGGTACTCAGCAATGGATTTTGGCGTCGCCGTTAAATCCTTGTGCCGGAATATACATGGTGACATTGAAAGGAGGTACTTTAGGCTAACATGAGGTGCTGCTGATCAAATCGAACAACTTTTCCCATGAAACCATGTGTCGCAAACGAAAAAATAAAATGCCTTCTCCATACAAACTAGTAACGTTAAAATGTCCAATTTGTATGGGGCCAAATTTATTTTTCATTTGCGACACATGGTTCCATGGGAAAAGCTGTTCGATTTAATCAGTAGAACCTCATATTAGCCCAAAGTACACCCATTCAAATCCACCCTGTATATAAAATATGAAAGAAATATATTTTTTATCGGTAAACGACATTTATATACGAGTAGATAAAGAATCCTAATAAAAACACAACTATACTTATTTTAGTAAGTATTTTATAACAATTTTGAATTCGTTTTTTTTAGAGCGCGTTAACCAGCTCAGCAGCTACAGCGGGTTATGCTGCAGCGCTGATTTTCAGCTGCTGCCTGAATATTATATATGAATTACACTAACTTATATAGAGCCTTGGTATCGACATCTCGATATATCGACAAAATATATCGATTAGGTACTCGTACATATCGATTTTATGAATGAATGATCTTCGTTCAAGTGACTGTTGGGTATGGCAGAAAAAGCATGAAAGTAGGATGAATGCTCTAGAAATGCAAATTAAGGATGATATGTGCATATGCAAATTTGCATAGAGTACGTGAAATGTGTGATTTGAGACAAGGAATTTCACGGCAGCGTGGGTATATTGACAGAATAAATTAAAAGAGATTGACAAAAGAGATTTATAAAGGAATAAGGCGGGGCCAACCAAAAATAATGTTTCATGACATTCTTAAAAAAGTTGGGGTCCGCAGTACCCATTACCGTAGAACTTGTATGAAGGAAATTGTGGATGTGAAGCAAGCGAGAAAGTTCATGCCAGAATCGTTGTAGGTGGCGCTCCCTTGTATGTCTATCGACGTTGGAAAACGACGTGACTATTTTACTCTAGTTAGTTACTAGCCCTAGTACGAGTTTTTTTAACGTTTACTTTCGCGTTTTTTAAACATTTCTAGTTCTCATAATTTCCGCTGGGAGCGCTGAACTATTTTCCATACAAATTTTAGTAAACTCAAACGCAAAGTAATAGTTAGAAAACTCACACTAGAGCTACTGATCTTTCCTACACACCGTTATTATATTGACTGTTAGATTATATGGACATTCTCATGCTTAGCCCAAAGTATTATTATATTTTATTACTAATCTTTTATTTCCACTTAAATACCATTACATCGTTTTACACATGAAGGTAAAAACCGTGCCCGTCCGTTCTTAACTCCTTCCTTCTCTCTCGCACACCCATCTATTTCACTCGCAACTACGTTATTATTTTTTATTTAATTTAGGCAAAGAACTATCCTACATAATATATTGTATTACTTATTTCTCTACTTCTAGTACATTTTTTCAAAAAATTGTTTAATGTACGGAAAGTTTTCAATTTTATTATATGTATAGATAGATATGTAAAAATGTACTAAGCACCCATGTAAACGTTTAACCGCGATAAATCGTTGACCTCAGATTAGCATATGGATAAAGTTAAAAGGGACAAAGGTACCTCCGCATTATCTTGGGACTTCGGATAAAAAGGATTTCCTATTTGTTGGGTACAAAGGTTTGGAAAGGTACGCACAAAGGGAGATGTTTTGGAACAAAAAGTTCAATGAATAACGGATGTACCACGTCCTTTTAAGTCTTCGTATTAATAACAATCCTAAAATTTAGGATTCCTTACGTATTTTTTTTTACTGTTATGACATTAGTTAGTGTGTCTGTTCGGCTCATGCAGTACGATATCTTGAAAACTTCGTTATGCAACCGGCCGGTATCGTTACCATCACCCATACAGATGCAAAAACCGTCAAGTGACCTGGTCATGTTTCGGTTTTAGTCTGTGGGTTCATCGGTTTTCAGGAGACTACTGCATCGATTTCCATACAAAATTAGTTTTCGCACTTCCATTTTAAAAATACTCGATTACTTTATATATATATATATCTTCACGGGTGCCTTACGACGCCCGAGACCGCCTAGACGGTCCCAGGGTACCCAGCGGAGGGGTTTTAATCCCACCTCGTCGTAGCTGATGGTATGAGTCTACACCGAACAAGTGGCTAGCTCGTCGCGATGTTTTGGATAGACTCAATAACCCATCTATAAACAGTTTCACAAGTTGGTATAGTGAAACCGGGACCGACAGCTTAACCATTCTCTCCGAGGCACTATAGTGGTGTTGTCAAACAAATGTACATATTTTTTTTAATTAAAAACTCATTGGTACACACCGGGATTCGAACCAGGGACCTTAGTGTTTTTAAGTCCAAGGTCTAACCAACTCGGCCACCACGTATATATGTACTCGATTACTGACACACAGTAATTGAGTTATTATTTTTATTTATTTTGAAATCAGAAAAAAAACTTTTTTAATATTATAATATTGTTTTTTTATTACAACAGAAAGACTTTAGCGTACAATTATGAACATAAAAAAATAAAACAAATTTTTAAAGATAAAAATGCCATGAAAAAAATCCTGGTGGAGGGACTCGAACTCACGAACCTCACTATCGCGGCAAGGCGCTCAACCGCTGAGGCAACCAGGTTCCAGTCAGCCCTCACGAATTTTGTCATTGCTTGTTATACACACGCCGTCTATTAGCTTTCTTCTAATAACTCTTATACGAGTGAAGTTAGAAGTCCTAGTTTCTAATACTAGATGGCAGAGGAGTCTGTTTTTTTCGGTATTTTATATTTATGCATTTTTATAAATTCCTTTATAGGATAATCTTCACTCGCACGAACAGCCAATTTGTAATATTGGAATTACGTTTGTATGGGCGCCAAGTCGACTCCAGGGCCCAAAAAAAGGCACCCGTGATCGTATTATTATATAATATAATAGTTACAGATATATGTTACAATTTAGCTTTTGTTTTTAAGTAAGATATGTATTTAATTATGTATGTTTTTTAAAGACAAACGTATCCCTTATAGAAAACACCATCTGTTTGTCCAAAGCGGTAACTTAAAAATTTACCTAAATATATTTAAGGTAAGATTTGGGATTGGATATAAGTATTATGGAACTCAATACATATATTTTGCATGTAAAATTATTAGTTTTACAGTTATTTACTAAAACACTTTTTAATTAAAAAAATGTTCATAGAGCATGCCTGTATATAAAATTATTTTCTAGATAAATCATCTATTATTTCATAATTTATATTTAAATGCTTACGTAATTTATTAAAACAAAACATATTCCATTGTACGGAGCCTAAGTGCGCTAGTAGCATTCGCACTTGACTATTATGTATGTATTATGTATATATTAGGTATGTAGTATTAAAGAGATAAATATTTATAAAATAGATTGACTGGAGTTGTACTTTTAATAAATTAAACAGTTTTTCGATTATTTCACTATCTTATACAAACTATCAATAGATTATAATAATATATAGGTAGTATGTGACTCAATAACCAAAATATAAACAGTTTTATAAGTTGGTTTAGTGAAACTGGTACGGTAAGTTTGAACGCAACGGGGTTTGAACCCATGACCCAAAAACTGACTACAGTCTAATTAACTAGGCCACCACAAATAAACATAATATAATACATATTAATAACAGCGTGCGTATAATTCCTAATTTTCTTAACAAACTTTTCACTCTTCTAACCACATATAATATCGTACACATATTTCCTTATATGGGTAATATTATAAATACACTTTCTTCTGGTTACAGCGAGCTTAGAAGAACCGTTAGAGTGCTTAGTTCATATACACTCGCATGATAAAAAATATCATGCGACTATCACAAGTATTCAGGTGGGAGGAAGGTCTGGTTTTGTCACTACCTCTCTACAGATGCAAATACCGTCAAATAAATCAACTGCGCGTTTCGTAACCGTACCACAAGTGAAGACTACCACCTAGATAAGTTTTTTAATGGATTACGTCATGAGACTTTGTATTTACCTGATGTAATTTTTTTTTAAATCTTTATTGATAAAATTCAAAGGCGGACTGAATGCCGTTAGGCATTTTCTACCAGTCAAAACTTCGGGGCAATACAATAACTGAGTGTAAAATAAAGTGATTACTAAATAAAATACTTACTAACATACACTACTTAAATATATCTTATATATACATATATATATATATATATATACATAAACTACATATACAGAATACTACCAACTACACAATGTTACCCACAAATGTTAAGCTGACCTACAGAGTCCATGAATGGGGTCAATCAATACATTGATGTTTACCAATATTGATAGCTCCCACTATGCTTCGGATAAATGATGCGGTTACGAAATAGGCGGCTAAATTGACTGAATTGCATTATGAGTCTTTTCTAATATCCTCGCTGCTTTATCGTCAAATCAATCGCTTGTTTCGTACCCCTTTGACAAGAAATCAACGCAGTAGTCTCCGGAAAATCGGTGAACCCACAGAATGAAAAGTTATAGTGGCCTTTCTCCCAACTAATATATATATAGAGATGATATAGTGTTCTCCTTAAAACGACTGACTAAAAAACATGCTAGACTAGTTTAGTATGTTTTGTTTTTAGTCAGTGACAGATTGGCCGGTTGTGTTACGTTGACTATACCGATTTCTTATTAATTTAACACTTTATTGCACACTAGCGGCCCGTCCCGGCTTCGCACAGGTTTGTATAACTTTAACTATATGCTCAGCGCACGCCACGGAAGGCCTCAGAAACGATACTTTTCCCCCGTTTTTAAAACATTTTTGGTTACTGCTCCACACCTATAGGACCTAGCGTGATATTATATAGCCTATGTTACTTCTGAATAATGCAGCTTTCTAATGGTGAAAAAAATATTGCAATCGGTCCAGTAGTTTTTGAGTTTATTCATTACAAACATACAAAAATACAAAAATACAAATCTTTCCTCTTTATTATATTAGTATATTAGTATAAGAGAAGTAAGAGAGAAGGCCTCAGAAACGATACTTTTCCCCCGTTTTTAAAACATTTTTGGTTACTGCTCCACACCTATAGGACCTAGCGTGATATTATATAGCCTATGTTACTTCTGAATAATGCAGCTTTCTAATGGTGAAAAAATTATTGCAATCGGTCCAGTAGTTTTTGAGTTTATTCATTACAAACATACAAAAATACAAAAATACAAATCTTTCCTCTTTATTATATTAGTATAGATAGTATAGATTAGTATAGATTAAACAAAAGTTATGTTATCTAGGTGATAATCTACATTTAGGGTATCTATGGTTACGAAACGGGCAGATGATTTGAAAATAAAGTAGACTCGTAATGCGTACGTGTTGGCCGAGTTGGTTAGACCTTGGACTTAAAACACTTAGGTCGTTGGTTCAAACCCCGGTGTATACCAATGAGTTTTTTATCTAAAAAAATATGTAGTTTTGTTTAACAACACCACTATAATGCCTCGGAGAGCACTTTAAGCTGTCGGTCCCAGTTTCACTATATCAACTGTTTATTGATGAATTATTGAGTCTATCCAAACATCGCGACGAGTTAGCCAGTTGTACGGTAAAGGCTCACACCATCGGCTTCGATGAGGTGGGATTAAAAAAATCCCTCCGCTGGGTACCCTAAGACCGTCTATGCGGGGCTATGGGCGCCGTACGGCACCTGAGATGATATTTATTTATTTTAATTTATTTCGTAATCCAAATTCGCCATTTTGTTACTGCACTATTAGACGGCATAGTAGGAGCTATTAATGATGCTAAATAACAATTGAATAATCGACCCTATTTATACTTTATGTCAAGCAGACCTTGCTTACCATCAGGTAAATACAAAGTGTCTGATGTGCTTCAAAAAAAATTAAATAGATTAGGGGTGTCTATAACAAAATTATACTTAATTCCTTTATAATATACGCTTCCTTGGAAGTTTTCCTAAGATCCTGTGCGTACGTGCGAGTATGTGATTAGGTTTGAATAAGGTTACAATGGGCCAAGTTTGGAGATTTCTTGGCAACCTTGGGGCACAAATAAATTTATGATTTTTCATAAAGCTCCACCGCGTTTTAGGGGAAGTTCAACACCTTAATTTTCTTTTAAAGGATTACTTGTGGGATAATATATTGGTTTATAGCATATTAATTCAAATGTAAATTTTTGTCAGTATCTTATTTAACAAGATATGTCCCATGGTTTAAAAAATATAATAAAAATATAGCTTTCTTTTGGTCTTAGAATTTTAAAATCGTTTCAGTAGTTTTTTAGTGTCCGGAACAATAAATAAATAATAAATATCATCACGAGTGCTTTGCGGTACTTCGAGACCGCATAGACGGCCGTAGGTCACCCAGCCTATGATATTCTAAGTCTATACCTAGCAATTAACGAGCTCGTCGCATTGTTTTATTTTAACTCATATAAAGCTTCCGAAATTGCCATAGTGAAACTCGTGCCCCCAGCGGCATTAAACGTTGTTTTACTTAATATTTTTTTTGTCATATATTGATAATATTTTCAATTGGTATACATCAGGGCTTAGTCCATGCGTCCTAAGTGTAAATCTACGTTCTAAGCAACCCGGCCACCACGTATATATTGAAGTTCGTGGTGATGTATTTTCAAGTAAATCAACATAGATAAATAATATTTCATCATAGTCGCAAAAAAAAAAAAAAAATTTAGAAGAAAAAATCTTAAGTACCTTTGACATTCACAATTTATTTGTCTTTCAAAATCGTGTGATAGATTTTAAGAAGTTTAGAAAGTCGTAAATTGAGATCGGATTTAAATTCCCTAAGCCTCAGAGATTGAAAACATAACAATTATAGAGAGCGAATACAAAATATGTGTGGCGCCCGCGCCGGTACCATCTATAGCCTCAGGGGTAAGATGAGCGAAAGGGTTTACTACTGCCTTATAATAAATTTAGTGCCTCGGAGAGCACGTTAATCGGTCGGTCCCGGTTTCACTATACCAACTTGTGAAACTGTTTATAGATGGGTTATTGAGTCTATCCAAAAACATCGCGACGAGCTCGCCACTTGTTCGGTGTAGACTCATACCATCGGCTACGACGAGGTGGTATTAAAAACCCCTCTGCTGAGTACCCTGGGGCCGTCTAGGCGGTCCCGGGAGCAGTATGGCACCCGTGATGATATATACTTATCATAAAAATCAAATAAAAAGTTTATTTCTTTTCAAAGAGTACATTTCTTTACAGAGAGGTCATTTTTTTAAAGTAAATTAACTCTAGTGTCAAATGATCACACTCTTCCATAGCCGATTATTGAGTACTAAAATTCAAACATTAAATGAATTAAATTATTAACAAAATAAGTTAACAGATGAGTTTATTATTTATTACATTAAGTGTATATGCCTCTGTGTGTGTATGTGTGGTGTGTATGCTATACATTTATATTATATGTGGTATGTGTATTTTGTGTGGTGTGTGTGATTGTGGGTGTGAATGTGTGCTAGTTTGTGTTTTTATTTCTCACAGAATATCAGAATATCATCATAATCTGAATCTACATTGTATAAGTACTCGTATGTCAGGAAAAAGATGAAAGCAAAATAAATGCAGTTGAAATGCGATCATTGCGACATATATGCGTTGTTAAAATAATAGCGATATATATAAAAGCGAGGTGAAGAGTAATCGTGGCGGAGGGAGACAGAAACGATTTTATTTTTTAAATCGGTTCAGTAGTAAAGTTTATCCGAAACAAACAAAAGCGAGTTAAGTCGCGGCAATAAGCTAGTAGTAAACTATAATTATAATCCAAGCGTAGTAATGCAAAAGCGCATGATAAATCGTGTCTTGCATTTACTTTTTTACATTTGCGGTCTCTTAGATCAGTTATACCTGATGGCTTAAGTCTTAACAATTGACAAAGGTTATTGTGCCGTAAGCGACAAGGTCTAATGGATTCAAGACAGCCGACCGCAACGCTTCGTCAGCGATTTGTTGATAAAACACGATTTAGTTTTAAAATTCTATCGAGAATATCGATCAGGGTGAATTGAAGCCGCCCCGATATACATGGTGACTTTGAAAGGTTATACTTTGGGCTAAAATAAGCCTATGAGGTTCTACTGATCAAATTGAACAACTTTTGTTTTAATGAAAAAAATGCCTTCTCCTACAAACTAGTAATGTTTAAATTACCAAATTTTATGGGGAAGGTTTTTTCTTTTTCATACGTAGTGGCCGAGCTGGTTAGACCTTGGACTTAAAAACACTTAAGTCCCAAATTATATAACAAATGGTAGAGCACACAATTATATAACAAATGGGATTTTATAAACTTATGTTTTTTTATAGTTTGAGCTATTTTACAAATTTTAATATTCTTAAACCTAAGAATTGATATTTTTGCATATGCGTGGTTTAATTTTGATTGAGGGTAGGCAAGAGTGGAAAAGAGATAGAAGATATGGATAGTAATTACTAAGGATAATAAGGGACGGAAGGCAGTACAGTGTTCGAATGCAAGCAACAAACATGGTAAACCGACCAATTAGGTATACTGCGCATATGTAACCTTGTCATATAATATTACTAGCGGCCCGTCCCGGCTTCGCACAGGTTTGTATAACTTTAACTATATGCTCAGCGCACGCCACGGAAGGCCTCAGAAACGATACTTTTCCCCCGTTTTTAAAACATTTTTGGTTACTGCTCCACACCTATAGGACCTGCGTGATATTATATAGCCTATGTTACTTCTGAATAATGCAGCTTTCTAATGGTGAAAAAATTATTGCAATCGGTCCAGTAGTTTTTGAGTTTATTCATTACAAACATACAAAAATACAAATCTTTCCTCTTTATTATATTAGTATAGAAATGGGATTTTATAAACTTATGTTTTTTTATAGTTTGAGCTATTTTACAAATTTTAATATTCTTAGGTTTAATTGATATTTTTGCATATGCGTGGTTTAATTTTGATTGAGGGTAGGCAAGAGTGGAAAAGAGATAGAAGATATGGATAGTAATTACTAAGGATAATAAGGGACGGAAGGCAGTACAGTGTTCGAATGCAAGCAACAAACATGGTAAACCGACCAATTAGGTATACTGCGCATATGTAACCTTGTCATATAATATTACTAGCGGCCCGTCCCGGCTTCGCACAGGTTTGTATAACTTTAACTATATGCTCAGCGCACGCCACGGAAGGCCTCAGAAACGATACTTTTCCCCCGTTTTTAAATCATTTTTGGTTACTGCTCCACAACTATAGGACCTGGCGTGATATTATATAGCCTATGTTACTTCTGAATAATGCAGCTTTCTAATGGTGAAAAAAATATTGCAATCGGTCCAGTAGTTTTTGAGTTTATTCATTACAAACATACAAAAATACAAAAATACAAATCTTTCCTCTTTATTATATTAGTATAGATTAGTATAGATTACATAATTATCTAAATCTAACAGTAGTCTCCAGAAAACTGATGAACCCACAGACTAAAACCAATGACTTGGCAGTTTTTACATATGTAAGGATAAACGAAAAGGTGGTCGGTCTGCTTAGCGAAATAATAGAGACCACCTAAAAAACTTAATTATGATTGAATTATCTGGCTCTAGGAATTCTAATATATCTAAACTATAGGTGACCCATGACTTGAATCAAGACATCTCCTTTATGAGGGCACTCGCCCTGTAAATCAAACCATGAACACAAATGGCGTTACCAATCATATAAATCAAACTATAATGGATTCCAAGAGCAATAGCTTGTAGTGCGGTCAGATAATATTGTAGCCAGAGATATATGCCAATCAGTAGATAGGCCAAGATCTGTATCGTACGTGCCAAGTGCGGTCGCAGTGTAGAAATAATTTCGTACAATGACCCTTGCTTACAAAATATGCTGCTATTACGTTCATGCGAGTCGGCAGCGCAATATAAATTAGTACGCGAGGTATATAGAGTATAGAGTCATAGAAGGAAACTATTTTTACATTGAGATATCACTTTAGCTACTACGTCACTGATTTTTTTTAATTACTAACTAAAGCACTAGTATAGTACCACTAGCGCTGCAAGAAAAAGCCAATACAAAAAAACAGTTTTTTGTGTTGTTTTTAGGTTTTATTAGAGCACGGCATGTGACTTTGTATCTACCTGATAATAAGTAGACCTATAAAGTCCGTTAACGAGTTTGATCAATGCATAGTTTAACAACATTAATCGCTTTCAGTACACCGGCTAAGTTGCGGTTACGTAATGGGTGGCGACAAAGATTAGTTAAGTTAAATATCCTTGCTGCTTTATCGTCACATCAACTACCCGTTTCATAATCGCACTCTGAGAGGAGACTACTACCTCTACAATAAATCGATGCAGTAGTCTCCTGAAAACCGGTGAACCCTAGGTTAACATGTAGTTGAACATGACTAGGTTACTTAACAGTTTTTGCATCTTTATGGGCGGTAACAAGACCGAGATCGGCCTAGTTATAGAAACCTCCATCTAAAGTAAATCCCAGATTTATTTATCGTAGTATGTACTCCTCGCATCTTGTCCATTGCCCAGTCTAACCTAATCCATTTTCAATGATTGCATCGGTAGTCCAGTGGTATACAATTGTCTTTGGAAGTGATTTATCTGACGTCTGACCTCGATTAAGGTGCCAGGATATTTATCTAAAGGAATGTTAGAAGCTGGACTTCGGTATGATAATGGGACGGTATTTGGGTCTAATGGGGGCTTTATTTTGTCATTAATAGTGGTTGTAAAGGTTTGCTATTAATTTGTAAGATAAAAGGTAGTGTTTAAATTGATTAGGTATGATTTTAAAGAAAATAATATAATAATTTTAAAAACGTAATTGTGAAAACAAACTCTTTTTTAGACTAGTATTAGAGCTTTCGGCGTTGTATCCGTAGGTCATGAGTTCAAATCCCATCCATGAAAAAAAAAATCGTACTGTTTGTCATGGTCTGGGTGTTTATAAAATGCAATATGTATTGATATTGTCCTTTCTGCGCGGTACACATAGCATATATCTACACGGATATCTGGTACACATACTATAAGTCTAGAGCTTAGTTTGTGGCCAGAGCAATATGTCTATAATATCCTTCAATTATTAATATTATATTATTATTTCATAAACCGGTTTAGATTTAAAAATAATAATAAAACTATAGTGCTATTCTTATTTTTAGTATTTTTTTTGGAAATTGTCAATAAAAATCAAAACAGGTTTTTGTGATTTTCGAAAATTAATCTTCTTAAACGAATCGGTGACTTCTAATGAAGGAATACTACGTCGCCGCTATTGACGTGCGAGTAAACTTTAGTAATTTAGGCGCAGTTGATCCCAATTTAGTAAAGCAGAACCCCATGCATAATAATAAGAAGAAGAATTATATATACGTGGTGGCCGAGTTGGTTAGACCTTGGACTTAAAAACACTTAGGCCCCTGGTTCGAATCCCGGTGTGTACCAATGAGTTTTTAATTAATAAAAAATTATGTACATTTGTTTGATAACACCACTATAGTGCCTCGGAGAGCACGTTAAGCTGTCGGTCCCTGTTTCGCTATACCAACTTGTGAAACTGTTTATAGATGGGTTATTGAGTCTATTTAAAAACATCGCGACGAGCTAGCCACTTGTTCGGTGTAGACTCATACCACCGGCTACGACGAGGTGGGATTAAAACGCCTCCGCTGGGTACCCTGAGGCCGTCTAGACGGTCTCGGGCGCCGTGAGGCACCAGTGATGATATGTATGTATGTAAGAATTATACCCAGTACATAGTTTAAGGAATAACCGGGTTAACCAGCTGCCTTTCTTGAAGTAGAATAAAATAAATATCATCACGAGAACCTATACGGCCTCGGAGGTACCTAGCGGAGGGGTTTAAGAGTCTACCTACACGGCCTACACCGAACAAGTGCCTAACTTGTCGCGATGTTTGGATAAACTCAATGACCCATCAATAAACAGTATCACAAGTTGGTATATTGACATTGGGACCGACAGTTTAACGTCCTCTCCGAGGTTTAATACTGGTGTTGTCAAAAAAATTTTTCATTTTTTTTTGTTAAAAATTCATTGTTAAAAACTGTGTTTTTCTTTATCCGAGGTCTAACTAACTCGGCCACCACGTATGTAAGAAACAAAGTATAATGTATAGAAAGAAAGATAGATAGACCAGTCAAGTTCTGATACTTCTATACATTGACGCTCGAGTCACGGGCGTATCATATTAACTACGTGCCCCATTATTTTTCTCCTTTTTTGTATTAAGCCTTTTCTTCTGCCCTATATTATTATACAAAAAGGAAATATTTCTGTTTTCATAATATAAGATTTCGTCCCAAAACCTTATTACGGTTATTTGACAGATCTTGCCTTATGAAAGGCTACTGAATGTTAAGCAAAAATTCATAAATATTTTACTTTTGTATTTACAGTAAGGTTCTTTCTAGGTCACGTTTTATTTATTAAGATTTTTTTTTTTACACATTTGTATATCCTATATGCAAACGTCTCTGTATAAAATATATACTTACATTGACTTACATAACATTCTTTAAAAATAAAAAAATAACATTGCTTACCGAATTGGTAATCTGAAATAAAAAAAATTACCTAGGTAAAATATAAATTCAATTTATAATTATAGGTTTAATTAAGGCTTCAATATTCCAGAGCATTCATAATCTGATATATTTTAAATTAAATAATGTGCAATAATTATAATAATAACAATAATTATGAACAAAAATAAAATAATAATAACTGAGTCTATAAAATTAAAACTATCACAAAAATGTATGTAGATAATTTTATAAAATAAATAATATATCATCTAAGTTCCTACCGTGCCATAAAAGTAAGAATAATATTCGGAACCGCCTTAAGTTCTAAAATTCAGATAGGATATTTCGTTTAATAAAAAAATATAAAACAAATAATGTTTTGCCTATCAAACTTGTTCGCCGCCGTCATATTATGTTCTCACATAAACCAAACAATGCTTAAAGGTTGATTATATATATATTTTTTGTGTTTTTCTTCTGTTCTCCATAGTTAGAAAGATTTAAGTATATATAATAAGCCTTTTTTTCAACACTTTTTACATATTATCATCCTATTTTTACAATTATGAAATTAAATAATGCACATAAATTAAATACTCACTATATCTACGCGTGCGCATATTATATATGCTAGCGTTCCTTTGATGAATTTTGTTAACATTGAAAGGTTGTACTTTGGGCTAATATGAGGCTCTACTGATTAAATCACACAACTTTTTCCATGGAACCATGTGTTGTCACATATTAGCCATAAGTACAACCTTTTAAAGTCCTTTGGCGTTGTATCCAGAGGTCGTTTTCCACAAAGGCAAAACATATTTGTACTTTTGTTCTGCCGTGTTTTGTGTGTTTATAAAATATAATTTAGAATTAAACGAACTACCTGGTGTAGTTCGATTCTAATTATACGAGTATCACGAAGAAGACGATTACATTACAAGCAGCAGTACGTTGTATGGTGCCGGTCGTTGTCACATTTTTACAGAGCAGAGACAAACAGAAAAAAGGTGTCTGTCTCGCTCACACCCGCTCCTTACCGATGCCGTAGCGCCCCCGCATCTTTACGTTTAAAGTTTATACTAAAATTTTGAAATTTTGAAAAAATAAAATAATGGGTAAAAATAAATATTAAAGGGTTGGGAGGGAACTAGGTAATCGTCTTCTTCGTGATACTCGTATAATTAGAATCGAACTTCACCAGGTAAGTTCGTTTAATTCTAAATTATACTTCGTATCCCTCCAAAGACGATTACATTACAAGCAGATTTTTAAAGTTATAAAAATTTTTGAAAATTTACCTAGTACTATATTGATTTTCAATCGAAACAATGTAGTTACCTAAAACTTTGGTTCCACAGACCAAGTTTCAGGAAAATAATGTTATTACAAAATCCGCGTTTTCTGTAACCTCTCTATTATAATATTTTAAAAAAATGTTTGAGGAATCACTCCAGCCCGCAGTCCTCCGAACCACTTGTAAACTAATTCCTTTCCTACGCGCTGCAGAAGTATACGCATGGCGAGTACTGTGTGCACCAAATATTAAAGTGTCTATACCACTGTTTTGTAAGCTAAGTTTTACCCTTTTTGTGAGGTTTTCTAAAGCTTATAAACAAATTATTAGTAGAGTCTGTTCTAAAATATTTTAAGAGCTGGAGCCGGGCATATATTTGGGTTTTCTTTTATGTAAGGCAGTTTAACAAGTGGTTAAAAGGACCCAGGCCTAGAAGTCTTTATGAGGTCATCAACCCTAATTATTATGTTAGATTCATTAATAGTTATATTTGTAACTTTAATAAGACTCAGAGTCTGCATTTTTTGTGCAGAAGCAATAGCCAAAAGTGTTATGGTTTTATATGATAAGTCCTGTAGAGTTACATTATCATATGGATAGTATTGGCTCAAGTAATTAATAACAATAATGGTATCCCAAGTAATGTCCTATTTGGGAGTGGATGGCCTTAGCCTGAATACTCCTTTTAATAATCTAGTAATACAGTCATTAGATGTTACATTTGTGCCTAAAACCAATGCTAGAGCCGATCTAGAGGTATTTAAGATGCTGTAGCTAGCTCCAGATTCAAAACTTTCTGTCAAGTATGATATTACTTGGGTTATATTTGCATTACAATAATCAAACCTGTTATTTTCACAAAAATCCACCAAGATTTAAGGGCAAAATTATATTGACTTAATGTTGTTTTCGATAGGGATGCCATAAGTAAATTTAGAGACGAATTTGGGACACCTCGCTTTTCGAATGACTGCCTAATAATCTCGCTGCCACCAGGGTAAGATCTGCATGGAGTGGGTGAGATTCTCTGAAAGGAGAAAGTAACAAATTTGGTTGAGGGTGTAAATATAACACCTGTGAAATTATATGCTTTCGGTATAGTGGGAAACATGATTGGGAAGGCCAATATGGAACTACTAAAATACCTTCAGCATTATCAGTTATATATTTATGTACCACCTTAGTGATAAGACTGAATGGTGGGAAGGCATAAAATTTTAACTCTTTCCAATTAAAGGTAAATGCAGCCACAACTTCAGATTGGGGATCAAGCTTCCACGAAACATACCTCTCACATTTGTGATTCTGTATGCTTGCGAAGAGATCAAAATTTGGTGTGCCAAATGTGTATGTTATTTGTTTAAATGCATAATCTGCAAGAGCCCACTCCGTGCCCGATGAGAGTTTTCGCGAGGCCTGGTCAGCAACAACATTATCAGCGGATCTTATATAAGAAGCAAAAATAAATATATTGCAGTCTTCACACCACTGCCATATGTCACGTGACAATTTATTTAGGTAAGTATTATTAAACCACCATTTAAAGTCTATAGTCAGATGAGGACCTAAAGACATTTTCTTGTTGTAATTATCAGTGTAGTTAAGTGCCAAAAACTTTTCTCTTTCCAACAGCTTGGTATAAACCCAACCATAACTCACAGCTGGACATGCTGAGGTAAGAATACCAGTAAATTGAGCCAGCTGTCTGATAGTACATTTTTTATTTTTTTATTTTGAGAAATAAACTTTTTGCCCATATTTAATTCTTATTTTTTTTTCTTGTAGTAAATAAATTGTCATGTTGGAAGTATTAAACATAAATCCAAGAAATTTACAATATGTCCCTGGTACAAATTATGGAATTCCATAAGAAACATAACTTTTTTCTATCAGCTTTATTAACTGATAATAGGAAGTAAACATCTTTAAGATCTAAGGTAGTCATATAATTCTTGTAGTTTAATAGTTTCAAAGCCATACGGTTATCTTCCATTTTAAAATGTATATTTGTAATGAATTCATTTTTTTTTTTTTTTTTTTTTTATTTAATCTGTGAGTTCTATTCGGCTTTGGAACTATAAAAAATTGGGAAATATACTGCTCAGCACAAGGTACATTTAGAGATATACTCTAGTTTAAGATATTCACTTACACATTTATCAAAATAGTACAATCAGCCTCTGAATGATTTACATTTTTAGGTATATAGCACTGAATGGGTTCCTTTTCAAAAGGAATCTTACATCCCTTGATCCATAATAGTATTGTGTGATCATTAGTTATCTCCTGCCATCTCTTATAGAAATTTTGTAATCTACCAGCTAATTTTATATTATTTACCTGGGTCAATATCTCCTCGGGCGGAACTTCACTGGCCTGTTTTGGCGAGTCAGGTCTGGTTGACGCTGGGGTTGGCGCTGAGGCTGCCGCCGTGCTACGGGGTTCACTCGCTGCTCAGCGGCTACCCGTAAAGTCCCCCGTATGTTTAAAGTTGCTCGAGGAGTAAATGAAGTGGCTATAGGTCTTTTGAGGGCCATTGCCGTAGCTGGTGGTTGAGGCCTGAGGTCCTTGTAATGGCCTTTGCAGACTTAAATTGTTCCGATAAATCGGACCCAATGAGGTAATCATCCATTTTTGTGTTTTTTACAGTTTCCCTTTCTTCGTTGGATATTGTGTTTATTATGGCATATCTTCTTTTTGTTAATGTCAGTCAAAGCTGCCTTAATTTCTAGATTTAATTTGGGCGGGTTAATAGATGTACAATTTTCTGCTGTTATAAATTTGTTCAAAAGATATGACTTAGAGTCCTTACTAAGGCCATTAAGTAAAATATACTTCCATCTAGAAGTTAAATCTTTATGTATATTCTCCCCAAGGGTATTATCATTTGACAAGTCCTAGTATGTCCAACAAATCAGTACAGTACAGATGGTACCTCATCATTAGTATAAATATATGATATAATAAACACATTTTAGACATTTGTGGGCTGCTTGGCCATGATTTAATTGTTAACAATGAAATACCTAGGTAAATATTTATTAAAAATATTGGGTAACATGTTTTAATTGTTTACATTGTATTTAATTGTATAAGCAAAACAAAACCATTTAGATTTCTTTTTAGGCAATTTTATCCATTTAGAATAAAATGTAATTGTATAAGCAAAACAAAACCATTTAGATTTCTTTTTAGGCAATTTTATCCATTTAGAATAAAATATATTTAATTGAATAAGCAAAACCATTTAGATTTCTTTTTAGGCAATTTTATCCATTTAGAATAAAATATATTGTTCACAAACGGTTTACGCTAGGTAACAACGAAAAATTAACTATTTTTGAGGTATCCTTTTAGAATACCTACATACAATGCTAATAAACGTTTTACGTTTAGCTATGACAAGTAGGTAGATACTAAAAACTAATTAAAGTACAATAAATACTCCATGAGAGGAACCTAGGAAAGGCCTTTATTCGTTTTTAGATAAATAAAATGAAATACACGATTTACGTGTACATAAAAAGGCAATAAGAATTGTATAACCGAATTGCATATAGCAAACTCAGCGTTAAATACTGATAAAAATATATTAAATTTTAACCCTGGTTAGGTATCTACAAAAAAAAACTTACCTTCGGGAAATATTTCGTCACAGCTATTGTTTTCGGAATCGGATTTGAAATCCTGCCGATTCTTTACCTTTCTCTCGAGTTTCTTAATTTTTTTCATTATATTCTCGTAGTTGCCTTCTTTTGATGTCTTTCTTTTTCTCATAGCTTTTATAATAAAACAAAATGGCGGAAAAAGAAACCCACGCTAGTTTTAATTCGCGAGAATAAAAATCACTCAACAAGCGCATGCGACCTTGACCGCACACAAAAACGTAATGATGCGGGGGCGCTACGGCATCGGTAAGGAGCGGGTGTGAGCGAGACAGACACCTTTTTTCTGTTTGTCTCTGTTCTGTAAAAATGTGACAACGACCGGCACCATACAACGTACTGCTGCTTGTAATGTAATCGTCTTCGGAGGGATACGAAGTATAATATGTATTAATATCGTTTTTTCTGGTACACATAGTACAAGCCTAGAGCTTAGTTTGTGACTAGAGCAATATGTGTAAATGGTCCTATATATTATTATTATTATTATTATTATATAGGTATATGTAGGACATTTATTTATGTTAGAAAGCTCTTAATTAAAAAATTTTTGTGTGATTTTTTTGAATTCGAATGATCATTTTAATTGAACCACTTTACTAGCTCTATTATGTGTGTAATAAGCACTTGACAATAAAAGTACTTTATAAAATATAAAAGCTAAAAATAAAACTATTATATTGCTCATAAAAGACAATAAAGTTGGAAAAACACTTCGCGTAACGCAGAAATCGTCTTACGTGTTCGGAATCATTAAGAAAACGTCTATTTTACTAAATTTATCACATTCTATTCTATTAAGGGTAGATTTATAAGCGACTATCTTACAATTCTATCCTTTTAGGGGAAATTGATAATAATAAATAACTGTCAAATATATTTTTTGTTATAATATTGAGAAGAATAACATTTCTGTAAAAAAAAATAGGTATCCGAATAAAATAATGTAATTCTTAATTTGGTTCCGATTGCGTTAACAATATGAATATATAGTGCGTTAATAATATGAGTATATATATATAGTGAGAATCGAACTCTCGACCTCCGGATGCACCGCCAAGTGCGTAACAACTAGCACTCAGCGTAAAAACGCTAGCCTAGCCACATGGGCGGTGTGTATATAACTTTAGTACCCTAGAAGGGACATTGCTTAGTATTTTTTTTTATTGAAGCACGGCGTGTGACTTTGTATCTATCTGGTGGTGAGCAGACCTACATAGTCCATGAATGGAGTCGATTAATAATTGTTCTTAAACAAATTTGATCGCTCCCACTATGCCGGCTAAATGCTGCGATTACGAAATGGGTGGCGACAAATTGCATTACGAGTATGTATATTTTAAAAAACTCGCTGCCTTATCGTCAATTCAAACCATTTCGTAACCGCACCCAGAAAGGAGACTACTACCTCGACAAGAAATCGATGCAGTAATCTCCTAAAAACCGGTGAACCCACAGACTAAAACCGAAACTTGACGGTTTTTGCATCTGTATGGGGTGGTAACGAGACAGGTCGGTTGGCCTAACGAAGTTATATACCTTCCTCCCACCTAAAAAAAGTATGGGACGCAACTTGCGCTAATACTTTTCAGTTGTCACATCTTTCAGGGACGTCTCAAAAGGTTGGCGCATTTGCGGACTCCGCAGAAAGCCTCAATCGGCACAAATATTTAATCCTCGCTCTTTAACTATTTGTGCTAATTGACGTTGAAAATATGAGGCCGTGGGGACCGGGAGGTCCCCACGGCCTCATATTTTAAAAAAAATATTAAGTATTATATAATAAAAGTTTAAAGCGTTTGGTCTAAACATATGGTTACCAAAGGTCTGGCTGGTTTCTTGGAAAAAACAAATAGTTTAGCTATACAGCAAAAAAAAGCGGCCAGTCTTTTGGGCATACTTACCATTGGCAGCGATTTGAAAGAAATATATTTATTTTATTATTATTTTCAAATACAGTGATATTAATAGTCATAAATATAGTGTCGAATATCAATGTAACTAATTAATGGCCGTCAATTTAATAATGTAACATACCAATGGTAGTCAATATAATGGTAAGTAACAATGTTACCTATGAATGTTTGTCAATTTAATCTCAAATAATTATGTAACTTATCAATAGTCGTCAATATTATTTCGATTTATTACGAAACGAATTTGAGTAAACAACAAAATTAGAAATATATCAAATTTTAAAAATGTAATATAATAATACAAAAGCTACTTAGTTATTCTAAGTTCGCGAAGTAAAGCTGTGCATTTTCTTAGAGAACTTACTTAAGACTCATGCACTTATAGTCTAGCAGAGACGCAAAAGTAAAAATGAATAAATATACCGTGACAAATGCTCTTACCCCGAGGGAAATCACTACTCTAGGATCCTACAGAATGAGAAAACCCGGCAGTGGAGCATTACTCTTACTATCAACTTACATGTGGATAGAGAGCGAAAAGAAACTTGTCAAAGTCATTTTTTTCTCTCTGTTTGGTTACTCTATATGGCGACCATTAAACATACATTTTAAAGTGATTTGATTGTTTATTCGCATTTTTCTTATATTTTATAATTTATTGATATAATAATAGTAGATTTTACAACAAGTGTACAAAACGAACTATTTTATCCGAGACTTTTAGCAGCCCGAGCCGAAGGCAAGGAAATAAAACAGTAGTATAACATGACATTTCTTTAATTAAAATTCAAAGTAAAATTAGTACAGTTTTTAATACTGAAGGAAATTGTTTTTATGTCTTAAAAAACACATAAGGCAAATAAATTTAAGTACATATTATAAAATAACAAATTCTATCTATGAACTTCTTATTGTGTTTGGCTGTATGGCTCATTTTCTTTGTCTTAATATAGATACATTTATGAGTAGATACGTTAATGCACTTGTGTACAAAATCGAATTTTGTGCAGCCTATATCCTGCACAAATAAGCACTTTCAGAGAAAACTACATCAAAAATGTAAAATATGAATTAACAATCCTCTTTTTATTATCATATCCACTTTTATAAACAAAAAAATCATGTTAAACATTTATTATAATAATGTCATAAAATCCGAAAAAAGAATATTTCAGAGCAATTTTTACGATTTATTTCTATCGAACAAACTATTTTATTTTACGTTTTTGACTTAACAATTATATCACTAATATCCTCAAGATTAAAAAAAAAATCTGGACGTCTAACAACAGTCACTTTCTTAAAAAAATAGATGCAAACTCTGAACTCGATGTGAGCCTTAATAAACATTTTATCATGAATTAATACTCAATATTAAAATGTTCACTCTATTCTTTTTAAGCAAGTTTAGTGACTCTTACAAACTTGTTACTCGAGAAATCCAATATAGATATTGTGGTTTAGTGCGATGACATTGCTTTGGGATGCGTACATTGTAATAGTTACATTGCACTGCCGCACTATTAAAATGTGGAATGCTCTACCTTGCGTGTTGCCTTCATCCTATAACCTAATAGTTACAAGGCAAATTGCACTGCCGTATCATTAAAATGTGGAATGCTATACCTTGCGTGTTGCCTTCATCCTATAACCTAATAGTTACAAGGCAAATTGCACTGCCGCACTATTAAAATGTGGAATGCTCTACCTGCTTGCGTGTTGCCTTCATCCTATAACCTAGAGTGCTTTAAACGAAATGTGAATAGGCATGTTAACTCAAATCCTCATACTGGCCGTTCAAACGCCCAAATAAAATGTTTCAATCTACCCTAAATGTTATTAAATAGCTTTTTTTAATGATGAATGAAACCAATTTTAGCAATATAAATTATTTAATTTATTATATTTTTAGATCTCATAAATATGTGTAAATACCTTGTTACGATTTTTTGTAGTGCCCTTGCAGGGTCTTGTCTAATAATTTTAACAAGATGCAAATAAATAAATAGTAAAATAATAGAGGAGTTTTCGTGTGTTTTTTTTTAACTTTATTATTAATTGTTTATCAGCGATTTTACCTATCTTTGTTTGAATGAGTATTTCTCGACATTTAAAAGCAGGAAAATGTTCTTTAGGTTTTAAGTTAAGTAAGATAATTGTCGGGCACCATGGGTTTGAAAAGGTATATTTGTTTACAATAGGTCGGCATGTGTCCTCACATCTACCTGATCAAAAGCAGTATGAAGGTCCAAGAATAAATGCAACCAACAATTACGATCTACCTTGATTGCACCTATTATGCCGGCTTAAGATACACATATACACGCTTCGTTTAAAGGACTCGAGATTTTAAGGAGATAGATAATATATTGTTGTTTCATGGCCAAATGTAATGCTACTAATATTTTTTAGTGAGCTATAACTACAACCTAGTAAATGAATAGAAAATAACATTCAAGTCTGAGTTTATATGATCAATATCGGACTCTAAAGTTGATGACCGTTTAAACGCCCAGGAGAATCGGCGTCTGTTATTATTGCAGGCCTTCGCAGAGCCGACAATTAAACTTCACAAAATTATGATATCTAGAGTGCATTGATGACTAGGAAGCATTGCCAAGTGGGTTATTTATTTTGCCTCCTCATTTTGAGGAGTCAAAATCTGGTTGTATCAAGTGGTAGTTGTATTCATTCTTGGGTCTGCATACTGCTTTCCGTATATGTAAACTCACATACCGAAATAAATTTTGCCCACAACAGAAAAAAAAATGAAAAATTGTAATTATAATATTTATTATTATTATTTATTTAAATCTTTATTGCAAACAAAATACAAAGGCGGACTTAATGCTGCTGGGCATTCTCTACCAGTCAAACCTTCGGGACAATAAAAGCAGTTAATAAGTGAGATATAAACCAGTGAATATTATATAAAATACTTACAATCTATTATACACTACTTAAATATATCTTATATATATACATACATACATACATAAACTACATATATACAATACTACCATATTTACTAATATTTACTAAGACTAACAGGCAATAGGGAATATGCATGTAACGCCAATTATTATTATTTTAATATATAATATTCCTTTCATGTCTTTGAACATAAATCTATTTTATTTTGATTAGCAATTTTTTTTATAAATCCGATTTTTAAAATCCATTTTTTTGTAACAGAACGCATTTCTAAACACTCCGACATTAGCAAACACTACATGTGACGTCATTCGTGCACAAACAAATGTCAACGTGTGTTTTGTAGTCTACAATTTTATTTTCTCGGGTATTTATTATCCTTTATTTTTTTTAATATATATTTTTTATTTTAAAAATATCCTTTGTTTATTAAATAAAATATTACAAACTAGCTAGTGCCCGCAACTTTGTATGCGTGGTATTATATATTAAAAAAATATATATTTGCTATTGCTAGTTCTGGCATGATTGAAAAGAATACATCCATACGCTTTCGTATTTTAGGAGGAAGGCCTCTATAACTTCGATAGGCGGCCCGACTGGTCTTTTTACTGCACTGCAAGTGATCTAGTCATGTTTCGGTTTTAGTCTGTGGGTTCACCGCTTTTCCGGAGACTGCATCGATTTCTTGTCGAGGTGGTAAGCTCCTTTCATGATGTGGTTACGACCCAGGCGATTGATTTATTGATAAAGCAGCATGGAAATTAAAAATACTTAAAATGCAAAACGTCTTTGTAGCCGCCCATTTCGTAATCGCATCATTTCGCCGGTAGTGGAAGCGATCAATGTTGTTTGACCATGATTATTGATCGACCCCATTCAAGGACTTTGTAGGTGTGCTTACCACACGGTCACACGCCGTACTCTAAAAAAATATACAAGTACCTACTTACTGTTAATATTGAGTTTTCCGTGGGCCAGTCATGGGTTCGATTCCCACTTACGCCAAAAGATATTAGTACCTTTTTCTGTACAGCTTTCCATGGTCTGGCTAATTTACTATTATTATATCACACATATCATCACAGGACCGCCTAGACGGCCTCAGGGTACCCAAGTTTTTAATCCAACCTCATAGACGATGGTATGAGTGTACACAGAACAAGTAGCTAGCTTGTCGCGATGTTTTGAATAGACTCAATAACCCATTTATAAACAGTTTCACAGGTTGGTATTTTGATACCGGGACCGACAGCTTAACGTGCTCTCCGAGGCACTATAGTGGTGTTGTCAAACATATGTACATATTTTTTTTAATTAAAAACTCATTGGTACACACCGGGGTTCGAACCAGGGACCTAAGTGTTTTTAAGTCCAATGTATTATATATATCACGTATTATTATTATCATGCTTATAAATTACTATTACACACAAAATATGAGCGTAATAATACGCTCATATATTGAGGGACCACATTTTTTACAGTTAGCAGAAATCGGTTTGTTAAAATCCTCAAGTTTGTAAAACTTAAAATAAAAATAAAAAATTTCCTCCTTATTTACGTGGTGGCCGAGTCGGTTAGACCTTGGACTTAAAAACACTTAGGTCCCTGGTTCGAATCCCGGTGTGTACCAATTAGTTTTTTAAAAAAATATATGTACATTTGTATGACAACACCACTACAGTGCCTCGGAGAGCACGTTAAGCTGTCGGTCCCGGTTTCACTATACCAACTTGTGAAACTGTTTATAGATGGGTTATTTAGTTTATTCAAGACATAGCGACGAGCTAGCCACTTGTTCGATGTAGACTCATACTACACCGAGGGCTACGACGAGTTAAAAACCCCTCCGCTGGGTACCCTGAGGCCGTCTTACATTATAATTAGTTTATTTGTCTGGTCAATAACCATATAAATGGACTCATACTATATTGTAGGTATTAATATGTTGTAATATTTTGTGCAGCTTAATTTTTTTTCAAAATGGAAAATTTATTCACTTGACAGATTTATAATGTTTAATTGTTAGTTTTAATCATATGTCTTCTGGTAGCTGAAAATATATGTACTGATAATAAATGATTGGGTACCCGCAATACAGGATGTTTCCTAGTGCAGGACCCGTTGATTATTGTAATACTGTTATTATTTTCCTGAAATAAATGTATTTGTATTTGTCTAGACGGTCTCGGGCACCCGTAAGGCACCCATAATGATATAAATATAAGTACAAGACCAAATATAAATATGTATTAATATTTTTTCAAGCTTTATTAAGCCCACTCTGAAATAATACATTATTATAACTATCGGTTTAGCAAACTCTCTCTCCATAGTATATAATTTCAAAATTCATGCCTTTAGTTTGTTCAAGTAGACCAATTTAGTTTAGAATACTAAAGCAAGGATTTTGCTTACAATGTTGGTCATAGATTAATGACATACTATGTCATATTTTTGTTCAAAAGTAGAATCTATGTAGTATATATCCTAAATAACACTTAATTTTTTTTTTACTATTGGAGTTTCTATAGATACTTTTTTATCTATAAAAACTCCAATATACTATATTCTACTTTTGAACAAAAATATGACATAGTACGTCATTAATCTATGACCAACATTGTAAACAAAATACTTGCTTTAGTATTCTAAACTAAATTGGTCTGCTTGAACAAACTAATTGATTTTCGAAATCGGTTTGTAAATGACGGAGTACTTAGGCAACTCTTTTTTTTTAATTAACCGAATTATATCCTTCTCCCTTTTTTGAAGTCGGTAATTTTTCAGTGTAATTTTATGAACGAATACTGCCCTGCCGAATGCACACTACATAACCAACTAATGCATGACAGGGTGGTTACCTAACCAATTTACAACAAGCTAACCAGGTGGTTAGCTTGTTGTAAATTATCACTACCGGCTTGGACGGCGGAAGGGTTTCAATCTCACCTCGCCGTAGCCTGATGGTATGAGTCTACACCGAACTAGAACTAGGCTAGCTCGTCGCAATGTATACTTAGTAAATCATATATGCACATACCAACAGTTTAACAATATATTTTAGTGAAACTCGGAGGCACTATAGTAGTGTTGTCAAACAAGTGTACATAACTTATACATTTTAAAAGTAATTTTAGACACCGGGGTTTGAACCAGGGACATAATAACTATAGTTTTTTTATGTCCAACCATGAAGTCTCACCATGGATATAGATTTAAATCGCGTTTCTATATGTTTGACAGTTCATTTTATAGGCGATTTTAGGACTTAGAGCGGTTCCTAGTTTCATGGGTCTAACCAGCTCGGTCACCACATAAATCCATTGTTATCTGCCATACAAATTTTGACATAGTTTAAAGCCGCTAATTTCCTAAAGATTTATTTTAATCCAATTTATAATCCCAATTGCGCTCTCTACCAATTTAATAGTAAACAGATTTCAAAGCGTTTCGATATTGCCGTCAGTTTGGGGTTTATGTTGCACTTTGTATGTTGCTACATCTATTAATTTGTCATAGTAAAGTGGTCGGGACCGTGTCAAATACACTCGCCTATTTATAATATTATTCTAGTATGGTATAGTATGCAGGAACACCTTTATGAAAAAAAATTGAATATTTATTACAGTAAAATATTTTTCTATAATAATATGTATCATCACGAGTACCACGAAAACCGCCTAGACGGCCACAGGGTACCCAGCGGAGGGGTGTTTAATCCCACCTCGTCGTAGCCGATGGTATAGGTCTACACTGAACAAGTGGCTAGCTCGTTGCGATGTTTGGATAGAGTCAATAATCCATATATAAACAGTTTCACAAATTGGTATAGTAAAGCCAGGACCGACAGCTACACGTGCTCTCCGAGGCACTATAGTGGCGTTGTCAAACAAATGTACATAACTTTTTTAAATTAAAAACTCTTTGGTACATACCGGGATTCGAACCAGGGAGTGTTTTTAAGTCCAAGATCTAAGCAACTCGGCCACCACGTAAATACATTTTCAGAATTTTTATATTGTAGCATGGTACTTGTGACTTTGTATCTACCTAGTGGTAAGCCTACAAAGTCCATTAATGGAGTCGTTATTGTTTAAACTATTGTTAAACTGCACTGACTAAATTACGTTTACGAAATAGACGGCCACAAAGACGAATTTGGATTACGATCATTAAATACGAATAAGCAAAATCGTATTTAGTCAACTCCCGTTTTACCATGATTAGAAGACATAATTTCGATAATACGAATTTGCTAATAATTATTATGCCAATAGTTAGTAAAAATCAAGTTTATGCTTGTAAAATAACCTCAAGTTTGTATATATACCTATATATTATGACGTCGACCTCAAGGCGTCGGGACCGCCTAGGTGGCGTCAGGGTACCCGGGTATATCGGAGGCGTTTTTAATCCCACCTCGTCGTAGCCGATGGTATAAGTCTACACCGACAAGTGGAGCTCGTCGCGATGTTTGGATAGAGTCAATAACCCATCTATAAACAGTTTTACAAGTTGGTATAGTGGACCTGGGGCCGGCAGATTAACATGCTTTCCAAGGCACTATAGTGTTGTTAAACAAATGACCATATTTTTTTAGATTAAAAATTCAATTGTTTCTAATCTAAAAAAATGTGTATTATTAAAGTGTATTAGTAAATTCTAAAAAAAATTGTATTAGTAAATTTTGTAAGTTTCTAACTAGTGTGGATTTGATGATATTGACGTGCACTTATACGTCAGCACGGACGGGCCAACTATAATGCCATGTGCAATGCCACTTTTTTATTAAGTATTACAAACTTGAGGTTTTTTTTACAAATTTAATCTCGATTGTTACTAAATGCGGGCGTAAGAATTATTTGCATATTCTAATATAAAAAAAATGTAACCCTTCAATGCTGATGCTCTTCGTTGTATGTACCCCCCCCCCCCCCATAAAAAAGATACCGTTAAAAGAAATCGATGAATAGTCAGCTACAGTGAACCCACCGATTAAAACCGAAACATTACTTCACTAGACGGGTTAAAGTGAAAAAACAGATGTAAAATGTTACCGAATAATCAATTCAATATTTTTTTCCGAAAAAAAAACACTGTTGTTTGTGTAAAAAAACACTGTTGTTTGTGTAAAAAAAACACTGTTGTTTGTGTAAAAAAAACACTGTTGTTTGTGTAACAAAACACTGGTGTTTGTGTAAAAAATAGCAAAAATAACATTGTAAAGGGAATATTTGCTCTTATTTTATTCACCAATATACGCGTGCAAAGCCCGGACGGGCACATAGTATACTATACAACTTAAGTACAACTGTAACCCAACTACTACCTGAGTAGATTAGCTTCAAGATGCAGTTCCTTAGAAAGCAATTAATTAACAAGGTTATCTGTTTAGCATTAAGCAGGATGTTCCGGCTCGACTTCAGTTGCTTTGCTAGCTCCAAGCTAAACATTTACTTAAGTTTGTAAACTCGAGTTCTGTTGTAATCGTATTTATAAGTACTGTTATACAAACTAAGAACTATTCGCGTTCATGTTTATGCTAATTTCAGTATTTACTCAAAGTATCAATTAAATAATAATAATATAATTTAAATTATATACGTGGTGGCAGAGTTGGTTAGACCTTGGACTTTAAAACACTTAGGTCCCTGATTCGAATCCCGGTGTGTACCAATGAGTTTTTAATTAAAAAAAATATGTACATTTGTTTGACAACACCACTATAGTGCCTCGGAAAGCACGTTAAGCTGTCGGTCCCGGTTTCACTATAACAACTTGTGAAACTGTTTATAGATGGGTTATTAAGTCTATTCAAAACATCGCGACGAGCTAGCCACTATTAAAGATATATTCATATTTTCAAGGCCCCCGGATTTATTTTAGGCCAGAGAATAGCAATGGCCATACAACGCGGAAATTCTGTCAGTGATATCATGGGCAAATTGTCATGTTTCGGTTTTAGTCTATGGTTTACCTGTTTTAGGAGTCTACTGCATCGAATTACTGTCGAGGTGGTAGTCTCCTTTCAGGGTGCTATTACGTAATGGGCCGTTGATTTGGTTTTTAAGCAACAATGTATTGATCGATCCTATTCATAAACTTTGAAGGTAAGCTTACCATCAGGTAGATATAAAGTCACAGTCGTTTTCCAATAAAATAAGAATACAATTCTTACATATATAAAATGTTCTAATATTAACTTTTGCCCGCGGCTTTAATAAATAAAATAAGTAATTTAATGAAAGAAGAAAAGGCATTTATTATAGAATTATTGAAAAAAAACATTAAAAAACATATTTACAAGGTACTTAATAAAAATAAAACTAATAACTAAAAATAACCTAAACCATAATAAATAAATCTAAAAAAGATAAAATATTTCCTCCATCCCCGACATTATACCTACCGTGCCAAGAACTGTTGCGGCATTGCTCCTCTGAATCACCAGACTTATATTTTGGGAGAAAAATGATCGGGCACGAGCATCCCCAGATGTTTGGATCAGCAGTCGACCAATCTGATAAGTAATTTTAGTTCCTTACCTTAGTTCGGTGTAGACTCATACCATCGGCTAAGACGACGTGGGATTAAAACCCCTCCGCTGGGTACCCTGGGGCCGTCCAGGCGGTCTCGGGCGCCGTAAGGCACCCGTGAAGATATGTATGTATGTATGTATAATTTCGCCTCTATATGTATAGTCGCCTCGGATTGACAAATGTTGATGTACATTTATAATTAAAAGCAAAAATAGCATATAAATTCCCGTTTAGAATGTAAATAAATAAAATAAAAAATGGTGTAAAATTCAAAGGAATGCAACACAATTGTTGCAGGAATTCTCTCAGGATTTGGTTCCAAAAAGGATAATATTTGAAAATCCAGTCACGATTTCCCGCAAGGTTGGTTCGTGCTCTCAAAAGTGCACCTTGGCGTGTCGGAAACAAAATTTCATGCGCGGATATTTTGCGGTAAATTTATACAGCAAGAGCGGCCGCTGGGCTCTCCTGTAAATTCAAGTGTTCATATTTGAATTAGCTTCAGTGAAAAACTGTTCCAATTTAATGTCTACCTTGTGCAAGCAGACAATTAGCTTTAAGTTTTTTTTCATTTTCAATTATTATGTTGTCATGATTTTCATTGTTTTTTTGTTAACTAGGGTCTTATTAAGTCTTATAATAATAATAATAAAAACTAGATAGATATCTTTATTGAATAAACTTTTATTTATTTTTATATAATTAATTTCGATTTTTAGTATTTTATTGTTATTACCCTTTATTAAATAAACTTTGATTTATTTTTATATAAATTATTAAGATTTTTTTGTGATTATTCTATTATCTAAATTAACATTTATTTATTTTTATATAATTAATTTTGATTTTTCACTATTTTATTGTTATTACCCTTTATTAAATATACTTTGATTTATTTTTATATAAATTATTGAGATTTTTCAGTATTTTATTGTTATTACTCTATTAATTAAATAAACTTTTTATTGTTATTATGTACCATTATTATGAGTGCCTGAGGTACGGTGCTCGTAAAACAGACATTTATTAATAATTTGAATGTAAATAAGGTATCACCCTAAAAATAAGAAATTCATGTTTTAACAAAATAGTAGGTATTTACTTTATTTGTATTTACTAATTCATATTATTATTTATTTGAATGAATTTAAAAGTAAGGTTTTTAAATAGGTAGCTATAATTTTATTTTTATTTATTCATTTAAGAACGTTATTGCACAAAGTACAAAGGCGGACATAATGCCGCTAGGCAATACATAAAATTAATAACACATACATAAATAATAAATAAATATAATATTACATACACACAAAAATATAGTACGTACATAAAAAAATTAAATGAGTAACGGTTTCATTTACAAGTGTAATTATTTTATTAAAGCAAATAAAGATATTTTAATTCATTTTATAATTTATCATCAAAATTGGAATGCAATTAAAATTAAATCTTTATACAAATAAAACAAAAACCACTTTACTCTCAGTCACTCTCAAGTGGACGTAACTGTACATCCAATACGCAGGGTTCTAATAAACCCATTCGGGTAAGATCCCTCGAGGACCCTCGAGTGAGATCTCAACATGATAGAGGTGATGAAGTGAGTTGTTATTACACTTCTTATTTAATGTATTTTTATCTTGAAATACGTCTATGAAAATAGGCCTTATTTTTTTTTTGTTGATAATTAGTTATTGTTTATTTAGTATATATGTTATGATTATATATATATATATATATATATATGTTATGATACTATACGTGGTGGCCTAGTTGGTTAGACCTTGGACTTAAAAACGCTTAGGTCCCTGGTTCGAATCCCGGTGTGTACCAATGAGTTTTTAATTTTAAAAAATTATGTACATTTGTTTGACAACACCACTATAGTGCCTCGGAGAGCACGTTAAGCTGTCGGTCCCGGTTTCACTATACCAACTTGTGAAACTGTTTATAGATGGGTTCTTGAGTCTATTCAAAACATCGCAACGAGCTAGCCACTTGTTCGGTGTAGACTCATACCATCGGCTACGACGAGGTGGGATTAAAACCCCTTCGCTGGGTACCCTGGGGCCGTCTAGGCGGTCTCGGGCGCCGTAAGGCACCCGTGATGATACATAAAAAAAAAAAATATGTTATGATTATAAGTGCTAAAGTAACTTGTTTGTTACGTTGTCACGCCTAAACCTCTGGACCGATTTAGATGAAATTTGGTATGGAGATAGTTTGTGACCCTGGGAGGAACATAGGTATATTATTTTGTTATACCTAGCTATAGGGTATGTAGATATATAGGATGTTTGTGTTTTAAAAGTCTATTAGGAAATGTTTTTAAATACACCAGTTAGAGAAAAGTGTTCTATGAAGTTAGAGAAAAGTTGAGCATATTAAAATGACATAAAACTACATAATTTTTTTTTTTTTTTTTTACCTTTCGAGGATTTTTTTTTGTTAAAACGTTGACATTTATTGTCATCTTTTTGGCTACTTAAATAATTTGGTAGGTGAGGAACTAAAATTACTTATTTTATTTATTAAAGCCGCGGGCAAAAGTTATTTTTTTTAATATTAGAACATTTTATATAGGTAAGGTAGAATTGTATTCTTATTTTATTGGAAAACGACTGTGACTTTATATCTACCTGGTGGTAAGATTTAGAATTTTGATTTAGAATCATATGGTCTTTTAATGTTACCGACAATTGCCAACGGCATTAGATATTTTATAAGTATTCCAATTCTTATAAAATATCTAATTCGCAATAAAACTATATGTATATCTTCTATATCTACTTATAGTTTTCTTTTCACAAACTTCTCGTTTTTACGATCGGAGTAGAACCAAGTTTTAATTAAAAAAGTCGGCACGCTTCCTGTAGACTTATTAGTGAAAATCTTTTGTGAAACACTGTGTTGTGTTTTTATTTTGGTATCTCTGTAGTGCTCACTCGGCCATTCGTTTGAAGTTTATGCACCAATTCAATCCCTTCTCTAGGATCAAAATTAACCCTTTTTTGAATTACTCTCTGTATATATAATTTTATACATGGTGGCCGAGTTGGTTAGACCTTGGACTTAAAAACACTAAGGTCCCTGGTTCGAATCCCGGTGTGTACCAATGAGTTTTTAATTAAAAAAATTATGTACATTTGTTTGACAATACCACTATAGTGCCTCGGAAAGCACGTTAAGCTATCGGTCCCGGTTTTACTATACCAACTTGTGAAACTGTTTATAGATGGGTAATTGAGTCTATTCAAAACATCGCAACAAGCTAGCCACTTGTTCGGTGTAGACCCATACCATCGGCTACGACGAGGTGTGATTAAAACCCCTCCGCTGGGTACCCTGCGGGGTGAGAAGGAACTTTATTTAACACTTTCGCTTTCCTCAGTGGAATCGTTTTCGTCTTGTCTATGGTCCGAACCTGTATGAATAATATACGGAAGTGCTGTAATGCATCTTCAAAATTATTAGGTTGATGAATTTTAGATTGAATTCTTCAAAGAAACGAATAATTGATATCTCTTTTCTAAAGTTGAATCGAAAAAAATATGGTACAGTTTTAATAATTTACATGATCTGTTACAGCACTTACGTATATTATTCATACAGGTTCTGGCCATAGACAAGACGAAAACGATTCCACTGACAAAAGCGAAAGTGTTGAAATAAAGTTCCTTCTCACCCCGCTGGGGCCGTCTAGGCGGTCTCGGGCGCCGTAAGGCACCCGTGAAGATATATATATATATATATAAAGTTTGTATGATAAAAAAATAACTATTACACGCGGACGAAGTCGCGAGCATTAGCTCGCGACTATAATTATTATTCAATATTCGAATTAATTATTTCATGTAAATCATTACATTTTTAAAGTCAAAAAAACTTTTAATAATGCATGTTTTTTTTTGTATCTTCTCATTTTTTTTGAATATTTTTCTAGTTAAATAAATAAATTACTTAATAATGATGTATTTAGAGAGCTTTTGGTTAGGTTGCTATTTATCACCAAAATTATAGTGATTATTTTGGTGATAAATAGAAGAATAAAAAAGAATGAAAATTTGTATTATTATATAAAAAAAATACTACGCAACCCCGACCATCAAAAACGACCATAGAATAGCAGAGATTATCTTGATGTTATACTGTGCCCCCTGTTACACTATCCCCCACTAAGTGAGGAATAGTGTAACCATGGACGTAGTAAAAACAACGGACGGAGTGCTGTCACTGTACAGATTGAAGCACCGTAATGGCGGCGGGTTTTAATGTGTGCGTGTTTTCAGAGTTGCTAACTGAAGAAACTTTCCCTAAATTTTTATATTGATATTGAAATATAAATAAATACGAACAAAAAAATAAATTATTTATAAATAATAGAAGTAGTAAGTTAGGTTTTATAAGTAAAAATAAAACGAAATTAGTTATTTGCCAAAATGTTTTATTACACATAGGAACTTATAATTTGATGAAATAAAAATACACAATGGTCTTCTTTAATATTTGTTTTTATACGTATACACCACTATTTTTTAAGTATATCTAAAAAAAATAGGAGCATCAGAATTCGTCGCTAAACAAATATAAGCATTTAAAATTAAAAAAACAACATCTTGAAATTATCCACAAAAAGTCATAACTTACACAAACCCATTATTTCTAAGGTTCTAAGCTAAGGTAAAGTATGAATTGGAGGTTAGAATCTCTAAATAATGTACTTATTTATTACATTTTATTTTTTATTTAACGTATTTTTGTACGTGAATTCCACATATATACAACTACGTATTTACACACATATATACTGATATACACATTTATATACATAGGTACAACTTGAACACATACTTGTAAATAATAGTACATTATGATACAAATGAATCAGATTAGGCAAAATTTTAAAAACACGGATATCGATTTTGGCAGTTCTCATCAGTCAGGGTTAACATGGGTATATATGATACCAATGAGTTCAGTATGACCTAACACAAATTACATATAAAATTCAAATATAAAAAATAATTTTAAAAAGACAGATACCGATTTTGGCAGGAATATCAGTCAGCTGCTCTTCAATTAAAATTATGATTATAACAATGCTTAAAATCCCTTAAAGTCCATTTGTCTTCTACACTCTCTAATTATTCGAATCCAATCTTTTCTCCATTCATTTTCGTTCGGGAACCTAAAAAAATGTGAAACAACGCTGTTCAGTACTTCGGTGATAAGGAATATTTATTTTGAAACGTTAGGAACACTGGTAACACTGGTATACTGAGCCGCCGAGAGATTTCCATAATAAAGTAAAAAAAAAAAATCATTGCACGCTGAAAAAGATGTCAATAATATTTATGTAACTATGACATCGGATCCTGTTTTGGACCCCAGGGCGCTGTAGATATCGATTTTGAAAGCAATCGGACCAATAATTAAAAAGTTCAAAATGGCGGTCACATTTTTTAACATTTTTGCAATTTTGACATCGGAATCCTGTTTTGAGACCAGAGAGCGCCCTAGATATCGATTTTGAAAGCAATCGGACCAGTAACTAAAAAGTTCAAAATGGCGGCCACATTTTTGATATATTTGTAACTTTGACATCAGAATCCTGTTTTGAGATCACGGGGCGCTCTAGATATTGATTTTGAAAGCAATCGGACTAATAATTTTAAAATTCAAAATGGCGGGCACATTTTTGACATTTTTGCAATTTTGATATCGGAATCCTGTTTTGAGACTATGAGGTGCTCTAGATATCGATTTTGAAAGCAATCAGACCAGTAACTAAAATGTAACTACCTACCTATTATTAATACCGTTGTCACAGGTATTTCAGGATACTGATTTAGTTATCTTTAGTTACGTTAGTCTGTCATATGGCAAATCCGTAATCTCTCGGTGGCTCTACTATAATCTATTAATTAAGTTAATTTAATCTCATATTAACTTATTTTTTGTATAAAGTTGGAGAAACATTCCGAAAGTTGGCAACATTAATTTTGTCAAAGAAAAATTTGTTTACTAAATTACCAAAAGTTATAGTTAGAAATTAATCAAAATAAAGCGTTAGAGAGTGTACTTACCTGTGGAATGTGATTCCTTGTTCTTTTTTATCACGTAAAGTGCTACGGGAACAACATTTTACGACGCAGGTTGGCATAATTAAATATTTATTTTAACTAATTATTTCGTGTGCCCTTCATCAACGCTAGCAGCGTAATGGCGGGCGCCGAGCTTACTATGATTTGTATGTGTGGGTGTTAACGTGTATATATACGTTGCCGAGCTTACTATGGGTGCTTCAATGTAATAGTATACGGGACTCCGTCCGTTGTTTTTACTACGTTCATGAGTGTAACAAGTCTTGTCCTATATATTCCAAGTAGTGAGTATTTTTTTTATTACACATATTGCTCTGGTCACAAACTAAGCTCTAGGCTTGTACTATGTGTACCAGAAGCAACGATATAATACATTTAATAAACTGGTATTAAGTGCGTTGCTTTGGTTCTACTACCACTACCCTAATATAGTGTATAATCTAAATTCATGAAAATACTGAGTCAATTATTTCCTAGTGGTACCATTATTATATTATAATAATACTAACTTGTGAAACTGTTGATAAACTTGCTCGCCTATTTACAATTTGGTACAAGCTTAATGCCTTAGACATTTTCTGAATTATTTAATAATATAAAATAACAAATCCGAAAAAATAACCAATCCATGCCATTTTATTCTGATTTGTTTACTCTTATTTTAGTTTACTTTAACCAATTAGTTAAATTGTTTGATTCAATTTTTGATTAAATCGTAACATCTCGAGTCTAGTGTATGTACTATAGAACCTTTCCATAAATATTCAAATTCAAATATACGTAGTGGTCGAGTTGTTTTGACCTTAGTTTAAAAACTTTGAAATAAAGTTTTTAAATAATAGTAATAATTCTTAAAGTACAAAGGCGAACTTAAAGCCGCTATTTTTACATATTATATATTTTATACTAGCTAATCCGCGTAACTTTAACCGTTTACGCAGTGTACGCTCTCAAAGGGAATATTTTTCTCCGTTTTATTTTTATTTTTACTCAGCTCTTATTGGTTGTAGCGTGATGTTATGTAGCCTTACTCGATAAATGGGCTATCCAACACTAAAATAATTTTTCAATTCTAACCAGTAGTGGCTTTGATTAGCGCGTTTAACCAAACAAACTCTTTAGCTTTATACTAATATTAGTATAGATTTAATGTAATTGTAGATTTACTGTAATTGCACATTTACCTTACATAACTATCAAATTGTCCCAAAGGTCTGACTGGTAGCGGCTTTAAGTCCGACTTTGTACTTTGTGCAACAAAGTTTTTAAATAAATAAATAACTAAACTTAAAGAACATTTTTCACTATGTATATAGGTATAGCTGTTATAGCTTAGGTCCCTGATTCGAATCCCGGTGTGTACCAATGAGTTTTTAATTAAAAAATGTATGTACATTTGTTTGACAACACCACTATAGTGCCTCGGAGAGCGCGTTAAGCTGTCGGTCCCGGTTTCACTATACCAACTTGTCAAACTGTTTATAGATGGGTTATTGAGTCTATTCAAAACATCGCGACGAGCTAGCCACTTGTTCGGTGTAGACTCATACCATCGGCACGACGAGGAGGGATTAAAACCCCTCCGCTGGGTACCCTGGGGCCGTCTAGGCGGTCTCGGGCGCTGTAAGGCACCCGTGATAATACACATACATAAATGTAGGTATACTAACTCAAAAGATCCCTAAACGTATATGTCCAAATAAAGAAGTTTTACAAAAGTGAAATCCATTTCAGAATTTTAAAACGTACAGTACGTCGTACTAGTATAAAATTTTATATGTAAAATAAAATTGATGTCGGCACATGGAGCCTCAGCCAGACGTGCGCTCGTGACTGCTGTCAGAAATCACATTCCTGCCTTTACCGTCATATTTCTTTTAGCATATGGCTTGAATATTACACATCTGCGCTTCGTCGTGTAGTAATAAAATTATTACTTGAAAAACAAATATATTTTTAATACCAGTTGTATTTTTATACATGTGGTGACCGAGTTTGTTAGACCTTAGACTTAAAACACTTATGTCCCTGGTTTAAACCCCGGTGTGTACAAATAAGTTTTTAATGTAAGAAATGATGTGCATTTGTTTAACAACACCATTATAGTGCCTTGAAAAGCATGTTAAGCTGTCGGTTTCAGTTTCACTATGCCAACTTCTGAAACTGTTTATAGATGGGTTATAATAGTGCCTTGGAGAGCACGTAAAGCTGTCTGTCCCAGTTTCACTATACCAAATTGTGACACTGTTTATAGATGGGTTATTGAGTCCACACCGAACAAATGGCTAGCTTGTCGCGATGTTTGAATAGACTTAATAACCTATCTATATTCACAGGTTGCTATAGTGAAACTGGAACCGACAACTTAACGTGTACTCTAAGGAACTATAGTGGTGTTGTCAAACAAATGTACATACTATTTTTAATTAAAAAAATCATTCGTATTTGGTACACACCGGGGTTTGAACTGGGAACCACGTATATTATGTGTTGGTATATTTTTTGATTGGTAGAGAATACCTATTGGCATTAAGTCCGCCTTTGTAACTTGTGAAAATTTTATTTTTATTAAAATGAACTATTTACAATTTTTATTATTATTACCATTGTTATTCAATGTGTTTTAATCATCAAAACGGGCTTTCCGTTCCTAATTAAAAATAAAATAAGGTACTTATTTTATTTTAAGGTATATTTTGACCTTTACATTCTACGTAATTATTTGAAGCTTATATAAGTACAAAGAATCTTGTGAATATATTTGTTTTGTAAGAATTTTTTGTTTCCTTATTTGTTTTTGTATATTATTTTCTTCCTTTATTTTTGTTTTATAACATTAAAAGAAAATTAAACAAACAAACATTTCAGCTGTGTTAATTATATACAAATTAATTCCTAATAATTTATTTAATTAATAGTCTTAAGACTATATTATATTTTGACGTACCTACAGGGTACTGAGTAATTAAGGGTGTTTGAGTTTTACGAGGAAAAGGTGAAGCAAAGATGTTTTTTTTTTTTTAAAGGAGCACAGCATGTGAAAATTGTTCTACCTGGTAACCTAACCAGGTATATATACCAACATTGCTTCACCTTTTCCTCGTAAAACTCAAACACTCTTAATTACTCAGTACCTAGTAGGTACGTCAAAATATAATATAGTCTTAGACTATTAATTAAATAAATTATTAGGAGCTTCTTTAAAATAACAATATTTATATACTAGTAAATAAACAGTATTTAATGAAGGATATTCATCACTCTATGAAAGTTTAAAACGCTTCATAGAATTATTTATTTACTGTGTTGGTTTTTTTTTCTAGAATCTGTTTTCTGAACCACTATTCATGCAACTAATAATTTTGTTGCCTCCCATTGGGAGCGATCTATATTGTTAAACAATAATTTACTGATCTACAAAGTCCATAAATGGAGTCAATCAATCTTCGAAGTCTATTAGTTGCATGAATAGTGGTTCAGAAAACAGATTCTAGAAAAAAAAACCAACACAGTAAATAAATAATTCTATAAAGCATTTTAAACTTTCATAGAGTGATGAATGTCCTTCATTAAATACTGTATATTTACTAGCATATAAAGAACCACTATATCAAATGAGCAAATACTATCATAGTATTCTACGGGTTATATAATTACACAGTGGTTCAAAAAACAGATTCTAGATAAATATCTAAACTAATATAGTAAATAGATAATTGTATGAAAACTTTGTAATTACTTATCATAGTATTCTACGGGTTATATAATTACACAGTGGTTCAGAAAACAGATTCTAGATAAATATCTAAACTAATATAGTAAATATATGCTTAAATATGCTTAAATAGTGGTTCAGAAATAGACTCTAGACAAAACGGAATCCAAACACCGTTTAGAAAATTTTATGAAAACTTTCAAAGCGTTCATAGAATTGTCCATCATTTTACTAGCGTATAAAGAACTACTAGAACAAATGATTTTTGCAGTAGTCTACGCGGTATGTATAAATAGTTTTTCAGAAACAGATTTTACACAAAATTCAAAACGAATGTAGTAAATATACAATTCTATGAAAAGTTTTTAAACTTTCATAGAATTATAGTTCATTTCACTAGCGTATAAAGAACCAGTACATCAAATGAGTTTTGATAGTATTCTACGCGCTATGCATGAATAGTGGTTCAGAAATAGACTCTAGACAAAACGGAATCCAAACACCGTTTAGACAATTTTATGAAAACTTTCAAAGCGTTCATAGAATTGTCCATCATTTTACTAGCGTATTACTACAACAAATGTAACTACTACAACAAATGATTTTTGCAGTAGTCTACGCGCTATGTATAAATAGTTTTTCAGAAACAGATTTTACACAAAATTTAAAACTAATGTAGTAAATATACAATTCTATGAAAAGTTTTTAAACTTTCATAGAATTATAGTTCATTTCACTAGCGTATAAAAAAACAGTACATCAAATGAGTTTTGATAGTATTCTACGCGCTATGCTTAAATAGTGGTTAAGAAATAGACTCTAGACAAAACGGAATCCAAACACCGTTTAGATAATTTTATGAAAACTTTTAAAGCGTTCATAGAATTGTCCATCATTTTACTAGCGTAAAAAAAGAACTACTACAACAAATGATCTTTGCAGTAGTCTACGCGCTATGTATAAATAGTTTTTCAGAAACAGATTTTACACAAAATTAAAAACTAATGTAGTAAATGTACAATTATATGAATAGTTTTTAAACTTTAATAAAATTATGGTTCACTTCACTAGCGTATAAAGAACCACTACATCAAACGAGTGTTGATAGTATTCTACGGGCTATGCATGAATAGTGGTTCAGAAATAGACTCTAGACGAAACGGAATCCAAACCCCGTTTGTTTCGCGAAGCATACATCAAAGTCATTGAGTGAACAGATAACTATGTGATGAATGGGTGCCGAAATGAAATCGGTTTTTAGCACAGAAATTCATAGAATTAGAAGAGGTTTTGGTTAAAGATTTTTTTATAGTATCAAAGGTGATACTATAAAAAAAAAACTATATATACATCATCACGGACCGACAGCCCCAGGGTACCCAGCGGAGGGGTTTTAATCCCACCTTGTTGTAGCCGATGGTATGAGTCTACACCGAACAAGTGGCTAGCTCGTCGCGATGTTTGAATAGACTCAATAACGCATCTATAAACAGTTTCACAAGTTGGTATAGTGAAACCGGGACCGACAGCTTAAAGTGCTCTCCGAGGCACTATAGTGGTGTTGTCGAACAAATGTACATACATTTTTTAATTAAAAACTCATTGGTACACACCGGGATTCGAACCAGGGACCTAAGTGTTTTCAAGGTCTAACCAACTCGACCACCATGTATATAAGGTAATAATAATATAAAAATAATATGTAGGACAATTCACAGATATTGGTTCTGGTCACAATCTAAGTCATAGGCTTTTACTATGTGTACCAGGAATAACGATATAATAGGATATATTAGTGCCTCGGAGAGCACGTTAAGCTGTCGGTCCCGGTTTCACTATACCAACTTGTGAAACTGTTTATAGATGGGTTATTGAGTCTATCCAAAACATCGCGACGAGCTAGCCACTTGTTCGGTGTAGACTCATACCATCGGCTACGACGAGGTGGGATTAAAACCCCTCCGCTGGGTACCCTGGGGCCGTCTAGGCGGTCTCGGGCGCCGTAAGGCACCCGTGATGATATGTATGTTGTTGTACATATTATATTTACAAACATCCAGACCATGACGATCGAAACCACGACCAACGGATACAACGCCAAAGGCGCAACACTGTCTTGGAATACGGTAATATAGAATAATAAATATAAAAATTTAGTAAAAGTACCATCAAAGTAGTTATTAACAAAAACCTATCACAGAAGCGGTCTCTGGCATTTTAATTGTTTTATGGACCACTATTTGCGTGCCTTGAAGCTCTTGGTGTGTTGTATCGGAGGTTGTGGGTTCGATTCCCACTCATGGAATACATTCTGTACTGCTCGCTATGGGTCTAGGTGTCAATAAAATATAATACCAATGTATTAATATCGTTACTAAATATATTATAGGCCTAGCCTAGTTTGTGTCCATGATACAATGCTATTAAATGTCCTACACATATTTTGTCATATTATAATTTACTGCTATCCTCCTATTTCGGAATCATCAAATTAATTAAAAAAGCCAGCGCAATTCATTTAAGGAAACGGCATTCGTAATCGTGAAGTCAGCGTTCTCCATACAAAATGAGCTTACGTACTTCCAGTAATACTTGATTACTGTTTGTCGCAGAATTAAAATAATATAATTGTCCGCAATTGTATCTATTGGGGTGACAACCAAGTTATAATATATGAAGTACGTTTGTATGGGCGTTAAGTCGACTAGCTTTCATATGATTGGTATTTATAAAACTAGAGGTTAAATGTAAGTTCTTTCACTTCTAACCTATATTGATTTCTGTGATTTTAAGTAAACATAAAGTCCTTATTGATCTCCATCCTATTAATTGAATAGAATCCTTTAATGCCAATAATACACATGATTCATATGAAGATAATATCTAAATATATTCATAATACAATAAAGTAAAATATCTTTCAATGGACCCTTCCTAAAGTTAACTATTTATAATATGTTCATATTATATTTAAAAGCATATACTTACAACAAAATTTTACATTTATTTAAATTGTATATTATTAATTTAATAGCATGGCAATATATAAATATAATGGAAGTGCTCTAAGACCTAAGGCCGAAAAATGCCGGTCTACAAATGGAAACTGAAGATGGCTCATAACCAAAACCATATTCAGCTCAAGAAGTGATAACAGAATATGGCGGACTCGGACACATTCGTTTGACATTTAAATCGAAAATTAAACGAAATAAAAGATAAACGTAAAAATAGAAGCTGTATTTCCGAAGCTGTATTTAGATTCATTGAGTGCAAGCTAGACAGATATTTATAATTTTTAACCTAGAAGTGTATAGAAATAACACCTCATTCCATAATCCTATAGTAAGGATGTGTCGACATTATAACGAAGTGTCCCGAAAGTTCAACCTTATTGATATTTTTGATGGTTCTTTCAATAAGTATAAAAAAGCTGTTACCGATGTCCTCCAACTCCAATATACGAGTAATATACTCGTATATCTGGAGATGGTTGTTAAATGAATTTTCCCTTAATTTTGATTTTATGTATTTCTATCAATGTTGTATATATTATTTTTTGGTTTTGTACTGCAAATTATTGTTGTTATTATTTTTTTATTTTTTGTTAAAATGATTAATATTTATGTATGATAATGATTTTGTTGTATTTAGATCTTAGCTTGTAAAATATTTTATAGTATTTGTGATTACACACCTGTGGATAACAATATAGATTTATAATTCATTTAAGTTAGGTTTTAAACATTTATGGATTGTTAACCGTAGTGTATTCCTAAAGTAAATAAATAAATAAATATTTATACTTTGCAAAGGTTCTTACGACTCCTTCCTTTTATTTATGCTTCCATGTTAGATACAAAGTACAATATTAACCTCCTACGTTTATTGTAACAAGAAACGCAACAAACCTAAATAACAATAATATCTGCCATAATAATATTTTATACAACATAAAAATAATTACGAGGCCCATGTTACACAATTATGTGCGTAATAAAAGTTGCGAAGCGAAGCTATTGTTTCTTTGTCTAGACTTCTGCAAAGCCTCTTCACAGACTAAAGTTTCGTACAGATATCAACCAATATACCATTACATTATTTTATTTGCAATTCGTTTATATAAATTCAACTTCTAGATGTCATAATTATAGTTTCGTAGCGTAGTAGCGTAGATAGATGGCAGTGAATTTATTTATTTAAATCTTTATTGCTTCCAAAATACATTCTCTACCTTTCTTCGGGACAATCAAAGCACGAAATAAGTAAGGTAGGTGCAATACAGTAACTGAGTATATAATGAAGTGATTATTACATAAAATACTTACAATCTAATATACACTACTTAAATTTATCTTATATACCTATATGTATATATAAACTTTTTAGTATTATGTATTTTGTAGTATTATGTATATGTACATAATACTACAAAATCAGAAAGAAGAAGTACAAAATGGAAAAGAATAGAATAATGAAAGATGAATGAATAAAAACTATTTATGAATTTAGATAGTATTCATAGACTCTTTATGACCTCAGTCGTAGTTTTTAAAATCTGGTGCTCGGTCACTCTATTAAAATCTACTTTATGCAATTCTTAACATAAATCTTACCTTGTCTAGATCTTTATAATATTGCTGCTACAAATTAGGGCCTTAGCGTCGAAATGCTCTGACTCCTTACTTACAAACCGGTGTGAAGTTAGCGGCCAATTTTTTAGCGGCCAAACTTTTTTCGCTTATGTGAACAAACCCTTATGCTGCCAGATATCTAGCAGCCTTAATTTTATGAAAAACGTTCTGTTAGAGTAGTAAACGTATAGTAGTGAACGCAATCTATTTCATATAGATGGATACCTTTGACGCATAGTATGTTACAAGCTGGATAATCAATTCTGATATGTTTCTACCCTTCAATGGTGTTTTTTTAAAGAAATCACTATACTAGTCTATGACAGAAATGAGAAACCAAATTATAAGCTGCTAGATATCAAATGCAGTTCCTTTAGCATCTGTTTAACACATATTTTAACAACTCCGGACAGATATTTGTACCTTTGCATGACGTTTTGTGTAATTGATCACTTTACATGAATAAGTATTATTTAACTGCCAGTCAAACTATCACAGAAATGAGGAACCAAACTCTAACATACTGTAAATCAAAGGCAGTTCCATAAGCAACTATTTAAAACAGATTTTAAGAACTCGGAAAGGATATTTCCACCTTTGCATGACTTTTTTGTAAGTGATGAATATCCATTTTTCATCTGTCTCTCGGTCTATGACAGAAATGAGGAACCAAATTCTAACATACTGGATATCAAAGGCAGTTCCATAAGCAACTATTTGAAACAGATTTTAACAACTCGGAAAGGATATTTCCACTTTTACATGACTTTTTTGTAAGTGATGAATAAGTATTTTTCATCTGCCTCTCGGTCTATGACAGAAATGAGGAACCAAATTCTAACATACTGGATATCAAAGGCAGTTCCATAAGCAACTATTTAAAACAGATTTTAACAACTCGGAAAGGATATATCCACCTTTGCATGACTTTTTTGTAAGTGATAAATATCCATTTTTCATCTGCCTCTCGGTCTATGACAGAAATCAGGAACCAAATACTAACATACTGTATATCAAAGGCAGTTCCATAAGCAACTATTTAAAACAGATTTTAACAACTCGGAAAAGATATTTCCACTTTTACATGATTTTTTTGTAAGTGATGAATAAGTTTTTTTCATATGCCTGTCGGTCTATGACAGAAATGAGGAACCAAATTCTAACATACTGGATATCAAAGGCAGTTCCATAAGCAACTATTTAAAACAGATTTTAACAACTCGGAGAGAATATTTCTACTTTTGCATGGCTTTTTTGTAAGTGATGAATAAGTATTTTTCATCTGCCTCTTGGTCTATGACAGAAATGAGGGACCAAATCTAATATACTGGATATCAAAGGCAGTTCCATAAGCAACTATTTAAAACAGATTTTAACAACTCGGAAAGGATATTTCCACTTTTGCATGACTTTTATGTAAGTGATGAATAAGTATTTTTCATCTGCCTCTCGGTCTATGACAGAAATCAGGAACCAAATTCTAACATACTGGATATTAAAGGCAGTTCCATAAGCAACTCTTTGAAACAGATTTTAACAACTCGGAAAGGATATTTCCACTTTTACATGTTTTTTTTTGTAAGTGATGAATAAGTATATTTCATCTGCCTGTCGGTCTATGACAGAAATGAGGAACCAAATTCTAACATACTGGATATCAAAGGCAGTTCCATAAGCAACTATTTTAAACAGATTTTAACAACTCGGAGAGAATATTTCTACTTTTGCATGACTTTTTTGTAAGTGATGAATAAGTATTTTTCATCTGCCTCTTGGTCTATGACAGAAATGAGGAACCAAATTCTTATATACTGGATATCAAGGGCAGTTCCGTAAGCAACTATTTAAAACAGATTTTAACAACACGGAAAGGATATCTCCATCTTTGCATGACTTTTTTTTAACTGATGAATAAATATTTTTCATCTGTCTCTCGGTCTATGACAAAAATGAGGAACCAAATTATAACATGCTGGATATCAAAGGCAGTTTTATAAGCAACTATTAAAAACATATTTTAACAACTCCAGAAGGATATTTCCACTTTTGCATGACGTTTATACAAAAAAATAACACAATTTATGATTAAATAATTTTCATCTGCCTCTCGGTCTATGACAGAAATGAGGAACCAAATTCTAACATACTGGATATCAAAGGCAGTTCCATAAGCAACTATTTAAAACATATTTCAACAACTCCGGACGAATATTTCTACCTTTGCATGACGTTTTTTGTAGTTGATCACTTTACATGAATAAGTATTTTTTAACTGCCACTCGAACTATCACAGAAATGAGGAACTAAATTCTAACAGACTGGATATCAAAGACAGTTCCATAAGCAACTATTTAAAACAGATTTTAACAACTCGGAAAGGATATTTCTACCTTTGCATGACTTTTTTGTAAGTGATGAATATCCATTTTTCATCTGCCTCTCGGTCTATAACAGAAATGAGGAACCAAATTCTAACATACTGGATATCAAAAACAGTTCCATAAGCAACTATTTAAAACATATTTCAACAACTCCGGGCGGATATTTCTACCTTTGCATGACGTTTTTTGTAGTTGATTATTTTACATGAATAAGTATTTTTTAACTGCCTCTCGGTCTATGACAGAAATGAGGAACCAAATTCTAACATACTGGATATCAAAGGCAGTTCCATAAGCAACTATTTAAAACAGATTTTAACAACTCGGAAAGGATATTTCTACTTTTGCATGACTTTTTTGTAAGTGATGAATAAGTATTTTTCATCTGCCTCTCGGTCTATCACAGAAATGAGGAACCAAATTCTAACATACTGGATATCAAAGGCAGTTTCATAAGCAACTATTTGAAACAGATTTTAACAACTCGGAAAGGATATTTCCACTTTTGCATTACTTTTTTGTAAGTAATGAATAAGTATTTTTCATCTGCCTCTCGGTCTGTAACAGAAATGAGGAACCAAATTCTAACATACTGGATATCAAAGGCAGTTCCATAAGCAACAATTTAAAACAGATTTTAACAATTCGGAAAGGATATTTCCACTTTTGCATGACTTTTTTGTAAGTGATGAATAAGTATTTTTCATCTGCCTCTCGGTCTATGACAGAAATGAGGAACCAAATTCTAACATACTAGATATCAAAGGCAGTTCCATAAGCAACTATTTAAAACATATTTCAACAACTCGGAAAGGATATTTCCACCTTTGCATGACTTTTTTGTAAGTGATGAATAAGTATTTTTTATCTGCCTCTCGGTCTATGACAGAAAGAAGGAAACAAACTCTAACATACTGGATATCGAAGGCAGTTCCATAAGCAACTATTTAAAACATGACTTTTTTGTAAGTGATGAATAAGTATTTTTCATCTGTCTCTCGGTCTATGACAGAAATGAGGAACCAAATTATAACAGGCAGATGAAAAATACTTATTCATCACTTACAAAAAAGTCATGCAAAGGTGGAAATATCATTTCCGAGTTGTTGAAATATGTTTTAAATAGTTGCTTATGGAACTGCCTTTCATATCCAGTATGTTAGAAATTGGTTCCAAATTTCTGTCATAGACCGAGGGGCAGATGAAAAATACTTATTCATCACTTACAAAAAAGTCATGCAAAGGTGGAAATATCCTTTCCGAGTTATTAAAATCTATTTTAAATAGTTGCTTATGGAACTCCCTTTGATATCCAGCATGTTATAATTTGGTTCCTCATTTCTGTCATAGACCGAGAGACAGATGAAAAATACTTATTTATCACTTACAAAAAAGTCATGCAAAGGCGGAAATATCCTTTCCGAGTTGTTAAAATCTGTTCTAAATAGTTGCTTATGGAACTGCCTTTGATATCCAGGATGTTAGAAATTGGTTCCTCATTTGTGTGATAGACCGAGAGGCAGATAAAAAATACTTATTCATCACTTACAAAAAAGTCATGCAAAAGTAGAAATATCCTTTCCGAGTTGTTAAAATCTGTTTTAAATAGTTGCTTATGGAACTGCCTTTGATATGCAGTATGTTAGAATTTGGTTCCTCATTTCTGTCATAGACCGAGAGGCAGATGAAAAATATTTATTCATTAATTGTGTTTTTTTTTGTATAAACGTCATGCAAAGGTGGAAATATCCTTCCGGAGTTGTTGAAATATGTTTTAAATAATTGCTTATGGAACTGCCTTTGATATTCAGTATGTTAGAATTTGGTTCCGCATTTCTGTCATAGACCAAGAGGCAGATGAAAAATTCATTTTCATCACTTACAAAAAAGTCATGCAAAGGTGGAAATATCCTTTCCGAGTTGTTAAAATCTGTTTTAAATAGTTGCTTATGGAACTGCCTTTAATATCCAGTATATTAGAATTTGGTTCCACATTTCTGTGATAGTTCGAGTGGCAGTTAAAAAATACTTATTCATGTAAAATAATCAACTACAAAAAACGTCATGCAAAGGTAGAAAGATCCGTCCGGAGTTGTTAAAATAAGTTTTAAATAGTTGTTTATGGAACTGCCTGTAATATCCAGGATGTTATAATTTGGTTCCTCATTTTTGTCATAGACCGAGAGACAGATGAAAAATACTTATTCATCACTTACAAAAAAGTCATGCAAAGGTGGAAATATCCTTTCCGAGTTATTAAAATCTGTTTTAAATAGTTGCTTATGCAACTGCCTTTGATATCCAGTATGTTAGAATTTGGTTCCTCATTTCTGTCATAGACCGAGAGGCAGATGAAAAATACTTATTCATCACTTACAAAAAAGTCATGCAAAAGTAGAAATATCCTTTCCGAGTTGTTAAAATCTGTTTTAAATAGTTGCTTATGGAACTGCCTTTGATATCCAGTATGTTAGAATTTGGTTCCTCATTTCTGTCATAGACCGAGAGGCAGATGAAAAATACTTATTCATCACTTACAAAAAAGTCATGCAAAAGTAGAAATATCCTTTCCGAGTTGTTAAAATCTGTTTTAAATAGTTGCTTATGGAACTACCTTTGATATCCAGTGTGTTAGAATTTGGTTCCTCATTTCTGTCATAGACCGAGAAACAGATGAAAAATACTTATTCATCACTTACAAAAAAGTCATGCAAAAGTGGAAATATCCTATCCGAGTTGTTAAAATCTGTTTTAAATAGTTGCTAATGGAACTGCCTTTGATATCCAGTATGTTAGAATTTGGAATTTGGTTCCTCATTTCTGTCATAGACCGACAGGCAGATGAAAAATACTTAATCATCACTTACAAAAAAGTCAAGCAAAGGTGGAAATATCATTCCGAGTTGTTGAAATATGATTTAAATAGTTGCTTATGGAACTGCCTTTGATATCCAGTATGTTAGAATTTGGTTCCTCATTTCTGTGATAATTCGAGTGGCAGTTAAATAATACTTATTCATGTAAAGTGATCAATTACAAAAAACGTCATGCAAAGGTACAAATGTCTGTCCGGAGTTGTTAAAATATGTTTTAAATAGGTGCTAAAGGAACTGTATTTGATATCTAGCATCATATAATTTGGTTTCTCATTTCTGTCAGAGACTAGTATAGTGATTTCTTTAAAAAAACACCATTGAAGGGTAGAAACATGTCAGAATTGATTATCCAGCTTGTAACATACTATGCATCAAAGTATAGGTATGAAATAGATTGCGTTCACTACTATACGTTTACTACTCTAACAGAACGTTTTTCATAAAATTAAGGCTGCTAGATATCTGGCATAAGGGTTTGTATAAGCGAAAAAAATTTGGCTGCAAAAAAATTGGCCGCTAACTTCACACCGGTTACTTACAACCTCTTTTCATGGACAAAATTTACTTAATAGGATTTAAGGATTTACCAAACAAACCTGTAACTTTTAGAGTCAGGACCGAATCCCAGAATGTTGACTCTTTGACAGGTGATATTTAATGTTGTTCGTTACACACATTACACCGTGAATTCTACATAGATTCATATGTATATTAAATTATTATAAAATTTGTCTAACCGTGTCGAAACATTATTTTTTAACCAAGTTAAAACGTCGGTAAAACTCATTAACTGTGGCCAAGGTATGATTTTTTATTTTTTTATTTAGCCAACCAAAAATACAGAATTTTACAAGTATATCTCTGCCAAACTATATAAATAGTTAGTCGGCAGATTGCTCTCGTTATATTTTTTGGTACTTAATTATAACATATATAAGTAGTGACGTCGACCAATATGAACACCACGGTCTTAGTTGTTTTAAAAGTGGAGGTCGCTTTTCTCGCCATTCCTCACTCAACGACATTCTGAAAAGGTCTCTTGCCGTTGTAGACGTTCCTTCAATTTTGGAACCGCCTGGATTATCTCGGAACGACGGCAAGAGACCGGACGGAATGTCGCTGATTCCATGGAAGATGGGCCGGTGCCTGGTATGGGACGCAACCTGTGTAGACACCTTGGCATCGTCTCATCTACAAGGGACACTTCGGAGTGCGGGAGCAGCGACTTTAACTGCTGAAACACACAAAAGGCGCAAATATGAAAATATTTTAAATGAGAATTACATATTTGTGCCTTTTGCTGTGGAAACACTAGGACCGTGGGGGCCTTGTGCAAGACTTTTCTTTAAAGAACTGTCTTCACGATTGGTCGCCGTCACGGGTGACCGGAGAGCTGGCCATTTCCTCGCTCAAAAAATTAGTATCATTCAGCGAGGAAATGTTGCCAGCATTCTGGCCACCATGCCACACGGAAAAGTTTTAGAAGATTTGTTTATAATTTAATAGGGTTTGTAAATATATATTATTTTTTAGATATAGTTTTATATTTTTTATTAGTATTACTTATTTATGTTTTATAAGTTTTTTGTGTAAATAAAATACCTACATATACAATAAACGCTGGATTAGTTCGCAGTATACTGGAAACTAACTCAACAGTTTGGAATCCATATGAAAAGAAATATATTTTACTCTTAGAACAAGTACAGAAAAGGTTTTTAAGATACAAGTATATGTACAAAAGGAAGTACTTCCATTATCCGTACATGTATCCGACGCTTTTTCTGCAAGGCCAACTTGGTTACGATTCTATAGCTATAAGGAGAGAATTAGCTCTGGCAAAATTTCTCTTAAATCTTATTAGAAATAAAATAGACTGCATGTCACTTGTAAATAGGATTCTAACACTGTATGTGCCTGCAGATAACTACACAAGAAGCAGGCGTCATAGTCTTCTTGTGACTCCATCCTCACGGACTAACGTGTATCGGCACTCCCCACTGCCTCGTGGACTTGCTCTACTCAACTCCTGGCTGGATGAAGCTCCACAGTGTGACCTGTTTGTGGATGGAGTGGAGTGTCTGATGAAAGAATGTAAGAGAATGCTAGAAGGATGAATGTATAAATAATATAATAATAAATAATGTAGTTATAATATGTACTTATCTCATTACAACTAACAAAACATGTATTTTGTTTCATAATAAAATATTTTGTTCAAATTGTAATGTTTTAGTAATATGTACTGTCAATTACAATTTTGTGTTTTATAAATAAATAAATAATTATACTGCGAGACGATTTGAATCTTTATTGGTGCGTCAACAGTTACAAAACTATCCACATTGTTAAGTTGTGTGCCATTTCGCCATCCTCTATATAGATTTCTACTCTGTATTTGTGTTTCTTATTGAATTACATGAGAAATAAAGACTGACCCCAATCTGAAGTTCTGAATCGAATTAAGAATGTTGGACAAACTTAGCGTCAATCTCTCTGTAAGTATTATTTTATTTGCTAATATACTTTGCCACATTATTATAGATTAGAAACAGATTAATATAATGCTAATAATACAGCTAGGATTTAAGTTAATTAGACTATGGCTAAAATTAATTCTAATGGACACTGAATACAAATGCAAAAACCTAGTCATGTTTCAGTTAGTATATGGGTTCACCGGTTTTCAGGAAACTACTGCATCGATTTTTTGTCGAGGTTTCTCCTTTCAAGGTGCGGTTACGAAACGGGCGATTGAATTGACGATAGGGCTACGATATTAAAATCGTAATGCAAATTTGTCTTTTTCGCCGCCAATTTCGCGATGTCTTATTTAGTCGGCATAGTGGGAGCGATCAATGTTGAACAATAATTATTGACCCCATTCATGGAATTTAATGGTCTGCTCACTAGGGGCCTATTTCATAAACATGACAATTGCAAATTACTATGACAATTCATAATACATTGCTTGTGTTGGTTTTTTAAAAGTAAACAAATAATGTATTATATATGTATATACATTATTTAATTTATAAATTGTCGTGGTAACTTAGATATGTATATACATTATTTAGTTTATAAATTGTCGTGGTAAATTAGATATGTATATACATTATTTAGTTTATAAATTGTCGTGGTAAATTAGATATGTATAAACATTAATTAGTTTATAAATTGTCGTGGTAAATTAAATATGTATAAACATTATTTAGTTTATAAATTGTCGTGGTAAATTAGATATGTATATACATTATTTAGTTTATAATTTGTCGTGGTAAATTAGATATGTATATACATTATTTAGTTTATAAATTGTCGTGGTAAATTAGATATGTATATACAATATTTAGTTAATAAATTGTCGTGGTAAATTAGATATGTATATACATTATTTAGTTTATAAATTGTCGTGGTAAATTAGATATGTATATACAATATTTAGTTAATAAATTGTCGTGGTAAATTAGATATGTATATACATTATTTAGTTTATAAATTGTCGTGGTAAATTAGATATGTATATACATTATTTAGTTTATAAATTGTCGTGGTAAATTAGAATTGTCACGTTTATGATATAGGCCCGAGGTAGATAAAAAGACACATGCCGTGCTCCAATAAAAAATAATAATATAGAAACGAACCTAACTTGTTTTGATATATTTGTTACAACTGATATACATGGTGGAAGGTTGTACGTTTAGGCTAAAAAAGCCTTCTCCATATATATATGGTTATTTTGTAATGTTAAAATAACCAATTTGTATGGAGAATCCAAATTTTTGCGACACACGGTTTAATTGGAAAATACCGTAACTGGGATTTGTAAATAAAACAACAGAACAACGTTTTAGTGTTTTGGCTGATTGCACCTTATTCTCTACATCTTCTAAAAGTTGGTCGATATGACGATTATTAAAACCCAAAGTACAATCTATAATTTGAAAGTTAATTACTAATAATAATAAAATTCAATCTGTATCATCAAAGTTTTCTTAACCTTTGCCTGGTTTTATTTTACTTGGTTTTATTAGATAGTCTAATGTTTATCACAATAGGGTATTTGACTCCTTTTTGAAACCCGTTTTATATGATTCTCCATTACATAATAATCACACTACATTGATATTTCCGGGATGACTACTCTATTATTAATAAAAATCAATGTTAAAGTTTGATTTTCCACAATGGCGCTAAAAACGCTGTTTCGCAGTCTATGTCAAGTGTGACGTCACACGCAAGTAAACAAACACGCACAGATAAAATTATCTCCTATATTATACTCTATTCTATTTCATCCACATGATTTATAATCTGTGTATTGTTGTGTTTACTTGCGTGTGACGTCACCAGTCATCAACCAATCAAAGATGTTTTTGTTATAAATAAAATTGTAAAAATATTCAATTTTATTTCGTGTAATCTACAAAAGGTATACATAACTTAGTTAAAAATAAAGTAAAATATGTTTTTACGCCATTGTCTGATAGGATGACCACAATTTATAGTATATTTTTAATGTAGTCAAATAGCCTATTGAAACAACATCGAAAACTTATAGGTATGACTCAGGCTTCAAACGAGGAATATGCCTTGACCTATCCTCTCCAAAACAGCTTTTATTAATATCTAAAATTCACACAAAAGATCTCATCATCCCTTTATGAAAGTAGACAACTAAAATGTACCAAAGATTTCTGTCCACAATTTCTACTGACCCCTGTCACCACACACGCAATAATAAGCTTCACATGCTGATTAGAAGCCTTCTTTACGAAACTAAACCTTAAGCCTTAAGCCTAAACCACATTTTTGTGTTTCTTTAAAGAGAAGAATTCTGACTGTACAGCAAATGTCGGACCCGTAACATTGTCAAAATATTTGTGAAAAGAAATGACTCGAGAGCGATCATTATTTCGCTTATATTTTGTTTTGTTGTTTGTATTTTATTTACTTGTTCTCTTTTCATTTCTTTTCTGATGTAAGCACTCTTGTACATAATTAATGATGCTTTTATAACTGTCTTTAAGAGTGAAATATTTAATCAATATCGTCATTGAGAAACATAGCACTTATAACACTTTTAATTAAAACAAAAACATATTTTTTCGGGAGTGCACACAATTTTGTGCCAATTAGCAATAAGAATAAACTAATATCCTCAATAAATACAAATACATCGACACTTCTTTTATTTAAAATATCGTACATCGTATACATTGAATATATATTAATATTTGTATTAGTTTATTTTTATATTAAGCACCCGACTCATCTTCGTACACAATCTTAAACGTTAGCTGGTATATAATAATCTCCGTACACAATCTTAAAGGTTAGCTGGTATATAATAATCTTCGTACACAATCTTAAAGGTTAGCTGGTATATAATAATCTTCGTACACAATCTTAAAGGTTAGCTGGTATATAATAATCTTCGTACACAATCTTAAAGGTTAGCTGGTATATAATAATCTTCGTACACAATCTTAAAGGTTAGCTGGTATATAATAATCTTCGTACACAATCTTAAAGGTTAGCTGGTATATAATAATCTTCGTACACAATCTTAAAGGTTACCTGGTATATAATAATCTTCGTACACAATCTTAAAGGTTAGCTGGTATATAATAATCTTCGTACACAATCTTAAAGGTTAGCTGGTATATAATAATCTTCGTACACAATCTTAAAGGTTAGCTGGTATATAATAATCTTCGTACACAATCTTAAAGGTTAGCTGGTATATAAGTTCGCCTTTGTACATAACTTTTGTTTACTGTGCAATAAAGTGTTTAAATAAATAAATAATCGTAATAACTCACAATAGTATGTAATAGTCAGTGTTTTAGTTGCAAAACACCTCCTAGTACATTTGTTTTACAATAACACTTGTACAAGGGTAAAGTTAAGCTATCGACCCTAATTTCACTATACCTAGTGGCGGAATCTGCTCCCAAACCTAAGTTATATTCTAGTGAGAATATGTCAGGTGAAAAAAAAAAACAAAAGAACGGACTCAATGTTGTTTTTCGCACAGAACAATTTCACATTTATACGCTGCAAATATATTAGAATGGGGCGGGCCTCTTAAACCTAAACTTCTTGGCCTAAACTACTAGTCCGCATCTGACTAAACCTATCAATTTGTGAAACTGTTATAGGTCAAACACCGCGCCGAGCTGGTCACATGTATGGTGTAGACCGGCGGGTAGGAGTAAAACCTGAACACTAAAGCCAAGCTAGGCTGTCCCGAGCAGCGCAAGGCACCCGTGATGATACATCAATACTTTTTATTGCCAGCAATTGATCAGAAAATAATCGAAAGGGAAACGAAATTCCACTTTTTCATATTTGAAAATCGAAATGAATGCGTTCTTGGAATTTCTCAATTTATTTTTGAGCTCATTTCCAGTTGAAAGGTAACGAATCGAAATTATTTGGCATTGCTGTGCCGAAAATTATTTAGTCAGCGACCGGAGCGCGCAATCACTCCCGCCATCTGTCGCTGCTCAAATTTCCAATTGGCAACATTTATTAAAAGGTTGTTGTAATACCTTAATAAAATAGAAAGGGTAACGAAAATTTTGTTATAGTTAAAAGGTTATAATTTTTTTGCATATTTAAAAAAATATATATTATGCCTGCCCTGTCCGCATCTTGAGAACTACTGGTCCCATTTATTTATTTATTTAAAATTCTCCATTTCACAAAATTGTACATAGGCGAGCTTAATGCCTTAGGCATTTTCTACCAGCTTACCTTTTATTTAGTTGAAAATTTAAATGATCGCAGCCGCATTGCTTCTTTAGAGATTCCAAGAAGCAATGCGGCTACAGTTATCTGTATTTGCGAGGCTCTAGCTAGAGGTACTCAATAAATTTTATTATATTATATTTGATTTTATTATTGTATTTTTTATCTTGAATATTAAGTATCATTTAAAAGATACTTTTATGTGCATAGACCTCAGCCAACAAAAGCAACAGAACTCAATTTTTCCTGACTACCTCCTTGAGCCTATTTCATAAACGTGACAATTGTAATTTACCATGACATTTTATAATACATTGCTTAGTTTAGTTGGAATTAGTTACTTAAAACAAACTAAACTAAGCAATGTATTATAAATTACAATTGTCACGTTTATGAAATAGGCCCCTTGACAAACATTGCTGAAATATTCATATCTTTGGAACTAGAGTATCGCACACATGCAGCATCAGTTTATCACAGAACACTCTTCCCACACTCGTCTCAGTTCATAAAATATCTACAAATATTCATCATAAGTATATATTATAGTACATCTAGAATTCTAGACACATATTATGTGTACTAGACACGTATCAGATGTAGTATATAATGTGTCTACACTGAAAAAGTGGCTAGCTCGTCGCGATGTTTTGATAGACTCAATAGCTCATCAATAAACAGTTTCACAAGTTGGTATAGTGAAACTGGGCTTAACGTGCTCTCCAAAGCACTATAGTGGTATTGTATACATAATGGTCAAAAATTTTTACTTTGGGCTAATATGAAGTTCTACAGATCAAATCGAACAACTTTTCCCATGGAACCATGTGTCGCAAATGAAAAAAAAGTTTCCCTATACAAATTTATCATTTTAACATTACCTACTAGTTGTATGGAAAGGGCATGTTTTTTATTTGCGGCACATGGTTCCATAGCAAAAGTTTTTGATTTAAACCTCATATAATATAGTGCCTTACGGCGCCCGAGACCGTCTAGACGGTCTCACGATAGCCAGCGGAGGGGTGTTTGAATCCCACCTCGTCGTAGCCGAATGGTATGAGTTTACACCGAATAAGTGGCTAGCTCGTCGAGATGTTTGGATAGACTCAATAATCCATCTATATACAGTTTACAAGGTGTTGTTAAACAAATGTACATAAATTTTTAGATTAAAAACTCATTTGTACACACCGCGGGGTTTGAACCAGGGTCCTAAGTGTTTTTAAGTCACATGGTCGGATTAATAGTCGTATAGTCTGCATATGAAAAAACTAATTTTTGACGTTTCCAAGTAATGGCTTAGACTAAGCAACGACTATTAATCCGACCATAAGATCCAACCAACTGGGTGCAGTAAATAATTTTAAATAAAATAAAGAAACTATCTATATAGTTTTTAAAGCCTGGTGATTAAAAGGCAGTAAGAACATTGTTTCTCTCCGGTTGTTATCCTTACGCTATTTAATTAATACATAATTTACTTCCTGGTTTATAATTAATAAATTGTAACTTAATATTATCGATAAAATAAGGGGTAAATTTATAACAAAATATTTTATAACAAAATATTTGTAATAAAAAAAAAATATTATTGTTTTTCTTTGAGACACTGTATACCCGTAGATGTACCAATTATATTAACGACTAGCTGATCTGCGCAACTTCGTCTGCGTAACTTTAACCGTTTACGCCGCGTACGCTCTCAAAAGGAATATTTTTTTCCCGTTTTAGGAACATTTTTCATTGTTACTTCGCTCCTATTGGTAGTAGCGTGATGTTATGTAGCCTATAGCCTTCGATAAATGGTCTTTCCAACACCAAAATAATTTTTCAATTCGAACCAGTAGTAGATCGTCGAAGTGGAATTTAGTTTCCCTTTCGATTATTTTCTGATCAATTGCTGGCAATAAAAATTTTGATGTACCAGAACTGAGATTAGCGCGTTGAACCAAACAAACAAACTCTTCAGCTTTATACGTTATCTTAATACTCGTATTAATATATAAGTATAGGTAATTGCGCCGTTTCTAATAAATAACACAAAAAGATAAATGAGTGACAATGTTCTTAGCTTTCCATGGATTCTCCGTGCCGATGGGTGCCGGGTCCATCGCGTGGTTGGGAGGCAGTGGTATGAACTGCAGCGTTCCCGGATTGAGACCACGAAGAGGCTTTTTAACTCTCACCTGCACTATGTTCACTACCCTCTCTACTCAACCAAATACTATATGATCAGCGCCATCCTGAAAACACGTTCCATAAAAAATCCGACGGCTGATCTCGGAAGGCCAAGATACCTTCAATAGATGATGAAGACTTTGCACCGACTTCCACTGCATAAAGTTGATTGCGATATAAACCGAAATTAGAAATCAACACGAAAAATTTAGTTTTATTGGTTACATGTTTCTTTTTATTTATTTAGTTTCTAATAACAAACCTTTCCTGCTCTCGCCAAAGACCACTCACATATAAATAAACAACAGTAGCAGAACTCGACTTTCCTGAAAGATTCATATCTTTGGAACTAGAGTATTAGCACACATGCAGCATCAGTTTATCACAGAACACTCTTACCTAAAAGCTGTCTGTCCCAGTTTTTAAGTTAGTTTTTATTGATTACATGTTTCTTTTTATTTATTTAGTTTCTAATAACAAACCTTTCCGGCTCTCGCCAAAGACCACTCACATATATTTTCGTTAAGTTTTTATCAATCCATTTTTTTTCTTCCCCTTAGGGCCAGGACCAACGTGAAATCAAGTCATTTTTGTTCGTCATATTTGATGCATTAAATTAAAAGCGCAAAAAATACAGTAGACACGTTATATTATGAATAAAAATAGTAATCGAATAAATAAAATAAAAAAAAGATGGGTAAGTGAAAAAAAAAAAAAAAAAAACTTTGATTTCATAATACTCAATATCTTCAGCGACAACTATGCTTTTATCGATTAATGTACGATACATGTACTTTTTTTATTTAGCTCATATTTTTTTTATATTAGTAAAAACCTACGAATTTTGACTATAATATACGGTTTTTTGGCACACCACACAATGAATTTGTATGCGTTCAAATCAGTTTTTATGATTTAAGTTGGTCCTCGCCTAAGTTTATTACGCCATCTTTAGTTCCAAGTAGGTATTATATTTTTTCGTGGACCTATAAAACGTTTCACATGTCCAGCACAGGGCAGCTGGCTCGTGCGGTCGGCGTGAAACCAAATTGATGGGTCACTTCATCCCCGACGTAATGGTCCTTCAAACCGAACCACCCTGGCCACTAAGTGAAATTCACGTTTGATTAACTTTTACTCTAACTCCAAGTGTTTTTCTGTAAGTGCTTTGGAGGGTCTTGGGCGGTTTTTTTTAATGTATTTTTTTTTCGTTTTTTTTTTTCAGTAATCCTATTTTTATGGTAAGACTTAAATGTTTAGTAATAATATTGCAAATGGCAAAAAATATTAGTACGTTTTTTTCTGTACAGTTTGTCATGGTCTGGGTGTTTATAAAATATAATATGTATTATATCGTTGCTTCTGGTAGACATAGTACAAGCCTAGAGCTTAGTTTGTGACCAGAGCAATATGTGTAATTTGTCCTACATATTAAAAAAAAAAAAAAAAAAAAAAATAATCATAATAATAATATAAAGGGCATAATATAAAGGAAATAATAATAATATCTGTGGATGAGGAGGATCATAGGACAATTAAGCTTGTACTATGTGTACCTACCAGAAACAACGATAATATATATATAATATTTTATAAATATCCAGACCAAGACAAACTATACAGAAAGACGTACTAATATGTTTTTGCCTTGGGTGGGAATCGAACCTACAATCTCTGGATACAACGCTAAAGGCGCAACCGATTGTCTACGGAGGCGGTCAAATATTTATTATATCGTGGTTTCTGGTACACATAGATGATGCGTTCCGAATAGTTCCGATGCTTGTAGAATGTTTGGGAAGTATTCTTGGGATTTTTTTTAGTCATGTTTTTTTGAGGATTCATACAAAAAAACGATACTTTAGGGTATAGGTACGGATGCTTTTTAGCTTAGAATATGTTTTCTTAAATAAACAGTAACTCAGTAAAATATTTAAAAAAAACATTTAAAAAGAAAGTTCATCCCGCTAATAATTTAGTATTATGAAATAATGTCAAAGTATTTGTGACGAAAAATTATGTTTTCTTAAATAAACAGTAACTCAGTAAAATATTTAAAAAAAACATTTAAAAAGAAAGTTCATCCCGCTAATAATTTAGTATTATGAAATAATGTCAAAGTATTTGTGACGAAAAATTAAAATAAAATCTATTAAAAGTAACTAAGATTTATATGGAAAATAAATAAATAAATAAAAATTAAAAAAAAAAAATTTTTGATTTCTTACGAGGCGTTGTCAGTTCGAATAGACATTAATTTCTCACACAATGAATGCGTGCAACTGTTTATTAATCAATCCCATTCATGGACTTTGATTACCATTAGGTAGATACAAGATCAGATGCCGCGCTCCAATAAAGAAATTTTAAAAAGTTGCCTGAAAACGGTTTCAAAAGGCTAAAGACAATGAAACGTGAATATAATAAATTAATATTTCTTATATTTTATAACAAACCGCGAAAAATTTTTTTTAACATTTCCAATTTATTCAGTTGGAAAAATTATAAAAACCGGAAAAAGGAATTGTATTTAAAATATAAAATGCTTTTCTGAAAATATTGTACCATTTTCAGACTTACCTACACAAGAATGCACTTAGCATGTTTGTATGCATTTTATTTATTTGGAAAGAAAAATATTATACACTTAGGAGCAAATAAATTCCACCCCGTTTTCCATATTTGTTGTTTTTAATTATATTTGATGACACGTATCGAAATATAATTATATTTCGATACGTAAAGATGGGAGGGACAAAATATATATACACCATGAGCATTGAGAAAATCGCTCACGTACTGGTGAGCGACTTGCTCAATGTTGTATTTAAGAAACTATCAGTTTAGGGGTTCTTATATGGTGTAGGGAAGAACCTATAGACTGAACTTGTCTTGACTATTATATTCTTGTATAGAATATACGTGGTGGCCGAGTTGGTTTAATTAAAAATTAGATTTAAAAACAATCCTCTTCGCTGGGTACCCTGAGGCCGTCTAGGCGGTCTCGGGCGCCGTAAGGCACCCGTGATGATATTTATATTTATTTTGACTTTGTCGACCCCGTTAACGATGGAAGTGGTAGATAGGACGATGGTCTGCAGAAACTTGCATGTCGAATCATTGACGATCATCAGCTCAATAATGCCTTAGAGCCATAATCATTGGAGCTTTCCAGGGACGTGACTTCGTTGATCATGTTTTACTGCCTATATCATGGACAGTGCTCTAAAGAGCCTGTCTATATCTAGGGCAGTGCTCTAAAGAGCCTGTCTATATTATGGACAGTGCTCTAAAGAGCTTGTCTATATCATGGACAGTGCTCTAAAGAGCCTGTTTATATCATGGACAGTGCCCTAAAGAGCCTGTCTATATCATGGACAGTGCTCTAAAGAGCCTGTCTATATCATGGACAGTGCTCTAAAGAGCCTGTCTATATCATGGACAGTGCTCTAAAGAGCTTTTCAATCTCATCCCCCCTTCGCCTTTTAGACACACGTCATAAGATGGTAGAAAAATGCACCTGCTTACTGTGACAGATGTATCTTCTCGTACTAAACGCTTCGGCAATTCTTAGATCTATCGCACAATAAAAAAATGGAATGCTCTACAAGCCTGTGTTTTTCCTTCTTACAAAATGTAGTCCTTTTAAATAAGCGTGAATCGGCATAGTGGAGACAACCAATAGTCTTATTATTTCATTTAGACAATTTTATTTGTTTGTTTTCATTCTTGGACTTACTACATGCCGCTTACCACACGGGTGTAGTTACATGGCGTGCTCTAGTAACAAAAATTGGTTCAACAGCTAATAGATACATAAGAGACATTATCGAAGACCATATGCTGGTTTTATGGCGGATAATGTTATGTTTATGAATGACAATGTCGATAAAGGTTTCGTTATGTATTTCGTAACCATAGGCTCTACCATGGGTTTTTGGTTTGTACCAACGTAACGTAAAAAAGTGAGGTACCACCAATAGGAACGCTTTATTCAATCGCGTTACCTAAAATAAAGCGTTCCTATTGGTTGTTGCTCACGTATTAACGTTACGTTGCTACAAGGTAAAACCCATGGTAGAGCCTCATATGTATAGTTTACGCAACGTCTTGTGGTGTTTACCAGTTACAATATTGGAATGACCCCCTGAATTTGATCCTTATAAGTGACCCTATCAGTTAGTGCGATAATAATAGAATGAGTTTTTCTTTTATCAACCGGTTCAATTCCCGGCTAAGAGGTTTAACACTTGTAAAATCTTATTAAAAACATGCATTTTATTTTTGTGTTATTAAATTACATTATAATACTGGTAATTTCCGTCAAGGGGATTTTATTTTTTTATGTAGGACAATTTACACATATTTCTCTATATTTAATTGCATATATTATATATTGTTTAGTATTATAAAAAGCAATTCATTTATTTACTCTACAATTTTTTTTTTTTTATAATATAGCCTAATTTAAATTTTAAAAAATCCTTTGCTGAGCATATACCCAAAATACTTAAAGCACTTGCCCCTTTGAATTTGTAGCGATATATTTAGTATTATTAAATTACTTAATACTGCTTTCCTTCAGGGGATTTGAGGTCACATACCGAACTCAAATAAAAAAATACGTAAAATAAAATAAAAATAAAACATTTTGATATATCAATAAAGAAATTCGTAACTCATAAAAAAGTGATTTACATCTCGCAAGCAAAATTCACAGTTCATAAAATTCACATAACTTGAGTAATAGCTGTTACATTTCGATAACTCTGGTTATGGCCAATAAAGAAAATATGCGATGGAGAACCCGAGCTAATGTACTCATTACACCCGCAAGATATTATAATATTATCTTTACTGGCTGAAGCCACTGTAAATTGGTGTATATTTAATTTATGTTTTTTTCCGTAATATATTTCATATTATATAACAACTACAAGATATTTTTTTTAAGTGTGCGTCAATGCCAAATCCTAAACTACTAGGTTTAGCGAAAAATACTCAAAAGAGCCTCGGTCCGAATTTGATAAAAACTGAAATAGTTTCAGTTTTTATCATTACATTTTTGAAAAAAAAATTCTCCTAGCCGAGAATCGAACTGGTTAATTTGGAAAAAGAAACAGTAACCTGCACCAGCAGATAGTTACGATTATTGATAGTGATGATTAAATGGTAGAAAATAACTTCAAACGGCATAATTTGCCGTTTGGAGGTTAAGAAAAGGAAAGTGATAAATTTTAAAATATGTTTAAAATTTATGAGAGCACGTTATGCTGTCGCTCCCAGTTTCACTAAACCAACTTGTGAAACTGTTCATAGATAGGTTATTGAGTAAATTTTAACTCCTACAATATTTATTTAATTCATTGTTTTTTTTAATACAAAATTTCTCTGATATTTTCATCAATTAGTTTAATTTAAGTAAATATTTACTCTTATTTCATTTTATTCGCTTTAATATTACTTACTGCTTAATTTGTGCCAAAGGTTTGACTGGTAAAGAATGCCTAGCGACACTAAGTCTGCCTTTGTACTGAAATATGTGCTATAAAGTTTGTTAAAAAAAAAAAAACTACATTAAATATTTGTTTGACCGCTCCGTAGTCTAGTGGTTGGACCATTGGCATTGTATCCAAATGCCGTCTATAGTAAACTATATAAAGATGACATTTAAATGAGCGACATTATACAATGAGGCTATACTATCATAAACACCGCAACAAGCTCGCCACCTGTTAGGTGTTGCCTCCGAATACCATCGGCAAAATAAGGATGGGTTAATCTCTCCGATGGGTACCCTAAGGCCGTTTAAACGGTTCTCGGGAGCCAAAAAGGCACTCGTGATGGTATTTATTTTAATTTTGTTACAATATAAAGCGACATTTCGTTTTACCACCGGTCGGCGTCTAGTCATGCGTAGTACTGCATTATATGTTAAAACGTCACTATCAGTTCTCGTGAAATAGAGTATAGGTATAACTTAAGGTACGTAAAAATTTAAAAATATGTACCAATGAATTTCTAATTTTAAAAAAGGTACATTTGTTTGAAACCAGTATAGTGCCTCGGAGAGCATGTTATGCTGTCAGTCACAGTTTCACAATAGCAACTTGTAAAATGCTGTTCATAGATGGGTTATTAAGTAAATCCAAACATCGCGATGATCTAGCCATTTGTACGGTGGAGACTCATACATACGACAAGATAGATCCACATCAGGTATTTACATATTTACATATTTACACCAAAGTCAAAAGTCAAAATTATTTATTTCATGAAAATCTTTATAGAGAAGTCAAAAAAAAAGTTTAACAATGAGGCCTTAGAGTGCGTTTGGTTAGGCGGCTATTTATTAACAAAAGAGCGAATCATATTTATTATATCTCAATATCAGCGCGATACGATACATGGTATGTAAATATATTTAAAAATAACTACTTTACATAGCATGTGATAAAAAAAACATTGTATAAGCACGATAAAAATTCGCACATAAGATATTTATGTGCACAAAGAATTAACCAAGTAATCTTTATTAACGAACGAACCGACCTCTCTGTAATGCCAAAAGCTTTTAATCCAGACCCATTCGCCGCAAAAAAGGAACTTTTCCGTCTGTCCTAACGTGTGTGTTTAGAATTCTGATAGACAGCGCTTAGACGCAAACTTAGCACAATTATATGATATAAAATGTCATCTTTTAATAATAGTAATAACAATAATAATATAAAATAATAAAATGAAGGTCTTACACCCATATTGCCCTGGTCACAAACTAAGCTCTAGGCTAGTACCAGAAATAACTAAATAAATTTAATTCCTTATGGTTAATAATATAATAAAAGAGATATTTTATCGCAAAACCCGTCAAGTTACCTAATATAAATTATTGTATCAATACAATATAAAATAGGCTACAAACTATAGTTATTTCTTATATTTAATAGAGCTTTATTTATTTAATTAAAAATCTAACAATATAATATTGATACCTATATTCCTAGAGAACGATGTCAATTATTTTAGATTAGCTGCGTTTCCCTGCTGTACAGCGAAGCTAATTATTTAATACTCGTTTTTTAGTTAAACAGGTAACTAGATATTAGATAAAACGCTTTAAAATAACTTTCACTCAAACTCAAAATCTTTATTGCACACTAAAGTGTAATCTTAATAATTAAACATAAGTTTAATAATTTAGTAACCTTTCTCAGGCACTGTAATATGTGGCAATATAGTAGCCATATTCATACTATATAATAACATGAATTTAGTACATACTTATTATTATTATTAATATTAAATCTCTATCTAAAAGTTATTATTTTTAGTAATTATTTATTGCTTTAACATTAACACCCTTAATTCCTAAAACAAAAAAAAATCTTTGGGTGTCCAATCTAAAATACTTTGCCTCGCTTTCAATCCAAACAATGCCTATTTAAATTTAATAGATAATAGAGCTTTATTAGAACGTTCAAGCATGATAATGATGTGATAACCTTTGATCGTTTGAAGCTATTCATATTGAGCTGTCTAAACAACATTGTTTTGTAAGGCTTTTTATAAAACGAACTAAAGCGAATAAATTGCTTACTTAGGTTATGATGACTCTCGGAATGATTTCAACATTTGAAACATTTTTAAAATTAGACTTTTAGAAAAAAGGTTAGCTACATAGGTATAGATTTTTAGAAAAAAGGTTAGCTATATAGGTATAGATTTTTAGAAAATAGGATAGCTACATAGGTATAGATTTTTAGAAAAAAGATTAGCTATGTAAGTGTAGATTTTTAGAAAAAAGGTTAGCTACATAGGTATAGATTTTTAGAAATAAGGTTAGCTACATAGGTATAGATTTTTAGAAAAAAGGTTAGCTACAGGTATAGAGTTTTAGAAAAAAGGTTAGCTACATAGGTATAGATTTTTAGAAAAAAGGTTAGCTATGTAGGTATTTTATTTTATTTTATTTTATTAATTCGGAAAACAAACAGATATAATACACCTTATAAATAGATATTTTTTAACAATCATTACCAGTCAAGTTTTCACAAGCTTATTATGGATATAAAAGCCAATTGCTAACAAAAAATATAAGTAAAAGTAAAAACAAGATTAAAACATTAAAATAAATAAAACAATTACAAAGTGCCAACCTTTAAAATATATTTATACAGGTAAACCAACAATATGCAGTATTTTTTTGTAGCTAGGTAAGGACAAACTAAACATATCGGAATTAAAATACTTTAAATTATACATATTACATGATCTTACTATAAACCTATTTTGGGAATAATTCCTACGACAAGTAGATATGTGGAATAAATCGCACGATCTTAGATTACGAGACGAACACTTAAAACTTATTCTATTCAGTAAATATTCTGAATCTATTAAACCATTGATAATTTTAAACAGAAAAATTTGGTCTCTGATTTCCCTACGTTCAATGAGAGTATTCGGGGAAAAAGAACTGAGAAAATCATGTTTTTGACTAAATCTGAATTTCATATATCTGATAAATTTTCTTTGCATCTTTTCAATATTGTCAATGTATATGTTGTATTGAGGATTCCATACACATGATGCATATTCTAGACGAAAACGCACTAATGAGTAAAACAATGTTAAAAGCGTACTAGGTTCTTTAAATACTTTACCCACTCTCATAATAAATCCTAACATTTTATATGCGTTACTCACAGTTGTGTCTATATGGGATCTGAATAATAATTCCTTATCTAGAATAACTCCTAAGTCTCTCACCTCAGACACCCTCTTAAGTACATTATCAGATAATTTGTAATTAAAGTTTATGGGGTTTCTTTTACGCGAGAATGATATAACACAACATTTATCAACGTTTAGTTTCAATCGATTTTCAATACAATATAAAGATAGGTTATTTAAATCATCCTGCATAGCCTGACAGTCTTCTATTGAATTAATTTTTGAAAATATTTTATTATCATCAGCAAAAAGAAGAAATTTTGAGTTAATTATTGATTTCGTTATATCATTAATAAAAATATTGAAAAACAGGGGACCGAGGTGAGAGCCCTGGGGGACCCCCGATGAAATTGGTACAAAGAATGAGCAAAATCCCTTTACTGTTACTGCCTGATTTCTATCCCTTAGGTATGACTCGATCCACCTTAGTAGATCGCCATGTATACCAACTCCCTGTAGTTTATCTAACAATAAATCATGAGAAATTTTATCAAATGCTTTTGAGTAGTCGGTATACACGGCGTCCACCTGAGAACCATCATTCATTGCATTGCTGACATAGTCAATTAATTCACAGAGATTACTCTCGGTTGAGCGTCGACTGATGAATCCATGCTGTTGACTAATTATAAAAGGTCTTATTTGAGGAGACAAAAAGTCGTATACTATTTTCTCAAATAGCTTATGTATGATTGAGATCTTAGAAATTCCTCTATAATTGTCTATACTATGTTTATCGCCACTTTTATGTATCGGTACAACAAAGCATCTTTTCCATAGTTTAGGGAATGTTGCTAATTTAAGAGACCTATTAAATAAAGTTGTAAGAGGACCTGCAATATAAGCACTACAATTACGAAGAAAGATAGGGTGCAACCCATCAGGCCCACTACCCTTGGCAACATCTAAATTCTTTAGGTTGTGGAATACTTTTTGCTCATCAATAGATAGTGAACTAATACATAATGGAGTAGAGTTTAGCTGATTTATATTTTTTCCACTTGAAGGAGAGGATTTTCCAAATACCAGTGCAGCACCAGAATTCCAGTCGGCGTAGGTAATATTAAAATCACCCAATAATAAATAAGTATCTTCTGGATTTTGATTGGAATATTCCGATAAAAGATCATAGAACTGTAATTGTGATGATAGTAGATTTTTACCAGGGGGGAAATAACAACAGTAAATTCTAAATTTTGACACAGCGTTTGATCGGCAAGATGTATGAAGTGTTAAATGAATTATTTCAGTATAGTATAGATTTTGAGAAAAAAGGTTAGCTACATAGGTATAGATTTTTAGAAAAAAGGTTAGCTACAGATATGCCAGTAACTGCATAATTTTGCCGGCACAGTGGAAGTGATCAATGTTATTCACCACCGCCTTCGGCCCCATTCATGGATTTTGTACGTCTATTCACCAAAAGGTATGTAAGTCACATGCTGTGCTCCAATAAAAAAAATCTACCAACGGCATTCTATAGGACCGAGAATGTCCCTGCACTTTGTGCTTTTGTATTTAATTTACATAAAAAATTACATGTTCTTGTACACTATACAATGGTAATTATAAAAAATATTTTATAGAACTGACAAAAATTATTCAGAGTATTGTTAATTGCGTTAAACAAGAGATACAACAATGGAATTTTATTTTTATTACTTGAACTATGAAATTAAATTTATTAATTCTATGATTATTTTAATTGTGCTTCAAATAAAATTATTTAAAAAAGAAAGGAAGCGCTACTTTGGGCTAATATAAGGTTCTACTAATCAAATCGACTAATTTTTCCAACGGAACCAAATGAATATGTATCGCAAATGAATAAATTCTTGGCTTCCCCATACAAATTGGTCATTTTAACATTACTAGGCATTTTTTTTTTCATTTGCGATATGGTTTCATAAGAAAAGTTGTTTGATTTGATTAGTAAAACCTCAAATTAGCCTAAAGTTCAACCTCAAATGGTTATATTATGATGTCCATGACTGTTATATTGTTTGGTACATAGGCATTTGACCCGTGATATTCTAATTCTTCACTACGAATTATTGGCAACCTCGGGCCTACCTATTTCATAAACGTGACAATTGTAAATACTATGACAATCCACAATACATTGCTTAGTTGACTTTTATTTTATTTTTTAACAAACTAAACCAAGCAATGTATAAGGAATTGTCATAGTAATTGTCAATTGTCTAATTATAAAAGGAGCCTCTGGCTGCCATAATCACGGCAACCAGCAAGACTAAAAAATAGATATTATTATATAGTACCTATGTCTATACTAATCTATACTAATCTATACTAATATTATAAAGAGGAAAGATTTGTATTTTTTTATTTTTGTATGTTTGTAATGAATAAACTCAAAAACTACTGGACCGATTGCAATAATTTTTTCACCATTAGAAAGCTGCATTATTCAGAAGTAACATAGGCTATATAATATCACGCTAGGTCCTATAGTTGTGGAGCAGTAACCAAAAATGTTTTAAAAACGGGGGAAAAGTATCGTTTCTGAGGCCTTCCGTGGCGTGCGCTGATCTTAAGTCCCCCCGTGCGAAGCCGGGACGGGCCGCTAGTATAATATAAAATACATATAATTAAAACTGAAATTATGCTAAAAGTACGGGCTTATATTTTTTTGAATTTCGAATATAAATTCTTAAATAAGTAAATTTTTATTAACGTTTTTCGCAAAAATCGGTATTATTGAAATACTTATATAAAAAATTATAAAAGATATGACACAAACTAACACACATACCCACATGTACAAACAGATCTAATTTTTTTTTTTAAATATTTATATATAATTTAAAAAAATAGATGTAAGATAATTATTTATTTTAAAATAATATGTCAAACGACTGAAGAAGCCTGTAGCGAAATATATCGTTCATAATTTTTTATAAAGTATTTTATTTCAATAATACCAAATATAAATTTGGTTTTTATTTATTTAGTAGCGCTTCCCTTGATTTTATTTCAATTTCGTCAATATCATGCAATAATGAATACAGATTGTAATCGAATGCTGTTGTTTTTGTTTTAAATAAACATCGGGTTATAATTAAATGTTCGGATAAGTTTATCTGTAGGTTTGCATTTCCACGCATACATGTAGTGGAATTTTGTGTGGTGATTGTAGTGGATTTATTGATGAGGGGTTTGTACGAAAGAAAATGTTTGAAAAATCTAATGGAAAAATAATAAAAAATGGGTTATAAAATAAGATGAGACTAGGATCTAAAACAAGTTTTACATCCCCGGGAATGTGAGCATGGAATGGTTCCTGGAGATGTTATGTTATTTATTGTGGTGTTAAGTCGAGGTATTGTCCTAGAAGTAAGTTTTTTTTTTTTTATATTTATAATTTAAAAAAATTAATGTAATATAAATATTTATTATAAAATAATATGTCAAACGACTGAAGAAGCCTGTGGCGAAATATATCGTTTATATTTTTTTATAAAGTATTTTATTTCAATAATACCGAATATTTTCAATTCTGTTTTTATTTATTTAGTAGCGCTTCCCTTGATTTTATTTCAATTTCGTCAATATCATGCAATAACGAATACAGATTGTAATCGAATGCTGTTGTTTTTGTTTTAAATAAACATCGGGTCATTAATTAAATGTTCGGATAAGTTTATCTGTAGGTTTGCATTTCCACGCATACTTGTTTGTACTACCATTTCAATTAGCTTATTTTGTATGTATCGTTGATTGGTATTTTTGTGTATTTTTTTTTGTATGTTTGTGTATTTATTTACAGAAGCACGGCATGTGATTTTGTATCTAACTGATGGTAAGCAGACCTAGCTGAGCCGGCTCAAAACTTTTGCTTTAGCGAGAGCTATATTTTTATGAAGCACGACATGTGACCCTGTATCCCCCTGATAATAAGTAAACATGCATTGTTCATTAATGGGGTCGATCAATACATTGTTGTTTAACAGCATTGGTCGCTCCTACTATGTCGACTAAATGATGCAGTTACGCAATGGACGTCGACTAAGATGCATTTGCATTACGAGCTGCTTAGCCGATAAATTAACGGCCCGTTTGGAAACACCACCCACAAGAAATCGATGCAGTGAAATATAGGTCACTTGACGGTTTTTGCATCTGTACATTTGTATGGACCTACCCCTAATAATGTACTGATTCATCGTTTGCAATACATCGATGGACAAATTTTATGATTTGTACACGTTGTTGAACACTAAGACTCTGCATGATAGTTTGCCAAAACAAACTGAATAAATGACAGCCAATTTGACAGATATACTTAAAACAATATGGCCGCACCAACTGTCAAACTTCAGCGTTCCTAATGGAAAACCTTTTACAATGATTTTACGCAAAAAAAAATCTAATATAAACATTGACAATTTGAAACTATTCACCAATTACCATAACAGACAGATGCTAAAGAATCTATTTAATTGTAAATTTTACAATTTGTGCCGAAAATTCCACCAGGCGCACCATGTTATTTTTGTCAGGCATTCAATCCATGCATTTACATGCATTTCGCTCGGATGCGCCCATGAATATGGAGGGGTTTATGCAAAGAGGCTTTGGCTTCCATTGAATAAAAATATCAAATGTATGACTCGTTTTAATTCTTTAACTCTAAGTTTCTTTCTAGATTTCTGCTTTTTGAATTTTAAAACTTGGCGCTTGCATTTAACCAACTGTTACTTAGAATATTTTTGAAACGTAATTTATTCAATATGAAGGAAAAATGCAGAATATATAACTGTGTATTTTACAGTTGTGTATGTTTACTCAGTTCATCTGTATGTCTGTCTATCTAGAGTCTAGATATCGAGAGATATCGGTCTAGATTCTAGACCGATATCTAACGAAGTAAAAGGTTATAATTTATTTTAATGAGAGCATTGCCAAAACAGCTTCAAAAAAACTTGCATCATAAATAAGGTGCGTTGGTTTTTCACACCCAGGTTAAGAATAATGCTAGAAGGCTCAAATTCGACCGTGTGTGGAATACTGTTCGCATCTTTGGGACGGATCTGCCAAGTATCTGTTATCTGCTCTCGATACCCTGCAGAAGCGAGTGACTAGAATTATTAAAGACGAAAAGCTCAATAAAACCTTGGAGCCGTTGCAGCTTCGCAGGGATGTGGCAAGGTTGAGCGTATTTTACTGCCTATACCATGGACAGTGCTCCGAAGAGCTTTTCAACATTATTCCCCTTCCGCTTTCCGTTATAGGACAACACGCACTGGTTGCAAAATGCATGTGTATACCGTGGCGGATGTACCAACTCGTACCAAACGTTTTGGCGATTCATACATCTGCCGTACTATTAAAATGTGGAATGTTCTACCAACTTGCGTGTTTCCTTTCTCTTATAACCTAGAGTCCTTTAAACGAAGCGTGAATAGGCATCTTAAGCCGGCATAATGATGGCAACCAGCGGTGCACCTGTATGCTTGTTGCTATCATTCCTGGACATTGCATACTACTTAACATAAGGTGGATGCAAGGTCACATGTTGAGCTCTTATAAAAAAAATATTACTTCCATACACTTCTACTTACACGCACACACATTCAACACATGCATTAAATTTACTTTGTTTATTAATTTAAGTTTTATTGAACAAATAACTTGTATGAAAAATAAATATTTTTTTACTGGTTTTTCAATTGTCAAATAACTTTATCTGACAATTAAAAAATCTGCCCTAAATTGAATAAAAACATAAATGATCCAAACAACCCAACAAAACTAAATAACGACAGTTAGTGCATCAACCAAGCACCTTCGCGCATTCAGTCGCACTCAAACGTGACCGCAAAATGTTCACGTTAATCGAATACCAAACTCGGCGGAACTTTCTGGTCGAACAACTTTGTATCAGTTCCTGAGCTTAATCACATACTGATAGATACCGCAGTGACATACTGGCATAGGCTATTTGACAACATTAAAAATATACTATAAATTGTGTTCATCCTATCAGACAATGGCGTAAAAAAAGATATTTTCTTTATTTTAAAGTGAATTATGTATATCTTTTGTAGATTACACGAAATAAAATTAAATATTTTTTACAATTTTATTTATAACAAAAACATATTTGATTGGTTGATGACTGGTGACGTCACACGCAAGTAGACAAAACAATACACAGATTATAAAACATGTGGATGAAATAGAATAGAGTATAATATATAGGAGATTATTTATTAATCTGTGCTTGTTTGTTTACTTGCGAGTGACGTCACACTTGACATAGACTGCAAAACAGTGTTTTAGCGCCATTATGGAAATTCATACTTTAACTTTGATTTTTACTAATAATAGAGTAGACATCCCGGAAATATCAATGTAGTGTGATTATTATGTAATGGAGAATCATATAAAACGGGTTTAAAAATGGAGTCAAATACCCTATTGCGATCTTTTGACCAAATCCTACTGTTTAGAGCAGTGTTTTTTTTAATATATTTGAGAACGCAACCTCTTTACAAGTTTAAAAAATCTAGCGATCCCCTAGGGTCATAAACAAGCTAAACTGGAATATTACTTGATTATTAACTTAACACTTCAAAAATAGAACCATGTTCTGAAGAATTGTTGAAAAATACACAAGCCCATCCTTTTCGCTGAAATTGTATTTTTTATTGTACTCGTAGCAGAACATAAAAAGAAACACTTTTTTTTAGAGCGACCTCCTGAGTATGGTTTTACGCTTGACCCATACTTAGAAAAATACTGCTTTAAAGTTGTTTAAAATTAAATATATTTTATTTGTTTAGAGAGTATTCTACTTATTAAAATGATAAAATAAAAAAACGTTAGAATGCAACATTATTTTTTGCTATGAATTAAGCCGCCATACTCAATGAAACTCATAGTTTAAAATATTATTAATAAAATATACATAAATTCGGGTGCAATTATACCAAACTTCATTTATTCCCAAGAAAAAAATGCCTTACTGATTTTTTTTTTAAATATTTTGTGTATCATCACGGGTGCCTTACGGCGCCCGAGACCGCCTAGACGGCCCCAGGGTACCCAGCGGAGGGGTTTTAATCCCACCTCGTCGTAGCCGATGGTATGAGTCTACACCGAACAAGTGGCTAGCTCGTTGCAATGTTTTGAATAGACTCAATAACCCATCTATTAACAGTTTCACAAGTTGGTATAGTGAAACCGGGACCGACAGCTTAACGTGCTCTCCGAGGCACTATAGTGGTGTTGTCAAACAAATGTACATAAATTTTTAAATTAAAAACTCATTGGTACACACCGGGATTCGAACCAGGGACCTAAGTGTTTTTAAGTCCAAGGTCTAACCAACTAGGCCACCACGTATATAACGTTTTTAAATATTTTCATACAAAAAATACCAGTTTCCTGAGATTCTTTATATAAAAAAATACAAAACTTAATATAATAATAATAATAATATGTAGGACAATTTACACAAATTGTTTTTTGGTGACAAACTAAGCTCTAGGCTTGTACTATGTGCACCAGAAACAATGATATAGTACATATTATATTTCATAAACACCCAGACCATGACAAACTATACAGAAAAATGTACTAATATTTATTTGCCATGGGTGGGAATCGAACCCACGACCTCCGGATTCAACGCCAAAGGCGTAACCACTAGTCTACGGAGGCTGTGTGATACTATGATATTTTAATCTAACAACAAAAAAATACTAGAAACGGGTTTGGTACTCAACTTTATGCAGTGAAAATCGATGTGCAAGAGGAATTCCAGTAAAGGCTTTTAAGAAAAGAAGAAGGATCTTCCGAGATAAATAACTTTTATAGAAAGTGTTTTTATGTCGCTGACAGAATAGTATATTATTTTTTGTTATATATATATATATATCTTCACGGGTGCCTTACGGCGCCCGAGACCGCCTAGACGGCCCCAGGGTACCCAGCGGAGGGGTTTTAATCCCACCTCATCGTAGCCGATGGTATGAGTCTACACCGAACAAGTGGCTAGCTCGTCGCGATGTTTTGAATAGACTCAATAACCCATTTATAATCAGTTTCACAAGTTGGTATAGTGAAACCGGGACCGACAGCTTAACGTGCTCTCCGAGGCACTATAGTGGTGTTGTCAAACAAATGTACATAAATGTTTAAATTAAAAACTCATTGGTACACACCGGGATTCGAACCAGGGACCTTAGTGTTTTTTTAAGTCCAAGGCCTAACCAACTCGGCCACCACGTATATTATTTTTTGTATTATTTTTTTATTGGAGCACGACATGTGACTTTGTATCTACCTGGCGGTGAGTAGACCTACAAAGTCCATTAATGGGGTCAACAATAATTGTTCTTAAATAATATTGATCGCTCCCACTATGCCGGCTAAATGATGCTATTACGAAATGGGGGGCGGCAATGACGAATTGCATTACGAGTACATTTTAATTTATCAACTACACATTTCGTTACTGCACCCTGAAAGGAGACTTCCACCTCGACAAGAAATCTCGATGCAGTAGTCTCCTGAAAACCATTAATACTTATTTATTTATATATGTATTTTGTAGAAAGGGTACTGGACACAGTGAATGAGAGAGAGAGTTGATATCGGAAAGGCACCCTACTCAAGCGTATAAACATTGCAGTTTACGTACCTATCTCCCAACTCAGGGAATCATCACATCAAAGCTCAAAACATCGCCTGTTTCATTCAAATTAATAATCGATGCGGTTTCTATTTTAGTTTTATATCAAAGCAGTATCGGTTGTGTACGTGCAATGATGACTAAACTGACACTCACGTCGCACTATACCGGCACCGCATGTCAATATGAAACTCACAAACTTTGCCTGCCTGCCGTTTGCGGCAACCGTGTGACGTCAGTGTGCACTTAGTTTGATTATCCATGTAAGCTGTACCTTCTGGCTTGATTGTTCCTGGCTGGAATACTTTATTTGATATTTACTGGATTGCAACTTGAAATGTAACACAAGGGTTTTTTTTTACTATTATATATTCCATACTGGACGTTTTTTGTCACGGTGATAAATTTTTATATTGTGTTCTATGATGAAAATAATGAAACACGTATTTTTTCTTTTAGTGTCGCCTATACAAAAACAAAGATAAATAACAAAAAAGATCTACAAATAAACTCACGAATTAAAGCCTATCACTTGTCTAATTGTGTTTTACTTAATGGATACGAAGACTTATTATGTATTTGTAGGAGTAATTTTAAGCATATAGTTGTTCATAAAATAATTTATTTTTCGGACTTTTTTTTTGAAGAAAAAAATACTACCTACCTATTTTATTTAAAAAATGGGTTCTAAAAGTGATACTAGAGGCATTAAAAAAATATTATCATTGTTAAAATAGCGGCCGGCAAAACATTGCCGGCCGCTATTTTAGTAATATCAAACAGGGAAAGTCGGTGTTGAATTTTAGTAACTGTACTTTTCATAATAGTCATTTTAATTAAATTTCTAGTTAATTAATGTATATTTTATTTAAATTACTTGCTGGTTTTATTTAGATTAGGTACTTGCATTTTTAAGTAAAGCACTATACAAGCCTTGGCCCATTATGACTGCTTCGCTGGTCACGCTATGGTTGCCTCGAGCTAGCCTGGTTACGCTCTAGGCCTTCCAGCTTGGCTATCATTGCAGCCCTTGCTGTCCTCGCTGTAAAGGCCTCGACCGCGCTGTGTCGGCCTGGCGCTGCGCTGTTGGCCATCATTAGCGCGACCAGCAAAGTAGTCATTATAGACCGCGGCAGTAATGTACTAAACTTGTTACTTGCATCAGCATGTCATTTCTAGGTGTTTTTTTTTTTTAATTCAGCTAAGTAAATTTTGAGTTTATTATCTAAAAATCTAATTATTTATTTCTATAAATAAACTTATATTAAAATTTATAATATTGCTTTATTTATGTGCAGCATAAAATAAAGTTTTTTGAACTTATGATCAAATCATTCCATAATCAAAATAAGGTAGGTATTATTTTAACTATTTTGATCTAGAGCTGGTCTGTATACAGTTAAATTGTTCTAATCAGTATTCAGTTGGTAGGATATTTTCAGAAAAATAGACTAATTTTAATCTAGAATATAAAGCTTTTTTTTATAAGAGCTCAACATGAATGAATGAATGAATGAAAAATTCTTTATTGCACAAAAGCTTAACACTATTGTACATAGGCGAGCTTAATGCCTTAGGCATTATCTACCAGCTAACCTTTGGGAGATTGACCAAAAGAACAGGCAGAGTACTATTTAAAGCAATATATAATATAAAATACAAGGTATAGATAAATTATTAGGTAATATAACAATACATACTGGTATTATAACATGTATACATAAACTTACATAAATAATAATATATAGACATACATAAATAAGTAGATATATATACATACATAAATAAATATTTACGCATACTTACAGTAAAAAAAAAAAAAAAAAAAAAAAAAAAAGAAAGAAAGAAATGCTAACAGTTTTGATTATTAAGGAGAAAAAAGTGAAGATGGGTTTTAAATGAAGCTGTAGTAACTTTTGTTCGTATTGACAGGGGAAGATTGTTCCAAAGTGATGCTGCGGTTACTGTAAAAGAATTTGAATATCTGGTTGAAGAGTGCATAGGAATAGTAAGAAGGTTATTTTCGGTGGACCTTAGGTCACGATCATGGGTAGAAGAGAGGTATTGAAAGCGCTCTTTTAAATAATTCGGAGAAAGAGGGTTGGAAAGTATATTGAAAAGAAGAGTTAGTATATGCTGATGCCTGCGAAAGCGGATATTGAGCCACTTTAACTGAATACGAAATTGGGATACATGATCATACTTACGCAAGCCAAATATATAGCGTATACATAAGTTGAGAAGCCGATCTAATTTATTCAGTAGCTCTTCAGTAAGATCAGAGAAGCAGACATCAGCATAGTCAATTATTGGAAGCAACAAAGTGTTTGCTAGCAATAGCTTTGTGGCACGAGGCAGGAAAATTTGAGCCCGTTTTAGTGTATGCATGGTTGCGAATACTCTTCTACTGACTTCATTAACATGATGGTTCCATGAGAGATCCTGACTAATGTGAACACCGAGGTTTTTTACAGTGGAGCTGTAAGGGATTGAGACATTACTAAAAGTTATACTTGGAAGCATCGACATGTCTATTTTATTCAGCAATTCCCTGCTACCAACCATCACTATTTGAGTTTTATTAGGGTTTACCATTAGACCATACTCATGAGACCAAGCCCTCAAAGCCTCAAGGTCAGTGTTTATTCTATTGATTGCGTCAGTCGCCTCATCCTTATTAGATGCTGTGTATAACTGCAGGTCGTCCGCATATAAATGATAATTGCACGCTAAGGTTTTTGTGGCCGTGTTTATAAAAATAGAAAACAAGAGAGGAGATAAGACTCCACCTTGAGGTACGCCAGCCAGTGTGGGGCACCAATCAGAAAACGCGTCATCCAACTTAATGCGTTGCACACGATCACCCAGATAGCTCTTAAACCACTTAAGCGCGGTTGGAGAGATATTAAGAGTCTTTAAAATTGCTATCAGGATATCGTGGTCAACACAGTTAAATGCATTGCTAAAGTCAAGAAGAGTGAGAAGGGTCAGTTTTCGACAATCCATTGCAGCGCGAATGTCATCTGTTATTTTAAGAAGAGCAGAAGTAGTACTGTGAGCAGGTCGGAAACCTGATTGAAAGGGATTAAACAGATTATGACAATTCATGAAGGCAGTAAGTTGGAGATGGACTACACGTTCAAGGATTTTTGAGAGGAATGGGAGAATAGAAATAGGTCGAAAATCTGTGGAAAGAATAGGAGACGCCTTTTTTGCAATGGGTAAGATATATGCTTTTTTCCAAATAGAAGGAAAAGTTCCAGTTGACAATGAAGAATTTATGATATGGGTGATGCAGGGTAATATTATGTGAATGATAGGCATTAGCAAGTTACGGCCAATACCATCGTAACCGACTGCTTTAGTGTGAAGAGCGAGAAGAATATTTTTGATTTGTTCGGCAGTCACAGGTTTGAAATCAAAGTTGCCACTTGAATTGTTAGATGATAAAGCTGATATAGTGACATGTTTTAACACTGGGTCTAAAGTGAGGGGAGGGGTGGAGAAATGTTTGTTTAGAGTGTTTATGTCAATGGAAGAAGGAACGTTTGAACGAGATTTACCAATTCCAAGAGACCGAAGGGCTTTCCAAACATTTTGTGGGGTACAATCGCTGACAGTTTTATGGAAGAATTGACGTTTAGCATTTCTACATAATTGGCTGACGCGGTTTCTGGCGCGCTTAAATTTAACCCAGTTCTCATCGGTAGGAGACTTAATGTGAGAACGCCTAAGGTAGTCCCTCAATTTCATGGCTTCGCGGATGTTACTATCCAGCCATGGCGTAGGAGCGTGTTTCATGCGGACTAGTCGTAGGGGTGCATGTTTATCATAAAGTTCATTTATGTATTTATTAAATAAATTTATTTGTTCATCTACAGTATCCAATAGCGGCAGTACATCCCAATTAAGTTAGCTCGCATCTATAGTTAACGCCTGCTGATCCATTTGCACAAAACTACGCTGAAGTACCATTTTTGGCCTTATTTTTGGAACTTTAATTTTATATGAAGCGTATATCAAATCATGTTTTGAGAAACCAGGCGCAGCACACTGACCATGAGTAGCTATTCGGTCAGAGTTTAAAGTGAGTATCAGATCTAGGAGAGAGTCAGCGGTATTATGATCATGGTGAGTTGATTTTAAGGAGAGAATTTTCATATTTACTGACTGTATTATATTTTCAAATCTCTTTGATCGGGCATTCTTTTTCATCAAGCATGTATTGAAGTCACCCATCATAATGCAGTGCTCATAATTGGGAATGTAATTTTCCAGTAAGGTTTCAAATGTGTCAAAGTAATTCAGAGACGGCGGTGCATAGACCACCCCTATCAGCACCTTTCTTGAGTTAAAATTGAGCTCGATGAGTAAAAATTCAGCCGAAGCGTTATATAGAGATGGAGACTGAGCAACAACCGTATACTTCAAGCTAGATCTCAAGTAGATGGCCACACCACCACCGCCCTTACCAGTACGATCGTTTCTGAGAAGTGTGAAACCTGGAATAGAGTACAGTGTGGACGGAAGAGAGGGTTTAAGAAAAGATTCTGATATTAGACACATATGTATATTGCAACTGTTGAAGGAAGTTAGAAGTTCATCATGGTGCGCGGGGACACTCTGGGCGTTTATGTGACAGATATTCAAATTCTTTGGAAATGGTAAAAAAATACCGTGTAGCTTATCACCTAGTAGGACATGTTGTAAAGTAGGTGATGACAAGGCATCTTGGAAAATAACATCCGAATCCGTGCTGGAATCCATAGAGAGATATAGGTCTGAGTTGGAAGAGTCTGACATTGTTGGTATGCGAATATAATAGTATTATAAAAAAAAAATAAAAAAATAAAAAATGTATATATAAATTACGATAAAATAATAAATATAATAAATGTATCTAGGTAAAATCTAACATATATTACAATTGTCTATCTACTGCCGGCAAACTGGTTTACAAAAAAAAAAAATATAAAACGGTAATTAGAATATAAAACAAGTTAATAAGAGTGATTAGGTATTTTATGAAAAAGAAAAAAAAAAAATCTTAATAAATACATAAGCACTCTGAAAAGCTATTACAGCACTTCCGAAATACACCCCAGTTCATTACCCATAAAAGAAAAAAAAAAAACAGAAATTGGCAGGAATAAATAACAGAGCTAAAAGCCAAATAAAAGAAAATAATAACAATAAATATAGGTTTCTAATTTGCTTTGTTCTACTTTTCTTTTTAAATTCACAGAAATTGATTTGTTTCTAAAACTGCGCATCAAAATAACGATTACTATACAATTTTGAAATGGCTGACAGCTATGACATAAAAAGCATGAGCGATATTAAATATTTGGTTAAATCAGCAATAAAAGGAGATGCAACACTAAAAATAATCTATCAGTAAGTACTTAAATAAAGTTATATGATGGGTAAGTGCAACGGGTGCATTTAAGGACCTCAAACATCACTTTTTTAGTCTTCGTGCAGATCGGTACTTAGGTTCAGCCAAATTTTGTACTGGAGCAGTAGCAGAGTACTTACAGATAAGCTCCCTTAGCTGTGTCGTAGACGATACCCTTTGCTTGCTGTCATCAGGCAGTTTTATATAGATGTTGCCGTCCTGGGACCAGCATTTATGCACCCCAAAAGCATTCCTGGCTTCAACTAAGAGATTTCTTCTATGCTGTGTCAAAAACTCAGCAATTGAAATATCCGACCCCTTTAAAACCTTTTTTGTTTTCCAGATTTCACTGCGAGTACTGTAATCTCGAAACTTGACCAGTATTGAGCGAGGTGGTTGCTCTGGTTTGTCTCCCGGTCTTCCCAGCCTGTAGCAGAACTCAATGTCCACACTATTCATCTTAACTGTATCCATGATTTTTAACAGTGTGGAGCATATTTTGTCGGGCACCTTCTCACCTACAGTCTCCGGGATACCTCGAAAGATCAAAAACTTGCGACGACTACGATTTTCCTGATCATCCACTGCGCTGGCCACCGTAGTAATTTGTTCCCGGAGGTTACTAATGGCTTGCAGCATTAATGACTGAAAGTTTTGAAAATCTGTACTTAGCTGCTCAAGGGTTGTTGGAATGGAATGTCCTGTTGAAACATCCTTAAGGCGTTTACCAAAATCCTTCATACATGCATCCAACTTCTGTTCCAGACTTGCTATTGCTAAGAGGGGCTCACTGCCTATATTTTGTGACCTTGTAGGAGCCATTTATATTTAAAATAAAAAAAAGAAAAGATGATAATGCCAACAGTGTAAACAACTGCAATCAGCTGTTAATTCATAACCTCCAAATTTGTGTAGGTTAATAAAAATTACAATAAATATTCTTGAATTTTAACTTATATCCTTTTGACTTTCACTCCTTATATATATTATCATATTACTACACGATTCGTATATAATTTATATTATTTTAGAAGAAATAACAAAAAATCGTGTTTTCTTATCAACAACTACCCGCGAAAAAAAAAAAAAAAAAAAAAAAAAAACATATGACCTTGCATCCACCTGATGTTAAGCAGTATGCAATGTCCAGGAATGATAGCAACAAGCGGATGCATACAGGTGCACCGCTGGTTGCCATCATTATGCCGGCTTAAGATGCCTATTCACACTTCGTTTTAAGGACTCTAGGTTATAAGAGGAAGGAAACACGCAAGCTGGTAGAGCATTCCACATTTTAATAGTACGGCAGATGTATGAATCGCCAAACCGTTAAGTACGAGTTGGTACATCCGCCACGGTATACACGGTATGCATATGCATTTTGCATCCAGTGCGTGTTGTCCTGTAACGGAAAGGGGAAGGGGGAATAATGTTGAAAAGCTCTTCAGAGCACTGTCCATGGTATATGCGGTAAAATACGCTTAACGATACCACATCCCTGCGAAGCTGCAACGGCTCCAAGGTTTTATTGAGCTTTTCGTCTCCAATAATTCTAGTCGCGGATCCGTCCCAAAGATGCGAACAGTATTCCACACACATTATTCTTAACCTGTGTGTGAAAAACCGACGCACCTTATTGCCAAGTTTTTTTGAAGCTGTTTTTGCAATGCTCTCGATATAATTGCGGTGGATAAGGTCTGAACGTATATCTAAACCAAGGACATTGATGGTAAAAGCGATAGCTGGGTGCTCTGAAAAGAAGGAAAATGACTAAAAGAGGATTTTTTCGCCGTCATTACACAACATAGTGTTTTGCTCGGATTAAATTGGACCACGTTTCTCGAACCCCAAGTCGAAACCTTTAGCATGGTTTGATCCAACTCACTTATTATAACCTTTCTGAATTCCTCTGTTTGGACGCGGCTAGGTGGACGTTAAGCAAAGTACCTACCGTGGACAGTGCTATCATCTGCATAACAATGAATGTTGCTACATGACAATAGGTCATTGATATGCAGAAGAAAAAGACAAGGAGACAACACTGATCCTTGGGGTACACCAGCATCAATAGACTCCCTGTCGGAGGCTACGCCATCTACTAGGTATTGAGATTTTATTATTATTTATTACTTGAAGTTTGACTGGTAGATAATGTCTAGAAGTCCGTCTATGTACTATAAAGTTTTAAAATAAAATAAAAATGTGGCGGCTGAGTTGTTTAGACTTCAGACATAAAAGCACTAGTTTTTAGGGTGAGTATCAATGATTTTTTTTTTAATGTACTGTACAATTGTTTGACAATGCGCCACTATAGTGCCTTAGAAAGCATGTTAAGTCGGTGCCAGTTACTAAATCAATTTGTAAAACTATTTATACATGTTGTTGAGTCTATCCAAACATCGCGACAAGCTTACCACTTGCCAACGTATGGTATGGTGGCTACGACAATGTGGGAATATTGATATTGATTTATTTTTATAAAAGGTTTAATAATTTAACAGGCTGACAAAAAATAAAATCCATATAGGAATAAAAGCAGAATTATATTGTACAAATTCAACACATAAATTTGACATGAATTGACGTAATACAAAACGTATTTATCGCGACTATATTTTTATTGTGATACCAAAGAATATTCAAGATTTATATTTTTTATTTCCCCTTTGTAATGTAACGTCAAATCATAACGAAGGAACAGAGCTTTTAATGAGACACATAAAATACCATTTCAATTTTTTATTTATATAATAAATACAATTTATATACGTGGCAGCCGAGTTGGTTAGACCTTTGACTTAGAAACACTTCCTGTCCCTGGTTCAAACCCTGGTGTGTACTAGTGAGTTTTTAATCTTAAAATAAATAATAATCTTAAAACATTTGTTTAACAACACCACTATAGTGCCTCGGAGAGCACGTTAAGCTGTCGGTCCCAGTTTCACTATACCAATATGTGAAACTGTTTATAGATGGGTTATTGAGTCTATCCAAACATAGCGACGAGAGAGCCACTCGTTCAGTGTAGACTCATACTATCAGCTACGACGAGGTGGGATTAAAAACCCCTCCGCTGGGTACCCTGATCATGTTTATTTATGGAGAAAATGTTTTATGTATGTAGAATTATATATTTATTATAATATAAAATATAATATGTATTGGTATTGTTGTTTCTGGTACACATAGTACAAGCCTTATAAAACTTAGTTTGTGGCCATAGCAATATGTTTGTAATGTCTATGTATTATTATTATTAAAAATGATTTAAATATATATATATTATCCCTATAGGTCACTTTTAAGGTGGGTAGATTTTTTCGGGGTTTTTTCATGGAGCACGGCATGTGGCTTTGTATCTGACTGGTAGTAATCGAACCACAAAGTTCATTAATGTGAGGAAAATAAATTGTTGTTTATCGCTCCGACTATGGCAGTTAATTGATGCGGTTACGAAATGGGCTACGACAAGACAAATTTTCATTACGAGTCTACTTTTATATCCTCGCTGCTTTATCGTGAAATCGGCTGCTCATTTAGTAACCGCACCCTAAAAGGAACTAACCACGCATATCGTTATGTACTTGGCAAAAAAGCCTTCTGCTGGGTCCTTTAAGACGCTGTAAACCCATGTTATTTATTTATTATTACTTTATTGTAAGTACAAGGCGGACTTAATTACATTTATTTATTTTTATTGAAACATGGCATATGACTTTGTATCTACCTAATGGTAAGTAGATCTATACAAATTCCATTAATTGTTTAACAAGCTAATAGCGGTTTAGTACATTACTGCCGCGGTCTATAGTGACTACTTTGCTGGTCGCGCTGATGATGGCCGACAGCGCAGCTCCAGGCCGACACAGCGCGGTCAGCGCACAGCACTTGATGGACGCGCTGTGATAAAGGCCGAGACCGTAGGTCGAGGCCTTTACATCGAGGACAACAAGGGCTGCAATGATGGCCAAGCTGAAAGGCCTAGATCGTAGCTAGGCTAGCTCGAGGCAATCATAGCGTGACCAGCGAAGCATCATAGTGGGCCAAGGCTTGTATAGTACTTTACTCAAAAATGCAAGTACCTAATCTAAATACCAGCAAGTAATTTAAATAAAAACGTTGAAACGTCAAAATAGCGGCAAAACATTGCCGGCAGTTCCTTGAAACAGAATGGCAAGGTCTACTTTGCTCAAATAAGGTTGTCAAAATAATGACCACATTACATGCATTTTTGAGTAAATGAAATTAACGGCGACTAAGGCGAATTTGCATTACGAGTCTATTTTAATATGATCTGTGCTTTATCATCAAATCAATCACTTGTTCCATAATCGCACGGTTTTTACATCTGTATGTCCGGTCGGTCGGCCTAGCGAAATTATACCTCCCCACCTAAGATCAATCAAAATTTAAAGTCTTAACTAATTTTGATAATAGATTAATTTCAACAATGTATTAAAAATAGATTCAGAATCTCCAATAAGCTTATAGAATAATATCTCATATAAGAGCTTTGGAAGAACTTTCCATCGATAAACTTTAATATTGAAGCGGTTATCAAAAAATAATATTCGGCTAAAGGCTTCGAAATATGGTTTCGCTTTGAACCCAATAAATCTGCGAACAAATGTGAAGTTATTGCTTTGGAACAAAAAGGAACAATGAAAAAATACTTTTGGCATTAATACCTTTGTTTGGAACGTATTATTTTTATATTATACATTATTATATAAACCATGTTACTCGCTGATAATATAGCTTTCTATTCATGAAAGATTTTTTAATCGGTTCAGTAGTTTTATGAGTTTATCCGGAACAAACAAACAATCAAATCTTCTCTCTTTATATGTCTTGATTAATTTGTTTGATATACGATGCATATTTTAACAAGCTGGCAGTTTTCTTTTAGGTTGGTTAGGAAACTGGAATGAACTAGCTGTTTGAAAAAAGAAATAGCAATGTTTTAGTCATTTTCTTTATGTATATTTCCTATTGCTTCTAAGTTATTATAACACAATTATAAGTTATGTATTTTATAATAATAATAATATTAATATGTAGGACAAATTACACATATTGCTCTGGTCACAAACTAAACTCCAGGCTTGTACCATGTGCACCAGAAGCAACGATATAATACATAATATATTTTATAAACACCCAGACCATGGCAAACTCTACAGAAAACTTACTTTTTTTTTGCCATGGGTGGGGATCGAACCCACGACCTCGTAGTAATAAAATCTCATAAGATCTAGTACATGGGCTTTTGCATTATATTTTGTAAATTATAGCAATATAACTGATGTTTTTATTTTCAAACTCTAAAGTGTTTAATAAACACCCTAAATTTCCCATGTTTTGTTTGCCTTTATACTCGTACCTCCACTCAACCCGGCGAGGATGTGATAGAGTCAATTTGACCCCGGTCATTTTGTTTTGTGTACAGTTTTTAGTTCGGTAGTCGTATACTTTCGAACTTCTCTTTAGCTGGAACCGTTGAACTCACCTCCCCTTTTTTTATTACCTACATTTCGCAACACATATATAGTTTCGTTCTGTGAATAATGAATCTGTGAAAATCGTGCAAGTGATGATTAGTATTAAATAAGACTGTTTTATTACTAATTTTATAATAAAGATTAAACTAATAAATAATTAACACAAAATCCTAATGCGCAAAAGCATTTTTTTTTATTGATATTTTTAAATGTGTAACAAGATGTGCTAAAGTTAATATAATTTTAATTCTTCTGGTGTAATTAAAATAATAAAACATTTACTACGCATTTTATTTAATTATAATTATTTAATTAATTTATAAGTACATACGTGGTGGCCGAGTTGGTTAGACCTTGGACTAAAAAAACACTTAGGTCCCTGGTTCGAATACCGGTGTGTACCAATGAGTTTTTAATTAAAAAAAATATGTACATTTGTTTGACAATACCACTATAGTGCCTCGGAGAGCACGTTAAGCTGTCGGTCCCGGTTTCACTATACCAACTTGTGAAACTGTTTATAGATGGGTTATTGAGTCTATTCAAAACATCGCGACCAGCTAGCCACTGTGTTTGGTGTAGACTCATACCATCGTCTACGACGAGGAGGGATTAAAACCCCTCCGCTAGGTACCCTGGGGCCGTCTAGGCAGTCTCGGGCGCCGTAAGGCACCCGTGATGATATGTATGTATGTAATTTATAAGTTTACTTTCCATGCTTTATTAAAAGTACCAATAAACACTAAAAATATATAAATAAAATACAGAATCATTATGACCCACCACGTTCCCGACGTACTATTTACGTAACACACGCTCACGCGGTTTATATATATATATAATACATAGCGAAAAGCAGGAAAACAAAACTCTAAATAAGGTATCCGCTTCTCACATGGATGCGATACGCATCTACTAATAACTTACTGGAGTGGTTCTTCCTGGGCGACAAATTCTCTCGAGGCCCCAAGGGACCCAATACCTTCAAGCTCTTCTGCCGCCACTAAATACTCCTTAAGAAAAATTATGCCTAATGCAAAACTTTATACACTTTTAATCAAAAAATCCGGCTACTAAACGCATCAGTTATTCTCTGAAGGAGCGCGGTACAAAAGGCTGGCTTTCACATTAAACTTTCAGTAGGCACCTCGGGGTAATTTATTAATTACTATCTCTGAACAAAGGGAATTATCATAAAATTCTAGTCAATTAAACTAAAACTTAACAGTTATATAAACATGTTCTAGTTCAACCTCTACAACAGACATCTATTCAAACTTACTAATTTTACTTTTGCTATTCGTAAAAGGCAAAGTTATCAAAGCTCATACAGCCAAAACCTAACAGATCTTTTAAATCTGCTTATTATCAGGTGCAGAGTCACTTGTTGTGCTCTCATTATAAACACAGAAGCTACGGCTTGACGGCCGTTAGCTACTACGATTTTCGGCGTAGTAATTTAAGTAATTTACGTTAAAATATTTGGTAAGAATGAAATTCTACGTACATACATACATATCTTCACGGGTGCCTTACGGCGCCCGAGACCGCCTAGACGGCCCCAGGGTACCCAGCGGAGGGGTTTTAATCCCACCTCGTCGTAGCCGATGGTATGAGTCTACACCGAACAAGTGGCTAGCTCGTCGCGATGTTTTTGAATAGACTCAATAACTCATCTATAAACAGTTTCACAAGTTGGTATAGTGAAACCGGGACCGACAGCTTAACGTGCTCTCCGAGGAACTATAGTGGTGTTGTCAAACAAATGTACATATTTTTTTTTATTAAAAACTCATTGGTACACACCGGGATTCGAACCAGGGACCTTAGCGTTTTTAAGTCCAAGGTCTAACCAACTCGGCCACCACGTAAATATAATAAAATTCTAATAGGTCCGGAATACCTTCTAATTACACAGTTTTTTTTTTAATAATTTTATTACAAAGATCACAATAAACACAAATATATAGCTAAATAAAAGCTTTCAAATATATTTATCCTGCTTCTGAAGAAGCGTCATAAACTCATCGTAAATATGTTGCGGTCAAATCGTAAGCTGCCCTAAAAGTAGGATTATCCGGTAAGATATTGTGTGTGGCATATACTATATGATACAATATAGAAACGTCACTAATACTAAAAACAAAGGAAGCAACCGTAAACTCTACGAAAGTATAATAACTTTATTATACTCGAGTTTTTGTTATACGATCATTTGCTTACTGTAGTTAAATACAATAGTCCAAGTGTCTAAAAAAACCTGATTAGTTAATAAAATTTGAGCGTCTGCATAAAAAGTTACCTTTATACATTTCCTGGCTTCTTAAGTAAATTCAATGACCCTCTTCTGTAGAATAAATATAGTTTCAATATCTGCCGCAGATCCCCACATTATAAGACCATAATAATGTCATTTAACTGTGAAAATAGGCGAAGTACACTAGTCTGGCTGTTGCAACATTAATTAATTATCTAATTTTTCTGACTGCATATGCAGCAGAGCTCAATCTATTGCATAAAGTATTAATGTGAGCTTTCCACTGTAATTTTGAATCAACTGTGATCCTTAAAAACACAGTGGAGTCAACAAATTCCAGATCAGTGCCATCTATCTTGACTTAGGCTCTAGACTTATACTATGTATATACCTGCCAGACACAACGATACATTTAAGACCAAGGCAAACTGTTGTATTACTATAGTCAATGATATTATAAAATAAAAATAAAATAGGATATCATTCACTATATTAATATTGTTTGGCCTTGAGTAGGAATCAAACTCACGATGTGATTGGGTAATTACCTTTTATTTATAATAAACATTTAAGGCGTAGATATGGTCGGTGAAGTTGGTCGCCTTGGTGGCTCTCTTGTATGGCAGATAATGATTGACATGTTAATGGAATCAGCTAACCACCTAGTCTTACACTAGTTGGTTATGTAGTGTGTGTTCGGTTCGGTAGTATTTTCATATTAAGATTTCCATTCGCGTTTAAGCTCTAAATCTGATATCGGGTATAATAAATATTTGTTGTTCTTTTGTTAATGAATTGCTGTCTAACCAAACGCACTCTAAGACCTCATTGTTAAACTTTTTTTTTTTGACTATTCATAAATGTGAATTCATAAAAATGAAATAAATGATTTTGACGACCTTGAGATACGAAGCCAACATAACCTAACCACTATACCACGGAGGCGGTATAATATAAAGTCTTCCTGGAAAGTACACAACTAGTTTCATCAACTAGTTTTAATAAATTGGCTTATATCATTGTGACTTGGTCCTAGTTCAGTAAGTCTTATTACTCGTATTATAGACATTTTCATGCTAATACCCAGTATATTAAGTTTTATAAAATTATTAATAATAATAATTTTGCTTCCCCTTTTTTTATATAAATAAAAAAAGGACCATTCACTAAATTAACAGTTATTAAAGGCATTCGCGAATGTTAAGACTTTAACAATTCTGCATTGTTCAAAATTCCTGGAAAAGGTATAGAAAATATTTTATTATAGTATGTTTATTCATATAAATAACTTTGGTAGCTTATTGGAATTTATTTTTTGCGTAGGCTGTATTGTATTTACGCCATAATCACAAATGACGTACCTAAATATTATGAAGTATATTTATAAAGGGCTTTATAAATAGTTTTGACATTACTGAATAGAAATGTCAAAAAAGACTGTATTTTTTTAATATAATTTGACGAAGCGTACTTTCCAAGTATGTACAATTTAAAATTCTAACTACAGCACTAAAAGGTTTGTTCAAAGGCGAGCTTAATGCCTTAGGCATTTTCTACCAGCTAACCTTTAGGAGAGTGAAAATTGTAATATAGTGTGCACAGATTATTGAAAAGAGAAATCAAAATACATAAAATCATAAACTGCATAAATATTATAGCAAAAATTAATACATAAATATATGTTTAAACCTAACCTAAATTATGATAATGAGAAAAAAGTAATTTCTTGAAAATGGCGAGAGACAGAGACAGTCTGATGTTCAGGGGGAGCAAGTTCCAGTGGCGAGTAGCTGACATCGTAAATGAGTCAGAATATTTGGTAGAGGTGATAGAATTTTTAATAGGTTATCAGTAGAACGGAGCAATGAAATAGGCAAGCAAATAAGCAATATATTTAGGCAAGAGAAGTTTGAAAGCGCAGCGAGTTGGAGTGCCTAAATAGGTATTTCGCCCGAGGCAAACACTTTGCTTTGCATCCCAAATAAAAGTAAATAAAAACCTTATAGTTAAAAAAAAAAAAAATTTGCGCAACGATTTAACAGAGTGGCTTTATAAAAATTTGGGGCATGATGGGAATAGTTTTTATCGTGCGACATGATTATTATGCGATGGCATTCCATTTTTTATCGTGCGACATATATAAGAATTACCATACATTTTTTGTTTTGTCCTATGTGTTTTTAACTAAGGAGACTGGTAACTTCAAGCCTACTTTCCAAGTATGAGAAATGAAAAATATATTTACAAACTACAAATAAAATAAAAAAACTTTTTGTAAAACAGACAGAGATGCATAGTTTATTTCAAGTTCCATTTGCACTGCAAACTTGTTCATTTCGTATGCCCAAGGGTTGAAACCAGAGACCTAAATCAGTGAAGGAACGGGGCCATAGCCAAAGGCCCTAGAGGCCTATATTATAAACATGACAATTTTTATTTATTTATTGGAGCACAGCATGTGACTTTGTATCTACCTGATAGTAAGCAGACCTACAAAGTCTATTAATGTGGCCGATTAATACATTTTTGTATAACAATATGGATCGCTCACACTGCCGCTGATGCGGTTACGAAATTGGCGGCGAATCGTCCGTTTCGTAACCATACCATGAAAGAAGTTTACCACCTGGACAGGAAATCGATTCAATAGTCTCCGGAAAACCGGTGAATCCACAGACTAAAATCGGAACATGACTAGGTCACTTTACGGTTTTTGCATCTAGTGGGTGTGTCATGGTAAATTACCGACCGGACAATTTATAATACATTGCTTATTTTAGTTCAAGTTATTTACTTTTAACAAACTAAACCAAGCAATGTATTTATGAAGTATAGGCCTGTCTTAATTTAGCTCTCGTGAATATGTGTTCCTAGTTCTTAGGATACTGTACGTTTTTAAATAATAACATTGAACGTACTTAAATATAACTTACTAGGTACCTACTGTTACATATGAGATATCGGTCTGGTCTGGACAGACCAGACCGATATCTCAGAACTGGTCGAGGGGAAAAGTTAAAATTTGCATCAGTAGTAGAGAGACGTTATTGTCTTGCTCGGTGCCTAAACTTATATTAAAAAAACTCCAAAAGAGGAAAAGGGAGGACGGGTCAATTTTAGAAATAATGTATTGTCTCTGTAACCATCATCACGGGTGACTTACGGCGCCGAGACCGCCTATACGGCCTCACGGTACCCAGCGAAGGGGCTTTTAATCCCACCTCGTCGTAGCCGATGGTATGAGTCTACACCGAACAGGTGATTAGCTCATCGCGATGTTTGGATAGACTCAATAACCCATCTATAAACAGTTTCACAAGTTGGTATAGTGAAACTGGGACCGACAGCTTAACGTGCTCTCCGAGGTTCTATAGTGGTGTTGTCAAACAAATGTACATATTTTTTTAGATTAAAAACTCATTGTTACTTTCCCGGGTATAAACCAGGGACCTAAGTGTTTTTAAGTCTAAGGTCTAACCAACTCGGCCACCACGTATATAATCTCTGTAACCAATTGAGCTATAAAGTTGAAATTTGGAATATGTGTTTGTAGTATGAATCTAAGATTTTGTTTCGGAACTTACATTAGTAATATAAACTTTTTTTATATACCTAGAGGCTTAGCATAACCTCATCGATATAATTTGACAGTCGATAAAATTAAGTTTACGAATGAACATTCATTCACAAAATCTATTTGTATCGAGTTTGTCGATTGATCAAGCTTATCGATTATGTTGTGCTAGGGCCCACAATAAGATAAGATTCATAAAATTTACAAAGATTCCAAATATCAACTATCTATTTACTAAGTGAATAGTAACTGAGATGATTAGAATTTTTATTTTCCGAAATCAAACTTTCGTCCGTATTCTTTTACTTGTATCTACGGAACCCAAAGCGATGCAAACAGAATTCGCACATGAACGATTTTTTTATACTTTAGATATCTTCTTATCAATGTAGGTATTTTAGAAATCTCAGAGTTAGTCATCGAAGTACAAACACGCACGTCGCCATTGTTACTTTCTAACTATATTTGTGTTCTATGGTAAAAACTGTTTATAACTAACCAGAGATATTCTTGCTTTATACGAAAATATTTATTATAACCTCACTAGACTTTTGTCTTTAGTGATTTTTTTTAATGAAGTTTTAATGCAGCTTGTTTTTCGCATGTTGCAAATTATCTCAAGGTTTTATGGGCAAAACTACCAAATACTTAAAATCCAAATAACGTACATCATGCAAGAGATAACCAGAAACCTGAGGCTCTACCATGGGTTTGCGCATTGTAGAAACGTAACGTATTATTTACGTATACTTGAGCAACAACCAATAGGATAGCTTTATTTTTGGTAACAGGATTGAATAAAGCGATCCTATTGGTTGTTGCTCACGTATACGTAAATGAATACGTTGCTACAATGTGCAAACCCATGGTAGAGCCTCTGGTGTTAGTATGTAGATATTATGGAAACTGAGGCTCTACCATGGGTTTGCGCATTGTAGCAACATAACGTATACGTATTCGAATACGTTACAACGTAACGTATACGTATTCGAATACGTTACGTTGCTACATGGTAGAGCCTCAGTTTCCATAATATCTACATACTAACACCAGAGGCTCTACCATGGGTTTGCGCATTGTAGCAACGTAACGTATTTGTATACGTATACTTGAGTAACAACCAATAGGGCCGCTTTATTTTTGGTAAGAGGATTGAATAAAGCGATCCTATTCGTTGTTGCTCACGTTTACATATACGTATACTTTACGTTGCTACAATGCGCAAACCCGTGGTAGAGCCTTAGTAGCCTTAGCACGGCAACGAGACACGGAAAAGCAAATAAGCGTCAAAACGGTGTAGCGTGACTTTTTGCTAGCATGCGTCCACAAGACAAGATTTCAAAGTCGTGATATAAAGAATTAGTCTTGTTTGCATTCACTCTCCTCAGCATGACTGCCCAAGACAATCCAATTAAAAGATTTGTTACATCGTTGAAGACTATTATGGCGGGTTTTTCTCACATTCGGCCTTAGGTGGTGAGATAGAAATCTTGCGTGAAATTGTTTTATTAATTAGGGAATATTTATATTATGGAAAAGTGAGATTGAGAATTCCTACTTTTAGTGGGCCGAACGTGGGTATTGTGAAAAAGTGGTCGTTATGTAAAAATGGGAAAATCTTTATTAGAGTAAATCGCCATCATAAGTGGGATAATTTTCCCACTTTTTCATAAAGTGGTAATTTATTATTTTAATATAATGACCATTTCTTAAATTCCCGCGTTTCCATTATTCCTAATTTCTTAAAGTGGGAATAATGGGAAATCGGGGAAAATCCCACTTTATGAAAAAGTGGATAATAATACTCACGTTATTAAAAAGTAGGAAAAATTTTCCCACTTTATAAAATAACTATTTTTTTTTTGATAAATGGGAAATTCATGAAATGGGAAAAAATCTGTTTTGTTTCCACAATTTCTACATAATGACTATTTTATCAAAATTCCCACTTCCTATAATGCATATTTTCCTTAATCAGCCGTTCACCTTAACATTGTATACTTTTTACAATTCCTACGTTTCCGAAATTTCAACTTTATGATAATGTTTATTTTTCCGTAATTCACAATTTCTATTTAATAGGATTTTAAAAGATTTTAAAAAATATATTATTTTTAGTTTCTTTTCACGGTCGATGTCGCGGGCGGGCGAGAGATTTCCTATACTGCTGTATTCATAAAAAAACTTATTGAGTCCACACTTTAGATAAAATAAGTTTTTGTCTCTTTTTTAGCAACTAAACTTAATATGCGTAAAAGAGACAAAACTTGTTTTAACTAAAGTGTTCAAGGATTTTGATTCAAATAGTTTTTTATGAAATAAAATTTAATAAAGGCCATTCCTAAGATTAACAAATGCATTTTCTAGAACGTTGATCAAAATATATATGTATAAAATGTCACGTCACGTAAATATTGCACCAACCATGAGCTTTGTTAGATAATTTTAATAATATATTATTTTATCAACGTTTTAATCATATCATAATAGTATAGTATAATTATATCATACTTATTTTTAGATAACTGGAAATCTGTGATATTTTTTTTCTATTGTAATTAGATTTGCGCAAGCACAAGCGATATCATCGGGCTGGAATATCTACACGCAATAAGTAGAAGCCACCTATACATCACCTTTATTCCCTACTAACCGATCCGCGCAACTTCGTCAGCGTAACTTTAACCGTTTACGCTGCATAAACTCTGAAAAGGAATATTTTTTCTCGTTTTTGCGACATTTTTCATTGTTACTCCGCTCCTATTGGTCGTAGCGTGATGTTAGTAGCCTATAGCCTTTTTCGATAAATTGGCTATCCACCATTAATTTTTTTTTTTTCAATTCGAACTAGTACTTAGTTCCTGAGGTTAGCGCGTTCAACCAAACAAACAAACTCTTCAGCTTTATAATATTAGTATAGATATTATGTACTCGAACAATATAAAAGTTCTTTAAGGCTAAATCGATATACGTGGTGGCCGAGTTGGTTAGACCTTGGACTTAAAAACACTAAAGTCCCTGGTTCGAATCCCAGTGTGTACCAATGAGTTTATAATTAAAAAATGTATGTACATTTGTTTGGCAACACCACTATAGTGCTTCGGGGAGCACGTTAAGCTGTCGGTCCCGGTTTCACTATACCAACTTGTGAAACTGTTTATAGATGGGTTATTGAGTCTATTCAAAACATCGCGACGAGCTAGCCACTTGTTCGATGTAGACTCATACCAACGGCTACGACGAGGTGGGACTAAAAACCTCCTCCGATGGGCACTCTGGGGGCGTCTAGGCGGTTTCGGGCGCCGTAAGGCACCCGTGAAGATATGTATGTGTATGTATGACTTTCCGAACACAAGAATAGAAGATGGTGCCTACCACACAAACCCAAAACAAAATATGAGAACAAAAATAACTAATAAATGCTCAAGAACAAAGAAGTGAGAAGAGAGAAGAACAAAGAAGTGAGAAGAACATAGAAGTGAGAAGAGAATATGGCGACAACATTTAGTTCGAAAATAATTTAAAAAATAGGCTCTAATAATATTTTACATATTATTATCTACGTTGATTTGAATGTGTGGAACATAGGAATATTTGAGTTAAATGTATATTTAACAATGTGTAAAATTTATATACATTTAACACTTATGTAGGTATCGTTTATACTTTTATGCTCTAGGCAACTTTATTCCGAAAAAAACGTTGAAGATATAAAACACAGCACTAATTTTACACTAAGAATCTTTTTTTTTGAAAAACAAGTTATTAGCAGTACTTTTATAAAGATTTTTTTTTTAATTTACACATAGTAATGGCTCTGGTCATAAAATAAGCTCTAGACTCATTAACAATGATATAATACATATCATTATAAACACCCAGACCATCACAAACTGTACAGAAAAACGTACTAATATTTTTTTTACCATGGGTGGGAAATCGAACCCAAGACCTCCGAATACAACGACATAGGCGCAACCACTAGTCTACGGAGGCAGTCAAAATTGCATTGAAGGTTTGGGTATAGATACCTTTATTCCGAAATAATTGTGAAGAGATATATATATATATATGCATCATGAAGGTAAAAACCGTGCCCGTCCGCGCGCCGCTACGGGGCGCGTTTTTTTAGCTTCATGATATGCATATATACATAACTATAACTCAATCTACTTTAAGAATCTTTTTTGGCAAAAAACGCGATTAACAGTGCTTTTATAAAGATTTTACCAGGATAAAATACACGATGTAGTTAGTGCATCCAATTATATTAAAACGTTTTATCTTGCAAGCGCCGTTTCGTGATAAATAAATTAATTTGCCCGAAACTTAGTTCCTCGTTCCCAAATGAGTTTCTTCACCAAAATTTCGGACAGTATTTACGCTTAAAGTTTATTTATGGCGCAATTAACACCACTTAGAATATTACATTAAAGTTTTGTTTTTGCAAAATGAATTAGCATGTAGGATTTCTTGTTCCGCGTTGTTTTTTTTTTATTATTTTTTGTTGTAATTAATAGGAGTTATTTTATTTTTTTCTTATTATTTGTAAGTTTGTTTTATATTACGTAATATTTCAGTAGTAGGGGGGTGCCTGTTACATTTACCGTGCCATCTTATATTATTAGTTTTTGGGGCTGACATCAGTCAGGACACTTCGACCCAGTGGGATCTTTTGTGTGTTCCCCAGTCCTTTACCCCTCACTCGTCCTTCCCATCCTCGAATATGCTGCAGACATATTTGAGGACGTCCTCCAGTTTGAGGAGCCTGTAGCTTTCCGGTTCCGGGTATGGCCCTTGCATCGCACTGGCACAGTAGATGCACATTGATTCTAGCTCATCAGGGCAAAATCTGCATCTGGGATCGTCTCTAACTCCCATTGTATGTAGATGTTTATATGTCGTGTAATGTCCCGAGAAGATTCCCACCAGTAGCCTTATTTGTGTTTTGTTAAACTTCCAGATCTTATCCAGACCAATTGCCTTTGTGCTAATGAATTTCTTGGAGTGTGTTAGGCCTTGTTGAGTTGACCACCAAGTTGTATGTTTCTCATTGGCAAACTCCTTTAGTGCATTGTTTATTGTTTTACTAGGTATGCCAATAAATGGTTTAACGTGTATTCAACAGTTTAACGTAGTTCAATACCAGAGCAGATTTCGTCTCATATGAACTCAGCGCTTTAAGTGCCGCTTGGCTATCGCTGAGAATGTTGATAGTTTCTCCGTCAGAATTCCTATCTAGGATCTCCTTTGCACATACAATTATTGCGTACAGCTCCGCTTGGAAAACTGTAGGGTAATGGCCCATGCTTACAAGAATATAGTAACCTTTGGTATGTATTCCTGCACCCGTTCCTGATATTATCTTTGATCCATCAGTAAACCAGTTTTGACAATTACTGTCCAGTTTAGAGCCATCTTTCCATTACTCCCGTAACGTAACGGAAGTATATATTATAGTTCCTTTTGAATATTCGAAGAGTAGAAATGTTGTCAGCACATATTTCTAGAATCCTGTCGAGATTTTTATTAGTATCCATTTTTGTGTGAACAGTTTGAGGCATATTTGGAAACCACTCGTCACTGTTTTGTAGACGATAGAGTGATTTCCTAGCTTCTATCTCTATTTACACGTGTAGAGGTTTCAGATTTAGTATAACCTCCATTGCTGCCGTCGGTGTTGTTCTAAAGGCGCCTGATATGGACATACATGCTAATCGTTGTAATTTCGCTAGCTCCTTTTTACAGGTGCCAAGCTTAGTTCGTGGCCACCATACAATGCTTCCATACATCAGCATTGGTGCCACTATGGTATCGTATATCCACCTCATCACTGTTGGCTTTAATCCCCATGTTCTGCCATATACCGATCGACACATAGCAAAGACTCTTATTGCCCTTTTAATTGCCATGTCAACATGTCGTCTCCATGTGAGATTTTTATCCAGAATGACTCCTAGATATTTTACCTCTGTTGACCACTGTATTTGAGATCCGAACAGTTTTAAAGATGTTAATCCCGCAAGATCTCTTTTCTTTGTAAACAGCAATGCTGTTGTTTTGCTCGGGTTTATTGATAGATGTTGTATCTTACTCCATTGTTCAATAGTTCCCAGTGCCTTTTGTGCTACACTAATTTTTGTACCCACAAATTTTCCGTTTACTAGTATAACTAGGTCATCGGCGTATCCTATTGTTTTATATGGGCCAACATTTAGCTTAGTAAGAATTGAATCCACAACAAGGCTCCACAGTAAAGGAGAGAGCACTCGACCCTGTGGGCATCCTTTGGTTGTAGTTATCCTCATTTCTTCTCCTAGTAATTTTGATATAACAATTCTATCCCTTAGCATATTTTGTATCCATCTACAAATGGTTGGTTCTATGCCGTGTCTTTTTGAGGCACTATCGATCCCTTCAAAGGTTGTGTGATCAAATGCCCCTTCCATGTCTATGAATATGGCTACATATACTTCTTTATTCTCCAATGCCATTTCAGCTTTTTTAACAACATGATGAAGTGCTGTTTCAGTCGACTTACCCTGCTGATAGGCACATTGAAGTCTGTGAAGAGGAGTCCTTATTAGTGGGCCCTCACAAATGTGTCTATCTAATAATTTTTCCAGTACTTTCAATAAGAAAGATGATAGACTTATAGGCCTGAATGACTTTGGTTCTTCATAGTTATCTTTACCTGGTTTCGGTATGAATACTACCTTAACTAATCTCCATTGATTCGGCGTATATCCGAATGCAATAGATGCTTTATATAGTCTGCTAATGTAAGAATTCAGTATCAACAGTCCCCTTTGTAGTATAATGGGATATATATCATCAGGACCCGGTGATTTATATGGTTGGAATTCACTCAGGGCCCATTTGATTTTATTTTTTTCGCAGTTTCCCAATTTTGTTTAGTGGTATGTACTGCCTGTTCACTGACACTGTTTAAGTTTTCCACTAGGTTGTCAGTTATGATTGATCCTGGAAAGTGTGTTTTGAACATTATTTTTAATGTACTTTTCCCAGTCTCCCTTAACTTACCGTTTTCGTCCCTTACTATGATAAGTGGATTGGCCTTTGTAGCAGCCATTGCCTTCGTTATTCTCATGATGGCAGGTACCGATTCCCAGTTGGTGTTCCTAGGATTCCTCCTTTGTACGGTTTCAATGTTATGTTGCATCATGTACCTAAAGCATATGTATCTGTGATCAGAAAGAGATACTTCATTAGACACATGCCAGTACTCTATGTTAGAGACTGTATTCCTTGTGGTCATTGTGATATCTAACACCTCGGCCCTTCTAGCATTAATGAAGGTAGGCCTGTTACCCTTATTTAAAATTATTAAGGAAGAACTTACCACATAGTCCAGTAGTTTTTCCCCTCTTGTATTGTTGTCTGTGCTTCCCCAGACAACATGATGAGCGTTTGCGTCACATCCCATAATGAGGTGCTCGTTGCTTGTAGAGCATCTTTTCACTAAGTCCTCAATTCTAGGTGTAACGGGCTCCTTGTCTTCGTATCGCAGATAGGCAGAAGCTATCAATGTATCCATCCGACCTTTTCCAGATATTAATTTGATTGTTGTAAGATCCCTGTGACAAAAATTAGTTAGTATTGTTGCATGTATGGCATGTCTGACATAAATGCAAGTTCTAATATTTCCATGGTTAGCCTGGTGTATATAACCACCTGTGTTATCCAAGCCCTTAACCTTTCCTTTACAGAGGTATGGTTCTTGTATCAAAGCAACATCATATTGATTTGCTATAAGTGCTCGTACCAGAAGGGCAGTCGCCGATTTGCAATGATGTAAATTAATTTGTACAAAATTTAGGTACCTTTTTATGGAGTCCGTGATTATTGAAATGAAATGAAATGAAATATGTTTATTTTGCAAGAATATGGTGTTACAGAATGGTAAATGTTGATATTGATCTACATACTCTGCCATTTATGGCATGCAAAATTTATTTGTTGTACACAATTATAAATGTTAACAATTAATTCAATTTTCCTAATATGTGATATATAGAATCGTTAAGACTATTTTTTTACAATCTTATATTCCTACACTTATGTTTTAAATATTACACAATTATGAAGCCATGTATTTAACAATTAACGTAAGTAAGTAGGATACATTTAAATTTAATTAATACAATTAACATTATTACCAATACTAAATATTAGCTATATTTTTAGTTTTGCTATATTTGAATGTCTTTTTAATTACTATCATATATATATTAATAAGATCATTACTATTATTATATATTAATATCAAAATAATTAAGGCTTACTATATTTTAATATCATTTTATACTATACAGAATACTAACAATTGCCATACACATACAATACTACATATTAGTTTAATAATTATCATATTTTAATGTCATTTGTCATTACTATACAGATAATTAATAATTATTTTGTACATCTATTCCATTACCATTACCATAATTACAGTTTCAATATTATTATTTTGAGCATTTTTCATTATTACCATTATTATATTAGCATTATTATATTACTATTATTATTATTATATTAGCATTATTATATTATTATTATATTAGCATTATTATATTACTATTATTATATTATTGATTTCATATATATAATATATTACTATTACAACATATTAAAGTCCATTATTACGTTTGAATGTATTTTTAGAATATCAATAATTATTAGGTATACATAATATATTTATTTTATTACTATTATTATAATTACAATTTCTTAATATTAATTATAATATTATTATTAGGTACATAATTTAAATGAAATCAAGATCCACCTTAATAAAATACAGAAGCAATAATTGGAAAACAATATGGACAATACAACAATACATTTTCGTAGAACTATTATTAATATTCATGTTTTTTTACAATTAAATAGTCTTTTACTGAGTAGAAACATTTTGTCGTTAACCAACTATGTAATTTTCTTTTAAATAATTTTAGAGGTAGATCTTTTAAAACGCTAGGTAATTTATTGTACAATCTTATAGACATAGGATAACTGTTTCTACTAAAGAGATCCGTCTTCATAGAAGGAAGTAATAATGAGTCCGGATATCTTGTTGTTAATTTTGAGACACTACTTAGAGTTGTATACAATTCAGGATGAGTCTTTACAAAGATGCAGCATTCGTATATGTAGATACTGGGTACTGTTAATAATTTTAATTGAGTAAAGAGAGGCTTACAAGAAGTCACGTGGGAAACATCGCATAAGGCTCGTATGCACTGCTTTTGTGCTATGAAGACTCTATTTGCCATTACTGAGTTTCCCCAAATAACTACAGCGTATCGTATATTAGACATAACATACCCATGGTAAGCTTGAAGGGCTGTCTTTTGATTAGCTACTTTATTCAGTCGCCACAGTGGGTAAACAAATCTATTAATTTTAGTACAAATTTTCTGAATGTGCTGTTTCCATGAACACTGATTGTCGAGTACTATTCCAAGAAAAGTAGTTTCTGTGCATTCCTCAATTTTTCCGTTGCTATGGGTTACATTAAGATTGAGGTCTTTTTTGTGCCTGTTATGAAACTGCATATATTTCGTTTTATTTATATTGACTTTTAAACCATTTATATCCAACCAATCTACAATGTCATTTACTGTTTCATTAATTATCGTATTATAATTATTAGTCTCATCATACTTAACTATCACAGAAATATCATCAGCGAATAGGGTACATTTATTTATGGTACAATTAGGTAAATCATTTACGTATAATAAAAATAATAGAGGTCCAAGTATGCTTCCCTGAGGGACGCCTGTATGATTCCGTGTAATAGAAGACTTAGATGTCATTTCTCTAAATTTTTTATCAACATGAGCAAGTTCTACATATTGTGTTCTGTTATTTAAATAGCTTTTAAGCCAATCGTAAGCTGGGCCTCGTAATCCATACAGCTCACACTTCCACAGTAGCAAATCGTGGTTCACAAGATCAAATGCCTTGGACATGTCGAAGAATATAACAACTGTAGGAATGTTTTTATCAATGTTCTTATTTACATTACAAATTAAATTAAAGGCTGCTAAAGTAGTAGATTTTCCTTTTTGAAAACCATGCTGTTCTGTTTTAATAATCTCAAATTTGTCGATAAAACTAATTAATCTATTGTACATAGCCTTTTCAATTATTTTAGATAGAATGGGTATTAATGCAATAGGACGGTAATTACTCATTTCAGTTACATCTCCTTTTTTATAAATAGGCTTAATTACAGTGGTTTTGAGCCTATCAGGAAAAATACCAAGACTTATTGATTTGTTTATAAGAAAATTAAGAACCGGTGCAATCACAGCAGAACATTTCTTTAGAATTTCGGTATTAATATTGTCAAAACCCACGGATCGAGTATTATTGAGACTTTTGATGATGCGCTCAATTTCATCGTTAGTAGTAGGTGATAAAAATATACTCCTATGTTGTTGCATATTTTTTAAGTATGCATTGCTTTTATTAAGGTAATATTGTTTATGCTCTATATTTATAAAATGTTCGTTAAATAAATTTGATATATTTTTTGGGTTAGTTGTAACAACATCTTTAATTTTGATCTTCCTAATTTGATTCTTAATTGTAATGTCTCCAGTTTGCTCTTTTATTATTTCCCATGTAGCCTTACAGACATTTTTAGCTTCATTTATATACTTTTCATTATTTCGTTTTTGGCTTATATTTATAATCTTTTTTAACAGTTTTGTATAACTTTTAAATTTATTTTTATTTATTAAACTACTATTTGCATAATAATTAAAACGTAACTTTCTTTTTGTGGTACAGGCTTTTCTTAGACCTTTAGTAATCCAGTTATTATGTCGGTTTCGGTTTTTAACAGTTGTTTTATAGATAGGGAAACATAAATTAAAGAACAATGTCAACATGTCGTGAAATATGTTAAATGCATTATTGAAGTTTGTTTCTTCGTATACTTGAACCCACGACATACTATTTAGGCAGTTGTAAAATTTATTTATATTATCTTTATGGAAGTCTCTTTTGAATTTGATATTTTTTTTTAGTTTTATATGTTTCTCTTGTATCGGTATATTTAGTATTTGACACATTTGATGATCAGAGAGGAGAAGGGGTAAAATCTCTTCCCTGACATTGGGTATATTACTTAAAATTAGGTCTAGGCAGGCTTCATTTCTTGTAGGTGAGTTAATATGATTAATAAAATTATTATTTTGTAATATCCTGTTAAATTCTTGTGTTATGTTATTATCTTTTAGAATGTTAATATTAAAATCGCCACAAATTATGATCTTTTTATTTATTTTGTTTCTGATTTTTGTTAATAATAGTTCAAATTTATTAAGAAAATGCTGCGGAACGCTATTTGGGATTCTGTAAATACAGATTAATAGTACTTTATACTGGGGTAGTTCAATTCCGCAACATTCAAAAATATTATCTTCGGCATATTGCTGTAACATTTTTAAGACTTTAAATTCGATATTATCCTTACAAAATATACACGTGCCACCCCTTTTTTGATTGATTCTAGAATAGTAATTGGCAATTCGGTAACTATTAAGTTTTAAATGATTTTCTTCTCCTGACTTTATAAATGTTTCACTAAAACATAGTATATCAATAGGTTTAATTTGTAGTTTATCATTAAGTGTAATTTGTAATATATCCTTTTTACTTAAAAAACCCGCAATATTTTGATGCAGGATTGATAATTTGTTTTCTTGGTTATTGTCGAAAAAAAATATTATGTTTTATGTTTTTATTAGTATTTAATTTTGGTTTATAGTAGTCTAAAATAGTTGTCTTTTTATTATTGTTGTATTTTTTTTCTTCAGGTTTAATTTTTAAAAAGTAATAAGGAATAGTACCTTTCAAATTATAATTATTATTAGATTTCTGTATTTTTTTGTCTGTGTCTTTTTTTATAATATACTTTTGTTCATAGTCTATTGAATCTATAATTAAATTTATCTTCGTGGAAATATCTTTTAGGAATATAGGCCAAGGTTTGTATGTAGAATAGTATTTATTTATATTAACAAAAACGCAATTTTCATAATAGTTACAAATAAGGCCCAATTGATGGTTTAGCATATTCTCATTCAAGTATGGGTTATTTATTACACTAAGCACAAAAACTTTTATATTTCTACAGTTATTTAAGAATTTAGATAGTTCCAATAATAATTTCATAGGATTACAATCATTTTCGCCTATACATATAATTAATTTGTCATTAGTATTAGTAAAATAATTTAAGTCTAGATTAGTTAGTATATTAGAACATATCGCGTTAGGTTTTATGAATGAGGTAACATTATACCGTTCATAATTTGAGTTTCTTCTTGAGTCCAGAAGTGTAGCTGATAACCCTTTACATTGTTGGGTCCCAATAATAGTGATAGACTTATTCTTTAAGTCGGATGTATTACCTTTGTTTAATGTATCGCCCTGCTGGGGGCGCCCAAAATCATTTTCTAGTTTCTTCGGTGAAAGTTTTATCTTTCTGTCGTTGTCCAACTTAAGATGTGACTTGGGTGTAGTAAGATCATGTAAAACTTCATTAGGTTGAATACTGCGCCGCCGTTTTAGAGTTGAACTACATACCTTTTTTCTAGTTGAATTGGTGCACATTTTTTTTAATAATTCGATCTGATTTTGTTGATCTAATAATTGTTTCTGTAAATAGTTGCCTTCATGTAATAAGCGTTCAATTTCAGTGTGTGCACTATTTAGTTCTGTTTGAAGAGTATCGATTTTTAGTTTGAATTCCAGAATTTGATCATTTGGTATTGATGTAGATAAGTCCGGTAAACTTTTTGATATACATTCTAGTGAGTTAGAAGATAAAGAATCGTGTAATTCGTTCAGTTCGTTAAACGAGTCATAATATATTCTCCGATAATTTCCTCTTAATGTAATATTGTTTCCATCAAAGCTGTCCATCTTGTAAATACTAGTTGAAATGTCTTGATTTTTTATAGTTACTTACAGCTAGGTTATAAAATTTATTGATCGGAGCATTAATTTACATTAAAAAAAATAATAATAAAAAATTGCAGATTCCTTTAATTTAAACCCTGTTAAAATTACTGACATAAATTGTTCAGATATTTTAGTGTATAATTTCACACGCTAGATGTCGCTTTTTAGATGTTCGCCACACGTAGATTTGAACCGAGTTCCAACTCGATAGAAAATCCGGTACCAGAAGCCACTTGTCTTCACGTCGTTGTATTGAAATTTTCGTTAGATATCGTGTTTTATTTTAATTTGTTACTCTTTCCGTAGATGGCTCTTAATATATCGTAAGCGAAAATGTGCGACACTAATATTTTATTTTTGTGATATACTTCGGAAGAAATCCAATAGATGGCGCTTTAAAACTCCATAAATTTTGCATAATATTCCATCATTAATCAATTAAAATATATATTCTTCTGTTCCAAAATAATTTATTTTACAGATAATATACTCGTATATGGTCGAAGACTTACTGTTATATTTATTATTTTCTTTACACAGAATGTTTTTTTCTTTTGTTATACACAATCACAGCACTTAATTTTTAATACACTTACTTAAATTCCATTGTTTTTGGCATGTTTATTGTTTAAATATATTAAGTACACTATGGAATTTTATTTACAATCGATTTAGGCTTGTATTATAAACTTTTTTCAACTTTTCATAACATTTATTAGCAGGAGATACTGAGACGCGTCTTGTTTATATTTCGCTACCCTCCGTATCTCGATTGATAATCCCCTTTGTGTCTTTTGATATGTAGTGTATGTTAAAGTGCGCGTATTTATGTGTTTCTGATATGTGAGTTAAGTATGCGTGTGTGTGTGTATGTAATTTGATAAGCGTGTGTTTGTGTCTGTTTCTTGTGTGTTAGGGATTGGTTGGGACCTCCATAGGGCCCTCCTCTGCTCCTGACGTTTCCGACTGCTCGCCCTGTTCACTCAGCTCCAGGTCGACCAGTCCGTCTAGCAACTCTGCTGTCTTCACCGAGGTGGTAGGTGAAGTTGGTTCTTTAACCTTTCCAGGTTGCTTCTCTGAGGCCTTGCTTTCCTCCTCTGGCTTCTTCTCCTCCAGAAGCTTAAAGAAGTCTCGTTCCAGAACGGTTGAACTCCGCTGAGGTAATCCGCGAGAAGGGTTACCACATCAAGGTAACCCTTCTCGCGGATTACCTCAGCGGAGACGTGGTCCATAAGGACTATTCACCTCACATTGAGGCCCTCCACGATAGTGTCAACCACTCTCCAAAGATCGGTGTACAAGGGCGGGGTTGAGCTGGAGAGTATACTTAGATTAACTCAAAAACTCGGCCATCTTGACCGGTTTTGGTAGATCCTTCGCCTCTATAACCTTGAGGGTAACCTGATCCGCTTTTGTCCCATTCAGGGTTAGAAGCTATTTGGCTGAGGACTGGTCGATAATATGTACCACTCCTCCAGATAGCCCATTCATGTCTATGTCCGGACAGGGTTCCGCTTCCAGGATTAATCCGTGGAGTAGTTCCCTTATCCTGACATAGTCCTCCTGCTTAAGCATGGTTTTGGGGTACGAGTCTGTGGTGATTGCCATTTTTGTACCTGTTAATGCCTCTTTGTACGACCCCTGAGTCTTTACTCTTTTGGCGTCACCAGAGGCATCCTTCTTTTCGTCACTAACTTCGCGAAGTCTTTTGGGATGTCCCGCTCGTGGCGATGCTTTGTCCTGCGCTTGCTGCTTCTGAAGCCTCTGGAAGCGTCGCTTGGCAGAACCGTTTTTTTCCCTGAGAAAGTACCTTGCTGCGGGCGCTGTATCCCCAAGGGGGCACCTTTCATAGGCGGCATTGCAGTTTTCCCTCCTCTGTTTTTTGCGCCTTCTATGTTAGACCTGTGAATAACAGATTTAGTAACACCGGCGCCCTGGCTTCCGGATGGACTTTTGCTTTCTCTGCCAGCAGCAGAAGCAGTATCATCTGGCCCGCCCAAGGAATGACACTTATTCCCAGTATTGGGTTTAAGTGTCCCTTCCCTGTGCCCACCACGATGCACTACAATGCCACTGGTAGAGGCCACGGTGGCCCCCTCCTTCAGCTTACTGTCTGATAGACCTTTGCTTCCGTTGCTGGTAGCGGTGGCCCGTCCTTTAGATTGTGAGCTTTCTGCCTTTGCGCTAGGCGCCTTTGCTTCCTCCGCAGAGGAAACCTCAGCCTTAGGGGCTGACTTGGTTTTTTTTAATGAAAAAAAATCCATGGGGTATTTTACAATACTTCATCCCATTAGTTCCCCACCCTCTATGGAGTCCTACCAGAATATAGTCCTCCAGAGTATGTTATCCGCGAGGCTAAACAGTACATGAAACCAAAGACATGCACTGCTGCCTGCAGACCCCATACCCCAGAGGGCTCACCTGGCGGCCGTCTGACGGACACCGCAGCCGATTGATCATAGTTGGCTAATCTGCGACCGCCCGTGTCGAAAGAAATCCGGACCAAAGTGGTGTGTTGCAGTCAGGAAACAACCCTTTTTCGGTCTCCTTTCCACTCAACCACCAGGACTCCTTCATCCTCTCTTACGGGTCCCCGCGCACGGCACAAACACGCGGGTGGGCATTGTGTGTGTATATATATATTTATAGACTATAGATAAGCACCCACTACTCATCCACAGCGAAGTATACTGTATATTATATATAAGAAGTGATTGTGAGGAGTTGTGGGAAGGTTTATTATATCATACAATTATTTATTAAAATGTGAATGAGTGTAATATAATAGTAAGTATATAACTATACAAATATTAATAGATACATTATATTTTGCATATATATTTATAAAGCCATCTCCATTGTCTAGGAGCTCTTCCCCGAGTGAGAGAAGCCCCCGCCTGGATGCATAGAGGAATGCTCCGCAGGAAAAGAGAAATTATATCAATAAGTGCATAGATAAGATATATAAAGCGTATTCCTACGGCCAGGCAATGCAGTGCGCCCGATATACTCTGCTATTGTCGGTATCGTGAGGTGGATGACAGCTGCACGAAGCTCACTGGCCGACAACATTGCCCAGGGGGGATGACCTGCATAAGGCAGATTCACCACCAAGCAGTCTCGACCGCCCCCTACCGTCCGCCGCGGCCTGAGACGGTGATGGTGACGTGGACATGTATATTCGGACTTTAGGTGTGCGTCTGTTAGTCCAACTTCGTGTACTTGGACGTACTTACGCTAACGGCTAAGTTAGCCAACACCTACTTACCCCCCCTCAAGGTAAGATACCTTGCCATAGCGAATTCTGAGTCTATAACGAAGAAGTGGCAAGTCTGGCAAGCTCTTAGCGGTGTTACATATTTGCTCGTATATACAGTATGAATTTGAAAGCTTGTACTTTGGGCTAATATGAGGCTCTGATCAAATTAAATAACTTTTCCCATGGAACCATGTATAACAAATGAACAAAAAAATGTATCCCATTGAAATCAGTCATTTTAACATTTACTAGTTTTTGTATGGAGAAGGAATTTTTTTTCATTTGCGACACATGGGAAAAGTTGAGTGATTTACAGCCTTTCAAAGTCACCATGTATAATAGTTAAAACAATAGTAGTACATCGGTATAAATTTTCGCTGATTTAGCAAGTGCCAAACTTTATAAGAGCCTTGTTTGAGATACAATCCGACATTTGTCGGACTGGAAAACATTCGCCGAAAACGGTAACTGGCGGCGACGGTCATAGTGACGTCACACACTCCGAGCCGCGACAACTTGACGATCGGCACTAGGGCTTTCGAATACCGGATTTTTCAATACCGGTATTAATACCGAATACTTTTTTCTCAATAACGGGATCCCGGGAAACCGGTATTGAAAAAATATAGCTATTTTTTTTTCAGGTTTGTCTTTGTTTTGGATGTAGGTATTTCGTATTTCTGTAGAAGGATTTTTCTCGACTAAATGAAAAAAAACAAGTTTTCATTTAAAATCATAATTTATTTATTTATATTAAAATAATATTACGTGTCAGTCAGGACAGTCTTTTTTTACGATAATTCGTGTTATACAAATTATGATGTTTTTGGTCAATCTCCCAAAGGTTAGCTGGTAGATAATGCCTAAGGCATTAATCTCGCCTATGTACAATAGTATTAAGCTTTTGTGCAATAAAGAATTTTCATTCATTCATTATGACTAAAATTCCGGCAATAACCAGTTTAAACTGTTGTCAGTTGACGTTGAAGCTCTACTTGCAGTTTTATTGGAACCACCGTTTCTTAGGAGGGAGGAAGGTCTCTATAACTTCGTTAGGCTGACCGACCGGTCTCGTTACCACCGCCCATACAGATGCAAAAACCGTCAAGTGACCTAGTCACGTTTCGGTTTTTGTCTGTGGGTTCACCGGTTTTCAGGAGACTACAACATCGATTTCTTGTCGAGGTGGTCGTCTCCTTTCGGGGTACGGTTACGAACTGGGTAGTTGAATTGACGATAAGGCAGCGAGTATATTAAAATATACTCGTTTGCATATGGAATCCACTCGTTGGTCCACCATGAGTTTTTAGGATCTTTTGAAATAAACCACGTAAAAATCAAAAACTGTATATTTTGCCGTAGGCTTCTTCAGTCGTTTGACATATTTTTTTTATAATATATTTTTGTTTATAGATACGTACCCAGCGATAAAGTAAGTCACAGAGTCAAACTACTGATGATAACGTGAAAATCCACTACTCACTTAACTCACTGTTTATTTCACGACTAGACTACTTGGTTTGTTGACCCTGGTGGTTTGGTGGGGCCGAGTTCCGGCTGGGATTGACCCTGTTAGTAGCCCGCCGAGGACTAGTCGCGGTGTGCGCGAGGTCCCTCGCTGAGGACGGGGGAACCTATGTGGTGGCGAATTTTGTAAACCCGTCTGGGTTTTCCCGGCGCGTTACAGGCGGCAGCGCGCTGGGTTGGAGAATTTATGGTGGTGGTGGAGTTCAGTTAGGGGAATACTCGCCGCTGAGAAGCTCTCTCGACGTAGGCCTGCCGTTCGGCGGCTGTGCATGCAATGGAGCGATGCAGCGAAGATGCTCGTGAGGTCCGTTGTCAGCCCGGTCGTACATCCGACGGGCGTGCCGCTCTACGAACTCAGCTAGCGGTTCGATCTTCACGTCATCGCTGTTGGTTTTGTTGCGCATGAACCACGGAGCGCCAGTCGCTATACGCAGAGAGATTTTCTGCTGACGCTGGAGTCGTGTTTTGTTCGTGGCCGACAGTAATTGGTGCCACGCTGGTGCCGCGTAAGTAAGATGGGGACGGACGAAGGTCTTATAGACCGACACCTTGATCCGGAGTGGGAGGGTGGATCTTAGCACCGGCCGGAGCATGGAGCGAGCAGCCTTGGCCTTGTTGATGGCTTGTGTGGCCATTGGGCTTATACTCAACGACCGATTGATGGTGCACCCCAGGTACTTAATGGAGTCGGCCCATTCGATCTCCTGTCCCCAGAGTTCCAGTTTTGGTGGGCGGCGGCGACGGCTGGTGACCAGTAGGGTGGATGACTTTCCAACTTTTACAGGCATCCGCCATCTGTCGAGCCACGAAGAGAGGACGTCCATCATCCTCTGCATCTTCTCGGCGGCGAGTATGGGGTTTTTGTGGAAGGTGAGGTAGGCGCTGTCATCCGCGAACAGCGCCAGGACCACGTCATCCTCTCCATATAATTGACCGGAGAGGGTAGGGATGTCATTGGTGAATAGAGGCGGGTGAAAGGCAGCTTCCCTGGGGGACGCCTGAATAAATGGGGTGTTCCACTGAGACCTCCCCTCCACGGCTACGTGGAAGTGGCGGTTGTTGAGGAAGGCCGCAGTGCCAGACACGGTCGAAAGCCTTCTCGATGTCGATCGGCCCGCGTTTAGCTCGCTCGCCATGTGGTGCAGCTAGTTGCACCACAGCCGGACTAGTTGGAGCGTGGTACTATGTCCCTCGCGGAAGCCAAATTGCTCCGGTCGAATTTCGACGTAGCTAAAAAAAACACTGTTTCACAACTAACAGCTTAGTGTTGCACTTGAGGGGAGGCGGGGAATTTTCCCTCACCGCCGACTGTACTGGAAACACTTAGGTTATTGCATATAACCGTAAAGTCGTTAAATCATTAAAATACCGTTATGTACAATTCCAAAATGAAATAAATGGGTAAAAATGTTTGTGTATCACAGTGATAGTTTATTACTATGTGTGTTGTACTAAAAAATACATAAAATCACTAATACCGGGATCACGGTATTGGACATTTCAATACCGGTATTGAAAATGTCTGAAAAAAGTCCGGGGTCCCGGTATTGCCGGATACCGGGATCCGGTATTCCGGAAGCCCTAATCGGCACATTCATTCGATTAATACTTGTTCATTTTTGCTCGTATGCCAAAAATAATTACACCAATGTTTTGTTTTTTTATTAACATTCAAAACTAAAATCCTCGTTGGTCCTCATTGCAGTGCGAAGCACCAAAACGTAAATATTTACACCGATGTACTAACACTATATATTTGAATAGGTTTACAGGGTGAAGTTGAAAGGATGTACTTTGGGCTAATATGAGGTTCTGCTGATCATGCATTTTTCCCGTGGAACCATGTGTCCCAAATAAAAAAAAATACGCTTCCCCATACAATTTGGTCATTTAACAATACTAGTTTGTATTAAGAAGGCAATTTTATATTTTCATGTGCGTCACAAGTTCTTATGTTGTACGATTTGATCAGCAGAACCTCATATTAGCCCAAAGTACATCTTTTCAAAGTCACCCTGTATATAAAACCGTTATTTTTTATATTATAGTTATAGGTTAACTACCTATAACTATTTAATTTATTTTATATATCTTTTCTTGGCAAGTTTATTCAACCTACTAGGTCTATCTGAATATCGTATCTTCTGAGTAGTAACAAGATACCTACTACTCAGAAGTAATAAAATTAATAATTAGAAGTTTAAATAATTAATAAAATATTATACCTACTAATATATACTTGTATATTAATTATAAACTTTATTGTATTAGTCCAATAATTATTATTCATTTATATACACCTAAACCTAAACAAACTAATGAATCCTAAAAGAATAAGAAATAATCTACGAAAAGCCGACCCAATTAAATAAAAATACAAAAATAAGAAGAATTCTTAGTAATTTACATTAAGACTCTTAACGAAATAAACTGATGTAAATTGGTCATAATTTAAATCAGAGGTCTTTTAATAGCCTCATTATCAGACCACGCCGCACCATTTTTATACGGCGGCCATTTTCTTTTCTCAACCTATGTATGTATAATAAAGTTCGAAACATTATCATATTTTATTAAATTTCTAGAAAGCTTTGGATGAATTTATTTGTCTTTATTTTGCGACGAATCTCTTAAGGGCACTGCATTCGTAATCGCGAACTCTGCGTTCTTCATACAAAATAACTTACGCATTTCCAATACCTCGGAACACAATGCCAAACGCACAACCACTAGTTATCCATGGCTTCACCGTGCGGGTGCCGGATCCATCGTGTGGTTGGAAGGCAGGGGAATGAACTGCAGCGTTCCCGGACCTGAAACCCCGAAGTAGGTCCTTTTGAACTCTCGCCTGCACTGTGTTCACTACCATCTCTACTCAACCAAATACTATGTGATCCTGTTAGCGCCATCTTGGAAACACGCTCCATAAAAGTTCCGACGGCTGATCTTGGAAGGCCAAGATCCTTCAATAGACGATGCAAAAACTTTGCTAGAATTCCTCTTGCACCAACTTCCACTGCATAAACTCGTAGACTCTCTAACTCGTCTGACTCGTAACCGCGTCATTTAGACTACACAGTGGGACCGATTAATGTTCTGATAAAATATAATATGTATTACTAATATGTATTGTAATACATATTATCAGACCCAGACCATGACAAACTGTACAGAAAAACGTACCAAAATTTTTTTTTGCCATCGGTGGGAATCGAACCCACGATCTCCGGATACAACCCTAAAGGCGCAACCACTAGTCTACGGAGGCGGTCATGACGTATTTTATAATTTGGAATTGCGATAATCACATACTACGTTTTAAACTTGTACTATGTTGTAATAATTACAACATAGTACAAGTTTAGAGCGTAGTTTGTTACCAGAGCAATATGTATAAATTGTCCTACATATTATTATTATTTATTAATTTTCAATGATAATATATAAAAATATCAGATAATTTAGATTCCCTATGTAAGCTTAATTGGTTAAATTTTACGATGTGCCTGTTTTTGTGATTTCATTGGTAAATAATTTTGTAAGCTTTACTTTATATACTTAATAAACACTTAAAATAAATGATATTGACAAAATTTAATAAATAATAATATAAGTATCTACATATAGGCTTGTACTATGTGTACCAGAAACAATGATATAATACGTATTATATTTTATAAACACCCAGAACATGACACACTGTACAGAAAAACGTACTAATATTTTTTTGCCATGGGTGGGAATCGAACCCACGACGATGATTTATTAAAAGTATTTGTGTAGTTTTCTTTACACCCGTCTTCTTCTTACTGTGTCTTCCTCCTTTTAAATATTGAAAATAAAAAACTTTCTTTATGTTAAAATAATATGTTATACTCTGTAAAATTGTATAATTTTCTTATACACGTCTGTTCTTATATACATGAGTCTACACCGAACAAGTGGCCAACTTGTCACGGTGATTGGATTCCATCGTCCATCTACGAGTTTTACAAGTTGGTTTAGTGAAACCGGGACAGACACTGCATTTACACAATTATTATTTTTTTTGTAGGATAAATTACACATATTGCCCTGGTCACAAACTAAGCTCTAGGCTTATTCTATGTATACCAGAAGCAACGATATCATACATATTATATTTTATAAACACCCAGACCATGACAAACTGTACAGAAAAAAAACGTACCTGCTATTTTTTTGTTGCCATAGGTGGGAATCGAACCCACGACCTCCGGATATAACGCCAAAAGCGCAACCACTAGTCTACGGAGGCTGTCAAAATGGGCTTTAGTCGACTACTGTTTGTGGCAGAATTAAAACAATATTTTTACCGGTCATTGTCATAATTTATCTTTCTATGTATTTTATTATATACGTGGTGGTCGAATTATATACGTGATGGTACTGGTGCTATTATTTCTTCTGTGGTGGTGGCAGAGTTGGTTAGACCTTGAACTTAAAAATACTTAGGTCACTGGTTCGAATCCCGGTGGCTACCAATGAGTTTTTAATTTAATATAATATGTACATTCGTTTGCAACACCACTATAGTGCCTCGGAGAGTACGTTAAGCTGTCGGTCCCCGTTACACTATACCAACTTATGAAACTATTTATAGATTGAGTCTATTCAAAACATCGCGACGTCGGTGTAGACTCATACCATCGGCTACGACGAGGTGGGATTAAAAACCCTCCGCTGGGTACCCCGGGGCCGTCTAGGCGGTCTCGGGTGCCGTAAGGCACCCGTGATGATATAAAAAAACTTTTAATATTATAACACAAATATATTTATTAACCACAAGATTTAAAAATATTTTTACGTAGAATTACCAAAAAAAAAATAATTGAACTTCGACTAACGTAATATTGGAAGTTCGTTAATATGGTCGTCAATACGACCAGGCACTATAGTGGTGTCGTCATACACAAGTAGATATATATTTTTAAAAATTAAAGTTTCTTTAAAGCGAAATATATCGTGATAATATTTTCATAAAGATTTTTATTTATATTTATACCCTTTTTCAGCGTAAACCGCAAATAAATATATATTGATGAATAGTAGTTTAATTTTAAATAAGTACCTACTAAATATTTTTAATGTGCTAATTTTGAGGAATATATATTTACATTTAACTTAAGGGAAAAATATTTTTATCCGAAGTAACATTTTACAAGATATAATAAAACTAACTAAAATTAAAATAATAATAAAAAAATCCCTACCTACTCAAAAAAAAAAATCTTCACAATGAACACGCGGCATAGTGCCCAGAACGCTGGCGACATTTCCTCTTTGGATTATCAAACTTAATCTTTGAGAGAGGAAAGCGCCAGCCCTCTGGTCACTTGTGACGTCGATCAATTTTAAAGAAATCTGTTATACAAGCTTTCTTGCTTCCGGGCCCCATGGTCCCATTGTCTCTACCCCAAACGGCACAAATAAATAATTATTAACTGTTTGCAAGTATTTATGCCGCATAAGTAGCAGCGTTTCCAGCCCAATCTAATGTCCTTGGAAGGTGTGAAGCTGCCAAAGTGTCGACGCAGGTTGCGTCCCACACTAAGCAGCTACCTAACTTCCAAGGAATCAAACTCAACCCGTCAGTAACCCTAGTGTGAGTTTTTTTAACGTTTACTTTCGCGTTAACTATACTACCACGTTAACATTTTGACCAATTACACGACCGCATTTCTAGTTCTCCAAGTTTCCGCTTGGAGCGCTGAACCATTTCCCTTACAAATTTTTGTTAACTCAAACGCAAAGTAATAGTTAGAAAACTCACACTAGGGGCACTGGTCTCTTGCCGTCATCGCGTGACAAACCACAAGATTCAGTCACAGAGGTATATTGATGGCAGCAAGAGCCATTTAACTTGAAAAAAGCTGAAACTTAAAAACTGTGAAACAGTTATTTTTTTCCTAATTACTGTAAAACATTTCCATTTCAATGAATAAATTATTTAAAAAAATGTTATAATTTAATTTTGTCCCCAGACCCAAAGCTTAAAATTCAATTAGTGGGCGAGTTAGCTATCTTGAGCTATATTTTAATATTAATTTATGACAATTTTCTGGCATCAGATTATGTCAGAATATAAATATTTATATTATATTTATACGGCCCCAGCCTAGTGGTTAAGTCACTGCGAAACTGATAACAAGGTTAAACAGATGACAACAAGGCAGGATTTGGGATGGGTAACCGCTTTATACAACGAGGCTATATCATCATAACACCGCAACAAGCTCGCCACTTGTTAGGTGTTGCTTCCGAATACCATTGGCGAGAAGAGGACGGGTTAATCCCTCAGCTGGGTACCCCGAGGCCGTCTAGACGACACCCGTGATGATACATACTAGTCTACGGAGGCGGTCTAACTCTAATCCGATTTCCTCAAAAAGAATAATGCTTTTACAAGTATCAAAATTATGCTATGCTTATGATTGATGCTATGATGATTGCTGCTATAATGATTGCTGCTATAATGATTGCTGCTATAATGTTGCTGCTATGATCTTTTATTTTATTATTGCACGGCATGTGAACTTGTATCTGTCTGCCAGTGAAAAAATCAAAAACTTTCAATTAAAAACCGATAGCACTCTTGAATTACTTACCAAAAATATTCAAAAAACAATATTGATTTTGAGTAAACCGATAATAAGAAAATTATCGGAAAATAATAAAAGTTAATGTGTTCACAAACACCGGACTTTACGATGTTCAACGAGGACCAAGATCGGTACCGCGGCAATCTTACCGGTTTTTATTTGTAATCGGATTTGTGTCGGTGAAAACAACTGCTTTTATATTTCCTTTATACCTTATTCATAAAACATATTAATCTTTAGAATATTGGATTATACTCTTTTTTATATATAATGTTACAATAATACAATACTTAAATATTATAATAGTTCTTTATAAATTTCATACTCAAATCAAGTGACTTTCTATCTATCTGATATACAAGCATACCCAGAAACTACCTGAATGGGGTCGATTAATAGATAATAATAATATATAGCACAATTTACACAAATTCCTATGGTCACAAACTAAGCTCTAGGCTTATACTAGGCTACAGACAACGTCAAAGGCGCAACAACTAGTCTACGGATGCGTAATGAAATTTACGTTCTTTATATATAGTGATTGTATCTCTCCCAAAAGACTCATTGGCCTCTCAGATGAGTCCAAGACTTCAATTTCATAAATCTTTTATGAGTGCGGCACAGACCAGAAAAAGGGGGTTGGGTAAGAAGAAGGAAGGTTCTAATGATGTTATTAAATCTTTCCTTAGAATTGTCTAAGAGCATAGGTATAGAGTTCACGTCGTGATGACCCTGGAAGTACAGAATGAATAGCTTAATTAATAGCTTAACTAATCGGTTTTTAATCCTATCTCGTCGTAGCTGATGGTATGAGTCTACACCGAACAAGTGGCTAGCTCGTCGTGATGTTTAGGTCCCAGTTTCACAAGTTGGTATAGTGAAACTGGGACCGACAGCTTAACGTGCTCTTTGAAGCACTATTACTACATATTATTGTTATTATTAGTTCCAAGGTAACGGGTGGTCCGGTTTATTTGCTGTCCAGTGTATATATTTCCGAAGATGTTGCTTACAGAATTAACGCAACGCTAATTCAGTTCTAATAGACAGGAAAACATTTAAAGGGTACTAAAGCCAAATAGCTAATTTCGTATGATTTAAAATATTTTCTACTGTCGTACCCAAATAAAAAAAGAGGATATATAATATCACTCTTCTTTATTAAATTGTATTGTTTGTATTTATTATTTTATTTGCCCCCGTTTTGTAAATAAATAAAGAAAAAAATACTACATGTTTACCTACCTTAATATGAAATTCTCTCGAATACGAAAGATGTGTTTATAATAATTCTTTCACCCAGGTATTAATAAATCACTAATAATTTGTATTATTTAAAATATTTAATTTGCAATTCATATTCAAGTTAATTAATTAAAAGTGGTATTTTTCGCCCTTTTTTTAATTATTTCTTCACAGATTTCTATAGTAATACACATTGGCAGTTGAATAAAAATATTTTTAACGATTTTATATCTCTCTAAACAACTAGGTTAAGTAAAACTTCAAAGGTAAAACTATCATGACAAACTCGATTTCAGTTCAACGATTATAAAATAAAGTTTAAAAAGGCAAACTTTTGCTTTGAAACAAGTGTTTAATTATAATATTAAATAAGCTAATAAACTTCATAAGCGGTAAGCACCCGATTTTTTCAGAGTAACGGACGCTTTAATAATAATAATAATTTGACTGCCTCCGTGGTCTAACGGATTCGTCATTAGAGTTGTATCCAGAGGTCGTGGGTTCCATTCCCACATGCTTTTCTGAATAATTACCTGTGTTTTTCTTATAATAGTTATTAGTATTGTTGCTTCTGGTACACATAGAGCAAGTCTCGTTTAAATAGCACATACTTTGTGGCTTAGAGCAATTAAATATATGTAAATTGTCTACATATCATTATTATTATGGACATTTAACAAATATTGCTCTTGTCACAAACTATGCTCTAGACTTGGACTATGTGTACCAGAAACTACATTGCTAATACATATTATATTTTATAAACACCCAGACCATTCAAAACTGTACAGAAAAAATATTTTTTCGCATCGACTAGGAGAGAATCGAACCCACGACCTCCAAATACAACGTTAAAGGGCGGTCTAATATTTTTATTATTTTAGCTTTATTTGAGCACGGCATGTGATTATAACAAATACCATGATTGAGGTAGATGAATAAATTTTTGTTTAAAAGCATTGATCGCTTCCACTATGCCAGCTAAATCTTGCGGTCACTGGGCAAACTATTACGTTCGTCTGTGTCGCCGCCCATACATTATTTTTTATATTAACATACACTAGGTAAGTCGCATATTGTATTCTAATAAACATCTGGTTTAAATATATTTAAGAGTAGCCTACGATCCATAACTACGTAAAGTATTATACATACATAGGTATAGATTTAGATTTAAGGTTATTGCGACATAATGCATAAAATTATATTACATAAATAAATCATCTTGAGATCAACAATGGCTTCTTGATCTCAATTAGAGACTTAATTTATTTTAAGTATGCATCATTGTTAAAATTATATCTATATCCTTTTATCGAAAAGTTCTGCACCCTAAGCATATTTCTCTCTCAAAGGTTAGCTGGTAGAAAATGCCTAAGGAATTAAGCTCGCCTATGTACAATTAAGTGCAATAAAGAATTTTAAATAAAAAAAATAAAGTACCTAATATCTTCCACTATTTTTCATTTCCCTTTGTATTATTATTATTTCCCAACATGTATATTTACATACATAAACACACTTTGATACACAAACTATACCTACTAACATACACAGTAACCGACTTTTCTTAAGGCCGATTAGGGCCGGGCCTAGGGCGGCCAAATATCAGGGGCGGAAAATCTGCTCCCAAACCCAAGTTATATCCTGCTGTGAATATGTCAGGTGAAAAAATTAAACAAAAGAACTGAACTCAATGTTGTTTTTCGCACAGAACAATTTCACATTTCTACGCTGCAAAGATATTAGAATCAGGCGACTGGTTAAACGGACTAGGGTGGCCGAAACTACTAGTCCGCATCTGAACATACACAAAAGTATTTTAGCTAGCCTAGTGGGAACGATCAATACTGTTAAACAACAATTTATTGATTGGCGCCATTCATGGACTTTGTAGATCTGCTTACTATCAGATAGATAGATAGAACATATATAACAAAAGAAAATGAATTATTGTTGAAAAATTATAGTTCTTCATTTAATGCGGTATTCTTAAAATTTCTCATGAATAATGGAAGAAAATAACTTGAATCATGACTCAAGTTTTTTTTCTATCCTTTTCAAATAAATAAAATGTGTTTATGTATGTACCTTGTAGGGTGGAATCCTAGAGACCTGAGACATATGCGTTAGAATAATTCAGGTTCCAGTCTCTTAAAAGAAATACATTCATAAATATTGTATTTTATTAATTTGCACTGTATGTTTTTTGAGAAAATATTTATTATCATTTATAATTATTATTCTTATCTAAATTTATATTTTATGTCTCCACCACTACTAGGTGTCCCAAAAGATCAACCTTTTAAACGAAGTCTATTATTATTAAGATCCAAAAGCGTTTTTCCCTGAAGCCCAAAACGGTAACCAAAATGTAACAAAGGAAAAATCCTACACGAAGATATTTTACCAGCTAATACGAGTTTCTATCATATCGTTTCATCTCCATTTTATTTTCATCACAGATAATCTGAAGAAAATTTTGTAATATTGGAGTGATGTAACATAGGTAAGGGGTAAGTCGTCCCATCATATGTAGTATATACGCGATGGCAAATTTGTTTAGACCTTGGACCTAATAACACTTAGGTCCCTGGTTCGAATCCCGGTGAGTTTTTAATTTAAAAAAAATATGTACATTTGTTTGTTTAGTACCTCGGAGAGCACGTTAAGCTGCCGGTCCCGAGTTCACTATACCAACTTGTGAAACTGTTTATAGATGGGTTATTGAGTCTATTCAAAATATCGCGACGAGCTAGCCACTTGTTCGGTGTAGACTCATATCATCGGCTACGACGAGGTGGGATTAAAAACTCCTCCGCTGGGTACCCTGGGGCCGTCTAGGCGGTCTCGGGCGCCGTAAGGTACCCGTAATGATATGTGTATGTAGCTTTATCATCCCGGCTTCGCCAGTCATATGAGTTGTGTATAAAACATCACACTTCTAATTATAAAGCCCGATCTTATACAAGTAAAATATACATACCTATTAGTATGTCTATAAAAATCGCCTCATATAACCTGCCCCACCTTTTTTTAAATCGTTCAACAATAATTAATTAAAATAATAATAATAATATGTAGGACAATTTACACATATTACTCTGGTCACAAACTACTAGAACTTAGTTTGTGACCAGAGTACTATGTGTACCAGAAGCGATATAATACATATTATATTTTATAAACACCCAGACCATGACAAACTGTACAGAAAAACGTATTAATACTTATTTGCCATGGGTGAGAATCGAACCCACGATCTCCGGATACAACGCCAAAGGCGCAACCTTTTAATTGAAATAGACTCGTAATGCCAATTCACGGTCAAAACGTCACATCCCGTGCTCCAATAAAAAACCCCCATAATCTTAGATTAAAACAAAAAGAATAGATACGGTACGTACATATGGAATGTGAACCGAGCAAACTACGTCTAACTGACGCACTTTTATTAGTTCGTAACCATTGTTCTACAAGCTATTGGCCTGTGTGCACATCCTGCGCGAGGTTTTTGATATAAAGTATTTTTTTATTATTATATCTTTCTAATTTTATCGTTATATTGTTTCTAAAGCAGTAGATCAGTTATGTTGTTGTGGGTGGCGTGTAATTGTATCTGGTACAGTTTTTGATAACAATTATACAGAACGTGCCGTATCTTCCCTTTTTTGTTTTAATTCTCTAATCATCACGGGTGCCTTACGGCGCCCGAGACCGCCTAGACGGCCCCAATGTAGCCAGCGGAGGGGTTTTAATCCGGTATGAGTCTACACTGAACAAGTGGCTAGCTCGTCGCGATGTTTTTAATAGACTCAATAACCCATCTATAAACAGTTTCACAAGTTGGTATAGTGAAACCGGAACCGACAGCTTAACGTGCTCTCCGAGGCACTATAGTGGTGTTGTCAAACAAACAATAATAATAATAAATTCTTTATTCATATTATAAACATGAGTGTTTTTAAGTCCAAGGTCTAACCAACTCGGCCACCACGAATATATTCGGCCACCACGTATATTATTTTGTTTTAATCTAAGCCCATAATGAGTTTATTAGAGAACTACTTTTTTCTTCTTCTTGTGCCATCCTCTATCGGAGGTCGGCGATCATCCTAACTATAATTATTATCAGCATCACAACGCGATTCAATAAAACGCTGCTTATACCAAAACCTTGTAACTTTCTTTTAGGTTTAAATTCTCATCATCATGCAGCCTTACCTTACCACCTATAATTTTTTTTTCCAACCTTCTATCAGATTTAAATTTTGAATCCCTCTACTTCCCCTTGAAGCCTTTACCATCGGTATTTTTTCTCCACTTTTCTATCTATCAAGTTTAAAATTCGAATCCCTCAACATCATATAGTCTTACTTTACCACCAATATTTTTTATTAGTTTTAAAATTCGAATCTTTCAACATTATACATACAGTCTTCTTTACCATTGATAATTTTTCTCCGACCTTCTATCAGGTTTAAATTTCGAATCGCTCATCATCATGCAGCCTTACCTCACCACCGATAATTATTATATTTCTGCATCTTTCTATTAGATTTAAAATTCGAATCCCTCAACATCATAGTCATACCTTACCACTAATCATTTTTCTCCAACCTTCTATTAGTTTTAAAATTCGAATCTTTCAACATCATACAGTCTTACCTTAGCACCGATAATTATTTATTTTCTCAGACCTTTCATAAGGTTTAAATTTCGAATCCCTCATCATCATACAGCCTTACCTTACCACCGATCATTTTTCTCCTCAAAACGTGCGAGTCAAATGTAGATTTCCCACGGGCCGCTATACAACTACGATCAAAGTTTATTTACAAGTAAAAACTTTTTTCCCTATAGACCCGACTTTTACCTAAATAGATGGGAACGCTTCGTCAATTCTCCCAGTTCGGCCCAACTTTGGCTCAATATGTATTTCTTTATTAGATGAAAAAGGTCTCGTTTTATGTACTTTCTTTAATAATACAAATGTCTGGATTACTTTATTGCAGTAGTACTTTATTGCTTTTGATACTAGCAATCCATTTGGTATTAAAATCGATACTAGAATTTTCTTAAGACTTTTTAGTATTCTTATTTATTAGATTTGGAAAATCAATCTGTGAACTTCAGAGATAAGTTAATGTGTTCAACAATTTTTATTACAACTAAAAAAAAATGCTGGTTACCCATTTAACGCAACTATAATAAAAACTTATAGAGATTGTAATAAGTAAAAACACCAGGATATTTCAACATTTTCAAGTGTTATATAATTGCAACAAAAAAAAACCCTTGTAACAAAAATGTAATACAGAGAGGAAATGTTGCCAGCGTAATGGACAGTGATTTGATCGATTTTCTAAATTTGTAATTAAGTAGTTAAAAATTAAGTAAATAAATTTCAATTTATTTTTTCTTTCCAGTTATTGATTTAGTTTTTATATTTTTGATTTACAAAAATACTTCTAATACAATAGAAAAAACGAGCGGGAGTTTTAAGTTGTTAAAAAGGCCTGAGATTATGCGCATATGCCTTATTATATTTACAATTATTAATGATTATGGTAATGACCATAATAAGTAACCATGAGAATAATTACATAAAATTACTGGAAACATTTTCTAGAAATAAAAACAAATTAAATATATTAATAGTTACACGAAAATTGGCTTAAGAAAAAAAATGGTTTATGTTTAATATATTAAAAGAAGTCAAAACTTCATTATAAATGAAGGGGTATATTTATAAGAAGTATGCTTAATAATAATTTAATGATCGTTTTTAATTATACTTACCTATAATTGTTCTCGTATTATGTTTATTATAAATATGTTAAATCCAACAAAAATATGTTTACTCGTATGTTGCTCGTTCATTAAAAATTATGAACTTCTGTATTTTATGCCCATTAGGCTATTGTCCGAAAAATATCTGGCAACACTAGTATGTACTCAACTTGCTTTATGGTAATTAGAAATGAGTATACTCTACTGGTGTTCCACTGGTTACACAACTATGAATTGATCGATCTCATTCATGGATTTTGTAGATCTGCTTCCATCAGATAGATATAAAGTGCCGTGCTTCAGTAAAAAATATCGAAGAATAAAAAAGGAGAAGTACATATAAAATAATGCCGTGAACCAGTTAAAAAATGAAAAAGGAAAGGCTGTTTTTAATAAACAATAGACAGACAGGCAAGAATTTACGTCTTTTATCAAAAGTTGCAACTAGCGCTTTACGAAATAATTAAGAACTCCGACGACATAAATTTTATGAAAGAAATTCCAACATTTTCGAGCCTTATTTAAAAATGTCATAGTTGCATTTATCCTTTTTTGAAGTCTGTTAAAATACCCTAGGACAAATAGTTTAGGTAAACATTAAAGATTTTTTGCTATAAGTATTAGAAGTTAAAAATTTTTTTTTTTTTTTTTGTTTGACTGCTCGTTTGTATCAGATAAAAGCGAAGAATCTTTATTTTTTTAGAAGTAAATTAGCGTTTATATATTATATATCATCACGGGTGCCTTACGGCGGCCGAGACTGCCTAGACGACTAAACCCAGCGGAGGGGTTTAAAAAAAATCGACCTAATGATGAAGAGATTTTTAAAATTTAGTTAATAGCTTATTTAGATACCTGCTATTTACTGCGACTATACATATATATTTATAGTTGCAAGGAACAATTAGAATTATATTTAGGACATAAAAATAAAACACATGGTTTTATTTGTAGGTATGTAAAAATGCTAATTTGTGCATTTAGGCAATATAAATATATCAAAAACTTTTTCGAATTTCAAAATATTACTGCCATAGTAAATAACTAAATAAAAATAAAAAATAATATATGTTTACTTAAATAAATATTTATAAAGCACTGCTTAAGCCGACATAGTAGGCATTGAATACTGGATACTGGTGTTGGTGCTATCTATTCATGGATCTACTTACCATTTCAGGGATATGCATGTCATTTTTCGAGCTCCAATAAAAAAATATTAAAAAAACTTACATATTATCGTTGGTTTCTTGATTCCAATATATATAGCTGTAAGAAATATTTTACAAGTATAGGCATCAAATTAAACAAATTATTAAAACTAAAAATGAAACTGCTTTATTATTTAAATACCTAAACACAAACTAAAACTCCTCTTAACGTTTATTTATTAAGTTCTTGATAATAACAATTATTGATTCCCCATCTTCACTTTAGATGTCATATAAACCCCAACAATGAGCCCAAACAGTCCAATAGCCGACGCAAAAATCTCCATTATAAGAATCTTCACGAACAACGAAGCATTTGCAGCATCAGCTAAAGCAGCACCAGATCCCACTATGCCGACAGCAATTCCACAAACAAAATTCACCATTCCTACAGCTATTCCAGCTCCAAACATTATGTATCCAGATAAATAATTCAGTTCTTTAATATCCCTTGATTCGCTTTCATCAAATTTTTCAGTTAGTCCAGCTAAAACTACAGCTGTTATCAAGCCGTAGATAGCTACGGCTTCACAGAATATAACTGATATTAGATTCTTTGTTTTGATTCTAGGGGCTTTGATTCCGCCTCCCATTATGCTGGTTCCAACTGTATATATTCCCATAGCTGCACCTGCCACTGACAGAGCTACAGATAATGATATTCCGAGTGAACACCACATATATGGTGAGGTGTGTTTTAGGAACCATCCTAGACTGATAGATTCTCCTTCACCATGGAATAATTGGTAAAACACATGATATATAAATATTGTGGCGAAAATAAGTGAGAAAATTGTTATTAATGGCGACATTTTTTTATATTTTTACTTTATTTACTTGAACTCAGAAGAATTATTTCAATAAGAAACGATAGATGTGTCACTGTCATTATTAATAAAATGGCTTAGACATCTAACAATTATTCCAGAAAAAAACTTTTTTTTTAATTTTATTATTTCTATTTTTTACTTTTGAAATATGCAGGGAAAGCTTTGTTTTTTTTTAAACTATCTTTATAGATTTTTTTTTAATTCTTCACACCAATAAAAAGAAAGGTTTGCATTTAAACATATTAGAACCATTATAAATAATTAAAGATTCCTCTCAAACAAATTAATATTTCCAGACAATATATTATTATGCTAAATTTATTTAAGCCAGTTAACCCATCTTAAGATATTTCGTCTTGAAGATGCCTCGTTGAGAGGTGACACACGTGTCGACAAAAATGTTCGTTTGTTGGCGATATTTCTTTGTGTAGTTCCATGTGGTGGCCGAGTTGGTAAGACCTTGGACTTAAAAACACTAAGGTCCCTGTTTCGAATCCCGGTATGTACCAATGAGTTTTTAATTAAAAAAATTATGTACATTTATTTGTACCACTATAGTGCCTCAGAGAGCACCACTATAGTGTTGTTTATACCACTATAGTGCCTCAGAGAGAGAGTTATTGAGTCTATTCAAAACATCGCGACGAGCTAGCCACTTGTTCGGTGTAGACTCATACCATCGGCTACGACGAGGTGGGATTAAAACCCCTCCACTGGGTACCCTGGGGCCGTCTAGGCGGTCTCGGGCGCCGTAAGGCACCCGTGAAGATATATATATATAGTTCCATGTAATAAACAATTAGTACACCAACATCATAAGCGGAATAATTGCAAAGAAATATTATAATTTTACAATCATTTATATATCTAATTAACTTCCGAAAAATAACGCCCAATTCAATTTAGATTTTTTTATAATTAAAAACGTTAATTAATTTCCAAAATTTTCAGACTATTTTTTTTTTTAATTAGGGTTTGTGGGAATATGAAACGTAAAATAAATTATTATTACTGAAATTAAAAGGTCCAAAGGCAAAAAATAAGATTTTGCACTTATAAAATCCTTAACTACCTTTTGCTCAAGTTTACATCAACTGGTTATTTATACTCTACCTTTTTTACCACCCTCCGAATTGAAAACATTGCTTAATAAAATACCGAACAGTGTTTCTATCCAACGAAATGTCTTAATTCTTATCTAGGAGTAGACACAGGCGGGTCGAGTTTCCAATGTAAGTCGGGAGAACAAATAAAATTAAGTTGGGAAAAGTAAAGAACTTTGTAGCTTTAGCTAGCGAATAATATGTGCTTTGAAAACAATTTAGTTTTATTTTTTTACAAAAAAAAACTCGCAAGGTTTTAATTTCTTTTTTTTTCTTTTTTTTATTGGAGCACGACATGTGACTTTGTGGTGGTGAGAAGACCTACAAAGTCCATGAATGGGGTCAATCAATAATTGTTCTTAAACAATATTGATCGCTCCCACTAATCCGCTAAATGATGCGATTACGAAATGGGAGGCGACAATGACGAATTGCATTACGAGTATATTTTAATATGCCTTATCGTCAATTCAACTACCCATTTAGTAACCGCACCCTGAAAGGAAACCTCCTCGACAGAAAATCGATGCAGTTGCCTCCTGAAAACCGGTGAATCCACGGACTAAAACCGAAACATGACTAGGTCACTTGACGGTTTTTGCATCTGTATGAGATAATAATATTATATAAAGAGACTTCTAAATTAGCTATTTATTTCACCGCAAAAAATCAGTCTATCTCTAATGGAAAAAATTAAATAAATAGTTTACAAGCCATAGGTTAGTTTAAGCCTTTTGGTTGCAATTTAATTTAAATAAATGTTTGGGATTTAATGTAAATATAAAAATAAACAGTAAAATAAACTAACACAAATAAAAATAAAATCGAAAGCATGTATTTTTTTAGTTTATTTTATTACATAAATATATAAAGATGTCCTAAATAAATAAAATAAAACAGTTTTTTTTAACCATGTATTAAACGACTCCAAATACAATTTTATTCTTTTTTAGTAGTAGTATATTATTATTCAAATAATATACTTAGGGTGCGTTCGAGTTGACTATCATTTTCGCCCAAAACGCCACCAAACGTAATACATTGCTTGTTTTATTACAATACCAAGATAATGAGATAATGGAAAACATTCAATGTACGACATTTAGTGGCGTTTTGGGCAAAAATAAAAACTGACTCGAACGCCGCCTTATTTATTCATGCGAGCATGATTAATGCAATTGAAATGCGGTCTATTAGGAAAGTGTGTGTAGAGCCATCAGAGATCGGATTAGAATTAGTGTGTTAAGGGAGAGAAGTGGAACGAACGACGATGTTGTATCATAGATTGAAAGAAGAATGTTAAGGTGGTTCGGCCATGTTGAACGCATGTGTGATGAACGAATGTGTGATGAACGAACGACTAAACAAATATACACGGTGAATTTGAAAACTCAAAAAATCGCAAATGATTAATAAGTACAGTTATACATACCATCACGCCTGTCTCCCTGTTAAGGGGTAGGCAGAGAGCAATGTGCGCCACTTCACACGATCTCTATATATATCTCTAGCTTCCTCGACATCCTTACATCTCTTCATACATGCGCGTCTATTACGAAGACTGCGTATTTGTACCTTTTTAATTAGATCATTTATTTGATCTGCATAGACGCGCCTTGGTCGTCCATGACTTTGAAAAGTACTTTGGGCTAATATGATGTTCTACTGATCAAATCGAACAACTTTTCCCATGGAACCATGTGTCGCAATTGAAAAAAAATGTTGGCTTCCCGATACAAATTGGTCATTTTAACATTACTAGTTTGTATGTAGAAGGTAATTTTTTTTTCATTTGCGACATATGGTTCCATGGAAAAAGTTTTTATTTATTTATTTCCAAAAAATATCAGCTATTTAATACAAATACTAATATAATTTAATTTAATATAAAGTTGTTTGATTTCATCAGCTGAACCTCATATTAGCCCAAAGTACATCTTTTCAAAGTCCAGGACAACTTATAAAATCCTTAACTACCTTTTGCTCAAGTTTACATCAACTGGTTATTTATACTCTACCTTTTTTACCACCCTCCGAATTGAAAACATTGCTTAATAAAATACCGAACAGTGTTTCTATCCAACGAAATGTCTTAATTCTTATCTAGGAGTAGACACAGGCGGGTCGAGTTTCCAATGTAAGTCGGGAGAACAAATAAAATTAAGTTGGGAAAAGTAAAGAACTTTGTAGCTTTAGCTAGCGAATAATATGTGCTTTGAAAACAATTTAGTTTTATTTTTTTACAAAAAAAAACTCGCAAGGTTTTAATTTCTTTTTTTTTCTTTTTTTTATTGGAGCACGACATGTGACTTTGTGGTGGTGAGAAGACCTACAAAGTCCATGAATGGGGTCAATCAATAATTGTTCTTAAACAATATTGATCGCTCCCACTAATCCGCTAAATGATGCGATTACGAAATGGGAGGCGACAATGACGAATTGCATTACGAGTATATTTTAATATGCCTTATCGTCAATTCAACTACCCATTTAGTAACCGCACCCTGAAAGGAAACCTCCTCGACAGAAAATCGATGCAGTTGCCTCCTGAAAACCGGTGAATCCACGGACTAAAACCGAAACATGACTAGGTCACTTGACGGTTTTTGCATCTGTATGAGATAATAATATTATATAAAGAGACTTCTAAATTAGCTATTTATTTCACCGCAAAAAATCAGTCTATCTCTAATGGAAAAAATTAAATAAATAGTTTACAAGCCATAGGTTAGTTTAAGCCTTTTGGTTGCAATTTAATTTAAATAAATGTTTGGGATTTAATGTAAATATAAAAATAAACAGTAAAATAAACTAACACAAATAAAAATAAAATCGAAAGCATGTATTTTTTTAGTTTATTTTATTACATAAATATATAAAGATGTCCTAAATAAATAAAATAAAACAGTTTTTTTTAACCATGTATTAAACGACTCCAAATACAATTTTATTCTTTTTTAGTAGTAGTATATTATTATTCAAATAATATACTTAGGGTGCGTTCGAGTTGACTATCATTTTCGCCCAAAACGCCACCAAACGTAATACATTGCTTGTTTTATTACAATACCAAGATAATGAGATAATGGAAAACATTCAATGTACGACATTTAGTGGCGTTTTGGGCAAAAATAAAAACTGACTCGAACGCCGCCTTATTCATGCGAGCATGATTAATGCAATTGAAATGCGGTCTATTAGGAAAGTGTGTGTAGAGCCATCAGAGATCGGATTAGAATTAGTGTGTTAAGGGAGAGAAGTGGAACGAACGACGATGTTGTATCATAGATTGAAAGAAGAATGTTAAGGTGGTTCGGCCATGTTGAACGCATGTGTGATGAACGAATGTGTGATGAACGAACGACTAAACAAATATACACGGTGAATTTGAAAACTCAAAAAATCGCAAATGATTAATAAGTACCGTTATACATACCATCACGCCTGTCTCCCTGTTAAGGGGTAGGCAGAGAGCAATGTGCGCCACTTCACACGATCTCTATATATATCTCTAGCTTCCTCGACATCCTTACATCTCTTCATACATGCGCGTCTATTACGAAGACTGCGTATTTGTACCTTTTTAATTAGATCATTTATTTGATCTGCATAGACGCGCCTTGGTCGTCCATGACTTTGAAAAGTACTTTGGGCTAATATGATGTTCTACTGATCAAATCGAACAACTTTTCCCATGGAACCATGTGTCGCAATTGAAAAAAAATGTTGGCTTCCCGATACAAATTGGTCATTTTAACATTACTAGTTTGTATGTAGAAGGTAATTTTTTTTTCATTTGCGACATATGGTTCCATGGAAAAAGTTTTTATTTATTTATTTCCAAAAAATATCAGCTATTTAATACAAATACTAATATAATTTAATTTAATATAAAGTTGTTTGATTTCATCAGCTGAACCTCATATTAGCCCAAAGTACATCTTTTCAAAGTCCAGGACAACCAAGGCGCCTCTATGCACATCAAATAAATGATCTAATTAAAAAGGGACAAATACGCAGTCTTTGTAATAGACGCGAATGTATGAAGAGATGTATGGATGTCAAGGAAGCTAGAGATATATATAGAGATCGTGTGAAGTGGCGCACATTGCTCTCTGCCTACCCCTTAACAGGGAGACAGGCGTGATGGTATGTATAACTGTACTTATTAATCGTTTGCTATTTTTTGAGACATTTGCTGATTTCACGTTTATTTATTTACAAATACATGATGACTAGTTAAAAAAAAAAGTATTCAACAATAAACTATGTAATCACGAGATTTTACATTTTAATATAATAATAATAATATGTAGGACAAACTACACATATTGCTCTGGTCACAAACTAAGCTTTAGGCTTGTACTATGTGTACCAGAAGCAACGATATAATACATATTATATTTTATAAACACCCAGACCATGACAAACTGTACAGAAAAACGTACTAATATTTTTTTGCCATGGGTGGGAATCGATCCCACGACCTCCGGAGGCAACGCCAAAGGCGCAACCACTAGTCACAGAGGCTGTCAAATATGATTGTTTCCGACGTCTAATAAATTGAATAAAAAGGTCATGGGTTCGATTCGCACTCGGCGCATAGTATATGTACCTACGTTTGTATGTACTTACGTTTTTCTCTACAATATGTCTAGATCTGTGCATTTATAACATATAGAAATATACATATACATACATATCATGACGGGTGCCTTACGGCGCCGAGACCGCCTAGACTGCCTCAGGGTACCCAGCGTAGAGGTTATTAATCCCACATCGTTGTAGCCGATGGTATGAGTCTACACCGAACAAGTGGCTGTCGCGATATTTTGAATAGACTCAATAACCCATCTAAAATAGTTTCACAAGTTGGTATAGTGAAACCGGGACCGACAGCTTAACGTGCTCTCCGAGGCACTATAGTGGTGTTGTCTAACAAATGTACTTTTTTTTTAATTAAAAACTCATTGGTTCACACCGGGATATATATAATTATATTTATACATATTTCTATATGTTAATAGAAATATGTTTTCATAAAACAGTTGACGTGTATCATAATAACTTTGAAAGTAATCAGGGAAACATCCAGATTTAAATGACAGGTTAATTAACAATTTGCGAAATTCAACAAAAAAGTTCAAAGTGCGGGCAAGGGTTTGTCAAGAGAGACAAGGGAAGGGAAGGGAAGGGGTTTGATGATGAAGTTTGATTAAAAGTTTTGAGGTTGTATTAATTAACTGAATGCCTTCAAAAATAAATAAAAAACGTAAAAATTTGTTTCGTCACGGATACGCGGATGTCTTACTACCGCGCGAGACCACCTAGACAGCCTTAAAACAATAAACGTTTTTATTATTATTAAAAAGAGAAAAAAAAATGGTTTTGTACAGGATAAAGTCAAAAATTATGTAGTGCCCGATTTTTAAAAAACAATTTCTCCTCTAACAACTACATTATACCTACGCGAGTAACACGGGCTTTTTGTTTTTGATCCTATTTATTTTTAATTAACGCGAGTGAAACTGCGGGGCACAGCTAGTATGGCATAACTAAGTATATTCTTTTTACGTTTGTAATGGATAAAAACAAAATAGTTTTCTCAAATTAGCTATTTGGGGTACTTGCCAAATAGCTAATTTCGTATGAATTCAAAAAAAAATTAACAACTTGTCGTACCAAATTAAAAAAAAAGAAAATGTATATATAACTCTTCGTTATTAAATTGTATTGTTTGAATTTATTATTTAATGTGCCCCCTTTTTGTAAATAAATAAAGGAAAAAATGCGTATTTTACCTAAATATGAATTTCTCTCCGATATGAAAGATATATATGTTATAATAATTATTTCACCAAAATATTATATTAATAAAACACTAATAATTTGTATTGTTTAAAATACTTAAGTTATATAATTTAAAGTAGAATTTTTCATCTTTTTTCTCAATTATTTCTTCACATAATTCTATAGTATTTATTAATGTAATACTTTATTGCATACAAAGTACAAAGGCGGACTTAATTCCGCTAGGCATTCTCTACCAGTCAAACCATCGGGGCATTAAAAGCAGTTAATAAGTGAGGTAGATGCAATACAGTAATACACATTGGCAGTTGTTCAAGTTTAAAAAGTTGCAGTATGGCGAGCTAAATGTTATTTAAATGAATTCGGGTGAAACCGTTATAGCTTGTTATAATTAATATTAGAAAAATATAATTTTACAGTCAAAACCATTTTTTTTTTCATTCAGTTAAGATGTTTCATTCGCTTAGTGCTGCCAATAAAGTTTCATTGCAATACAATGTAAGTACAATACATACTTCCGCGTTCATTTAACACTTACCGACTATCAAATTGCATTATAGGATAGAGACCGCAAATAAATAATTTATGAGATTTCAAATCGACGACGACGTTTATTTTTGATAATACCTACCTATAACAGGAACAAAGAAAATTTGTATTGAATTGACTCCTATATGACTAATAAACAAGTGAATTTATTTTTTAACAATTTATACCTCTTTTTTTTTGTTTCACGTTGTGGAAGGCAAAGATCTTTCGACCTTATTTCATGTTATGTATTATTTTAATATCAAGGCCGAAGCCAAGTCTTTCTCCGTCGTTAACTTCGGTATTTATAAGACCATAGCCATCTCTGTCTTCAAATTTTATACCTCTATAATCTTAGTTTCTTCTACAACATTCTATAAAGGTAAATGAGGGAGTGCAAACTAGATTTTGGAACTACGGGTTTACATAAATAAATAAAATATCGGACGAAGCCGTGTCAAGAAAGACTAGTACTATATGTGCATTCTATACTGAATCCTATGTTCAAAGAATAAAGTCGTAAATAAGGTACGCATTACGAGCTTCTCGTGTGAGTTGTAAAGGAACGAATACCTCCTACTCACAACTTTGTAAGGTTCACGTTTAAGAAACAATGTAAGTGTATACAGCCATGTGTCTGAGCGTAAAGTTGATTTAAAAACTAACAATTTGACTCTCCATACTAATTAAAGTCTAAAAAGACTTTAGTAGCTTTTTCTCTTTTCATAATACTTATGGTGCGGTTACAAAACTGGTGATTGATTTAACGAAAAGCAGCTAAGATATTAAAATAAACTCGTAATGCAAATACCTACGTCTTTGTCACCGCGCATTTCATAACATAACATAGGTAACCCCAGTTAGTATTAACCCCATTTATGGACTTAGTAGGTCTGCTTACCATCAGGTGCAAATTCTCCAATAAATAAATAAAAAATAGCTGTTGTATACGTCATTAACGTCTTTACCAAATATTATCAAAATTAGTTCAACAGTTTATCTATAACGCGTGAACTTCAATCGATTTTAATATTCAATATTAAAATGGAAATTTTAGTTTCAGAAGCAACTTAAGTTTACCAAGAAAGTGTTACTGAGTAACATCAGCGCCTACAAACGTCTTGGCACAAATGAATCCGCAACACAACTGGAACGCAACTTCTACTACCACTTAACACCGAATCAGAAAGTATGGCGGAGACAGCAAATTAAATAATAATATAGAAAAAGACTTCATTAATACCTGTCCACTAGTAACTAGAAGAAAGTATGTATAAAACATATGTAAGTACTGAAACATAACTTGCAAATTAGAAATATTCATCAGTTTCGTAACCGCACTATGTAAAGAGAGGTTCCTGAAAAACGGTGAACAATGAAAAATGACCTCGGAGAGGACGTTAAGCTATCCTAGTTTCACTTTACCAACTTGTAAAACTGTCTATACAGAACACTGCAACGAGCTTGCCACTTGTTTTGTGTAAACTTAGGAATAAAAACCCCTCTGCTGCGTACTCTGAGGCCGTCTAGGCGGTTTCTAACTAGGTAAGGCACCCGTGATGATATTTATTTATTTGTTTTTAAATTAAAAAACTAAAAAATGTTATTCACATTGAGTGTGCGTGAGTGAGGTACTTGTATGTAATGTGTGTAACAGTTTTGTGTATGTAATGAGATGTTTTGTATGATAAATAATTGGTGTATGTGTGTGAATAAAAAATAATAATTCACTCCGGCGCATTTATTTAAAAACGCCTTTCTAACTAAAGTCCCGTAACTAACATTTTAATCAAAATTAAGTCTGAATTTTCATACTAATCAACTAATTCTCCTTTTATCTACATTTCATTCTAAGCTGAATGGACTTAAGTTGTTCTTCTCTTCCTTAGTTATTCGCCACACGCTTCCCTAACTTGCAACTAACTTCTTGTGAGGAAAGTCTGCAGACTTGCCCGTGTCCCCGTTAAGACAACACTGTGCGGGAAAACTTACCTTTGTACTGAAAATACTTGTTTATATTTCTGCCTTATTATTAATTTTAATTATAGAGAAATAGTAAATTATAGTGTATTAATAACATTATTTGTCTATTTTGTTTTATTGAATTTATATAAAAAATTTCCTACATACATATACATATCACACATACATATACATCATCATAGGTGCCTAACGGCGCTCGAGACCGCCTAGACGGCCCCAGGGTACCCAGCGGAGGGGTTTTAATGCCACCTCGTCGTAGCCGATGGTATGAGTCTACACCGAACAAGTGGCTAGCTCGTCGCGATGTTTTGAATAGACTCAATAACCCATCTATAAACAGTTTCACAAGTTGGTATAGTGAGACCGATACCAACAGCTTAAAGCTCCCCGAGGTACTATAGCGCTGTTGTCAAAGAAATGTACATCAAATTTTTAATTAACAACCCATTGGTACACACCGGGATTCGAACCAGGGACCTAAGTGTTTTAAAGTCCACGGTCTAACCAACTCGGCTACTACGTATAAAAATATTGCTAAACAATCAATTTGGCAAACCTACTGGTGACCGATTACGACGTTAACTGTACGACGTACGTTAGGCTAAACTTTTACCAAAATGACGTAGTGAAAGCTATGCTATGATGGGTGTCATGAAATATAAGAAAGAATAAATAATATACAAAGATTGTCAGATATGAATAGAAGATTAGAAATGTTTTGTTAAATATTTTGTTTTATTGGTTATTAAAGTAATTAAAGATAATATATAGTTGATAAGGTATTTTAATATTGAATTTTCTACCCAAATACTTCACAGTAGTTGTCTGTCAATTTTCAATGCCACCAGGCAGCGGCGTGATTACGCGCACAAAACTAAGCTAAACTTTAATCGATATGATGTAATTAAGACGTGACTAATTTAAGCCTGGTGATATTGGAAATTGACAGACAACTACGTCATTTTGGTTAAAGTTAAGGTTAACGTTGTGGGCGTAATAGGCCTACAGGTCGTAGGCCTACGTCAGAATTGTATCATATTGTCGGTTGACAAATGATTCTTTATGTTTGAACGATTTTATGTAGAAGCGATTGTCTGCTTTAGGGAGCAGTTACGTAACGGGCAGTTGAGTTGATGATAAAGTAACTGGAATAGGCTAAGCATTTTTATCCTGATCGCCACTAATTTCATAACCGCATCAATAAACCGAGATAGTATAAGCGACTAAACTTAAAATTGTATAACAGTTTCATTATTAAAATTAAAAACGAAGTTTTAAATTAAAGTAATTAAAACGTTACATTTATTAGTATAACAAAATACAAAATAAGAAAGCTGTTAATTACTATTAATAAAAATAATAAATACCATCACGGGTGCCTATTCGGCTCCCGAGAACCGTTTAAACGGCCTCAGGATCCCAGCGGAGGGATTAACCCATCCTCATTTCGCCGATGATATTCGGAGGCAACACCTAAAAAGTGGCGAGCTTGTTGCGGTGTTTATGATGAAATAGCCTCGTTGTATAAAGCGGTCACCCATCCCAGGCCGGCTTTGTTGTCATCTGCTTAACCTTGTTATCAGTTGTGTAGTGACTTAACCACTAAGCTGGGGCCGCTTTTTACTATTTATTTTATATTAATTACTATTAATAGTATAATAATTAACAGTATAATTATTATTGTTATATACATGGTGGCCAAATTGGTTAGACCTTAGACTTAAAAACGCTTGGGTCCCTGGTTTGAATCCCGGTGTGTACCAATGAGTTAATTAAAAAAAAAAAACATTTGTTTGACAACACCACTATAGTGCCTCGGAGAGCACGTTAAGCTGTCGGTCCCGGTTTCACTATACCAACTTGTGAAACTGTTTATAGATGGCTTATTGAGTCTATTCAAAATATCGCGACGAGCTAGCCACTTATTCGTTGTAGATTCATACCATCGGCTACGACGAGGTGGGATTAAAATCCCCTCCGCTGGGTACCCTGAGGCCGTCTAGGCGGTCTCGGGCGCCGCCGCGCCGTAAGGCACCCGTGATGATATGCTAATTACTATTATTAAAATTAAATAAAAGATATTTACCGCAAAGAACATTTTATCAAAAAACTAATATTTTTTGAGTTTTCTTTTACAGAATACTAAAGTTACTACCTAAACATTTCTAAAAAAATATTCATCCAACAGAAAACACCTGTATTTTCCTGAAACTCTAAAAAGGGACTAATAATAAAATGTAACGTTATCCAATCCCAAGATCAGGTTTCAGTGGACGAAAAATATTTCCAGGGTAACCCCGTCGGCGAATACCTCATTTGTCAGGAAAAAAATCTGGGCTTATCTATGCCAAAGATAAAATGGAGATGAAACTGCGGATGTTACAGTAAACCCGCGCTGGCTTACCCACTTCTTGGGTTTTAACTTTTGAAATATACCCAGATGGCTTAGATTTATTTAGATAACTTGTTTTTTTTTTTTAATACTTTTATAGCATTAATAGACATTGTTGTTTTGGGTTGTTCCATTTAGCCCTCATAAGTTTGCCCCTAAATATTATTTTCCTGTTTGCCCTGAATATTATAGTTATTCCGTTTTACCCTCAAAATAGAAAGTTTTAAAAAAATCGTCGCCTTTATGTCAAAGATAAACGGTTTCAATGATATATACAAAGCCTTAACTGTATATATCTGTTATTTAGCAAACCTATAGAAAGTCCATAAATGAGTAACTACCAATACGCTTTGGTGTAACAACAGCATTTGTCGCGCTCACTATGCCGGCTAAATGATGTACTAAGTTACTAAATAGCCGATGATAAAGACAAATTTGTATGGCAACTATGTTATCCTAAAAATACAAGATTCCACAATTTAATTAAAAAATGTTTTGTTCTTTTATTTTGACGAAAGTAAACTTTGGCTGAAAGTTAGAATTAATTAACGAATAAAAAACAAAAGTTTGTTTTGTAATTAGGATACGGTAATATAGAAACCGGAAATGCTGTGAAAGTTTTTTAATCTTTTGATTATAAAACAGTGTTTATTATTGTTTATTTTCATATAAAAAATGTATAAGTAGATTTTTTTTTTTTTTTTAAATGAGTCAGTTATATTTTACTGTATTATAATGTTGTGCTCGTATAATTTGTCTTTATCGCTATCCTTTTCGTAACCGCATCAGCCAGTTAGTAAGAACGGGCTGTTAGATAGCAAAGTATTGATGTACTGTAGATATAAATATTAATTTTCGTTTTTGCTTACTACCAGGCGTATACAAAGTAACATGCCGTACATTTGTGAAAATTACATAGAAATTATCCGAATAAATTGTCATTTGTACATAAGTAACAAACAGGGAAGGCCCCAAAAATCGTTCCTCAAAATAAGTTCATTTATTAAGTTGACATGGCTGACACGCAAATAAATGACTTACGATGACATACAGATTATGCGGATCCGCCTACGTCTGTCAGGATGAAGTGGATTTGTTTCTGTCGGTTATAAAATCTATAATATTACTAGCTGACCCGCGCAACTTTGTCTGCGCGTTTAAATTTAACCGTTTACGCAGCGTACGCTCTTAAAAGGAATAATTTTTCCCCGTTTTTGCAACATTTTTCTTTGTTACTCCGCTCCTATTAGTCGTAGCGTGATGTTATATAGCCTATAGCCTTTCTCGATAAATGGATTATCCAACACGAAAATATTTTTTCAATTCGAATCAGTAGTTCCTGAGATTAGCGCGTTCAAACAAACAAACAAACAAACAAACTCTTCAGCTTTATAATATTAAGTATAGATTAGTATAGATAAAGCAGAAAAGTTTGTTTGTTTGAACGCGCTAATCACAGGAACTACTGGTTTCAATTAAAAAAATAATAGTCAGCTGGATCACAGTCAGGTCAAAGTAAAAAAAAAAAAATACAGTTATCGAGAAAAGCTATATTTGTAAATAAATAAATATAATAAATACCATCATGGGTGACTATTTAGCTCCCGAGAACCGTTTAAACGGCCTCAGGGTACCCAGCGGAGGGATTAACCCGTCCTCATTTCTCCGATGGTATTCGGAGGCAACACCTAACAAGTGGTGAGCTTGTTGCGGTGTTTATGATGAAATAGCCTCGTTGTATAAAGCAGTCACCCATCCCAGGCCCGCCTTGTTGTCATCTGCTTAACCTTGTTATCAGTTGCGCTTGACCATTAGGCTAGGCCGCTTTTTATTTATATATTAGGTAAAATATATAAATTGAAGCTATAAAATTATATTGCCAAATATTTCGCCTCTCTTTGGAGCGGCGTCATCAGTGACAATTACTGAAGGTCTTTGTCATAAGTTTAAAAAAAAGTAATTTTATTTCTTTTAGCACTAGTAAAAGGTAATGCACTATACAGTTTTGTATTTAAAATTTTAGAAAAATATCATCTACACCTAGCCTATCATGGAAAACATCATCAGCATGTTATGTTATGATAACAAAATAATTTAAAAAATATTTTTTATTGTTTTAATAATTTTATTCAAGAAAAAATAAATTCAATTTAACAGTAATAAAATAAAATAAACCTCAATAATAATAATGAAATAGCAACCTAGTATAAACCTAAAAATTAAAATAAATAAAAAAATATGCTATATATTGATGTCCCATCAATGAAAAATGTTACAAAAATAGGGAAAAATTATTCCTTTTGAGAGCTTCCGTTGCGTGCGCTGCGTAAATGGTTAAAGTTGCGCACCCGAAGTTGCGCTATCAGTCAGCTATTTTTTAATGAAATGCGGTCGCAGAGCAGAAGAGTCGTACATTGTCCTTACACTACTTGTACTATTACTTCTTCTTCTTTTTTTAATAAATACAATAGGCCTGGACCCGCATTATCTGTATCCGACGGTGGCGTGGCTGCGTGAGTCTCTAGCCGAAAGATTATTACTTCTTCTGTGCCTTACACTATTCTATCTCTTCTGGCGCACTCACGTCAGTGAGGACAACTTGACAGTATATTAGTCATGTTTCTGTATCAATATAGATCGATGCATCAACTGCGTTTTCTGGTGCTTACGTAAATGCGTTATATCCGGAGGCCGTGGGTTCAATTCGCAATCTAGGTATAGTATAAGTATGTTTTTCTATACAAATTGCTGCGGTCTGGGTAATAATAAAAATATATAAATAATATAACGTCTGGGTACCCAGCGAAGGAGTTTTGATCCCACCCCGTCGTAGCAGATGGTATCAGTCTACATACAACGAACAAGACTAAATAACACATAAACAGTTTCACAAGTTGGTATAGTGAAACCAGAACCGACAGCTTAACGTGCTCTCCGAGGCACTATAGTGGTGTTGTCAAACAAATGTTAATTTAAAATTCATTGGTACACACTGGGGTTTGAACCCTAAAACTGTAGTGTTCTTAAATCTGAGGTCAACCCAACTCGGCCACCACGTAGATATATCACGGTGTGGGTGATTATAAATATATAATATGTATTTGTATCGTCGTTTCTGGTACATATAACATAAATATGTTAGCCTATACTATCAGGCTAGAAATATGTGTACCATAACTATTCTTCATAATATTAATACTATTCTTCAGGTGGTAAGTCTCTTTTCAAAATGCGAAAACTGACTGCGAAATATGATGCTGTTACGAAAAGGGCAGCGACAAAGATAAATTTTACGAGTACAACATGATAATACAGAAAAATATAACTTATCTAAAAAAAGCCCTACTTATTTTTTTTTTATATGAAAATAAACCAAATTAGTTCTGTTTCATAATCAAAGAAATTAAAAAAAACTTCCACATTATTTCCGGTTCCTACATTACCGTATCCTAATTAAAAACAAAACTTTTGTTTTTTATTCGTTAATTAATTCTAATTTACAGCCAAAGTTTACTTTCGTCGAAATAAAATAACAAAACATTTTTAAATTAAATTGTAGGATGTTGTATTTTTGGTATCCTAAAATACAAACTCCACATTTAAATTTAAAACATTTAAATCTGAAATAAAGAAAACCAGTAAATTTCTTTGACATTACTATAAACATCAACCATATCAAATCGTTTTAGTTTTTGGTACTATTTCATTTCATTTATTTTTCAACCATTGGAACTTTTCCAGGATTCTCGGTTATGTCCATTTTATATAATATGCAATAATATATATTTTATTTTATATTTTAACATTTACTCGATTTAATAACCTAATGTGTTCCTTAAATAATAAGACGGAAGCTGTAATAATGTAATATAGAATGATTAAGCATAGAACTTCCGTAGAATTTTTTTTTAGACAATGATTATTGTAGAATAAAAAGCAATAATTATTAATACAGCTGTAAAGAGGCCATGTCATTATAATGTCTACAAACTTATAATATTAAATAATGTCAATTGATATTAATAATAATAAAAAACTACAGTATTAAGTAGCGTCCGTTTTAAGTATTATTATTTTATACATATATAGATTGCCTCTTTAATGTTTATAAGTTATTGTACTATTATTTATGTTTTTTTTTTGACGCTGCAATACTTCTTACGATTTTACGTAATCGAATGAACTCATAGACCTTCATCTACTATTCTAGCCAGCCCAGCTCCTTCCAGAAGGCGACAAGAAGTCCGGGTCTTCCACAGACCTTAAGGAGCGACCTCGCTTACGCCTACGAGTTGTTCATGTTCATGTTCATGTTCATGGCGGGCTCGTTTTCCGCAATTAGCCAAGAGATTAGGCCTTTTTGCGTGAGTCGGCTGACTATTCTAGCCAGCCCAGCTTCTTCCAGAAGGCGACAAGAAGTCCGGGTCTTCCGCAGGCCTCAAGAAGTGACCTCGGTGTTCCGAGGATTTTCGCCCGTTGTAAAGCCACCCCGGGGCAATGAAGCAGCACATGGGTGGGTGTTTCTTCCGTTTCCATGCAACCTCTACATAGAGGGCTGTTGGTGATACCTAAAATTGTAAGGTGCCTGTTTAATGGAAAGTGTCCGGTAAGTATACCCACCACCATACGAAGGTTACCTCTGTTGAGATTGAGCAGGTTCCGAGCTAGGCGTGGGCTAGGTTTGGTGACCGCCTCTCTGGCCTGCCTGCAGTTTTGTAAGTTAGCCCAATACTTACAGTGATGGTTGAAGGTATTGTCGCGTAGCCAACTTTTCAACTAATTAAAAGATAAAGGTACATACGGTTTGGGTCCTACCGGTGTTGTAGCCGAACCTCTTTTCGCCAGTTCGTCAGCCGCGTCGTTACCGAGGGAGTTGCTGTGTCCCTTTATCCACTGGAGAGTGACCCTGTTACCAACTGATATAGTCTCCAGTGCGTAGTGGCATTGTTTTACCAGACTTGAGTTCATCAGTTTGTTCTTCAATTCTAGTAGTACGGCTGCGCTGTCAGATAGTATGCGTATACGTATACCATTTTCTTCTATCTTTCTTGCGCGTATTGCCGCTTTTGCTTCTATTATGGCTATACACTCTGCTTGGAAGATGGAAGCATGTGTGCCAAGAGCTGTTGAAATTCTAATGTTTAGGTCGAGTGAGTACACTCCTGCGCCTGTTCCGTATTCTGTTTTTGAACCGTCCGTGTAAATTCTGACTTCGTGTAAGCCAGATTGATCAGTCGGTTCTTCTTGCATGTTTATTGAGTAATTTCTCACAAATATGTGCACGCGAGGACATCTGTCGTTCACTGCATTAATGAGTGGTTGTATCTCAAGGTGTTCGTTTAATGACTGAATGTGCCTCGCTCGGTTGTCTATATTCCATTGTCCAGAGGCTCTGAGTCTTATGGTGGCGACAGCAGCTTCGTATTGTATGTATAGATGTAAAGGTGTCAGGTTTAGTAAGGTTTCGATAGCTGCTATCGGTGTAGTCTTCATACATCCTATTGTGGCTAAACAAGCCAGTCTTTGAAGACTCTGTAGGTTAGCTGTAACCGTGGTCTGAGTGGTTCTAGGCCACCACACCAAAGCTCCATAGGTAATAGTGGGTCTGATAACTGTAGTATATAGCCACATGGTAATCTTGGGTTTTAGTCCCCATGTTTTTCCTAGAAGTCTTCTGCATTGCCACATTGTGACGCAGGCTGTCTTCAGTTTGTTCTCAAGATGCTTACTCCAGTTCAATTTACTGTCTAGCGTTATGCCTAGATACTTGACATCTGTAGCTAGAGTAAGTTCTGTATTAAATAATGTTGGTAGTTTCATGTTCCTCAATTTTCTTTTATTGGTGAAAAGGACCAGTTCCGTTTTGTTAGGATTAACATTAAGGCTATTTGTTGTGCACCAGTTTTCAATGATTCTTAATGCGATCTGCATCGACTCACATAGTATGTTCTCGAATGCTCCGCTTATGAGGATCACTAGGTCATCCGCGTAGCCCACCGTGAAGTACCCTTGGTCGTTCAATACTCTTATGAGTCCCTCTACAACTAGATTCCAGAGAAGGGGAGACAGGACCCCTCCCTGCGGATAACCCTTTGCTGCTATGCCTCTGGTCGTACTGTCCACGGTGAGCTGCACAGCGCGTTGTTTCAGCATATTCTCTATCCATCTTGTAATGGTCGGCTCCACTTTATATTTGATTAGGGCCGTAGATATGCTGACAAAAGACGTTTTAAAAACACAAAGCAAGAAAGCTTTTCAACCGCGCGATGAACACAAGAGAACAAGAGGATTGGACAAAATATAAAAATGCCCAAACCCACTTCAAAAAGCGTATCATACATTGGAAAACGGAATCATGGGGACTTTCTGCCAGAATATAGAAACAAGCCATGAAGCTAATAGAGTCAGGAAAATTATGACAACCAACCAAAATTGTATAGGATCGCTAAAAAAATCCGACAACACTTTTACAAGAACAGATAAAGAAACAAGTGAGGTACTCTTGCAAACTCACTTCCCAGACTATCAACTGACTGAGAATAGAGACTGGGAAGTAAGTACCGCTCTGCCACCAACGGATGAGGACTGGAAAATCGCGAAATCAGTCATCACGACAACAAAGGTTGAATGGGCTATAGAAAGTTTTTCGCCTTTCCAGTCAGCAGGTTTAGATGGCATCTTCCCAGCCCTCCTTCAGTGGGGCCTCGCCAACCTACTGCCCTTACTAACAGAAATATTCACCGCGTGCCTAACTCATAAGTACGTTCCAAAGCAATGGAGAGAAGTGAAAGTAGTCTTTCTACCAAAACCGGGAAAAAATGACTACACACAAGCTAAATCCTTCAGACCAATCAGCCTTACCTCCTTTCTGCTTAAAACAATGGAAAGGCTATCATGTCAAAGACAATGGTTGATCCTGTTAGCGCCATCTTGGTAACACGCTCCATAAAAGTACCGACGGCTGATCTGGGAAGGCCAAGATCCTTCAATAAATATAATAATATTTCTATTGAATTATTTATTATTACTCGTATAAATAGCTAGGTAAGTAATTATTATGCAAATAATATCACTTTCAATAAAACATTGTTCACTCTCCAAATGTTTACTCAATTTAATATCAGCAGGGACAGAAGATGTCAACAAATTGAATTAATATCAGTCTGAGTGAAGGAAATTAAATCAATCTAAAGAGTCGCCGACCTCCTAAAATTATTTCAGGAATGGAAATACGCTCTTCATCATTTGCAAATAAATTGCTCGCCGATTTGCCAAAAAATCACCAAGACTCGATTTAGCTGAAAATTATTAGAATTATATTCTTTACAAGCTGGTTGGCATTTGTTATAAACAAAAAACGGCGTTACTTCCACATGTTATAATCAATGAGTGGCTTTTTCATTGAACACCGAAGACCTTTACAAGTTGATTAGTATTTGTTATAAACAAAAAACGGCGTTACAACCACATGTTATAATCAATGAGTGGCTTTTTCATTTAGAAAACCGAACAACAAAAAAACAAGTTTTTTTTTTTTTTTTTACAAAGACAATAATATACGCGACAAGAGCGACGTATTGGAATATAAGAGCATTTTGATCCTGTGTTTACAGCGTATACAAAATTCAACGAAAGCGCAAATTGGACCGCCCAGAATGCTTTCCGCCACATCATCATCATACCAGCCTTTCACGCGTACACTGCTGGACATAGGCATCCCCCGAGGATCGCCATAACGACCGGTTCTGTGCTGCCTGTAGCCATCGGCTTCCCGCGACCTTTTTCAGGTCGTTTGTCCATCTTGTGGGGGGCCTATAGCACGCGGTATATAAAACAATATGTCATTGTATCAAGAATTTTATCCAAGAATTTATTTTCATCCGTGTAGGCTTATAGAAAACGCTATAATTTTATTTTAATATTTATCTGTTTGAGTTTTAAAATACATTACAAAATAAATAATTAAAACAATTAAAAATAATTTGTCAGCGAAATGACCCTAACCCAGCCTAATTTCGTTGATCTGTACCCAACAAATTTTATGAGCATCAGCATTGAGGGGCCATATTTTTTATAATAAGAATTTTCTAATAATTATTTTGCCCGGGGTTAAAAAAGTTTAAGTTTGTAAAATAATACTCAAGTTTGTAAAACTTAAATTAAAAAGTTACATGGGAATATAGTTGACCCCTCCGTGCTGACGTTTTTATTAAAGTGCACTGCAATATTTTTAAATATACATAGTTACAAACTTAGAAAATAGGTCTAGTTTGTAAAATATACTCGCGGACCCCACATACCTCCTTGCAATCCGTTTAGTATTAACGGTTTTTTTTTTAAATAAAAACCTCAACAATTTTTTTATTTTTACTTTTACAAACATAAGGGTTTTTTACAAATGTAAGCTCGGTTTTTACCATAAGAATAGAGAATATGCAGGATTTTTTTTTTCATTACTTGAGTATCTGCCACTACTACAATAAATAAACGTTACATCACTAACCGCTACTTTATGACATTATTTGTGCTCAAAAAGTACGCATATAAATTTATTGTAAATGCATATTCCCTATTATTAGAAAATTAGTATTATCAAAATGTGGCCCCTCAGTCCTGATGCTCATACAAATTTTAGGTCTTTAATATGAAACAATTTTGTGTGTCCCAAAAAGGAATAAACTTTCGTATATTAATTCTACAAGCCATAAAATAAAGGTGATTACGCATATTCAGCATTAACCTCGCTTGCTCTATAAAGAGGGCCGTCGTTAATGAGGGCATAAAAAGATCCCTTTTAGAATAATTCTACTAAATTTGCATATTAATTGAAGAAAAAATGTCTTTCTATTTTAGACTAGCTGATCCGCGCAACTTCGTCTGCGTAACTTTAACCGTTTACGCAGCGTACGCTCTCAAAAGGTATATTTTTTCCCCGTTTTTGCAACATTTTTCATTGTTACTCCGCTCCTATTGGTCGTAGCGTGATGTTGTGTAGCTTATAGCCTTCTGCGATAAATGGGCTATCCAATACTAACATAATTTTTCAATTCGAACTAGTAGTTACTGAGATTAGCGCGAATAAACAAACAAACTCTTCAGCTTTATAATATTAGCATTGATAGTGAAAAAATAGATTATAAAATTTGTTCTATAACAAAAAATCTCGGTATGTCTAAAATATTTTTATTAATTGCGTCTTTAAAGGTAGACTAGGCATTGTCTACCAGTCAACCACCTAATATTCTTAATAAAAGAAAAAATATTTCATTTATTAATAGGGTCCTTAGTCCAAGGAAGCAAAAACATTTGTTATTTCTTAAAGTATAAAACTTAGAGGAGTGACCGGGGATCCAAAATCAGGATTTCTTTTAGGACCTAAAGTATTCATAGCTATCAGATGCTATTTTTCTTAGATCCTAGCATTAAAATAAACTCGCTAGCATCCTAGAACCATTCGCCTCAGCCGAAATTTAATTTTATCAAATGTATGTTTTTTTAGTTAGAGAGTCTAATAATTCACTTACTTTAAAACCCTGTCACAAAGACTTATGCCCGATTTTACCAACTCTAAGGGAGCCCCTAACTAAGTTAATGACAGTTGTTTCATAGCAAATATGTCAAAATTCTTATTTAGGGGCTCCTTTAGAGTTAGAGATCGTTGGTGAAATCGGGCATTATACTTTTAGAATTTTAAAACGCGACAAAATATATTTCATTTAGAGCGATAAAATTTTAATATTTACTATTTTTTTTTTCAGTTTCCTCAGCAAGACTCTAGAATGATTTACAGGTGGACATTAGACAAGCTCTGAATAAAGGTATCTTTAAGAGACTAGTGTATAACACATTTTCTGAATGTGTGAATGGGTCTTCTCCTTTTTATTTATTTTTAATTTCCTCTCTATTTCCCCTATATCCTGTGTTTCTGCTTTAAATAATTATTGTGCTATGGGTTTGGTAATATTGTGCTGTTGCTGTAATATTTGCTATTTTATTATTATGTATGTATATTATAATAGTATAACATAAGTATTGGTATATATATGGAATGAGTATTAATATAACATTTGTATACCCTATTTCTTGAATATTTACTACACCTATTTTACCTACTTACTACTTAATTTGTCCCAAAGGTTTGACTGGTAGAGAATGTCTAGACAAGTTTTTTAACCTACGTAAATAATAAAAATAATCCTATCCTAATTTAAAAAAAAACAACTAAAAGTAAATTTCAAGATAGTTAAAAAAAACTTTAGAAGTACAATCGTGTTATGTTAAGGTAAAAAAATCATTTTCCAATAACCTTTTAAAGCTAAATATAAATTTGGAAACTTTAATCGAAATCAATGGTTGAACTTCGAACACTTATAATAATAACCCAAGAAATTCAAAGGCGATCTCGATTTCTGAATTTCATTAAAGGTGTTGATTATAATTTCGATATTATAAGCTCAACAAGCAACAGAAACTGAAGTCGCTTTAAAAGGGCAAAATAAATAAATTTCCGAACGAAACTTGGAAATTACTCGTTTAGTAAAATGATTCGAGTTTCAGTGCCAAATCTTGGGCAATGCTTGTTTACGCCTAACTTTATTTACGAAGCAATTAACAGTACTCAAGGCATTAAATAAAGTTTCACTTTATTCGTTAATAAGTGAAGAAATAATTATAAGATTCGAACCGCGGTCAAAGCGAGGCTGATCCCAAATTAGCGTTTGATTTATAATTACCTAAATTTTTTTTATGGGGAAGATTTTTGTTGATTAGTTAAAGTTGATTATTAGTTTATAATAATTATTTTTACGTTTATTGATAATAAATCTTGTTTATAATTTAAAAATCAATTGTCGAATATATATGATATAAAATGTTTGAAAAATCGTATGGAAATATACAACACAAATAAAATAACATGTAATAAAATGAAATAAAGTATAAATAAATGTTACTTATATAATAAATATATAACCCTGACTCCTATATTTATATATATATATATATATATATTACAATTTAATAATGTGTGTGTTTGTGTGTTGTGTATGCGTTTATGTGGCAGAGTGTATGTAGTATGTTTAGGTGTAGGTAACCGAATAATGTTGTGCTTTTCTTAAATGTTTAATCCTCATATTGTAATATTATTTTTATTCAACTACACAGCAGTTGCAAAAATATATTAATTTTAGTTTTTTTTGTGAGCTTTTTCACTTGGTGAACAATGTTTACATAAAAAAAAACAAAAAAAAATATAACTCAATAATTTATTGAGTTATAAAATTGTTAGTTTTTTTTTACACAACTTGAAGTGTAAACAGTTATAAAAATCGCGAATACGATAAATAAGTTAATTGAAGGACCACAGCCTTGAAATATTATGATTAATATTACATAATACTATTGTTAAACAACAATGCATTGATCGACCCCATTCATGGATTTTGAATGTCATTCATCTTCATCGTGTAGATACAATATCACACATCATGTTCCACTAAAAAAAAATAAGATATTGCTAAGAAACTGAAGCGATATCTTATACTCCAAAAATGTTTAAAATGAAAGTAAGAAATATTTTGACCGGAAGGGTGAGAATTTTGTTACATGGGACTTAACTTTTTTCATTACAGCCTTCAAAGTATTTGCAAAGTTTTCCGTAATTTTAAAGATGTGATAAATGTCCGTGATATTTTACAGCTTTTTATAGACGTTTTTTTGGTAATGAGTAAAAGTTTTTATGAATCTGAATATCCATTTTTGAGAGCACTTTTACTTGCTGATCTTCTATTAATTTTTATGCCTTTTAGGTTATTGCTAAGACGATTTAGTTTGTGTTTGTTAATAAATATTATCAGTACATTATTTTTATCCGGCTCGAAGGACCAATGTTGGGTTTGGTATGAAGATACATTAGGTTGTTAGTAGACTGTTGTAAATATATAAATACTGCAAATAATCTTTACACTTTAATTGAAATTAAATCTTCAATCACAAAATACAGTAAATGAGAGCAAACAGTAAGCTTGCTGATATATGTTGTTTACATGAACTCGGTTATACACCGGTTATTATTCACTATATATTCATTAATAATATAGTAGATCTTCTATTATTTTGTATGCCTTTTAGGTTCTTCCGAAGACGATTTAGTTAGTTATATATCATTTAATAAATATTATCAGAATAATATGTACATTATTTTTATCCGGCTCGAAGGACCAATGTAAGCATGTTTCTCAATCAATGCGAGAACGATCTATTGAAATTTAAGATAATTGGTTGCTATTATTATAAATTGATAGGTGTTTCACTGTTTATGTAAATTTAAATAAGGACTTTACTTTCATTTGAAACATACCAATACATAAGTTATAAGATTTTATGTACTATTTCTTTTTAGCTCCCTATGCTCTCCCCGAGGGCGTTTTAAAATTAATACTATATTAATCAAAGTTTAATATTAGCATATTAAAAAGTAAATTCGCGCTATGAGCAAGCCTTTTTTTAATGAAACCGCAATTATAATTTCAAATTCTCAGAAACATCCAATGGTCATTTAAAATAGATATCGTGGCGAGAAGTTAGAATTATATTTTAAACTTTTGTAATTAAAAAGTTGAAAGCAAATGATAGCAATAAACCTTTGTCCACACAAACATCCCAAGTTATAACTAGAACTAATATTTAACAAACCCCGTAATTTCATCACATTATTGCTTTTGGTAAAGTCGTTTAAAAACTTTTTAGTATCTTGCCATCGTAAATTTTATAGCGTCAAGAGTTATTTAAAACCATTGACTGATTAATAAACAGGAGACGCTATACCTACAAAAATACCCTGCATATCTGCGGCTTTTTACACGTTCAAGTGACCTTGTCATGGTTTTCAGGAGGAAAATCAGTAAAACCACAGACTAAAACTGGCATCAATTCGTCTTTGTTGCCGCCCCTTTTAGTAATCGCATCATTTAGCCTGCATTTTAGGAGTAACCAAAGCTCTTAAATAATGGCGTATGCATCGATCTCCATTCATGGACTTTATATATCTGCTTAACAATCAGTAGATACAAAGTCACATATCGTGGTCCAATAAAAAAATGCATTTTGATAATTACAAAAGACTATCCTTGTAAAAAAATAGGCTATATTACACATTTCAAATACCCACAAGAAGTCATATGTAAAAGGTGTGATGTATTTAGTCTATTTAAAAAATCACACCAAAAAAAAAATGGTTTTATGAAGAAAAGTTGGGTAATTAAAATGTGACATAAAACTTTATTAAAATATTTTTGATTTCATATTTACTTTGTGTTTTATATACCTACTTATAAGTTTTTTTAAATATAATACATATAAGTATCATTGTTTCTGGTATACAAAATACAAGTTTGGAGCTTATTTTGTGACATTCTGTTTTTTATAACGTGAGCGTTAGATTGTCAAAATAACGATTTCCGTTATTAGCGCGCTCTCCACCAATCATACTAGTTTTTTATCGTTCGTATCGGAAATCGTTATTTTGACAATCTAACGCTCACGTTATAAGAAACAGAATGTGGCCTCTGGGTATAATCTATACTAATATTATAAAGCTGAAGAGTTTGTTTGTTTGTTTGTTTGTTTGTTTGTTTGAACGCGCTAATCTCAGGAACTACTGATTCGAATTGAAAAAATATTTTCGTGTTGGATAATCCATTTATCGAGAAAGGCTATAGGCTATATAACATCACGCTACGACTAATAAGAGCGGAGTAACAAAGAAAAATGTTGCAAAAACGGGGAAAAATTATTCCTTTTAAGAGCGTACGCTGCGTAAACGGTTAAATTTAAACGCGCAGACAAAGTTGCGCGGGTCAGCTAGTATACTATATATTATTAATGACACCTTAGTACATACAAAGGCTTAGTAGAAGGTGCAAAGTTCAAAATGTTTATTTACATTTATTTCTAGTGTAGTACTACAAATACGCTACAGATATATTAAAAAAAACTTTTATTCCCTAACCTGATAAAATTTTAGTTCTAGTAGTTTTTGTATAACGCCAAACTGTACACCAGAATATTATGCTAAACACAACGAACTAACTCAAATTGCTATTATGTAGAATAGAGAGCAATTTGTTGTAACAATATTCGCCAGCGAATGCCTAACTTTGCCCGTCCACTAAATTAGCAGAAACATCGCCGGCGATATTCCGCGCGATCCTAATAATTTAATTCAAATAAACGGAGAGCCAAACGCCCGTTTAAACTGCTAACTGGCAAGCAATAATGTTCTCATGAATTAACATTGAAGTTTAGTGGGGAATTGAAGGCGTTTGGGCAAAGTTGTGTTGGCTAAGGGGGCTTCCCTTTGACAATAGGTAACTATAAACGCCGTCCTGGTAAGGTTGTCACATAATTGTTACGGCTATTTTGGAAACAGCGTGTCGGATACGAATGACTGAAGGCTATTAATTAGAAGTTACTTCAAGTTTCTAGATGTCAAATTGTTTAAATTAATTTCAAATATAATCTAACTACTACGTATACCTAAATATGTACTAGTAATTAAGATATTATTTTTATTAAATTCATTATTAGTGTTAATGTTTCTGGTATTTTTGGGTGGGAGCAATTTGATAACTGTACCAGGCTGACTACAGATGCAAAAACCGTAAAGTGACATAGTCTTGTTTCGGTTTGGGTCTGTAATTCACTAGTTTTCAGCATATTATTATATTACTTACCATCACCAAATAAATTAAGTATTTTTTTATCTTAATGGTGTGGTGCTTAGGAATATTTATTTGTGATCCGGCAATTGAAGGATCTTGGCCTTCCAAGGTCGGCTGTCGGAACTTTTATGGAACGTGTTTGCAAGATAGCAATGATAAGATCATATAGTATTTGGTTGAGTAGAGAGTATAGTGAACACAGTGAAGGGGACAGTTAAGAGGCCCTACTTCGCGGTCTCAAGTTCATTATTTTTATCATATAACTCAATATAATAATTGACCACTGTGAAAAAAAACACCCAGTAAATGGTAACCGATTTGGTTAGACCTAAGACCTTAAAAAACCTATAGTTTTTACTAATAAGTTTTTACTTTGCATTAATGATCGGTTATTATGGGAATAAACCCCCGCCGCTGGTTGTCTGGGTGGATTTGAGCGAAACAAGACGCAAATAGCGAAACAAAACGCAACAAATTTTCCGAACCCTATTTCGAAATACACTCTTTGCATGGTCCTTGATTTACATATTACCGGAAGTTCTCTTCCTGGTCATGCATATGTATGTCTTTATGCAAAGCTCTAATCTTGCGGTACAGTGGCCAACCTATCTTACTATATAGGTACAGACATGTTCATTTTCAGTAAAAAAAAAAAAAAAAAAAAAATTACTTGTACATATCATCACGGGTGCCTTACGACGCCCGAGATTTGATTATTTGATAAGATTTATTTGTAATGTCGAAAAAAAGTAGCCCTATCCTATTGGTAGATCATTACAGTTCAAACTGCACCGTAAGTGAAGGATTGACTAATTTAACTCATGGTAGCGTTGACTGTGGATGTAGCCCTGGAGGCTACATAAGTTATCGTGTAATATACATAAGTATGTTTTGTAATCTGTGTATATTGTTGCTTGTACAATTAATATATACGTGGTGGCCGAGTTGGTTAGACCTTGGACTTAAAGACACTTTGTTTCCTGGTTCATATCCCGGTGTGTACCAATGAGTTTTTTATTTGAAAATTTATGTACATTTGTTTGACAACACCACTATAGTGCCTCGGAGAGTACGTTAAGTGTCGGTCCCGGTTTCACTATACCCCAACTTGTGAAACTGTTTATAGATGAGTTATTGAGTCTATTTAAAACATTGCGAAGAGCTAGCCACTTGTTCGGTGTAGACTCATACCGTCGGCTACGACGAGGTGGGATTAATACCCCTCCGCTGGGTACCCTGAGACCGTTTAGGCCGTATGAGTCTACACCGAACAAGTGGCTAGCTCATCGCGATGTTTTAAATAGACTCAATAACCCATCTATAAACAGTTTCATAAGTTGGTATAGTGAAACCGGGACCGACCTTAGCGTGCTCTCCGAGGCACTATACCTGCAGTATAAACATAAAAAGTATGAGTTAAAGCGAAAACAGTAATCGCACGTATGTTACCGGATGTATTGGTGACTTACGAATATTTTTCACTTGGTTTTTAAAAAATAAACATATATTACTAATCTCTAATCCAAAAAAAATGCTTCATCTATCAGTCTGTCCGTTTGTGTGCTTAGCAAAGTTTTGGTTTAGGTCTGTGAATTCACTGGTTTTTAGGATATTATATATTACACCATTAAGTCAAAGAATTACTTTGATCTCACGAATGAAATTACTAGAATCGGTTTTAATACTCAACTTTATGCAGTGGAAGTCGGTGCAAGCACAGAAGAAATAATAGACAAGTAGTGCAAGAGGAATTCCAGCAAGGACTTTGAATCTTCTATTGGAGGATCTTGGCCTTCCAAGGTCGGCCGTCGGAACTTTTATGGAACGTGTTTGCAAAAAAGCAATGATAAGATCATATAGTATATGGTTGAGTAAAGAGTGAACACAGTGAAAGGGAGAGTTAAAAGGCCTTTAACCCTACTTCACGGTCTCAAGTTCATTATTTTCATCATATAACTCAATATAATAATTGGCCACTGTGAAAAAAAAACACCCAGTATAAATGGTTACCGGTATTTGGTTAGACCTAAGACCTTAAAAAACCTATAGTTTTTACTAATAAGTTTTTACTCAGCATTCATGATCGGTTATTATGGGAATAAACCCCCGCCGCTGGCTGTCTGGGTATAACAGATATAAAAAAATCTTCTTAATAACAGTATTTATATAAATGATAAACTTAAATTTCCCACAAATCGCTGATATTTTAACAATTTTTTTGGACAAGAAACGTTTTTTTAATTAAGAATTAACGACACATAAAGTATAGTTAAAACTTACTATGATATGTCAGCAAAAGATTATGGTTAAGCATAATATTGCAGCAATATCAAACTTTATGCAAAGATGGTTTCAACGATACAATGTTGTTTATTGCGCGGTTTCTGGGTAACAAGTTGGACGGACACAAGTTTGCCTGTCCGGTGTCGATTCTGAGACACCAGGCAACTTTACGCATATTGCCCTAGTTTGTGCAAGATTTGTTGTCCGACAACTGATTGCTGCAACTTTGCCGGTGTGTATTTTAGGATCTAAGACTTAAAAACAACCAATGGTGTGTACTAAAGAGTTTTTAATTTAAAAAAAATGTACGTATGTTCGACAACACCACTTTAGTGCCTCAGAGAGTACGTGAAACTGTCGGTCCCAGTTTAACTATACCAACTAGTGAAACTGTTTATAAGTGGGTTATTGAGTCTAACTAGTCTCTAAAGTCTTACCAACTTGCCACATTGCTATGTATTTTTAAATATGATTAAAGAATCTAGAAAAACTTAAAAACTGTGGATAGTATCAGGGTCCGCTTTCGTTGTCTAGTGTCGTCCTTTGACGTTGTATCCGAAGGTCGTGGGTTTGATTATCATTCATGGCAAATAAAAAAGTTACGTTTAAAATATTATAATACTAGCTGACCCTCGCAATTCCTCTGCGTAACTTTAACCGTTTTCGCAGCGCACGCAACGGAAGCTCTCAAAAGGAATAATTTTCCCCGTCTTTGCAATATTTTTCATTGATGCCCTGCACCTGTTGGTCGTAGCGTGATGTTATGTAGCCTACAGCCTTTCACGATAAATGGGCTATCCAACACTAATATATATTTTTTTAATTCAACGAAACAAATAAAGAATTAAACAATCTTTATAATATTAGTATATATATATAATTTATGTAACGGTCCCAGTTTCACTATACCAACTTGTAAAACTGTATATAATAGATGGGTTATTGAGTCTATCCAAACATCGCGACGAGCTAGCCACTTCTTCGGTGTAGACTCATACCATCGGCTACGACGAGGTGGGATTAAAAAACTCCTTCGCTGGGAACCCTGAGGGCGTCTAGGCGGTCTCGGGCGCCGTAAGGCACCCGTGATGATATATAATTTATGTAACATTATTTAAAACTATGTATACTGTGTGAAATAAACATATTATTGTTATTACTATAGTTTTTTTTTTCTATTTCACATGGTATATGAGCCTAGAGCTTAATTTGCGACTAGGATTATCAATATGTGTAAAATGTACTACATATTAATATTATTATTTTAATAACATAAAATCATATATGACATAGAAAGTTAAATATAATTTATTGCTATCAGTAATATGGCTTAAAACAGTTTTTGTTTAAATTTATAATCGAATTTCGACTAACATTCTTTATTTAAATTGTAAAAAACTTTGTAAAAAACAAAACAACAAAACACAAGCCAGGATCACGAAACAATCTCCATTTTAATCATCGTTTAGGCAGCACGTTTCAAAATTCCGAACGCCCGATAAGCTCCCAAAGTAATTTTTTTACCCGAAAAAAGGGGAATTTCCCCACAAAATACGAGATAAAACGAGGGTTTCTCACTCTACATGGTCGTAAATCTCCTCCTTGTACCGTATTCGTAGATTTATCGAGTCGATAATCGTGACGAAACCAAACATCGATGCTGAATTCACAAGTTGCTATGATAAAATATTAACTGTCTGCTATCGAAAAACTTGTCTGCTATCGAAAAAATATGTTTTATGGGAAAAAAGTTTATGGGGAGTTTATATAAGTACATATATATATGTTTGTAAGTATACATGATGACCATGGAACCATGTGTCATAAATAAAAAAAAATGTTTCTCAATACAAATTGGTAATTTTAACATACTAGTTTGTATGGAGATTTTTTTTCATTTGTGTCAAATGGTTCCATGAGAAATGTTGTTATATACATATTAGCCCAAAGTAAGCCGGGTTATTTAGAACATTTATAAATCAAGAATGTGTGGACCGATTTTTATGATCTTTGATTTGTTCTTTTTTTTTCACGCTGAATAGCAGAATAACTATTAAACCATCAGGAAAATTTACGAAAAATTTATAAGAATCACAAGAAACACAACAATCACAAGTTGCAATCCCATCTAGTTATTAATATAGACTTAAAATAGTAAGAGTATAATATATGTATATGTATCATCACGGGTGCCTTACGGCGCCCAAGACTGCCTAGACGCCCCCAGGGTACCCAGCGGAGGGGTTTTATATCCCACCTCGTCGTAGCCAATGGTATGAGTCTACACCGAACAAGTGGCTAGCTCGTCGCGATGTTTTGAATAGACTCAATAACCCATCTATAAACAGTTTCACAAGTTGGTATAGTGAAACCGGGACCGAAAGTTTAACGTGCTCTTCGAGGCACTATAGTGGTGTTGTCAAACAAATATACATATTTTTTTTAATTAAAAACTCATTGGTACACACCGGGATTCGAACCAGGGACCCAAGTGTTTTTTAAGTCCAAGGTCTAACCAACTAGGCCACCACGTATAAGAGTATAATATATCTGTTAAATTATTTATTGCCTATTTTAAGATTTTGTTTTATATTATTATATTTTTTAATAAAATATATAAATCTCATCACGGGTGCCTTACGGCGCTCGAGACCGCCTACACGGCCTCAGGGTACCCACCGGAGGAGTTTTTAATTGCACCTCGTCGTAGCCGATGCTATAAGTCTACATCGAGCTAGTTCGTCGCGATATTTGGATAGACTCAGCATGTTTTACCCATCTATAAACAGTTTTACAATAGTGAAACTGGGACCGACCGCTTAACGTGCTCTCCGAGGCACTATAGTGGTGTTGTTAAACAAATGTACATACAACAATCACGCTACCCGGCGACAGATGCTGAAGGCAGTCCTTTTGCCTTTGAACTACAATTTTTATTCTTTATTAATATTTTTTGTCATTTTTCCTATAATTTTATTTATTTTGTTATTGTAATTTTGAAGGCAATAAACGTTTTTTACATTTTCATTTTTATATTTATAACACATTGGTACACACCGGGGTTTGAACCAGTCAAACCCCGGTGTGTACCAATGAGTTTTTTCCAGGGTGGGAATCGAACCGACGACGAGACTGTACCATCATAACAACCGCAACAAGCTCGCCACTTGGTTATGTGTTGCCTCCGAATACCATCATCGAAATGAGGACGGGTTAATCCCTCCGCTGGGTACCCTGAGGCTGTTTAAATGGTTCTCGGGAGCCAAATAAGGCACGCGTGATGGTATTTTAAAATAAAATTGTCCGTTTAACAAATTGTTAGCGAAAAATATGTATATAAGAATTTAAGAACAAAAAATACATTGACAATATTTTGAAATTGTATAAGGTTTAATTTCCCAAACATCTAGTAATAATAATAATACTCGTATATAATAAAATTCTTTATTTCATAAAAAAAAAGTTCCCAGTTTAGGTTACCCTGTTCTATGGTAATCGACTTTTATAATGTTACAATAAAGCATTAAGTGAAATGTACCTACTGAATACTTATAAATTAAAATGATAAGTAACAAAATTCAAAATAAGTTTGTAGACCTAAAAGTCAAATCTTCTTCGTTCTTAATTTGAATGCTTCTATAAAAAACCAAACATCGATGCTGAATTCACAAGTTGCTATGATAAAATATTAACTGTCTGCTATCGAAAAACTTGTCTGCTGTCGAAAAAATATGTTTTATGGGAAAAAAAGTTTATAGGGAGTTTATAAGTACATATACATGTTTATAAGTAAGTTTTCACGATGACCATGGAACCATGTGTAAAAAAAATGGTTTTCCAATACAAATTGATAATTTTAACATTACTAGTTTGTATGGAGATTTTTTTTCATTTGTGACAAATGGTTCCATGGGAAATGTTATTATATTGATCAGTAGAGCCTTATATTAGCCCAAACTAAGCCGGGTTAGTTAGAACATTTATAAATCAAGAACGTCTGCGACCGATTTTTATGATCTTTGATTTGTTCTTTTCTTTCACGCCGAATAGCAGAATAACTATTAAAAAAACAGGAAAATTCACGAAAAATTAATAAGAATCACAAGAAACACAACAATCACAAGTTGCAATCCCATCTAGTTATTAATATAGACTTATAAAATAGTAAGAGTATAATATATCTGTTAAATTATTTATTGCCTATTTTAAGTTTTTGTTTTATATTATTATATTTTTTAATAAAATATATAAATCTCATCACGGGTGCCTTACGGCGCTCGAGACCGCCTATACGGCCTCAGGGTACCCAGCGGTGGGGTTTTTAATCGCACCTCGTCGTAGCCGATGGTATGAGTCTACATCGAGCTAGCTCGTCGCGATGTTTGGATAGACTCAGCATGTTTTACCCATCTATAAACAGTTTTACAATAGTGAAACTGGGACCGACAGCTTAACGTGCTCTCCGAGGCATTATAGTGGTGTTGTTAAACAAATGTACATACAACAATCACGCTACCCGGCGACATATGCTGAAGGCAGTCCTTTTGCCTTCGAACTACAATTTTTATTCTTTTTTAATATTTTTTTGTCATTTTTCCTATAATTTTATTTATTTTGTTATTTACCCATCTATATATACCCAGTGACTGTCACTGATGACGCCGCTCCATAGAGAGGCGAAATATTTGGCAATAAAATTTTATAGCTTCAATTTATATATTTTACCAAGTAAGAAACACACTTTATTTGTTTCAGATAATTTATTTTGTTATTGTAATTTTGAAGGCAATAAACGTTTTTTACATTTTCATTTTTATATTTATAACTCATTGGTACACACCGGGGTTTGACTGGTTTAAACCCCGGTGGACCTAAGTATTTTTATATTTATAACTCATTGGTACACACCGGGGTTTGACTGGTTCAAATCCCGGTGGACCTAAGTATTTTTATATTTATAACTCATTGGTACACACCGGGGTTTGACTGGTTCAAACCCCGGTGGACCTAAGTATTTTTATATTTATAACTCATTGGTACACACTGGGGTTTGAATGATTCAAACCCCGGTGGACCTAAGTATTTTTATATTTATAACTCATTGGTACACACCGGGGTTTGACTGGTTCAAACCCCGGTGGACCTAAGTATTTTTATATTTATAACTCATTGGTACACACCGGGGTTTGACTGGTTCAAACCCCGGTGGACCTAAGTATTTTTATATTTATAACTCATTGGTACACACCGGGGTTTGACTCGTTCAAACCCCGGTTTTTTTTTACATTTGGTTTATTAATACCCATAAATAATAATAATAATATGTAGGACAATTTACACATAATTTGCTCCGGTCACAAACTAAGCTCTAGGCTTGTACTATGTGTACCAGAAACAATTATATAATGCATATTTATAAATATACACCCATACCATGACAAATTGTACAGAAAAACGTTCATCTTTTTTTCCACGGGTGGGAATCGAACCAACGACGAGGCTGTACCATCATAACAACCGCAACAAGCTCGCCACTTGTTATGTGTTGCCTCCGAATACCATCATCGAAATGAGGACGGGTTAATCCCTTCGCTGGGTACCCTGAGGCTCTTTAAACGGTTCTCGGGAGCCAAATAAGGCACGCGTGATGGTATTTTAAATAAAATTGTCCGTTTAACAAATTGTTAGCGAAAAATATGTGGTGATATTATATAAGAATTTAAGAACAAAAAATACATTGACAATATTTTGAAATTGTATAAAGTTTAATTTCCCAAACATCTAGTAATAATAATAATACTCGTATATAATAAAATTCTTTATTTCATAAAAAAAAAGTTACAGTTATATAATATAGTACGCTGTTCCCACTTTAGGTTACCCTGTTCTATGGGAATCAGGCTTTTATAATGTTACAATAAAGCATTAAGTGAAATGTACCTACTAAATACTTATAAAATAAAATGATAAGTAACAAAATTCAAAATAAGTTTGTAGAACTAAAAGTCAAAAAGTTAACTTCTTTCGTTCGTTCTTAATTTGAATGCTTCTATAAAAACACGGGCATATCGATAACTCTTTATTCAAACTTCGCCACTAACTACCAGCCAAAGGCAAAGTTAAAACAAATTTTCTCAAACAATCTTCGCCGACGCAATCTCCCCGCAAACTTGTAAAATATCAAACTTGTAAAATATCGAACTTGTAAAATATTTTATACTTTTCCCACTTTTTAGATGCAAGGTTGCTTCATTGAGTTAAAACATGTTTCGTGTTCGAGATAAAAGTTTTTTCAAGTATCCACTTAGTTATGAATTTTTCTTGAATTTCGAATGAAGCATAACTTTTAAATAAAGAACTGTGCATTCTCTACTTGTTTTGTTGCTCGAAACAGCCCTGAAAGCATATTCTTGTGTACAGAAATATGGATGCAAAATTTATATTGTCATTTCGTTTCTGCATTCTCTATTTAATATTAATTTTATTAAAACAGTTACGTTTAATACAGGATACAGTGCGTAATTTATTTTATTTGTATATTAATAAATTAAACTTATAAATAAAATAAATATCTATACTTAAGTGCCTACATATTTGTTTTGTTTTCATTAAAAAAAAACGGTTAGTGCGAGAGAAGGTATAGGATTATTACAAAAATAATTTATTACCTCAGCAAGCATTTAAATAATAAAAATATTTCGGATATAAAGGCAACACCTTAAAAAACAATTTTGAGAAGCCACGGGAAAAAGCTAGTACATATTGTATTTTATAAATACCCAGACTTATGGTAAGTGATTTTTGTAATAAGTTTCCTATAAGTGGGAATCAACCCACGACCTTCAGATACATCACCAACCGCGCAACCACTAGACCAAGAAAGCGGTAACAATTTAATAACAACATTTCTCTAATAATATTAATGCTAAATTAATGAGTTTTCTATTCAAACCCTTTCTCTCGTATGAGCTTACATGTCACTTTTTGTCGCGCTAGTTTGAACTGGGTCAAACGGTTTCAACCCTAAATGAATTAGGAAGGATGGGGCTATTTACTTTGTGGCCACTAAAACCTCTACCGACTACTCTTTACGTTAAAGCTACCTGTAGATTAATTGCAGTTTTATTACCAGAATTTTTCATCAAGAGTGTTTTGGGCAACCTTTCAAGAAGTCCTCTGTTGCCCTCACATATTGTTACGTAGTGGCTGACCCTGTGAAGAGAAGTGAAGCGAAGGTTAACGAATATGAGGGTAACGAAAGGGCCACGGTGCAGGTACTCCTACTCCTAGAGTGTTTTTTTATAAACGTGTAGCCTTTTTAAGGGGTCCTCCGTTGCCCTCACACATTGACAGACCATCTGAGTGAACCGAAGATCCACCAGTATGAGGACACTGAAGGGGCCACATAGCAAATAGTCCCACTCCTAGAGAGTTTTAATAAGCGTGTAGCATTTTGAGGAGGTCCTTCGTTGCTCCCACACTTTGTTGAGAGCAGGTGACCTTCTGCAGAGGCACCGAAGAAGCCACGGGTCAGTAGTTCTACTCCTAAAGTATTTTTATAAGAATATAGCCTTCTGAGGAGGTCCTTCATTATCCTCACACTTTGTTACCTTCCGAGTGAAGCGAAGAGCGAATGTGGAGGCACCGCAGTGGCCACGGAGCAGGTAGTCCTACTACAAAAGTGTTTTATTATAAGCGTGTAGCCTAAAGTTAAAACGTAAATTGCATTATAGAATATAGGTAATTAAGATTTTTTTTAGTATATACTACTCAGTCAGAGTTATTACCACTTAGGTTCTAGACAATAATTGCGTGAAATAAATATAAACCTTATCTTAGCAAACAAAGAGTATACAATTAGCTATGATTTGGTAAACCTCCCACCTATTGGGTAATTGGGAACGGTCGGTAGTCCTTAACAACCCCTAAGTTGATTACGTTCGTGACCTCGTTAAATTAAATTATGAGGCGACCACTGAATTTTGTCGATGAAAATTTACCACTACCTACCCTAGTTAGTCTTAAGCGTTCGTTTACCATTACCTACGTTTAGGTAATATCGATTTTTAGTCTTTAATTTATGCTGATGCTAGTCATCTAACTAAACGGCTACAAGGTGACCATGTGTCGCAAATGAAAAAAAAAATTTGCTTCTCCATACAAATTGGTCATTTTAACATTACTAGTTTTTTGGAGAAGACATTTTTTTTTAATTTGCGGCACTTGGTTCCATAGGAAAAGTTGTTCGTTTTTTTTTTATAGGAGCTCGGCATATGACCCTACAATAATCTACCTGATCAAAATCAGTATTCCAGCTTTTAGAACTGTGTTGTAAGAGCTGGTTACATCCATAATGCCTAAGATGCCTATTCACGCTTCAACATTGATCGCTCCCACTATGCCGGCTAAATGATGTGATTACGAAATGCACGGCGACAAAGCCGAAATGCATTACGAGTATATTTTAATATACTCGCTGCCTCATCATCAATTCAACCATCCATTTCGTAACCGCACCCTGAAAGGAGACTAACAGCTCGACGAGAAATCGATGTAATCTCTTGAAAATCGGTAAACCCACAGTCTAAAACCGGGATATGACTAGGACATTTGACGGTTTTTGCATCTGTATGGGTGGTATGTGTTTTTTATATGAAAATATTAAAAAAATACTCGGAGAGGCATTTTTTTATCGGGAAAAAAATAAGTTTAGATATAATTGAACCCGAATTTCTGATCACCAGTAATTACTAATAGGCGCAACTATTTAATAAATATTATGGTACTTTAGTAACATGATGATAATAAAAAGCACCTACTTAGTAATAATGGTTACTATATAAATAATGTCTGAAATTACCGGTTTATTAAAGTTAAAACAATAAATTTTCGAGTTAAAATTCCAACATTCGCACGTAATTAAATTATTTAAATACATTCAAAATTAATAAAGTCTTTAATGTGGTTTTGTAGTTAATTAGTTAAATAAATTGTTTAATTTGTATAAAGTGTAGGTATTTCATAATATCATTTTAAAAACCTGATATTATATTAAATTTGTACCCTAAGGGGTTGGAAATTTGGGATGAAGTATCATCTTATAATTAATATATTGTTATCATATTATATTATACAACGACCGAAGGATCGAGACCAGGAGCTAAATTGCTAAAACCTAAATGAAATAGGAGTTAATGTGTGAAATAACCGTTTTGATATAGGTACTGGCCACTTTAATTTAAAACTAAACCTGTACTGTATGAGAATCCAGAATAAATGATTTTCACACGTTCTAAACTCAAACATATTGTGACAGTCGATTGTTTTACTTTCGATTCTTTTACTTTCGATTGTTTTACTTTCGATTCTTTTTACAATTATATTTAGAATTAAACATGGATATATCGATTGTAGCAGCAGGACATACTACTTACCATCAGGTGGATGTAGGGTCACATGTCCTGCTTTATAAAAAAAACTAATTATAGACACCAAGTTTCCACTATTGTTTCACATTTTAACTAAAGTGTTCTTCAAGGACTCAATAAGTTTTTATGAATTTAATGCCTTACATCCACCTGATGTTTAGCAATATGAAAATCAAAGTACAGGAATGATAGTAACCAGCGGATGCATACAGATGCATCACTGGTTGCCTTCATTATGATGGGCTTAAGATGCCTATTCACGCTTTGTTTAAAGAACTCTAAATGTAATAAGAGGAAGAAAACACGCAAGCTGGTAGGGCATTCCACATTTTAATAGTACGGCAGATGTATGAATTGCCAAAACGTTTAATACGGGTTGATACATCTGCCACCCTATACACATGCATTTTGCAACCTGAAAATGAAAAATTAAATGGGTTAATACAAGTATATATTTAAAATAGATATTTACAAGTAAAGTTGGTTTTGAGTACTGTAACTATATAAGATACCTACCTAATAAATGTTAGCCCTGCCTACAATGGATATGCCTATAAAAACTAAAACTCTGACCGTATAGTATGGGAAGATTGGAGGGGATGGACAGATGAGGGACAGGCTCGAGGACTGGCACGTAGACAGGCGACGGCAGCAGATATAGGCAGGCAAGCAGGAAGGCGGCGGCGCTATGGCAGCAGCAGCAAGCACGACTGTAGCAGCAGTCGCACACGGTGATGCGAGGCCTCGTCTCTCAGGCTAATGCATGAGACGAGGGCTCAGATGGCCTCGACTCTCAGGGCTCTAGGCCTGAGTTGAGGACCGTGAAGCAGTGGCTTGTGGCACGATGACGGCAGCAAGGGGAAGGCGGCGGCACGGCTGAAGAGGCAGCCGTACACAAAGAGGTGAATTCCCGTCTCTCAGGCCAATGCCTGAGACGAGAAGTCAGGTGGCCCCGTCACTCAAGGCTCGAAGCCTGAGGCGAGGACTTTGAAGCACAAGGTGGTTCTCCAACACTCAGAGCGGACGCCAGAGGTGGAGTCTAGGCAAATTCTGGAGGCAGCAACTCCAGGATCCGAAGTCTTCAAGGAAGTGTGACAGGATCGGGCCTGGTTCTCGACGTAGCAGGTTCAAGGTTTCAAGGATGACAACCAGTCGATCTCTGCCACTGTAGCTACGATTAAAATTCATATTTAGTTTTAATTTATAGAGTGCCAGTGTTTTTTGGATTTGTATGGGAACGTTCGAAGCTACCTAACGATCAGAGAAGAACGCTGTTTTAGGTGTCTAAAAATGTGAAAATACCTAATACATAGTTTATATAATTTAAAATGTTTGGAATCTTATTTGAAAACCAACGCCTGACTTTTCTTGAAAATGAAATGTAAAATTTGGAATGTTCACAGAAGGGAAATTTCTAGCTGTCAAAATTCTGGGGTATTACATATAACTTTTTAACCAATTTGACCATGTTTTTACTACCTGGAATTTTGCCAGAAAATGGTGTATTTTTTTTTTTTATAATGACCAACAAAATTATGTTTTATTAAAAAAATGTATGAGATTATAAAAAAATGTATGAGATGATATAAAGTCAAATAAAATAAAATACATAAATATAATACAGGTGTAACGTGACAAACGAAAAGGGGAATAATGTTGAAAAGTTCTTCAGAGCACTGTCCATGGTATAGGCGGTAAAATACGCTCAACGATGCCACATCCCTGCGAAGCTGCAACGGCTCCAAGGTTTTATTGAGCTTTTCGGCTTCAATAATTCTAGTCGCTCGCTTTTGCAGGGTATCGAGAGCAGATAACAGATACTTGGCAGATCTGTCCCAAATTGCTTACAGTATTCCACACAAGGTCGAATTTAAGCCTTGAATAGCATTATTCTTAACCTGGGTGTGAAAAACCGACGCACCTTATTTATGATGCCAAGTATAATATATAGATAAGAAAATTTTTCAATTTTGTGTGGACAGTATCGAGTGATAAATTGTTTTAACCATAACTTTTTTTTTAATTTACAATTCTCTACTTATTTTTCACCAATAGCGGGATGATAATCTTTGAAATAAAGGCTTAAGCAAATAAGTAGAAATACTACATAGAAAAAGACATTTCATAAATAATATAATAGACATAACAAGCTCTCGGTCTAGAATAGGTGTTCTCTAATGTATCTAATGAATCGTATATGGGCTGGGGCTTACAGTGGTGAGGCCCTTCTCAGGCTCCCTTTTGAGGGGTCTTTATGAATTAAACACGTAAGCCTCTAACGAAGTATAATAAAATATGTAGAAGAAAGATCTCTGTGAAATTATACGTGAATCTTTCAGCAATGTAATGTCATGGGAGGGACAGAAACTTAGCGTTCAATACACAGTGATTATATAATATTTTTCTTAAACAATAAATAAACTTAGCGTTCAATACACAGTGATTATATAATATTTTTCTTAAATAATAAATAAATTATTCTTTACAGTTTGTCATGGTCTGGGAGTCTATAAAATATAATATGTATTATATCATTGTTTCTGGTACACATAGTACAAGCCTAGAGCTTAGTTTGTGACCATAGCAATTTGTGTAAATTGTCCTACATATTATTATTATTATTATATGAAAAATTATATATTATAACTAGCTGGTTGTATGTGGCTTTTAATTTAAACGATTCATTTAGGAAAATAATATACATCTCATGTTACTCGCTGATAATAAAACTTTATTTTTTTTATTGGTGAATGATTTTTGCACCGTCTATTTTACCAACTAATAAACTAATGCTTGAAGTAATGCTTCAAAAGCCTTTGAAAACAACAACATCATATATATATATATATATATATTTATTAATAAAAGGAGAATTCAGCTATGGATTGAAAATAATGGCTATCATTTCAAACAATTTATTGGTTAGCGCTTAAAAGCATTAAACATATTTTCTTAAAAATTTACACTTTCCTTTAGTTTGCCATTTGAAGTTACTCTCCACTATTTGATCCTTATAAGCGACGTTATCACTGAATATACATAATACAGGATTTTTTTTTTATTAACTGGTTCGATTCCCTGCTAGAAGAATAAATTTAAAAAAAAACTAATGATGCAGTTTTTCTTTTTACCAAAATCGGCCTCGAGACTCCTTTAAGTATTTTTCGCTATTCTTTATAGCTTACGATTTAGCCTTGAAAGTACACTTGAAAAATTCACCCTGTATATATTTTTTCTAATGGTAGTTTAAAATTTACAAGCGCAATTACAAAAATTAAAGAAAGCGTTCAGTTTCAGTCTATTTGAAAGTTCATTAAAATTATGAACACATTATGGGCTAAATAATGTTGCGAATGAAGTTGAACGAGTTGCTGAATGAAGTTATAATACTCGCAAATTTTACAAAATAAAGCCTGAAAATGTGGGCAATTAACTGGCATTTCAGTGCAGTTTTCAGGCTTGAGTTTAAGAATAAAAATATGTGCTTGTTAATTTGTTTTGGAAATTTAATTGCGTTTAAATTGTGCTGCAGAGAGTACGTTATGTTGTCAGTCCCGATTCCACTAGGAGAGAACTATTTTGCAAAGTTCGCAGGCATTTCAACAGTAAAGTGTCAATCTACTATTGCTAATATAATAACTAACAAAAAACGGAAGTGTTTATTAACTTTTTAGTTAGCAAAACTAGCTTTTTTATTGAAGACGGCGGTGTAACTTTGTATTTATCTTATTGTAAGCAGACTTACAACACATATACAGCCTCCGTAGACTAGTGGTTGCACCTTTGGCGTTGTATCCAGAAGTCGTGGGTTCGATTCCCATCCATGGCAAAAAATATTAGTACGTTTTTTTCTGTATGGTTTGTTATGGTCTGGGTGTTTAAACAATATAATATGTATTATATCGTTGCTTCTGGTACACATAGTATAAGCCTAGAGCTTAGTTTGTGACCAGAGCAATATGTGTAATTTGTCCTACATATTATTATTATATGATTGAGGTCGTAGAATACATTGTTGTTTGACACCATTGGTCGCTCCCACTATGTCAGCTAATTGATGCGGTTAGCAAATGGACGCCGGCAAACACGAATTTGTATTACAAGTCTAGTGCGAGTCGTCAAATTAAACATCCATTTCGTAACCGTAAGGATCCTACCACCACGCCACGCAATCAGTGCAGCTTTCTCCTGAAAACCAGTAAACCCACAGACTAAAACCAGAACATTAATAGTTTACTTGCTGTTTTCAAATTTCACTAGATTTATATTAATGCAACTTGCGTATAAAAGTACGATAGCTTCAAATGGGTTATTATATATTTAAAAAAAAAGATCGATTTCACGATACCAACTTGTGTTTTTTTTTTTTGTAGATGAGTTATTGATCCTATCCAAGCACCGCGACGAGTTGATCACTTGTTCGGTGTAGACTCAGAATACTATCGGCTACGACGAGGTGCAAATAAAACCTCACCGCTGGGTACCCTAAGTGCATGTGTTTTATCGTGTGTGTTTTTATGTGTATGTATATTTTCATAGGGGTGTGTGTTTTGATGTATGTATGGGTGTTGTAATGTGTGTGTGTCTGTTTTGATGACTGTGGTTGTGTTTATGTGTGTATTTTGACTGTGTGTTTAGAAGTGGGTGTATGTGTTTTTATGTATGTGTGTGTATTTTGATGGGTGTATATTTTAAATGTGTGTGGGTTTTGTAGTTTGAGTAAGCGGTTTAATCACATAGGTTTATATAAATTTAATGTATACGTGGTGGCCGAGTTGGTTAGACCTTGGACTTAAAAACACTTAGGTTCGAATCCCGGTGTGTATGAGTTTTTAATTAAAAAATGTATGTACATTTATTTGACAACAACACTATAGTGCCTCGGAGAGCTTATTTAAGCTGTCGGTCCCGGTTTCACTATACCAACTTGTGAAACTGTTTATAGATGGGCTATTGAGTCTATTCGAAACACCGCGACGAGCTAGCCACTTGTTCGATGTAGACTCATAGCATAGGCTACGACGACGTGGGATTAAAACCCCTCTGCTGGGTATCCTGGGGCCGTCTAGGCGGTCTCGGGCGCCGCCCGTGATAATATGTATGTAATATAATAAAAGTAAATGAATGCTAAACCTAGTAAATACTACACAATGGTAAGACCTAAACCCACCTTGTTTTAAAACTTAATCCGTTTAAAAAATACGACTACGGCAAAAGCTTTTTTAATTAAATACATAATCCCATTTTGTTGTTTGTAAAAATACTTTTTTAAACTCACGGCTTTGTAAGTAACAAATTTGGATTTAAAGTTTTAAAGACTTTTATTGGAAGAAACGCAAATATTATTATGACTAATGTTTTCGAATTATTTACTAGTCTAGTAGCTGATTTGATTTTTAGGGTTTGTATCAAGAATTTGTATCAAATTGCGGCGTTGTATTTGGAGGTCGTGGGTTCGTTTTATCACTTATAACAAAACAAAATTAGTACCTACGTTTTTCTATACAGTTCACAGTCTAGGTGGTTATAAAATACTAGCTGATCCGCGCTACTTCGTTTGCGTAACTTTAACCGTTTATGCAACGTATATTTAAAAGTTTAAGTTAACTCAAAAGGTATATTTTTTCCCCATTTTTGCAACATATTTCATTGTTACATCACATCTATTGGTCGTAGCGTGATGTTATGTAGCCTATCACCTTCTTCGATAAATGGGCTACCCAACACTTAAAGAATTTTATTCAATTCGAACCAGTAGTTCCTGAGATTAGCGCGTTCAACCAAACAAACAAACTCTTCAGCTTTATAATATTAGATAGGTATTACTTTTTTTCTAGTTTTGATTAAAATCTTTATTACTCTTTATAAGTTAGTTTATTTTTAATGTTATTAAAAAGTTCTTTTTGAATTGTTTGACTATGAGTCTACTGAAAACCTATTTATAATACAAATCTAAATTACATTTAAATATACATATATTATACATACAAATACAATATGCATATTCAAACATACATACACTTACGTACGCACTCTTATAATATATATATACACTAACATATTATTATACTCAACTCACGTATCTTGCATATATATATAAATATATATATATATATATATATATGAACATACTCACACACATGATTAGACATAAGCATATTCAAATTGATTGTTATTAGTTGTGTATGTGCATTGTTTATTTGTACCTAATTTGCTTTTATTAACTATTTATTTTATTATTGATTGTGTACTTTTTATCCATTTTATTTAATAATATTGTAATTTCACATACCATAATTGGTGGAATATGCGATCTAAAAAATAATTTTAACATCATTTGTGTACCCTATTCCGTGAATAAAATATTTCATTTCATTTCATTTCATTTCATTTCATTTCATTTCATTTCATTGTAAGTAAGGAGCCAGTTTCCCACAACATACCTAAAGTGGGAACTGCGCGCTAAAATTATTTTTGTAACTTTTCTCTGAAATAAACTATTTTATTTTATTAATCTTTAAATTATTATCTCCTATTTTAACTGTAAAGAATCCATAAACGACCAAGCTTAAATGGTATTTAGCATTTAAGCTTACAACATTTACGCGAAGTTATTTATAAAATATCCTTTAACTCTATAAATACGTTAAGAGCTCCCAAACGAAACAAAAAGAAATACGAAGGTTGTGTATGTAGGGCATTAGGTACACTCGGGCGAGCAGCTGCCAACGCGTTATTGCATCCTTTGAACCCGGGACTGTGATCAGCTTTTTTTTTTAGTCATTGAGTTTAATTTTATATAGAGTTAGTTATATTGAATTTGCAAATCATTTATAGTCTGATAAAAAGGTCAGGTGACAAGAGGGCCGGCAATTATTTCTGCCAACGCATTAGATTGGCTTTTCAGCGAGGAAACGTTGCCAGCCTTCTTGGCATTATCCCTGACGGGCCATCTTTAAATTTAGAAGATATTTTTTATTCATAGTCTTAACAATATTATAATTAAATTAGTAATATAAATTATATATTGTTTATAAACCAATGAGTTTTTAATTAAAAAAAAATATGTACATTTGTTTGACAACACCACTATAGTGCCTCGGAGAGCACGTTAAGCAGTCGATCCCGGTTTCACTATACCAACTTGTGAAACTGTTTATAGATGGGTTATTGGGTCTATTCAAAACATCGCGACGAGCTAGCCACTTGGTCGGTGTAGACTCATACCATCGGCTACGATGAGGTGGGATTAAAACCCCTCCGCTGGGTACTCTGGGGCCGTCTAGGCGGTCTCGGGTGCCGTAATGTATGTATATACTCGTATAAGGGTGTCCAGCGGGAATTTTTCAACTTTAAAATTTCATATAAAAAAAACTACATAGATTTTATTTATTTTTATTAAAACAAAATGTACAACATTAATGCGGATTTCATTTCTTAAACACTATATCATTTAAATGATGACCGTTTTTTTGTACGCACTCCTGTAGTCGGACCCTTACATTTGCAATTACGCGACGGAAAAGCTCTGGAGTAATGCTTTGAACTTCAAGGCGAATATTGGCCTGCAGGGCTTGAATTGTCCGGGGATTGTTCTCATAAACCTTCGATTTAAGCGAACCCCATAAAAAAAAATCGCCATCAATGTGGAAATGTGCTTCGTCACTAAACAAAATGTTTCCCAACGTGGTACGTGTTCGAAAGCGTTCCAGCATTGTTCTTGCGAAGGTTTTTCGCAAAGGATAGTCACTTTCGTTGAGACCCTGAACAATTTACATTTTGTATGGATGGAGTCTTAATTTCTTCTTCAAAATAAAATGCACTGTTGACTTTTTGATTCCTGTGGAGGCTGCAATTTTCCTAATCGACTTGCGTGGATTTCTAATTAATTCATGTCGAACTTCAGACACACGTTCGGGCGTTGCTGCTGATGTTGATGGTCCTGAAGGAGTTCTGTTGAGCATTGTCCCTTCTTGCCTAAATCTTTGTACCCACGACCAGATAAGTTGCGTGCTCGGCCCATCACTTAAACGCCGAATATTAAAATGAGTACAAAACGTTCACCATTCTTTAGATATTGCTCAACCGCGAACGAGCGGTGCGGTCCCGTCCAGTGACTCATGACTACTAACAAATCCGTAAGTACCGCGCTTTCAATGGTACTCCGCCCACCTCACCCCGCTATTACTTTGATAATTGCTGTTTAAAGTTGAAAAATTCCCGCTGGACACCCTTTATATATATATATGTAGAAAAAATCACTGTATGGCAATGCTGATTTTTTGTTTTAAATATGCGTAGCATTTGGGATCTCCACATTCTAAGAAGACTCGTTGACCGAGGTCTTGAATAAATCCGCGAGCCTCGGTTCCTAAGGTTATATTTAGTTTCGATGTTAAAATGGCTCTTATATAATACTAGCTGTGCTCGCGACTTCGTCTGCGTGGAATAGTTATTTTTTTAACATACAAACTTTCATCCCCTATTTTATCCCCTTGGAGGTAGAATTTATTACAATCATTTCTTAGCGGATGCCTACGTCATAACATCTACCTGCATGCCAAATTTCAGCCCGATCCGTCCAGTGGTTTGGGCTGTGCGTTGATAGATCACTATGTCAATCAGTCAGTCACCTTTGAGTTATATATATTTAGATTATATAAGAACGATCAATATTGTTAAACAATAGTGAAATGATCGACCTCATTCATGCACTTTGTAGGTATGCTTACCACCAGATGGATACAAAGTCAGGGCCGTGCTCTAATAAAAAAAAGTTTTACGAATAGAAGGGTAAAATTTAGATAAATATTCCGATTCAGTTAAAAGATCTTAAAAAACGAAAACAACATCATGTAAAACGAAACGTAACCTAACTGAACAAAACGATTTGTTGCCCGTTCCGGTTTACCACAACGTAAAAGTGCTTTTAGTTCTACTAAAGAATACTTCCGCGTTCCATTCTAAACACGCGCTTATCGACTTCCCTAAATCTCTTACGGAAAGTGCACACGGAACGTAATATATTGTCGTGCTTGATTCTGACTCGGTGTTTGTGCTCGCTTGTGCCAGAACAAAAGAAATAACCTTTCTAGAGTTGTTCGGGTGGAAGGGAAAAATTACTTTTTGTTTGTAAGACTACTTAATTTTAAGATCTGTGAATAGACAAGATTTTGGAGGGAATCGTTGTAGACTAACACCCGTATTCTAACTTCACTCAAGGAGCGTCTGTCTCAACTTGCTTTTTATAGTTGACATTTGGTGGAAAGAGACAGACGTTCCTTGAGTGTAAAGTGGAGTTAAGGATACGTCTTAGAATACGGGGGTTTATCTATCTATACAAAGTAAAAATTTATTAAACCTACTAAGCTATACACAAAAATTGTGTAAGTCCGATTGTGTTTTTTTTAGGTGTTTGAAATTTTTATGTATCAACTACTAGACGGTTTTACAGGGTACCCAGTGGAGACCCTATATTGTCGTCATCTATCGAACAAGTAGCGAGCTAGGTCTTTATAAAAAAGATAATGAAATATGTAATATAGGGTTTCATCTGTAATACGTATAAAACGCAACGTCTGTCTGTCTGTCGAGAACCACTTATTCGATTTTCCATTTATTTTTTATTATAATAATACCTAATATTATCACGGGTGCCTAACAGACTGCCTAGACGGCCCCAGGGTACCAAGCGAAGGGGTTTTAATCCCACGTATAAGTCTACACCTAACACGATGGTATGAGTCTACACCTAACAAGTGGCTAGCTCGTAGCGATGTATTGAATAGACTCTATAACCCATCTATAAACAGTTTCACAAGTTGGTATAGTGAAACCGGACCAACAGCTTAACGTGCTCTCCGAGGCACTAGTGGTGTTGTCAAACAAATTTACATAATTGTTTTAATTAAAAACTCATTGGTACACGCCGGGATTCGAACTAGGGACCTAGTGTTTTTAAGTCCAAGGTCTAACCAACTCGGTCAATAATGATGATGAAGGACATTACACCCATATAGCCCTAGTCACAAACTAAGCTCTAGGCTTGTATATATACTAAAAACAACTATATAAAAGTTAGAATTTATTCACAGAAACAAAAAAAATATTTGGATACAAATTAATAATAAATAAGTAAACCTACATTAAAATATATTACATTACGATATAATACATATTTAATTTCTAAACACCCAGACCATGACAAACTGAACAGAAAAACAATGAAAAATAAAGGTATGAATCGAACGCACGACCTCCGGATACAACGCCAAAGGGGCAACCACTAGTCTACGGAGGCGGTCATTTATCATTATTACAAGCATCAAAAAGGCCTCTAAATTACTTTATTCTGTATACTAAACATGCTGTATAATCCCGGATAGCCCATCGTAGCTAGTATAGGATAAACTATACAGAGTGTTTGGTAGAGGGTTAGCCAAACTTAAGGGCTTAGTAGGTACACCTATTCAGAATATAGTATAATAGTGTTATGACCATTGGGGCTCAAATTTTTTAGGCTATTTTTATTTAAATAAAAAAATAAAAATAAAAATGGTTTATTCATTCAAGTACAATTACAATTTTCTTTGAGCTTCTCCTTTTAAGTTTTAGAAAAACCTGTCTTAGGAGAAAGCCGACTGATCCAGGCTTATACACTTTTCTGTTCCATTGATTAGTAATTATTAGTTGAATTTATTATTTGTTGAAATAATTATTTTAAACCCCTACATTAATTTTTTACATGTTTCTAGTAAATACATTGGATTAATTTATTGAATTTTTAGTGTCTAATAAATGTTAAATCTAATGAATGAAATTTTAGACCAAAATAATTACTAAATTTAGTAATGAGTTGTCGAAGTTCAATAAACTGTTAAAGAAAGATAAAATTTGGGCCCCCAATGGTCATAAATTAAAACTGAATTTGTATTATCTAATTAGGTGTACTTACTCGGCTCTTAAGTTTAACCCCTACCAAATACCCTGTATACAACTATAGATCTATAACTTATAAAGCCTACAGGCAGTGCGTGGGGTCCATATAAGCCATAAATCCATGGAACCCTAAGATCCTAGCTAGGATGTGGAATAAATGCCTAAAAATAATATATAATAATAATATGTAGGACAAATTACACATATTGCTCTGGTCACAAACTAATCTGTAGGCTTGTATTATGTGTACCAGAAGCAACGATATAATACAAATTATATTTTATAAATACCCAGACCATGTATAGAAAAAACGTACTAATCTTTTTTCTATATAGCCACTAAATTATTTACACTCTATATTCTGGGGTATTTGTGGTTGTTTGGCTTATATGGACAGCATGAAACTGTATACAGGCTATAATCCAACCGTAGACTTACAACTTCTTCTTTAGTTTAGGGCAAACGATGCCTTAAGGACCCGCTGGTATCATTTATTTCTTCATAAACGTAATATAGAAGCAAGAAAGTTTGAAATTTGCACTACTATCAGAATCTGTTTTTATAAGGGATTTATTTTTATATCACACTCACAATCTATCATGCAATTGGAATCCAGTTACCGATACAAATGTAGTCAAAGATGAAAAACCGTCAAGTGATAGGTCATGTTTCGGGTTTTGGTTCGCCGGATTTCTGAAGACTACTATGTACATCAATTTCTGGTCGAGGTGTTAGTCTTCTTTCAGGATGCGGTTACGAAAGCAGCGAAAATGCGTAATGCAAATTGGACTTTGCCACTGCCTATTTCATAACGTGCTGCAAATCAAAAAAGAATAATGCTCAGACAAAAATAAATAGATAAAAAGTTATAATAACAATATTATAAAAAAAACGTTTTGTTTTTGAGGATAAAATTAAAGTTTCCTTATAAACCTTGGAATAAAATAGATGTTTTACGTGAAAGCGACACGAATAAGCCATTAAAAGTGTCAAGATTATGAATTTGCTTATTACAAATTAATTATAAAGTTGGAGATTAAAATTTTGAACACTTGCAAAACGACTATCTTTGTAAGCTCGTGGCATAGATATAATAATAATATAGTATTAGAAACGTCTTTTAAAAAATAATTCTTAAACTGCTGAACCGATTTCATAACAAAAAAATCTCTTGAAGAAACTAGATAAAAGGTGCCATAAAATTGGACCAATCGTTGTGATGCCACATTACTTAAAGCTTTAAAAACGTCTACACGGGAGCGAAGAGATTATGTTCCCACTTAGTTAAGATACAATTTTAGATAAAAATGCATATTAATTGATTAAGGGGTCGGTATTCGACTTGACGCCTGTAACGTTCGCCCCCCACCATGTAAATAACTAGTGCCTGTAAAAGACTGAAGACCTCCGTCGCCGCTGTGAGATAATCATAGAACCTTATATCTAATAAAAATAAATAAATTTAAGCCATGTAATCGCCTAGTTTAACCCTTTTACGTTGTGTATTTTAAACCGCTTCAGTAACCCATAGTTCTTTTAGAGGTATAATTAATATTAAGATTGGTAAACTTTATAAAGTATGTTTGTGTGACTTAAACCCACTGTATACAATAATCCACACATGCAATATCAGAGTCCAGCAAGCAGGGGATTGAACTGCAGTGTTCCCGGACTTGAGACCGCGAAGTGGGTTTACAGGATCCTTTTAGAGCGCAAACTCTCACCCCCACTGTTTTCAGTACCCTCTCTACCGAATCAAATACTATATAATCATGCTAACAAAATACTAAACGTCGGCCAACGTTAAAATATTAATAGTATTTAAATAAAATAAAAACTTACCAAAGCGCCGGATACGCCATCTCGCCTTAAAATCACACTCACCCTTTAACACCTGCACCACAAGACGACTAATTAACGACTGACCTGGGCCTACGTGTAGCTGCTCCTGCGCAGCTTCCTATCCCCTTTACAGCGGACGGGAACGTATTGTGTAGTAATTTACTTTAGGCAATTTTACATCATATTTGTATATGTGTAAAGTTTATAATACAATAACAAATCTCAGGGAAACGAGATAAGCATTATTAACTCGTGGTGTTTCTTTCGTGGTTTTTTTTTGTGATACTATGTTCAAATATATACATCTTCATGAAATAAATTTTATATTGAAAAGTTTCATTAATATAAATACAGAAGGTGTATGGACGAACCGTTACAGCCGCCCCCAAACTTTTATGTATAAAATACAATTTCGGGAAGTTATTTACTTAGATAATTCATTCATTCAAATCTTAAAATATAAAATAAATAATATCACGGGTGCCTATTTGGCTCCCGAGAACCGTTTAAACTTCCTCAGGGTCCCAGCGGAGGTATTAATCCATCCTCATTTCGCCGATGGTATTCGGAGGCAACACCTAACAAGTGGCGAGCTTGTTGCGGTGTTTATTATGAAATAGCCTCGTTGTATAAAGCGGTCACCCATCCCAGGCCGGCCTTGTTGTCATCTGCTTAACCTTGTTATAAAATTAACGATAAAATGTATAACCACACAATTACGAAATTTTTATTAACAATATTAGCCTCACACAATCAGTTTAAACCTAAAACGATCCAGCACCTTACGAAAGCATTTATTCAGAAGTCATTCTTTCATAAAGTCTACATTCAATAAAACCACCTTTTAAATACAAATCCAATAAAACAGTTATAACGTTCAAATTTGATATATATATTTTTGTTTAATGCCAGCATAATAAAATCACATCTAAAACCAATTTTTCATCACAAATAAGTATAAATATTAAATAGATTAAAGTAATACTTAAAATTGCTGTTCACAAGACCAATAGAAAGGTATTTCGAGCTTAAACAGAAATATATTTTTGTTTAAAAGCTTAAAATGATTTTATATTGATTAATTGATTGCCTTAGGCATTAGCCAAGCTAATATAAAATATAACTACATAATGTGCAATCTAACTACTAGTGGTGTCTTTAAGGGATAAATTAAACCTTATTAGACGTCTAGAGCTGTGTGATAAAGCGCATAACAGCTGAACAACCCGATTCCAACCGAAAAATAATTATATTCAACACGGTGTATTTTTCTTTTTGTATATTTTTTCCGTGTTTGAAACCCCCTTAAAATACCGAAAATGATAATATTCGCTGAAATGATTTTGTTTTCCTCTGTGTAAATGTAAAAGAAGTTATTTATTGTTTTCAATTACGTGCATCATTATTTCTAATTAGAATGGTCCAACTAGATTACAAGTAAATTTCATCCATTCATTTCAAAGTACTATTTCTAATTAGAATATTAAAGAGAATAACATAAAATTAGGGTTTCAACCTTACCAAATCTGCGAAGCCATCATAAAATATCCTTTTAATTGCACATGTCCTTTTTCTCCTTTTTGACTGATAACTGCGTATAAGAAATTCGACAAGTTTTATAATTAATAGTCAATTGTATTATAATTGATAATAACATATTCGTTAATAGTAACAACCTATACATCTCTTAACATATTAGTGAATAATTTTTCAATTATTATAACATGTTAGACCAACCAAATATATAATTAACCCCAAAAGTTTTTTAAATCAAAGAAAAAATATTTTGCTTATGAGTTTATGTTAAATTATTACCTAATTATGGTTTTAGATTCGACTCATGCATAAAATTGATATGTTAACACGTTACAAAAACCAAAAAGCTAAGTGCAACTTCAGACTCAACTCGTAGTGGGTTTGTGATTTTCTTCCTTGCTTCCATTCTTGATTCAGAAGTTCTTTAGCGCAACCAAACCTTGGTGATCTGGATTGTGGGTCGGGAAACGTTTTGTGAATATAATTGATTTAATAAGTTAATAATAAACAATAATAATAGTTGGTTATAAAGAAAATAATGTTAATGTGATGAAAAAAATTAAATATTTTTGATCATATTTAATGATGAAAAATATATCTTATCTATAATATTCTAATATATAATATCTATTTAGAATTGATAAAAAACCAACAAGACATTTAATAAATTCAGTTCATAAAAGGTATCCCCCGTTGAAGTGACCCCAAAGGGGAATATGCACTCCCGGCTGGCCAAGATTTGGAATTCGAAGCTTTAATAAAGAACAACAGACATAGTCATGTAGTTCTATACTACTTAATTTACGCATTAAAACATGTTAACATATAACAAAAATAGTTATCTTATTCCTCGAAGTTTTACGAGTGCTTACGTTTAAAATATTAATGATTGTGTATTGCTTCAGCAAGACTTAAACCGTTTTAACGAGTATTGTCTTGTTAATAAACTACATCTTGGCTTAACGAAATGCAAATTCATAACCATATCAAAAAAGATTAACAATATTAATTTCAAATACACTTTATGTAATAAAACCCTCGAGAAAGTGTCTGTAATCAGGGATCTTGGAGTTCTAATAGACTCAAAGCTTCACTTTGATAAGCATATCAACCATGTCACTGCTAAAGCCTATCAGCTTTATGGATTTGTGATGCGTTCCTGTAGCCTTTTCAAAAACCCTAAAAGTTATTTGCACCTGTATACTTCACTTATAAGACCACAAATAGAATATGCAATTTCAATCTGGAATCCACTGTACGATAAGTATAACAAGCAAATCGAGTCAGTGCAGCGTAAATTTGTTCGTTCTACTAATTATAGATGTTTCCGCTCGAGATCTAGTTATAGTAATCTTATAAAGAAATATTCTCTCTCTACGCTAAAAACAAGAAGATTGCTCTTTGATAGCATGCTTTTGTATGATATTTGCTATAACAAATTTGATAGTAACCAATTGACAGGCTGTATTGTATACCGTATACCCAGTGGCTCACAGCGTATACGAGGGGTATGCTCTCACCGGCTGTTTGCTCCCAAACCTAGCAGAACGAATGCTGGCGAACGCATACCTCTCAATCGCATAATGTCTAGTTATAATAAAGATCTTCACGATGTGGATCTGTTTCGGCTTACTCGAAGCCTTTACAGAAAGTCAGTCATGGAGGTTCTGTCAAGCTAGATATCAGGTATTGTGTACATAATTTATATTCTATTCTGTAATATTTTCTTGTTAAATGCTTTTTCTTTTGTGTCCTTTATCTTACATACATAAGTGTGGATAATGAAGCTGTTTACACAATTAGTAACTTAAATACCTATATTTAAATTGTAATAAACATTGTGTAATTGTTTGTTTTCCTGAATAAAGTAAAATAAAAATAAAAAATAAAATATAACAGCGTAACCTTGCCTCAAGTTAATCAATGTGGTACTGACTGATTTCTAGTACAACATGACATTCCAATAAAAAGGTATGGTCGTACGAATCCATCAGTATTCCAAACGCTGCTACTTGAAGCAAAGCTATGCTGTAAAACCCAAATAATAAATGTGGCAACTATATAATTGCAAAATGTTCATTATGTAAATAGGCACGTAGATAATAATAATAATGTAGATAGTATAAGTTTTGCAATAACATTGGCACCAACTTTACTTATCCTAATCGATGTTTCAAGGTATTGCTTAGGAACTAAGTCATAGTCAGTCAGGTCATAATGGGATCAGCCAGTTTAATAAGCATTGTGATCCGTCAAGTCAAAGTAAATTCCCAATAATACCTCCGAACCATCTAATAACATAACTATATTTATAGCATACATCTAAGCCATAAACATAGTAAATGTCATATTCGCTTTGCCTTAATTATATACCTACGCTGAATGCTAGCATGCAACGTAATCCATAAAATTCCCAGGAATAAGTTTAGGAATAAAAAAAAATATAATTTTACAATAAATTTTAGCATGAATCAACCTAAAATATAACAACATTTCAGTAGATTACATTGATACTTATTGTTGTAGTACAAAATTAATATTATTAAGTATATAAATAAGCCCACCCCACTTGCATAAAAACAACATTTAAATCACAAAATTAAATACTGTTAAAACGGTGACATTGTAATTAGATACGGATACTTGAGTATCAAGAAGAAACTGAAGTGTATGTTAAAGTTAATATGTACGAATACATAAATTTTTACATGTCTGGATCCTGTCTGCATTTTATTGATTAAGTTGTAGTAAAATAAATATATTTATTTCGTAGTAGGTCAATCAATTATAAACATAATTTTATTTTACTTTTATCAAGTTTTTTTTTTTTTTTTTTTTAAGTTAGTTTGAGTGATAAAATCAAGTTGTTCTCTCCAATACCATCAGATTATTACATATATTTTTTTGAATAAAGATTATATAAATCTATATATAATAATTGTTTATCATTAAGATATTAAAATCTTGATTACAAAATTAAGTAGTTCTCTCTACTATATACTATATTAGCAGGTGATCTTGATTTAACAAGATTTAAGTATATTTCGTCCAATATACTAGTTATTAATCAGGTGATTAAAATCTTTATTACAAGATTACGTAGATACCAACATATAGTTTACTAGGTGATGTTCATTTCAAGATTATATTATTTCCAATAACCTCATATACTTGACTAGCTGTGCTCGCGACTTCGTCCGCGTGGAATAGTTATTTTTTTATCATATAAACTTTCATCCCCTATTTTATCCCCTTGGGGGTAGAATTTATCAAAATCCTTTCTTAGCGGATGCCTACGTCATAACATCTACCTGCATGCCAAATTTCAGCCCGATCCGTCTAGTGGTTTGGGCTGTGCGTTGATAGATCACTATGTCAGTCAGTCACCTTTGAGTTATATATATTTAGATTATTCTTTAATACATATTTTTTGTGTATCTTGAACCGTTTTCACGGCGCACGCAACGGAAGGCTTCAAAGATGAAATAATTTCTCCCGTTTTTTACACATTTACCACTATATCTTTGCTCCTATTGGTCGTAGCGTGATGTTATATAGCCTTCCTAGATAACTGGACTATCCAACACAAAAAGAATTATTCAATTCGAACCAGTAGTTTCGGAGATTAGCGTGTTCAAACAAACAAACAAACAAACAAACAAACTCTTCAGCTTTATAATATTAGTATAGATTTATGTTGCAGAAGAATACATAATACTTTTATGTAAACTAACTATTAACAGTTAGACAGTTTGGATAACCAATGATAAATTAACAGGACATACGGACTGGTATATCGATAAATAAATTTGTAAACAGTCAGCCAGGCCCATTTTCTCTTTTTAGAAACACGTATAAGGTATAACATCTTATGCTATAAATATAAAGTCGCTTAGTAGTTTATAATTTTATTATGTAACAGGAAAATAAAACAAATCGGATGGATAAATAGTTTAGACACACATAACAAACATCAGACATACTAAATAGACTCAATTACTTATATATGTATAACATAAGAAATGACTACAAAATAAAAAATCTTATGGGTATTATGTGACTAAGTAGTTAGATCACACACACACACCATCAAGCCAGTAAAATGAAGTAAAGTGAAACGTAGGCCACTTCGCACGATATCTATAATATTTCTCAAGTTTCCACGACATCTATTCATATAGACGTGTCTATTTCTAGACTTTATATTTATCCTAGTAGTTAGACAATCCTATTTAAATATAAAACGTTTTCGCAGGTTCGATCCCAGCTTATATATCTATTTATAAATGTATCATCACACTAGTTCTATTGCAGGGTAAATAGGAATATTAAGTGGTACTTCACTATTATCTATTCACTAATAATTTCTATAAAAATACACATTAAACATCACCATTATCACATGATACCAAACAATACATCTTGCATCCCAGTCTCACTCATTGAATAAATAACTAGTCTAGTTTTTAGCCTAGGTGTAAAATACGAAATAAATACAACCATCAAAATATTTTAATTTACTCGTATCATTCCATATCGTAAAGGTCATATTATAGAAAATATTTTAAGGAGGCAAAAAAAAATAATTTAATGTATCTTAGTAGTTTATCTAGTATTTCGAGTGTTAATCCAGTCATTAACAATAAAATAAACGTTGAGCTCGAGAAAGTTTTGTTATTAATAATAAGTTCGTTAGATATTAGCAAAATAATAAGTCGTTAATACTAAAATTTTTATTTTTACAAATATTTGCCGAAACTACTTACCTACCTAGCACAACGGCCAACTTTATGATCCCTACAATAACTTGTCAAAACATGTTTTACCTGCAAAATAGGTAAGAGCGCTTTCAAATACTTTAGGTGTAAAAAAAACTTTGCACTATGGAAAAATGTTAGAAGCTGATTAGGCTGCTTTTATATCAATAGATTTATAGTGGAAGGGCACAATTAAATAAATAAAACTAATAAGCACAAGTTCACGACACAGACATTTTATTAAGACAGAAGTCAACATTCAAAATTATGACAGATGTATTCTTTTATATTTTTATTTTCAACACGCCCTCTTAAAAGGTAATCTGTTGCTTATATAACATAATATGCCTACTGTACAAATAACTTGTTAACACAGTATGAATGTTTGACATAAGGTAAAGCCTTAGTACATATATCAGCCACCATATCTGTTGTAGGTTGATATAATAAAGTTATTTTATTTTGAGAAATAGCTTCTCTTACATAGTGATACCGGACACTTATATGTTTTGTTCTTTTATGAAAAATTGGATTATGAGCCAATTTTTGTGCCGACTGACTATCATTATATAGCTCAATATCTTTATTGCTACTATAAATAAATGAAGTATCACCTGTACCTAAAATTTCATTTAGTAATTCCATCAAATACATTGACTCTTTTGAAGCTTCGCTTAATGCGATATATTCTGCTTCTGTGGAAGATAAAGCTACGCAAGACTGTTTTTGACAGCCCCAGGATACAACATTATTATTTAATTTGAAAATATATCCAGTAAATGATTTACAATCTAAATCACTGGCCCAATCTGCGTCAGCATATCCAGTTATTTTAAAATTATTATTATTAGATTTATTTTTATTATATACAAGTCCCATATCTACTGTCCCCTTCAAGTAACGCAATACTCTTTTAGCAGAGTTCCAATGTTCCTCAGAATAACAATTATTAAACTGACTTAAATATGAAATACTATAAGCTATATCAGGTCTAGTCATTTGACATAGATACATTAAGGACCCTATTAACTCCCTATATGGTAAATCGTAGTTAATAACTTTACTTGGTGTTAATTTTAAATTAGTTTCTAAAGGAGTTTTTACAGTTTTACAATCAGCCATGCCAAATTTATCCAAGATATTTAAAATATATTGTTTTTGACATAATATTAGCTCCCCCTTGTCAGAACAATATTTAATATTTACACCCAATGCATTATTTATACAGCCAAGATTTTTAATCTTAAAATTTAAAACTAATGTATTTTTAAGAGAATTGGCATTTCTTGATCGTTATAAAATATAAAGAAATCGTCAACATATAAAGCTATATATATAATACTTTTTGCCGACCTCTTCACAAAAATGCATTGTTCAACTGTACATTGGTTGTATCCTAATGACAAAAGAACTTCCTTCACTCGCATGTACCAAGTACGCGATGATTGTTTTAGACCGTAAATTGCCTTTTTTAATAAACATACTTTAGATTCATTGCCGGGTTTTATAAAACCGTCAGGCTGACACATATAAATCTTTTCATTTAAGACACCGTTCAAAAATGCGGTTTGAACATCTAAATGCTCAATATATAAATTTAATTCTGTAGCTATACAAAATAATACTCGAAGTGAAGTGTGCCTCACAACTGGCGAAAATACATCCGTATAATCTTCACCATACCTTTGTGTAAAACCTTTGGCTACTAAACGTGCTCGATATCGAGTTATTTTCCCGTCTGAATTACGTTTTATTTTGTAAACCCACTTATTTTTAACAATATTTTTATTTATAGGTTTATCTACCAGAACCCAAGTATTATGCTCTTCAAAAGCGTTTATTTCATCTTGCATGGCTACTTGCCATAATTTAGCATCAGATGAATTAAGAGCTTCTTTTAAAGTGTTAGGTTCAGAACTATTATTACAAAAATAAGTAATATAGTCATCATACCTTATAGGGGCGCGATGCTCACGTACTGGATATCTCCTACCTTGATCATTATAAACAGAAGCAGCTTCGTTGGGTTGAACATCATTCGATGTAGATGCTTGATCTGCAAGTGCATCTGAAAAAATTTCGTCTATATCATCAACTTCAGAAGTAGTTACTACTTCAGTAACATTATTATTGTTGGAAGTCATAGACTGCGTTTCAGACTGTCCTCCAGTAAGCTGAATAGGAACACTTAGGTCTAAATTGATTTTATTTACAGATCTTTGAGAAAAAGTGTTTTCTAGAAATTTTACGTCTCTAGATAGTTTTATACACTTAGTTTTAGTATCAAATAGTCTATAAGCTTTAGAATTAAGATCATAACCCACGAAAATATATTTACTGCTCTTAGGTTCCAGTTTATTACGTTTATGGTTATCAACATGAGCATAAGCATTACAGCCAAATATTTTAAAATGATTTAGCTTTATAGTTTTGTTAGTCCACAGCTGTTCAGGTACCTTATTAACTAGCTTATTTGTAGGACATCTATTTATAATATATACAGCGGTATTCACGGCTTCGGCCCACATTTGTGAATCACATCCTGAGTCGTAAAGCATACATCTAGCCTTATCCAAAATAGTACGGTTCATTCGTTCGGCCACACCGTTTTGTTGTGGCGTGTATGGAACTGTTCGTTGGTGAATTATGCCTTTATTTTTAAAGAAATTGTTTAATTCTTTATTGCAGTATTCAGTTCCATTATCTGAACGTATTATCTTAATTTTATTACTACATTGACTTTCAACCATTTGAATGAATTCCTTAACAAACGAAACAACTTCGCTTTTATATTTAAGAAAATATACAAATACTTTTCTACTATGGTCATCAATAAAAGTTAGAAAATAATGCTTACCTCCATATGATTCCACCGGTAAGGGTCCACATAAGTCCGTATGTACTAGATCTAAAATATTTTCCGCCAACTTCTTATCAGGATTTATGCTGAACGGAGATCTAGACTGTTTACCCTGTATACATATCTCACACATATCTAAAGAAATATTATCATTAAATTTTATATCGGTTAATTTCCGTAGTAATTTCAAACTATTTACATTTAAATGCCCCATACGTTTGTGCCAAAGTTCTACGTCATTTTTAGTTGTTACAATATTTGCCATATTTTTTTGACACAAGTCAAGACAAAAAGTATTTTTAAACATCGAACCAGTAATAGACGGATTTCCTTTTATTTTACAACTATCGGAATCGAATATTTTACAACCATTACTATCGAATACAACCACGTAATTCTTTTTTATGAGGTCACCTACGGATAATAAATTAACAGATAAATTAGGTACATACATTACATTAGTTATAGTTTTGGAAGTATTATTAGAAAGAATAACATCTACATTACCAAGTCCTGTACATTGAACTTTATCACCATTCGCAATAGAGATATCAATTGGTTCAATATCACTGTAGTTTTTCAACCACTTTTTGCACCCCGTCATGTGACTAGTCGCACCAGAGTCGATGTACCAGCTAATTTCGCTATCACAGCTCACATTCAAGGCTAACATGCTTGTATTTTTTGGTGATTTAATATCTTCCTTGTTAGCTGTCAAATTCTTGTCTTTAAACCAGCATTCCTTTTTCGTATGTCCTGTACGCCTACACTTCCAACACCATTTCTTGGTTTTTTGGTCAGTTGGTATATTCTTCCTGTTTCCTGAATATAGGCATGCATCGGATGACTTATTGCCATTCATCTCACTCCATTTTGTGTCTTGCAGCAATTTAGTCTTTACAAGATCACTGGAAACGGTAACGTTCGAGTGTTCCAATGCCATTACCATTGGGTCATATTCTGATGGTAGTCCCTTGAGCAAAATGACGCCTAGAAACTCGTCATCCACGGGTTTTCCTATTGAAGAAAGTTGGTTCCCTATAGATAGCACGCCATTTACGTACTGTTCCATGGTAATAAAATCGTTCAACTTGACTGAACATAACTTTCGTAAAAGTTGTAATCTTCTATTCAGTCCTTTGTCATCGTAAACTCTTTGCAAAGCATCCCATGCTTCTTTGGCCGTCGTCATATGAATTATATGCGGGAAACACGATTTATCCACCAGCAAGCTTATTTTAGCTAATGCCCTCTCGTCCTTGCGGAGACGAGATTCAGCGGATGACGTGTCGGCCTCTGGGTAACCAACTACGGCATACCACAGACTGTCAAGTTTTAAGTAGTGCTTTATAGCAAACTTCCACGTTTCGTAGTTTTCTCTCCCTCTCAATTTCTCGATGGAGAACGACATATTTGTGGATGCGGATTCTTCCGAAGCCATCATATAGCACCACACAAATATATAGGAGTTTTTTGACAAATTTAATTGCGCCAATTATGGTGAATGCCCATAACCTGTTAGAAGCTGATTAGGCTGCTTTTATATCAATAGATTTATAGTGGAAGGGCACAATTAAATAAATAAAACTAATAAGCACAAGTTCACGACACAGACATTTTATTAAGACAGAAGTCAACATTCAAAATTATGACAGATGTATTCTTTTATATTTTTATTTTCAACAAAAAACCCCAACCCGTTCCCACGCTCGCACAGGCTTTTTGAGTACATTTTTTAAAAAGTTTTATTAGCTTGCTTTTAAAATGTTGTATGTCAAAGGGTGCCGACAGTAACAAAGTTCCGAAGAGGCATAGATGGCCATAAGCAAATCATTTTTTTAGCAAAGTTTTATGACTTTGTTATTGAAATTTGGCTGAGATTCCAAGGAAGAAATAGTAACTACACCTTTTAGTCACGTACACCTACATCGAGCCGTAATCCAGAAATTATTTTATAGGTAAATTTGCAGTTTGGTAAAATGCAAGATAGATAAATATATAAATCTTACCATTAATCTTTGTCATAAAGATCATGCTATACAAACTTCCACTCTGACATTCTTACAAAATATTAACTGCCAAATATTCTCTAATAAAACGTTAAACGTTAATAAACGTTTGAACACCAGCCTAGAATCCACTAATCTACATACCCCTATTAAAATAATTTACTAACAATCTCCAGTAAATGTTGAATAACTAACTACACCAATCCAAACCAAGCGTATTAACTGTCCTAAACTATATTCTAACTATTATAAAGTAGTAAGTTAAAAGACTGCTAGTAATATAGGAAATTAAACAATCAGTATATATTCCTTTAATCATCATCGCCAAACCTGCTTTACTATATATACTATTGTTGTGGCGTATTCCGTCGTCAGGGGTAACCTATTTTATTTTTATATATAGTCCTGTTAGCAAGGAATACGCCACAACATTCCACCTCCAGTATTGGAAGTCAAATTCCAATACTAAGGTCTAGTTAAGACGTCCAGCTTGCACAGTCTCGTCACTGGTCTCCGGTACAAACCTTGTCTAGTCCGTACATCGGCCACTCGTACCTGGCCATCCTTGCCGGGATACGTCTTGTCTATAACCCCACGTGGCCATAGGCTACGAGGCAGTCGCTCGTCAGCTATCACGACCAGATCGCCAACTACGAGTGGTGTTGTCAGTCGATACCATTTGTCTCGTCTCGTTATTGATGGTAAGTATTCTCTGACCCAGCGTTTCCAAGTCAGATCAGCTAGACGTTGTGACTCACGCCATGTCCGTCTCAGTAAGTCACCATCATCAAAAGTGCCAGTCGGATTGTCTATCCATTCAGTCTTTGACAGCAGAAAATCGTTTGGCGTCAGTGGTGTGTCATCGGCATGGTCAAGGGACACGTAAGTCAATGGCCGGCTGTTTATTATGATCTCAGTTTCAGTCAACAAAGTCTGCAGTGTTTGGTCATTAGGAGTTCTAGTCTTAAGTGTCGTCATCAGCGCAGTTTTAACAGAGCGAATAAGTCGTTCCCAGCAACCACCGGCGTGGGCAGCAGTGGGTACTGTGAATTTCCATGTCATGTTGCGGATACTTGAAAACTGGAGAAGCTCATTTCTGTCAATGGCTGCAATTGACTGTCTCAATTCATTTGCAGCACCTTTAAAAGTCGTCGCGTTATCACTCCACATTTCTTTGGGGCAACCCCTGCGTGCAATGAAACGTCGGAGAGCCAAGATCGCACTGTTGGTAGTCAAGTCGTGAACTAATTCAATGTGAATCGCCCTTATAGTCATACAAGTGAAGAGCGCGCCATACCGTTTTTCTTGCCTGCGACCTACCTTTACAATCATTGGACCAAAGTAGTCCAGGCCGGTGTAGGTAAACGCTCTTCCATTTGGTCGTAGTCTTATGTCAGGTAATTGACCCATTAGTGGCGGCGCTGGTTTTGCACGCCTATTTCTACATAAATGACATCGGCTCCACGCACCTTTAACAGCATTTCGTCCACTCACGATCCAGTACCTCTGACGTAATTGGTTTAGCACCTGCTCCCTACCAACGTGTGCTGCGTCCCGGTGGTACTGGTCGATAAGAAGTTGCGTGTACCTGTCTTTTGGGTGTAAAATAATCGGATGTTTGGTGTCATAATCTACATCAGATAGGTCTAGTCTTCCGCTAACTCTTAGGATGCCGTCGCTGTCCAGAAATGGTGTTAGTTGTCTAAGTGAACTGTCCTTGCCTACACACTGTGTTCTCGTTACAGAATCAATGTCAGTAGAGTATGTACGTCGTTGGCTCTCTTTTATCCAAAGTAGTTCGGCGGTGTGTAGTTCTTGAGCTGTCAGTTCATTTGATTGTCGTACTCTGTCACGTGATCTAATATTATAAATAAAACGTCGTGTCCAGGCAGTGCTCCGTATCAGTCTCCAGTAATGGGAAAATCTATTGTCATCTGGTAAACCTTGACGTATTTCAGCTGACAAAGGGCACACTAACTTTACTTCAATGTCATCAGGGTCAGGTGTAAGGTCGTTATTGTTGTCAGTTGGCCACAAATCCTCCGGAGAATGAAGAAATTGAGGTCCATTTAGCCATCTATCATTGTCATCGATGATAACGTCCCGTGTGGCGTCATCCGCTGCGTTCTTTTCTGTCGGTACCCACCTCCAGTCACAAATATTGGTCAGCTCGGCGACTTCACTCACTCTGTGAGCCACAAAAGGTTTAAAACGTCCAGCTTCAGACCTCAGCCAACACAAGACGGTCTTAGAGTCAGTCCAATAATAAGTTTTAGTTAAATCTATGTATGTCTTTATAAAATTACCAAGTCGCGCACCTAAAACTGCTCCCTGTAACTCAAGTCGAGGTACACTAAGAATTTTTAGTGGGGCGACACGTGCTCGAGCCATCACAAACGATACATGCCATGTTTTATAAATAGTCTGTCGTCGGAGGTATGCTACGCTAGCGAAAGCTCTCGAACTGGCATCACAAAATACATGAAGTTCGAAAGGTCCGTCTTTGTCACAATTGTCATTGCCCATCCAGCGGGGTATGGTGAACTTCATCAGCATATCTAAGGAGTTGAGCCATGTCTGCCACCTGACAAAATGACATGACTCAACCTGGTCATCCCAACCGATTTTAGATTTCCAAATATCCTGAAGAAGTATTCTGATATTGACTGTACTAAATAAAAGAAAACCAAGCGGGTCGAAAACTGACATAACTAATTTTAAAACTTCCCGCTTCGTCGGTCTCTTTCTACCGGTCTTAATGTCATCGTCAATTTTATAAAAGTTAAGACGAAAAGTAAACTTGTCAGAGTCTGGATCCCAAATAATACCTAAAACGCGTTCCAGTTTCTCGTCAGTTACATCAGAAAGCATTTTATGGCCAGCGACAGTCAGCTTGTCAATAGGTAGGTGTCGTAAAAGGTCTTTAGAATTAGACATGAAATTCCTCATATTAAATCCGCCTAAAGAGTGTATGCGAATGACATCATCAACTAGCTCTTTAGCTTCGTCAGTAGAATCTATAGAACAAATCCAGTCGTCAACATAATGGTGTTCTATGATCTCCTCAACAGCCTTGGGGTGTGTAGTATCAAATCTTTGAGCATTCCGGTTCTTGACGTACTGGGCTGATGAGGGAGAGCATACAGCACCAAAAATCATGACATTCATCACATATGTATCGTCCTCCCAAAGAAATCGTTGAGCTTGTCGGTCCTCCTGATGGATGAGGACACGGTGGAACATCTCCTGGATGTCCCCCATCACAGCAACCTTTCGGCGCCGGAAACCAATGAGTACTCCTGGAAGAGAGGTCAAAAAGTCAGGACCGCCGAGTAAGAAGTCATTAAATGACTTACCCTTAGACTTGGCGGCGCAGTCAAAAACTAGACGAAGCTTAGGTTTGTTAGGATTTAATACGGCAAAATGAGGGAGATACCATGTCTTGTCAGTTATCAAACATTTCTCCTCGTCTGTCAACTTGGAGATGTAGCCTTTTTCGAGGTATTCCGTTACCTTTTCACGGTAACGAGCGGCGAGTTCCGGGCATCTCTCCATCTTGCGTTTAATCCCGTCAAGTCGTTTACGTGCTAAGTCATAGCTGTCAGGAAGTGTCTGGTGTTCGTCTTTCCATAGTAGACAGGTCTCCCATCGGTTGTCAATCAATCGAGTCTTGTTATTCATAATTTCGACAGCCCTCACAACTATAAAACAAAATTTAGTTACCCTATTTTCTACATAATGATTCCTACTGACAACTACATAAACTCCTCGCCCCCATGTTTTTAAAACTTTACGCACCCATACTTTGAATTACCAATGTAATAATTAATTCTTTAAAAACCTCTTTCCATTTTTCACGAACAACAATTGTAGGCAAATGTGCCTAATTAGATATTTATTTGATTATATGAATTATCTCAATAAAAGTTCCTAAAACCAATAATCCCAATGATATGTATAATTTGTTAATAATACATTAATCCTGGTCACGGCACCAATTGTAACGTTCGCCCCCCACCCATCTCGATAACTCGAGCCTGTAAACGACTGAAGAACTCCGCCGTAGCTGTGAGATAATCATAGAACCTTATATCTAATAAAAGGTAATAAATTTAAGCCATGTAATCGTGTAGTTTAACCCTTTTACGTTGTGTATTTTAAACCGCTTCAGTAACCCATAGTTCTTTTAGAGGTAGAATTAATATTAAGATTGGTAAACTTTATAAAGTATGTTTGTGTGACTTAAACCCACTGTATACAATAATCCACACATGCAATATCAGAGTCCAGCAAGCAGGGGATTGAACTGCAGTGTTCCCGGACTTGAGACCGCGAAGTGGGTTTACAGGATCCTTTTAGAGCGCAAACTCTCACCCCCACTGTGTTCAGTACCCTCTCTACCGAATCAAATATTATATAATCATGCTAACAAAATACTAAACGTCGGCCAACGTTAAAATATTAATAGTATTTAAATAAAATAAAAACTTACCAAAGCGCCGGACGCCATTTCGCCTTAAAATCACACTTACCCTTTAACACCTGCACCACAACACGACTAATTAACGACTGACCTAGGCCCAGGTCAGTCGTTAATTAGTAGCTGCTCCTGCGCAGCTTCCTATCCCCTCTACAGCGGACGGGAACGTATTGTGTAGTAAATTACTTTAGGTAATTTTACATCATATTTGTATATATGTAAAGTTTATAATACAATAACAAATCTCAGGGAAACGAGATAAGCATTATTAACTCGTGGTGTTTCTTTCGTGTTTTTTTTGTGATACTATGTTCAAATATATACATCTTCATGAAATAAATTTTATATTGAAAAGTTTAATTAATATAAATACAGAAGGTGTATGGACGAACCGTTACACGCCCATACAAACGTAATTCCAATATTACAACTTGGTGTTTAGTCGAAGTTAAATTATTATTTTTCCAAAAATCTTTCTTGTGGTTCTGCTGATCAAATCAAACAACATTTCCCATGGAACCATTTGTCGCAAATGTAAAAAAAATTGCCTTCTCCATACAGAGTAGTAATGTCAAAATTACCAATTTGTATAGGGAAGCATAATTTTTGTTTTATTTGCGACACATAGTTCCATAAGAAAAGTTGTTCGATTTGATCAGCAGAATCCTCACATTAGCCTAAAGTAGATATTTTTAAATTCACCTATATATCACATTAAATAAAATATGTGAGAATTTATTGATTGTTTACATAGAAGTCAATGTAAACAATTTATTTTGTTCAATTTTTTTTTATTGTTATTCTCTTGTCTATTCCCTGGTTGAGCATAAAGAAGCAACTCTAAGAATTCGTTTACGACGTGTGGCCGTGGGGTGTAGACTACGGAACGCTGTCGATGCTCAACTGTTTTATCTGCGGAATATCTCTCCCCAAGGAAACAGCTGTTTAGAAACCGCCAACGGCTAGACGTTGCATGATAAAATGTAGTTAGAAAATATTCGTAGTTTGAGAATTTTTGCTTTTACTTTTTACTATGGCGAATAGGATTTTTTTTTTGGAAGAGAATTGGGGTAAATCTTTGTTATATTGTATTGTCTGTATCAAAAGTAATGATAAATTCATTTAAAATTAAAATACAGACTACGAAGAAATTATTATGAACTATCCATGAAGCTAAAAAAACGCGCAGCGGCGCGCGGACGGGCACGGTTTTTACCTTCATGGAGCTATCCTTAGACATAATCTATCAGCTAACCTTTGGGAAAGTTAAAATTTTATTGAAGGTGTATTGTCAAATTTATTTCACGATTAAAAAGCTAAATTATCAGCGAGTAACATGGCTGTATTTTATTTTAGATCCCTTTTCTTTTAAATTAAACGGCGGGGCACAGCTATTTTACAATATTTGTAAACAATCATTGACAATATATTTGTAGGAAAATACGAAATAAATTTATTACTCGCCTAAAACAAAGTAATGATAAGGTTTATATATATCACATTAAATAAAATATGTGCGAATTTGTCGATTATGTGAGATACCATCACGGGTGCCTTTTTGGCTCCCGAGAACCGGTTTTAAACGGACTCAGGGTACCCAGGAGGGATTAAGTCATTCTCATTTCACCGATCGTAATCGGAGGCTAACAAGTGGCGAGCTTGGTATAGCCTCGCTGTATAAAGCGGTTACCCATCCCAGATCCGGCCTTGTTGTCATCTGCTTAACCTTGTTATCAGTTGCACTGCAACTAGCGGCTCCAGCCTAGTGGTTAAGTCGACAGGAAATAAACTTGCGAACTCGAATGTCTAAAAATGTCTAAACGTTGCTTTCAATAATATTAAACATGTGTTTGAAAAAAAAAATAACGGAGGTGCTAATATTACTTACTCGATCCTAATTAAATAGTCTCTTTAAAAAATCTATTAACTTTTAAAATACACCTAAAGAACGATTTTTGATTTTAAAAATCTTAATTTAGTTGTAATTTCAAAAAAATATTGATTTATTATACAACGTGTTGCAATATACTCCGTAAAGCCGAAAGGTTAAATGAGGCCTTATAACATGTCCATATATTCATAATATTTAAGAACCGTAGTAACGCTGTATAACATACCCCAAAAAAAAAAAAAAAAAAATTTTTTTCACTGATGTGCAAACCCTATTTCAGTAAAATTAAGAGAAAACTACGTATTAAGTATTTCTTAGCTGGTGTGGTTTAAAGTTGTCCAAACGATTTTTAAATTGATTGACACTCTCAGCTGAGATAACTCCTTTTGATAGTGCATTCCAAGCATCCACAACTCTGTTGCTCAGACAATGGTTGCGAGGGTTATTAAAGGCTCTTGTTTTATCTAATTCAAATGGGTGCCCTCGCAGCTGTGGATTAACAGTTCATTGGATGACAAACTGTTGCAAGCGTCCATTTAACATGTATACGTGTGTACACTTTTATATGTATACTAGCGGCCCGTCCCGGCTTCGCACAGGTTTGTATAACTTTAACTATATGCTCAGCGCACGCCACGGAAGGCCTCAGAAACGATACTTTTCCCCCGTTTTTAAAACATTTTTGGTTACTGCTCCACACCTATAGGACCTAGCGTGATATTATATAGCCTATGTTACTTCTGAATAATACAGCTTTCTAATGGTGAAAAAATTATTGCAATCGGTCCAGTAGTTTTTGAGTTTATTCATTACAAACATACAAAAACACAAAAATACAAAAATACAAATCTTTCCTCTTTATTATATTAGTATAGATTTATAAATATAAAATAATTTATAGGTTCTGCTGCTGGCAATGTTTCCTCGTTGTGCAATAAAGCTAATTTACTGGAGAAAAATACCGCCGCTTTACGATCAACAATGACGCTTTTATTAAAACTGTTGAGTTGTGATAGTGATGGTATACCATCACGGGTGCCTTACGGCGCCCGAGACCGCCTATACGTCCCCAGGGTACGGCCACAGCAAAGGGGTATTTTATCCCACCTCGTCGTAGCAGATGGTATGAGTCTACACCGAACAAGTGGCTAGCTCGTCGCGATGTTTTGAATAGATTCTATAACTCATCTATAAACAGTTAAACAGATTCACAATATGGTAAAGTGAAACCGGGACCGACAGCTTAACGTGGTCTCCGAGGCACTATAATGATGTTGTCAAACCGATGTACATATTTTTTTTTAATTAAAAACTATTTGGTGCACACCGGGATTCGAACCAGGGACCTATGTTTTTTAAGTCCAAGGTCTAACCAGCTCAGCCACCACGTATATTTTTTTATTTTTTTATTTACTTAATTAAAGTTTTAATTATGCTCTAAAGTATTTATTTTTTTATTTAATTATGTAGGTATTAGATATAGGATTTTGCCATTCATAGAAAATAGCAGAATACGCTAAAAATTGTCATTCCCAACTGGTGAAGTCTCGCATTAACCTATTTTCATGTTGTAAAATGCTTAAACCTTTTTAATAAGTAATCCAACTTAATTATCCTAAACACTTAAAATGTTTTAGGTGGGAGGTAGAACCCTATCTATAACTTCACTTCGACCGATCAGTTTCGTTACTAGCATCATACAAATTCAAAAGCCGCCCAGTGACCTAGCGTGTCATGTTACAGTTTTAGTCTGTCTGTTCACCGGTTTTCAGAATCCTTATTTATCAATTTCTTGTCGAGGAAAAAATTAGGGCGATAAAGACGAATTTTGAATTACGGGTCAATTGCCGCCCGTAATTCAAAATTCGTCTTTATCGCCCTATTTTTTTAATATTACTAGAACTCGGCGTATGACCTTTACCCAACTGATGGTAAGTGGTATTATTCCAAGAATGAAAACGACAAACAGTCGAAATAAAATAATAAGACTATTGGTTGTCTTCACTATGCCGGCTTGAGATGCCGGAAAAACACAGGCTGGTAGAGCATTCCATTTTCTAATAGTGCGACAGATGTAAGAATTGCCAAATCGTTTTTTACGACAACGGGCCATCGTCTACGACGACAAAATAAATATCGAAATATCAATTCTATTTCAATGGTTATATGTCTGTATTAGGTTGGCTATAAAAATGCGCCATCTTGAAATACACGAATTCTTCGCAAGTTTGAACATGATTGGACCATTGGAATCTCTATATTTAATAGAATGGAACTTATATTTCCATGTTTATTATTTACTCGACGTCTTGTCATCGTAGACGATGACAGGCCGATGGTAAATCTGTAGTATGCAATTTCGTAACGGCCAGTTGCAATTTCGTAAGGGCCAGTTGCAATTTCTTAACCGCTTTATTTATATTTGTTTATTGTATTATGTGTGGCGGGCTTAATGCCGCTAAGCATTCTCTACCAGTCAAACCTGTGGTACAATCAGATCGGTTAATACCTAAGTGACTCCATAGAAAGAGCCACCAATGCTGCTGAACAGCAATGTACTGATAGACAGACCCAATTCATAGAATTTGTAGGTCGCTTGGCTGTACAAGGAAGTTAATACAATTTAATTTAGACCGAGATCATACAAGAGTATAGTAAATTGCCTATGTAATTAATTTCAAAGGCAAAATGCCAAGTTAATGTGAAATTGAAATTGTTGAACTGTTTGTTTGTTTTAGGAAAATTTGGTCCTAAGCTGTCATTGGTAATGTTTGCTAAAGACATGGGAGAAGAAATTTCAACAATAATTATTATATTATTATTATAACTAGATGTATTAATTATTACTCGAATGTATTACATATTTAAATTTTGTTATAATTTCCATGTTCAGTGAATGTAATGTTCTTTTGGATATAAAGATTCTTTAAACCTATTTTATGATTGAATTTTTACCGCAACAAAGTCGTCACTTGTTAGGTGTTGCCTCCGAATACCATCGGCGAAACAAGGACGGGTTACTCCCTCCGCTGGGTACCCTGAGACCGTTTAGACGGTTCTTGGGAGCCAAAAAATCCCTGACTTAGTAGTTTTTATTTTTTTGAATTTGTACCATTATTTAATCCCACCTCGCCGTAACGAACGGTATTCTGAATATGTACCGAAGAAGTGGTCAGCTCGTCGCGTTGTTTGGATAGACTCAATTCAACTCTTTAAAAAGTTTCAAAAGTTGGTATACTGTAACTTGGATCGACAGCGAGGCACTATAATGGTGTTGTATAAAAAATTTACGTTTTTTCCGGGGACCTAAAAAGCCTATGTCATAATCAACTCGGCCATCGCGTAGATATACTCCGCCACTACGTACTTATATATAAATAGATATAATTTTTAAATAAATTACTTTTGAAGAAAGTTTTTCCGACTCAAATTCAAAACTTAAAAATAATACACTTTTTTAGACAATACTCTGCATTCTGCAGCCTTAGCACGGCCAACCCAAGACGCGACACAGAGTCGCGAGCAAACGTCAAAACGGAGTGGCGTGTCTTTTTGCTAGCACGGGTTTCCAAGACAAGACTTCAAAATCTTTCTTTAGTGTATCAGTCTTGTTATCATTCACTCTTCTCAGTATGGGTGCCCTAGACTTAAAGTTTTGTCAAATCTTTAAATACTATTATGTCCGGTTTTTATCACGTTCGGCCTTAGGTGGTGACATAGAAATCTTGCGTGAAATTGTTTGATTATTTTGGAAAAGTAGTAATTAGGGAATAATTTTATTATGGGAAAGTGGGAATTATAGGAACATGGGTATTGAGGAAAGTTGTCATTAATAAAAAGCGGGAAGAATTCCCACTTTTTTTAAAAGTAGGAAAAAGTCCCACTGTGTCCCAAGTGGGACTAAAAACTGATTTTTTAGTGGGATTTTTTTAAAGTCGCACTTTTTTTTAAGTAGGAAACAGTCCCACTTGACGTAAAAAATATTTTTAGTGGATTTTTTTTTAAAGTCCCACTTTCTTAAAAAGTAGGTAAAAGTCCCACTAGACGAAAAAATGATATTTTAGTGGTATTTTTTTAAAAGACCCACTTTTTAAAAAGGTAGAAAAAGTCCCACTTGACGAAAATTACATTAAAAATATGACTTTTTAAGTAAGACATAATGAATTTTTAAGTAGGAAAAAATCTCATTTTGACGAAAAAATATTTTTTTAGTGGAATAAAATACCATTTTATAAAAAAGTTGAGAAAAAAATATTTTTATTTCATCAAGATTTTTTTCTACTTTTAAAAAAGTAGGAATTGATCCCACTTTTTAAAAAGTAGGAATTTTCAATTTCCACATGACTACTTTTTCAAAATTCCCACGTCATAGCTTCTCACCTTTACATTGACAACCTACTTTTTACAATTCCCACGTTCTCAAAATTCCCTCTTTTTCATAATTTTCCCGTAATTCCCACTATGTTTTTAATAGAATATCAAAGATTTAAAAAAGTTAAACAGGCGGCGCGACAGATTTATTACACCCAATACCTCAAGCAAGACAAAACTCATGACAAAACATGAGTCTTGTCTTGAAGTGGCCGTGCTGCGACTGTAGGATAAGACTGATGTGAAAGATTGTCAACGTGACACGCTCTCATGTCTTGTCTTGGATGTGGCCATGCTACGGGGGCTGCACTAGTAAACGCTGTTACGCAGATATGCAGGATATTATTTATTAGGTATACAACTGATGAAAATATTTTATTTAATTTAAAATGTTACTTATTATTTTTTATATATTTTTTTTCTTTTCTGTCTTTATTTTATTCCAACATTAAAGTAAGAAAGAATATGAGAATTTGATTTATTAATAAGGAAATTATATTATAACTTCTAAACAGTTAAACTATGAAAAATAATTAAAATAAACTATAATTAAAGTAATTAATAACTATAATTTGGTATAAACTAAAATTGGCTACGAATTCTATATACTGATTATCAAGACCAACCATAGTACACATCTTAAACGATTTTACGGTTCTTATCCAGAGTGCAACTAATGACAATTCCACTAAGCCAAACAGGCTATTTAAAAAGGTTACTTTGTTTTATACGGAATTGCAATGCCTGTCTTTCGGTATCATCATCCTTATCAAAATCATCATCCTGATGATAAAGCTAGTTTATTGGTACCATTTTAGTGACTGTAAACACCACTGAATGGTCTATTTTTTTCAGTTTGTTTTGATTTAAAACTCAAACTACTAAACCAATATTGATGATATTTTTATCAGCCAATCTGAGTATATCCTATTAAATTAAAAATAAACAAATCGGTTTATAAATGACGGGTTCTCAGGTAAACATAAAAAAAGCAACCGAATTTATAAACGCCCCTTATTTGAAGTTGGTTAAAAAAATCATAAATAAACACGGTAGTTATAATATATTTTGGTATATTTTTATATTATTTATTATAATTACACTACACCATAATAGTGGTGTTGTCAAACAAATGTACCTACTTATTACTTTTAATTAAAAACTCATTAATACAAACCTAGACTTGCTCAATGAAATAGCCTCGTTGTATCCAGCGGTCAACCATCCAAGGCCGGCCTTGTTGTCATTTGCTTAACCTTGTTGCCAGTTGCGCGGTGACTTAACCACTAGGCTATCATTTCATCATAAACACCGCAACAAGCTCGCCACTTGTTAGGTGTTGCCTCCAAATACCATCGGCGAAATAAGGATGGGTTAATCCCTCGGCTGGGTACCCTGAGGCTGTTTAAACGGTTCTCGGGAGCCAAATAGACCCGTGATGGTATAGACTTGCTCAATACAATTTGTTTTCATACCATAAAATATAAACTTCCTTGTCTTAGATATTAAATTAATTTGCTTTATTAAAAAAACACTTCCTAAAAAACTTGCGTGACTAAACAAAAAGGAGATAAGCTGGAATGACATAGAAATATTTTGGGCGACATCCGCGAAAATGCGACCTCATGCGTCACACTAATACTTTCATTAATCATCCAAATATAAAGTGCGCGAATTTTCACAAAACTGTTGAGGCTTAACGTGAGGGAATCCTTGGCAAAGTATCCTTTTTTAGATGGGAGGAAAATCCCTATATGTCTCCGGTCTCGTTACCCATACAAAAACCGTCAAGTGACCTAGTCATGTTTCGGTTTTAGTCTGTGGGTTCACCGGTTTTCAGGAGTATCCTGCTTCAATTCCTTGTCGAGGTGGTAGTCTCCTCTCAGAGTGCGGTTACGAAATGGATGGTTGAATAGACGATAAGGCGTAGCTATATTAAAATATACTACTAATGCAATTCGTCTTTGTCGCCGCCCAATTTGTAATCGCATCGTTTAGCCGCCATAGTGGGGGCGATCAATGTTGTTTAAGAACAATTATTGATTAACCCCATTCATGGACTTTGTAGGTCTGCTCACCATCAGGTGATAAAAAAATTAAAAAATCGAGAACGAGTGGGACTGAGAAAAAGTATAGGCATTAAAATAAGAAAAAGTATGCTCCGCTGGTTAGGTTATTTCATAAAAAAATATCTATTTCCTAACATTTCGGGGGGGCTTTGTACTTTTATAGGAAAACTTATTGGTATCAAACCAGTTACTTTTAGTTTTTACTTCAAATTACAATTTTTATTTACCCACAACCCACGTTCATTTTTTATTTTTCTTATTATAATAAACCCCTCCACGATTACCAACTGGGGTAAGATACGTGATTTTCGTTCCTACACCAAAAGTATGTTGTTATGCCTTAAGACCCCTGAGACCTCCGTCACACATATCCATAACATTCCCTTATCAAGGAAACACAGTTATTACTATATTCTTTTACACCCTAAACAAAAAAAACTCTAAATTATAAATACAAATCCATTTCTGTTTATAAACAAATAAGTAACTCTTAATGCAATAAAAAAACAGCAATGTATAAGAACTTAGCAGTGATATTGTTTCGTTTAGGGTGTGTATATTTCTGTGCCTCTAGTGAAAACGGATATAAGTCTGAAAATGGTCAAAATGAGTTTTTTATACCAAAATGATCAGTAAAAAAAGACGCGTACATTGGTGTAAACGAATCTAAGATAGCTATTCATTTGACGAAAATAGAGTTGTGTAAAACGGTACAATTAGCACACATTTTGGATATAAGTGTAATAGTATTTCTATAAACGAAATAATAATTCTGTTTTTTTGTTCCAAAGGATTTAATTTTAATTAAACTGCAGAATTTCATTCCATAGTACGTGAAAAAAGAGTTACCTGTATTTATATTTTTTTAAGTTGTTTGTGTGCGAAAGTACTAATGTAGATAACACTCTATACACAAAAAAATATGTATTTTATAGCCAATAACTTAAATTATATCATTTCTCACAATTAGACTTTCAATCCTTTTTAGGTGTAAAAAGGGTTACTTGTATTTATATATTTTTAGGTTGAATGTGGGCAAAGTAATAAATGTAGATAGATCTTTTTACACAAAAAAAATACATAAATTATTGCCAATAACTTAAATTATATCATTATACATAATTATTCAATTCACACAACTTAATTTATGGCAAATAAAATAAAAGAGTTAATGTGATTGCAAAGAAAGAGAAAGGAAAAGAAACTCCGCGCGCTTATACGCAATCCTCAGTCGCACGAGTAGTGATGTGCTGAGTCGTCATTTTGAGGGATCGAATCAACTCGAATAGTTTGTTTATTATTCGGATCCTGACTCGAGCACAGTACTCGAGTTTTGTTTGCGATTCGAATGTGGACTCAAGTCCAGGTTTCGAGTCCAGGATTCAAGTCTGGAACCGAGTTCAGAAGTCTAGGATTCAAGTTTAGAATCCGATTACCGAACACCTTCGAATATCATTTAATGAAAGATCCTTTTGTGATCAAAACTCGAATTGTTTGTCTATTATTCGGATCCTGGCTCGAGCACAGTACTCCAGTTTTGTTTGGGATTCGAATGTGGACTCGAGTCCAGGTTTCGAATGTGGACTCGAGTCCAGGTTTCGGGTCCAGGATTCGAGTCTGGAATCGAGTTCAAAAGTCTAGGATTCAAGTTTAGAATCCGATTACCGAATACCTACGAATATCATTTAATGAAAGATCCTTTTGTGATCAGCCGTCGGAACTTTTATGGAACATGTTTCCAAGATGGCACTAATAGGATCATATAGTATTTGGTTGAGTATAGGGGGTAGTGAACACAGTGCAGGTAAGAGTTCAAAAGGCCTTTAAACCTACTTCGTGGTCTCAAGTCCGGGAACGCTGCAGTTCATTTCCATGCCTTCCAATCACGCGATGGACCCGGCACCCGCACGGAGAATGCAAGCTAAGAACATTATCTCGTCTCTCTTAAAACAATTGTACGACTACGGACTCCATGGGCCTAATTATAAAACAGCGGCAGCGATAGCGGTCTGTCAATGCGTTTATTAATTGAGTTGTCATCGCTCTTATTTCCAATGCAATAAAGTCTATGACAGCTCCAATTACGATAGCGATCTGTTAAAATTTCGTTTTATAATTAGATATTAAATTTTTAAAGATTGCAATGAAAAAAATTCTGGTGGCGGGACTCGAACCCACGAACCTCGCTATCATGGCAAGGCGCTCAATCGCTGAGCCAACCAGGTTCCAGTCAGCCCTAACGAATTTTGTCATTGCTTTTTTTATTTTTATAATTAGGGGCAGTTCTCCTCGAATATTTTTCTTACTAGTTGATCAAATGGCTATAGATAATTAATAAGAATCTACAAGTAAAGTTATCTCATGGACATAAAATATTATTGCAATTGTATAATATTTTATAGATATTGGATAATATGATATGTAGTAAATAAAATATCAAGATGTTAAAATAATATTATAAAAAATTACATGCCGAAAGGTGATATGTACCTATATACCCTATATTATAAGACCTACCTATGTTGGCATATTTTAAGTGAATAGAGACATTCTTAAGTACTTTATTGAGTACTAGAATCGAGACAACTAAGACTCGAGCACCAAAATCGAACGCCTACAGTGGTCCAATCCCGGTACCAGCAGAAAAAAGCTAGATTTACTAACTCTGCTTCCGCTAATTAACCCAAGTGTTAAGAGATTTCTATAATAATCTCTTGGTAAACGATGCACGGGACACGCATCGAATCCATCACCATCCTATAAAGGGTTTATAGGATGGTGATGGATTCGATGAAGATATTGATTATAATAATATGTAGAATAAATTTCCTAATTACTCTTTGATTTTTATATATTTATAATAAAGTTTTAAGTTTGGTACATTGCTATTTTATTAAATTATTGCCCAATGCCTACGTGAAGTAGATATAAGTAAAAAATAATATAAATACATCTAGACTAATACCACTTGACACATAAAAAAATATTGTGACAGGTGATATAAGTAACTTTTTTATAAAAATTAACAAGAATTGCATGATCAATTTAAAGATATATATTAAACAAATAAACTTTACTTAAGAAATAGTGGTCTAATAAATAAAATACATAAGTTATGCAACATGCATTTCAAATGCGTATCCTTTTTCACTAATATATTTAATTCAAATGATTGGTGAGAAAGAGCATAAATTAACTTGAGTTTTTTTTTCGGCTGGATATAAGTCTATTTTTTTTTTATTCGTTTTGTTTATTAAAATTTTATGATTGCCATTAGAAAAAGCATAATTTTTATTGTGATTCTACATATTTAAGAACTTTCAAGCTATAATAAAACAAAAGTTATGTCAAAATAAGTTGGTTTTTTCCTGGTGCTAAGTGTTTTTTGCTTCTCCTGTAAAGTTGCATTTTAAGACTTGTATCTGTTTTCACTAGAGGCACAGATTTGATCATATCGTAAAGAGTTTGTTCTTACCAAAAATCCCGAAAAAAAAAGATTTCGTGAAGCTAAATATCCTTTTATTTTTTATAGAACAATTCTTTCTGTAAGAAACCTACACATATAGTTATATTAAAGAGTTGCCTAAAATATCGGTGCCAAGTGATTTCACAAATTATTTCAATAATATGAATATAGTTTTGACAACTCCAGTGCCTAGAAAAGCACGTAAAGCTGTCTGTCCCAGTTTCGCTATACCAACTTCTGAAATTGTTTATAGGTATAATATAGTTTTGACAACTCCAGTGCCTAGAAAAGCACCTTAAGCTGTCTGTCCCAGTTTCGCTATACCAACTTCTGAAATTGTTTATAGGTGGGTTATTGAGTCTATACAAACTTCGTCAGAAGAAGAAACTTTCTATCGCCTAACATCAAGAATCTTCACTATCTCTTTTACTATACGGCGCCCGAGACGGCCTCAGGGTTCCAATCGGAGGGTTTTTAAATCCCACCTAGTCGTAATGGCCGACGGTATGAGTCTACACCGAACACCCAGCGAAGGGGATTTTGATCCCACCTCGTCGTAGCCGATGGTATGAGTGTACACCGAACAAGTGGCTAGCTCTTCGCGATATTTTGAAAAGACTCAATAACCCATCTATAAACAGTTTCACAAGTTGGTATAGTGAAACCGGGACCGAGCTTAATGTCTCTCCGAGGCACTATAGTGGTGTTGTTAAACAAATGTACATACATTTTCAGATTAAAAATTTATTAGGATACTCTGGGGTTTGAACTAGAAACCTAAGTATTTTTAAGTCTAAGGTCTAACCAACTCGGCCACCACGTATATATATTTTATTGAGATAACGAAATAATTTTTCATTTAATTTTGTTTATTTTATAGTTGAGATGCTTGTTCCAAGTAACCAAATACTTCGATTATTTCTTTGGGTAAAAGAGTTAGAGGAATGACCGGGGATCCAAAATCATTTCTTTTAGGACAGAAAGTATCCATAGCTATCCAACGTATAAACGCAGCCAGTGCTAAGGGTACTTTTTCAAGAAATCCTTGATTGTTTGTGGTCACTCCTTTAATTATTTATGCCAATATTTTGTATTATGTTGGTTGTAGGCAGAGTTTTACCCAAAGATTTCAATGCTTTTTGGGTAAATATTAACTTCATTTTACAGATTTTTCTTTACCTAAATTTAAATGCAAGCTAGTTCATTAGACAGGCTTCAGAAGTTGTCCTACAATAATATTGAAAACCTTTTAATTATTCCTAAATAGTGAAAAACACCTGTTTATTCCTATTGTTTTAACATCACTATACACACTACACAAATAAACACTCATTGAGGCACACTCACACAATCACTCATCAATACACACACGCATACATACACACTTCGGTCGGATTAATAGTCGCTGCTAAGCAATTGCTAATGCTTAGCCAATGCTTCGGACTGTCAAACTGCATATGAAAAAACTAAATTTTGACAGTTCCAACCAATGGCTCAGGCTAAGCGACTATTAATCCGACCATAAACCTACCAAAGATTTTTATTTTAATTATTTATTTTATTTTATTATTAAATATAACAAAATACGAAAAAAATAAAATATATTTTTTACACTTCATATTAAAAAATATTAAACGACGTCGAAAAGAAGAAATAAATTAATATTATAAGCTGAATATGGCGACAACGAACACGTTTGACGTTTCGTTTTATAAGTGATTTTAGACATTAGGGCGGTACCGTATATTATTCTTAATTTTCGGGTAAAAACAGAAATATTTATAAATACTTAGCTATTTATTTATTTAGTCTTTATTTAAAAACTACGTTCAGATTTGTTTAATACAATTTAGGATTTAATAGATGGACTGGACTAAATTTACCCTTAAAGACCTTTAAAAACTATCTATCAATCAAAATATAAGTTAAAACATATTTCGATCGAAAACGGTTTTTATTCAGGCCACAAGCTACAGAAACCGGAAAGTTTCCCAATACCGATTAGGTTGACTCTGAAAAACCGTAAATCTGTCACCGGAGTTTCCGGTTGATTCCGTTTATGGTCGGACTTTTAACGACCCAGTATCTTTTAACAAACTTTTATACGATTTAATAACCTATTTTTTGGAGAAAATGCGAAACAAAATCTTTTAACTTTGACGATGTTAATTTACTTTCCAAGATTTTTGTTAAAGAAATAATAGCATTAACATTAATTATTATATAGATTATAATAGTCATTTTATTATTAATATATTTAACAATTTAAAGTATATATCATCACGGGTGCCGTACGGCGCCCTTAACCGCCTAGGTGGCTTCAGGGTAACAAGCAGAGGAGTTTTAATCCCACCTCGTCATAGTTGATAGTATGAGTCTAAACCAAACAAGTGGCTAGATCATCGCGATATTTGGATAGACTCAATAACCCATCTATAAACAGTTTTACAAGTTCGTATAGTGGCACTGCATGCTCTTCGAGGCACTATAGTGATGTGCAACAAGTGTATTTTTTTTTTTATTAAAATTGCATTGGTTTAAACCCCTTGGTGAATACACCGGGGTTAGAACCGGGGACCTAAAACTGTAGTATTTTTAAATCTGAGGTCTACCCTACTCGGCGTATATTAACAAATAACAATAATTTAAAGGTGTCATGACTAAAATAAATAATTAATTAATTATGATCATTATCATTTTACCACAACTAATAAAAATACATTGTAAATAAAATGTATACGTGGTGGCCGATTTAGTAAAACCGAAGGCTGAAAATCACTAAGGTCACCGATTTTTTTATTCATTTTGTTTATGAGATCACGGTATGTGATCCATTATTCATCATGGAAGCATGGAAGATTTAGTAAAACCGAAGACTGAAAATCACTAAGGTCACCGATTTTTTTATTCATTTTGTTTATGAGATCACGGTATGTGATCCATTATTCATCATGGAAGCATGGAAGATTTAGTAAAACCGAAGACTGAAAATCACTAAGGTCACCGATTTTTTTATTCATTTTGTTTATGAGATCACGGTATGTGATCCATTATTCAACATGGAAGCAGCAGTAGTATGCAATTCCAAGAATGAATACTATTAGATTAACATATACGTAGACTAGTGGTTGCGTCTATGACGTTGTATCCGTAGGTCGTGGGTTCGATTCCCAACCATGGCAACGACGGTCTGGGTGTTTATAAAAATATAATATGTATTATATCATTGCTTCTGGTACACATATTACAAGTCTAGAGCTTAGTTTGTGACCAGAGCAATATGTGTAAATTGTCCTACATATTATTATTATTAACATTTATACTTGTAATTATGTTGATTTTCAACATACTCGTAATTACGAGTTTAATGTTTTCATCAACAATGCCGGTTTAAGATGCCTATAATCAATTTAATTAGTTTTATTAAATTATTTTTTGCAGTAATGATCCCGATTTAGTCCACTGTAGTATTAAAAAATATATAATAATATGCCGTGCTCCAATAAAAAAGCAATAGGTAAAGCTACGACCTGCTACGAAATGCTATGACGAAACTTAAACTTAGAAAAAGGAAAAGAAAAACCCATGACTGATTTATAATTAAAACTCAATGGAAGTAGTTTAATTGACTCTTGAAGTATGTCGGAAGTCAGGCTACCGTCCGGTTTCCGGAAAGTTTTAATGAACTTTTCTAGTTTCAAAATGTGACCAGAACGTTGCTGGGTGATTATAAAATAACATATTAAAAGTAGAGCTATATTATTTATCTATACTTATCTTTTATTTAATTATTAAGATATAATTAACGTAGAACATATATTTAATAATAAAATACATTTTTATACAAATTGTTCTAATATAATAAAGAGATAAAGATTGTGAGGTTGTATGGGGTAATCTCTGGATCTACTGAACCGATGTTGAAAATTATTTTAGTGTTATATAGCTCATTTATCGTGGAAGACTATAAGCTATATAACATCACGCTACGACCAATAGGAGCGGAGCATCAATAAAAAATGTTGCAAAAATGAGGAAATTTTTTCCTTTTGAGAACTTCCGTTGCGTGCGCTGCGTAAACGGTTGAAGTTACTTTAGAATAAAAAAAAATACCATCACGGTGCATTTTTTTTGGCTCCCGAAAACAGGGTTGGCAGAGGGATTAACTCGTCCTCATTTCGCCGATGGTATTCGGAGGCAACATATTGTTGCGGTGTTTATGATGGTATAGACTCGTTGTATAGACCACCCCAGGTCCGGCCTTGTTAATAAATACCATCACGGGTGCCTATTTGGCTCCCGAGAACCGTTTAAACGGCCTCAGGGTACCTAGCGGAGGGATTAACCCGTCCTCATTTCGCCGATGGTATTCGGAGGCAACACCTAACAAGTGGCGAGCTTGTTGCGGTGTTTATGATGGTATAGACTCGTTGTATAGACCATCCCAGGTCTGGCCTTGTTGTCATCTGCTTAGCCTTGTTATCAGTTGCGCAGTGACTTAACCACTAGGCTGGGGCCGCTATTGTTATCATTATTATCCTCTACAACCTCACAAACTCACAAAGTATTGAAGTATAGATAGTGACTTTAAATAAATAATACTTTAAATAACATACTGTGTAAATAACATTACGTGGTGGCCGAGTTGGTTAGACCTTGGACTTAAAAACACTTAGGTCCCTGGTTCGAACCCCGGTATGTACCAATGAGTTTGTAATTAAAAAATTTATGTACATTTGTTTGACAACACCACTATAGTGCCTCGGAGAGCACATTAAGCTGTCGGTCCCGGTTTCACTATACCAACTTGTGAAACTGTTTATAGATGGGTTATTGAGTCTATTCAAAACATCGCGACGAGCTAGCCACTTATTCGGTGTAGACTCATACCATCGGCTATGGCGAGGTGGGATTAAAACCCCTCCGCTGGGTACCCTGGGGCCGTCTAGGCGGTCTCGGGCGCCGTAAGGCACCCGTGATGATATATATATATATAACATACTGTGATTATTCTTTAAAAATTGCCCTCGATGTAATTTAAAGACAAATAAATTATCTAAATTCCGCCCGCCCAAGACTCGCATACTAAGAAGCAAAAACTTGCTACCAACAAAGACGTCTTGAAAATCTGACAACGAAAACACATTTACATCGTAAACGAAGATAGACACAACGTCAAAATTACGATATGAATGAAAACTCGTAACAATTTTCTGGAAAACTGTCTCATTATCTGCGGTGTGAGAACGGAATTCCAACTTTGTGAGAATATAAATTATTTTGTAAACTCAGACTCCGGTCCTAAGAGAATACAATTTAATACAAAAATCGTATTAATTTTATTTATTTGGAAGAAAAATTATACATCGGAGACAAAAAGTGTGAAATACATTTATCTTTTTTTGTGGAATACGAAAAATATTTTTAAAACCTGTAGTATTTTTTTCAGGGTTTTTAATGTACCTACCTTGGTATATATACAATATTTTTTCTACAATTGTGGTAGGTACTAATAAATACATATCATCGCGGGTGCCTTACGGCACCCCTACGGCAGGCTAGGCGACCTCAGGGTACCCAACGGAGGGGTACTGCGATAATCCCACCTTGTCGTATCCGATGGTATGAGTCTACCTACACAGAACAAGTGGTTAGCCCATCGCGATGTATGGATAGACTCCATAAACCCATCTATAAACCATCTATAAGTTGGTATAGTGAAACTAGGACCGACAACTTAATGTGCTCTCCGAGGCACTAGTGGTTATGTCAAACAAGTGTACATCATTTTCATTAAAAATTCTTTGGTACACACTTAATTTTGTGCGGACTTCGCGATTACGAATGCAGTGTCCTAAATCATAAATTATAATTAATTAGGTAACCTTAATCATCCGCAGACATATTAATTAACTTAATAAATTAACTTACCTTTGTATACTTTTTAAGGTAAAACAACAGACTTTGTCGTTATAACAATCCACAGGGAATATGTTTAGACCCGTTTTTAAAGCTTTAGATATTTATTATGTCATCAAAGGAAATATAATAAAATTATTATAAAAGGAACCTTTTCATATGCCATGTTTCTTTACATAATCATTACATAATATTCAAACATAGATTTTAGATATACAAAAGAGTAAATGCCGCTTTATGTTATTTTTATTTATGTTATAATCTTCCGCAAAGTATATACATATTTGTGTTCGTGAAGAAATGACGTAATCAATTATTATATAATAATAATAATATTTAAGACAATTTACACATATCGCTTTGGCTTTCTAACTAAGCTGTAAGCTTGTTCTATGTGTACCAGAAGCATCGATATAATACATATTATATTTTATAACCACCCAGACCATGACAAACTGTACAGAAAAAGCGTACTAATATTTTGTTGCCATGGGTGAGAATCGAACCCCCGACCTGCGGATACAACGCCAAAGACCACTAGTCTACGGAGGCTGTCTAAATTATATGCGATATCCGTATTTTTTTAATTTTTCTAGACAAATTAATTCTAGTGTTCTGGTGAAATGATAAATTAATTCTTTATAAAATAGACTTCAACTGTAATTTGCTAAATAAATAATTTGATGTAACAAAAATACAATTACCTATAGGTATACATACTTACACATTTGACATATTTATAAGTATTATTTATTAAAAAATCTGAAAACCGGTAAACCCACAGACTAAAACCGAAACATGGCTAGGTCACTTGACGGTTTTTTGCATCTGTATGGGTGGTGGTATAGATACCTTCCTCACCTTCCTCCTAATTAAAATAATTTGCTCATATTTTTTTAATAATAGATTATTTATTAAATAACACATTTGATTCTATCCACTTTCCATATAACCATAGCCACTGTAGTGGTGTTGTCAAACAAATGTACTTAATTTGATTAATTAAAAACTTATTGGTAAATACCGGTTTATTATTATTATACCAATTTTGACTGTTCAATAATATCCACGTAAGTAAAGTATACGTGGTAGCCGAGTTGGTTAGACCTTACACTTAAAAACACTTGGGTCCCAAGTTCAAACCCCGGTGTGTACCAATAAGTTTTTAATCTAAAAAAATGTGTACATTTGTTTAACAACACCACTATAGTGCCTCAGAGAGCACGTTAAGCTGTCGGTCCCAGTTTCACTAAACTAACTTGTGAAACTGTTTATAGATGGGTTATTGAGTCTATCCAAACATCGCGACGAACTAGCCACTTGTTCGATGTAGACTCATATCATCGGCTACGACGAGGTGGTTCTGAGGCAGTCTGATTTAATTATGTCCACGTTTTTAATATATGATTTAATTTAATTTGATTTTAATTGAATTTTGTCTGGTTTAATTTAGTTTGATTTAATTTAAGTTGATTGATAATTTTATTATTTGTTTTGTTATTATAGTTTCATTTGATCTCATGAATTGTTTTAATTGTACTTTCATTTAATCTTTTTATATTTTTTTCTGCCGTAACTGTAACTGTAAACCGTAATAATGACTCCCACAAGACAGGCTCTGCCTAGTGTGAGGATCAATGGCATATAGTTATATTGTAAAACTTTTACTGTGGAAATAAAGAATAATATATTACGTGGTGGCCTAGTTGGTTAGACCTTTGACTTAAAAACACTTAGGTCCCTGGTTCGAATCCCGTGTGTACCAATGAGTTTTTAATTAAAAAAATTATGTAAATTTGTTTAACAACACCACTATAGTGCCTCGGAGAGCACGTTAAGCTATCGGTCCCGGTTTCACTATACCAACTTGTGAAACTGTTTATAGATGGATTATTAAGTCTATTCAAAACATCGCAACGAGCTAGCCACTTGTTCGGTGTAGACTCATACCATCGGCTACGACGAGGTGGGATTAAAACCCCTCAGCTGGGTACCCTGGGGCCGTCTAGGCGGTCTCGGGCGCCGTATGGCACCCGTGATGATACATACATACATACATAAAGAATTATTTTTATTATTATTAATTAAGTATATCATTAGTCATTAGGTATGGCTTGATTAAAGACCTCCAGTGTATGCCAGCAAGGATATTATTATTTTAGTAAAATCATCATCACGCCTCATTAAATAAAAGCGTTGGATGGCTCACAGCGGTAACATTTTCGGCATTTACAATTTGGGACTAACATTTTCACAGCTAACATTGCAGTGTTTCTGCCACAGAGTAACAATCTTAGTGGAGACGGCATAATAATTATAAAAAAAAAACCTAAACTCGGTGGTCCTAAGGTGTTAAAATAAATAAATACCATCACGGGAGCCTATTTGGCTCCCGAGAACCGTTTAAACGGCCTCAGGGCACCCAGCAGAGGGATTAACCCGTCCTCATTTCGCCGATGGTATTCGGAGGCAACACCTAACAAGTGGCGAGCTAGTTGCGGTGTTTATGATGAAATATATATGGTTTGAGCCTCGTTAAATATATATGGTTTGAACCTTTTTTGGTTATAGAATTATTAAGGAGCAAAAAAACGCTGTCGTCGTAAAATCAATTGATATGCGGCGGCATGTATCAAAAACGCAACGCATATCCACACGCCAATACATCTAGTATCTGCTAATCCGCGATTTTTGTAAGCCAAAAAAAAATTCCATCGTCACAATATCACCGTTTCATGGTTTCTCTTACATTAGAAGTACACTTCATTACTCTTCCGGGGGGGTTTCAACCTACAAACACACAACCATCGCAGACCCCTAACTACTCTCCCATAAAAAAATATCTATACATCAATATCCTAACATTTCGGGGGCTACGCCCATGGGCGGCGACAAGGATGCTCACTGCTTTTTGGTCAAATTATTTGCCCGTGTTATTTGACCGCACCTTGAAAGGAGACAAATAAATAGATGCTAGATACATAGTCTTCTTAAAACCGGTAAACCTACAGACTAAAACCGAAATATGACTCACTTGATCCAGTCGGTAGTATAGCGAAATTTTTGAGACCTTCCTAGTGTGATGTCACATATTTTGCAATTTTACTTCTAGAAATTTGATAATTGGTGGAAAGAGACAGACGTTCCTTGAGTGAAATTGGAGTGGAAAACACGACTTACAATACGGGAGTAGGATAGTAAGCTCGATTATGCGAAAAAGAATATCATCGTCATCACGGTTACCTTCCGGCGCCCGAGACCGCCTAGGCGGCCCCAGGGTACCCAGCGGAGGGGTATTAATCCCACCTCGTCGTAGCCGATGGTACACCGAACACGTTTTGAATAAACTCAATAACCCATCTATAAACAGTTTCAAAAGTTATAGTGAATTTGGGACCGACAGCTTAACGTGCTCTCCGAGGCGAAAAAGAATATTAAATAAAAAATAAATAAATGCCACATCCTATTCGCTTCATTCCAATTGGCGCCTACCCTAAGGTTCTATTAAGGGGACTAATATTCGGCACATAAAAGGAACCCGCGCATGAACTTCCCAATTAGGTTCAGCGACGTACATCTTGAACGCTTCTCTAATGGAACGCTTACAATATTTGGCAAAACAAAACGTTTTCCGTATAAAAGGGTGCTTTTCTAAGGATTATCGGACAAAGTGCTCGCGACACATGGTGATAATAAAATGTTTTTATTTAAAACATTTTTTTCATACTCTCTGCGCGTATTATTTGTGTGTGTGTAAAAAAAAAAACAGCTGCCATCTAGTATTAGAAACTTCATCAATGACAAAATTCGTGAGGGGTGACTGGAACCTGGTTGACTCAGCGGTTGAGCGCCCTGCCGCGAAAGCGAGGTTCTTGGGTTCGAGTCCCGCCCACCAGGATTTTTTTTCATTGCATTATTATCTTTAAAAAATATATATATATAAATTGTCACAACCGCCACCAGTAGTATAACGTTACTCGACGCGGCACGTGATACTATCAATGATATTATATATATAATCACGGGTGCCTTACGACTGGGTACCCTGAGACCGCCTAGTCGGCCTCTGGGTACCCAGCGGAGGGGTTTTAAGTAGCCGATGGTATGAGTCTACACCGAACAAATAGCTAGCTCGTCGCGATGTTTCAATAGACTCATTAACCCATCTATAAACAGTTTCACAAGTTATAGTGAAACTGGGACCGACAGCTTAAAATGCTCTCCGATGCGCTATAGTGGTGTTATTAAACAAATATACATATTTTTTTATATTAAAATCTCATTGGTACACACCGGGGTTTGAACCAGGGACGTAAGTGTTTTTAAGTCTAAAGTCTAACCAACTCGACCACCGCGTATTTAACCAAGTATGTAAGGCTATATATATATAGACATAATAGAATACTTAGAGCTAAAAGTTGTTGCCAGAGAACCTAAACGTTAATAAGAAATCTAGAACACGGACTCAGTTACGTTTTCCTAACCCAAACTGTTGGCACTTTGCCTAGCTTTAGCTTTTGTCTTTTTGTATCTGTTTACCGAAGTTTACTAATGCTGTACAATTCCGGACTACGAGTAAGTGTAAGTTTACTAATGCTGTACAATTCCGGACTACGAGTAAGTGTAAGTTTACTAATGCTGTACAATTCCGGACTACGAGTAAGTGTAAGTTTACTAATGCTGTACAATTCCGGACTACGAGTAAGTGTAAGTTTACTAATGCTGTACAATTCCGGACTACGAGTAAGTGTAAGTTTACTAATGCTGTACAATTCCGGACTACGAGTAAGTGTAAGTTTACTAATGCTGTACAATTCCGGACTACGAGTAAGTGTAAGTTTACTAATGCTGTACAATTCCGGACTACGAGTAAGTGTAAGTATACTAATGCTGTACAATTCCGGACTACGAGTAAGTGTAAGTTTACTAATGCTGTACAATTCCGGACTACGAGGAAGTCTAAGTTTCTTCAAATTTTTAACTATAATAGTGATAAAGCAGTGAGCAGTGATAATAATATAATAAGTTAAGGTAGAATAATATAACATTATAATATATTATGTAGGCACAAATTACACATATTGTTCTGGTCTAAACTAAGCTCTAGGCTTGTACAATGTGTACCAGAAGCAACGATATAATACATATTATATTTTTATAAACACCCAGACCAGTGGGGTAACCACCGACTCCGATACCGTGAGTTCTCGTTCGAGTTAAGATCAAAAATGACATCATTTCATACAAATCATATTTACAAACTTCATAATATATATATATTTTTGTAATTAATTAGGCACTCGAACTAGTTATGCATTGGGCAATTCAAATAACGATGTTTAACTTTTCGTGGTACCAAAAACATGGTTCTCGATGTCAAGTCGAACGAGATCTCACGGTATCGGAGTCGGTGGCTACCCTGCAGTTAAATTTAGACTAATATAATACAATAATAATTGTGAAATAAGGCGCGGTCTCTTCATGGAAAGTCTGCCATCAATATTTAATAAATACTATATGGTTGCGCCACTATAAGAATTAGCACAGAAAAAATAATAGTACAAGTAATTAGTCGAAATTTCACCATGGTCACAGAAGAAATAATAGTACAAGTAATTAGTCGAAATTTAACCATGGTCACAGAAGAAATAATAGTACAAGTAATTAGTCGAAATTTAACCATGGTCACAGAAGAAATAATAGTACAAGTAATTAGTCGAAATTTAACCATGGTCACAGAAGAAATAATAGTACAAGTAATTAGTCGAAATTTCACCATGGTCACAGAAGAAATAATAGTACAAGTAATTAGTCGAAATTTAACCATGGTCACAGAAGAAATAATAGTACAAGTAATTAGTCGAAATTTAACCATGGTCACAGAAGAAATAATAGTACAAGTAATTAGTCGAAATTTAACCATGGTCACAGAAGAAATAATAGTCAAGTAATTAGTCGAAATTTAACCATGATCACAGAAGAAATAATAGTACAAGTACTTATATATACTAAAAGTCACTATTTTTTAATTATGCTTTATGATGATATAGCATATAGGTCGCATAAGCGATCTCATTGCATATAATATACACAGATAATTAAAAATAAATAATTTTGTTTATTTTATCAGTCTAAACTAAAATTTTAAATAATAAAAAAAATATATAATAATTAGAAATTAATTATGATAGTTCAGTTCGTTCATTCCAGAATTTAGTATATTTTTTTACTGAAGCACGGCATGTGAATTTGTTCCTACTATACATAGTTGTTTAACAACATTAATCGCTTTCACTATACTGGCTAAATACTGCGGTTAAGAAATGGGCGGCGACAAAAACGAATTTGCATTATGAGCCATCGACCAAAAATCTATGCCCTAATCTCCTGATGCTGGGGTCACACTAACGGGAGACGCCTTTAATTGATACATAACTTAATGTTGGACGTTAAACGTTAGGTTAAACGTTGGTGTAGCCATGACCCTGGGCACTGCATTCGTAATCGCAAACTCCGCGTTCTCCATACAAAATTAGCTTTCGCACTTCCAATAATACTTGATATCTGTTTGTCGCAAAAATAAAATAATCTTTTTGTCGGTTATCTTTTTGTGTTGGGTCATTATTTTCATTCTTTTCGAAATCAGAAAAAAAAAACTTTTTTAATATTATAATACAAAAAAAAATATTACCCACAACTGAAAGATTTGTGCGTACAAATACGAACATCAAAAAAAAATAACTTCAACCAACAGCCATTATACGTACTACAGCATTTTTTTTTAATATTATAATATTAAAAAAGTTTTTTTATAAAAATAATGACCCAATACAAAAATATTAATAAATATAATGACCGACAGAAATATTATTTTATTTTTGCGACAAACAGTAATCGAGTATTATTGAAAGTACGTTTGTATGGGCGTCAAGTCGACCCCCGCGATAATTTTACAATGGCATTATGGGCCTTGACGTTTCCCGTTAGCGTGGCCCCAGCATGAAAACCAGTAAACCCACAGACTAAAACCGAAAAATTACTAGTTCACTCGACGGTTTTTTCAATTAAGTGCAAAAGTCAATGTGTAAATATGTGCCTTGCTATCCTATATAAGTCATATCTGTCTGTCGTTAGTCTCTGGCTTTATTTCATTGTATTGCCAAGAGAGTATGCTTCCGTCAGCATGGTGTCTAATACAGACCTAAATCCGTAAATAGATAGTCTGAAAATGTAAATCTAAATTTAAAAAATACAATAAACGCTTTATATGCATACTTAGTTCGTGATTATATATATTATTAAAAATCTTTATTGCAGAAAATTGTATGTAGCTTACTTCCTTAAACGTAGCTAAATACCTTAGGTATTTTCTACCAGCTTGCTTGCTACCTTTGAGAGAGTGAAATATGCTTAGGATACAGAACTGTTTTAAGAAAAGAAATAGATATAATATTATACATATATATATCTTCACGGGTGCCTTACGGCGCCCGAGACCGCCTAGGCGGCCCCAGGGTACCCAGCGGAGGGGTTTTAATCCCACCTCGTCGTAGCCGATGGTATGAGTCTACACCGAACAAGTGGCTAGCTCGTCGCGATGTTTTGAATAGACTCAATAACCCATCTATAAACAGTTTCACAAGTTGGTATAGTGAAACCGGGACCGACAGCTTAACGTGCTCTCCGAGGCACTATAGTGGTGTTGTCAGACAATATTATATTATGCATAACAATATTTAAACTACTTAAATACTGTATATAATAATACACGCAATGCATAAACATACATACCATACCAAACAAAATTGCCACGAGGACCTAGTCTAAGTATTCAGATAATGAAATAAACCTAATTTATTTATTTTAAAAAAAAAAGAATTTTTAGCTTTCGCAGTAGATACACCAGGCCCATGGTCTCCCGATTCAAAAAATTTGCTTATAGTTTAGAAAAATTATTGATCGAAAAATCGGTAGATCATCGAGCCAGAGCGTTTTTTATACAAAAAGTTTCTTTGGAAATTCAACGCGGAAATGCCGCAAGCATTTTAGGAACATTTTCTGCTGCAACATCGAAGGACCTAAGCGATATTATTAATTTAACTTAATACTATTATAATTAAGTTCTGTTATGTACAAATTATAATTTTGTATGATAATAATATTATTATGTTAATAAAAAAATAAAAAAATGATTAAATAAATTTAAAAAAAAAAAAAAAATGTTTGTTTAAAATTTATTAAAAATTAATATTCTCATATATATATAATAACTTATGAGTTGTTGTAGTAATATATTAATTTTTTGAGACATGTCTCATTACAAAAACTCATGTCTCAGATTGTACATCATAGTCAACCCACAGCCTATATGTCCACAATGGGTTTCTAGCCTGACAACTGATTCGTTACTGTGGTCGGTATGAATGTTTCGGCCGACCATACTTCCTTTTCCTCTGTGGATTCCAATTCAGTACCAGTCGTCACTCTCTACTGAACTTCATCAGATTGTCTCCACAATTCAGAGGCTGACCAGAGGAGTTGACGAGAGTATTGAAGTACCTGAAATATAAATTTATATACATGTTTTTGGTTTTTGTGTAATTATATGTGATTCAATAGTTTTGTTTGGTGTTTTTTTTTTATTGTTTTGGTAATTATTTATTGTTGTTGCATGTTTAATAAAGTAAATATTTTGCACACCACTTTTTGGTAGGACATGCTGATATTTTTTTATGTATCATGTTTCTTGCAAATATAGTATTGTTTATCTATTTATTTATTTCGGCTTAAGTCATGGTGGCTAAATGAACTAAATGCCTTTTTATTAATTTTCTATTATTATAAATGTTCCTGGTTCGAATCCCGGTGTGTACCAATGAGTTTTTAATTTAAAAAATTATGTACATTTGTTTGACAATACCACTATAGTGCCTCAGAGAGCACGTTAAGCTGTCGGTCCCGGTTTCACTATACCAACTTGTGAAACTGTTTATAGATATTGAGTCTATTCAAAACATCGTACCCAGCGGAGGGGTTTTTAATCCCACCTCGTCGTAGCCGATGGTATGAGTCTACACCGAACTAGTGGCTAGCTCATTACGATATTTGTATAACTATATAATCCATCTTTAAACAGTTTCATTAGTAAAACAGGGGAAAAAACTTAACGTACTCCCCGAGGTACTATTAGTCGTGTAGTAAAACATATGTTTGTTTTTTTTTTATTAAAAAAAAACATATTTATACTGGGATCTGACTATTTGACTTAAAAACTAAAACTTTTAAGTGAAATATCTAACCAAAACGGCCACGTACTTCTTATATATGTTAAAATTTTAACAAAGATTCATTAAAATAACAATCATACTAAAAATAATTGACAAACTGCCAGAAGCAGTAGAAAAAAGCAAGATAATAGCAAGAATGTTCTGTAGATTAAAAAAATATTTTATCTAAAAGTTGTATTATACCTAGCGTAGTTTACATGTAGAAATTTTCACCCGTTTCGCGAACGTGCTTAAAACTTGGAAGGTTACGCGCTAGCGATAACTAGACTCAATTTTTATTCTTTTCTTTGCATTTCTTTAGTTTCCTAACAAAGTATGTCGAACGACTTCAACGGGTTTTGTGTTTAAATAAAAAGGAGAGGAAGTTAAAGCAGTTGCTTTCGCTTTAAAACATCGCCCAGACGGCTTCATGGTACCATTCCCCACCGCCTGGGTATCTATTTAATATTTTATCCCCAGTATTACGCCGCACAATGTTAAACTAAATGACGTAGTTGTCTGTCAATTTTCAATGTCACCAGGTTTGCATTACTTGAAAGTTGCATCATATAGATTGAAGTTTAGTTTAGCGTTGTGCGCGTAATCACCCCGCAGATCATCTTAGCCGATGGTATTTTTAAGCCTTTAAAACATACTTCGATATACTTATACATTAATTCGAGTACATTGAACAAATAATAAAAATTTCTTTTAAAGTTTTAAATTCAAGCAAACGAGAAGGTTTTAGGACCAATGTGTTATAGGTATTTATTGAATAATGTTAACTGAGATTTTTTATGGCGGAGGAAAACAGACTGGAAGTTCTCAGTGCATTAATTTCCTAACGTTAGTAACTGTAAGTTGAAGAACTCACAATATTTTATTTTACATATTGGTCACAAACTAAGCACCTTCATCTTTGTATTGTACACAATGAATCATCTGATATTGTAATAATTTATTATTACTTAATTTATTTTTTATTAATTAATATACAAAATTATAATTTGTACATAATAATTATAATAGTATTAAATTAAATTAAAAATATCGCTTAGGTCCTCCGATGTTGCAGCAGAAAATGTTCCTAAAATGCTTGCGGCTTTCTGCGTTGAATTTCCAAAGAAACTTTTTGTATAAAAAACGCTCTGGCTCGATGATCTCCCGATTTTTCGATTAATAATTTTCCTAAACTATAAGCAAATTTTTTTGAATCGGGAGACCATGGGCCTAGTGTTTCTACTGCGAAAGCTAAAAATTCAAAATTTTGTTGTATGGTATTATATTTCGTTTTTTTTTTTAATTTTCGGCTTTAAGAGCTGCGGCACTATTTACTAATCTATTCCTTTTTTTATTGTTTTACAAAGTCCATGAATTACATTACGAGTCTATTTAAAGATCCTCGCTGCCTTGTCGTCAATTTAACCACCCTTTTCGTAACTGCACCCTGAAAGGAGAATACCACCTCGTGAAATCAATTCAGTAAGCTCTTGAAAAATAATTAACCCACAGACTAAAACCTTCCTCCTACCTAAATAATATATAAGGACACTTCCTTTATTTTTTTATGTATTTCTTACTTTTAAGCAAACTGTTTCTTGCATTTTTCCAAAGAAAAGCACTTACATTTCTTGTGAAAGTAATACGTATGGCTTAAGCTATAATCGTTTAAAACGGGAAGCTAATGGGTATTGAATTGATTTGCATTCTCCCAATGATTTCTATTTAGATCTTGAATGTTTAATGTGATATCATATTTATTAACCCCGTTTCTTATAATTTATTTTATCATTTCCTAGATATGTATGGCCTTATTCATAAAAACTTATTGAAGCCTTGAAGAACACTTTAGTTATGGAATGTTTTGTCTCTTTTAGACATATTCATTTTTGTTGCTAAATAAAAGAGATAAAATAAAACCTTCTACTAAAGTGTTTTTGAAGGACTCAACAAGTTTTTATGAATAAGGCCATTTATGTTTTAAAATTTAAATCATATATTATACAGTTTAATATAAAGGGCTAGCTTTTTCCTTGCACAAAAAAATAGTACATGTATTCAGCGAGGAAATGTTGCCAGCGTTTTGGCCACCATGCCGCACGGACAAATATTAAATGATATATTTTTTTTGCAGTAGGTTTTTCCATTTTTTATCTTAGTATTCATTTTATTCTTTATTTATTTTATTATTTTTAATTTTGTACATTAATTTTGTTATGTGAAAATAAATATATACTTATTTGTTTAGTATATATTTTTAACTTATTCAAGTTAAAAATATATACTAAACAAATAATATAAGTATAGTTTTCTTTTCATTAATTTTTATTTGATTAGGTATGTGCTACTTAGGTATATTTGATACCCTTCCATTCCAATTAAAAAAAGGCAAAATATAGATGTTATTTTATTTTAGTGTAATTCCTGAATCAGGCAGGCGATTTCTTTTAAATCTGTGAATTCAGTTGCACTTATTTTTAAATGAAAGGAAGTCTTCTTTAAGTAAAATGAAATGATTTATTAATATATATTTTTAATTCTAAGTAGATTTAATTAATGAGGGCTCGGTATGTGACGTTACATCCACCTAATGGAGAGCAGTATGCAGCACATACAAATTACGTAACCATTGATTGCACCTGTTATGACGACTTAAAATGACTATACACGCTTCGTTTAAAGGACTCAATTTTATAATATGAAACACTCCATTCTAACTGTACTGAATGAAAAATCACCAATTCTACTGAATGAATTGGATATCAACTGCACGTCAAAGTTAAAATTTTACATTTCCCAAACACAATCTATATTATTATAACTTTCATACGACGTTGATACACATTTGATTTATTAGAATATTAGTAGAATAAGACCTCATGTAGAGCATTCCACATTTTAATAGTGCGTTATATTTGCAAATCACCATTTTTATAGTGTGCCACGGCCACAGTAGGTAAGTTATGCATTTTGTTACCAGAAGCCCTAGTGTGATTTTTTAACGTTTTCTTTCGAGTTAACTAGTATTATTGCGTTAACATTTTTACCAATCACGTGCTCGCATTTTTAGTTTCCAAAATTTCCGCTTGGGGCGCTGAACTTATAATGGAACCGCCTTAAATCTATACTAATATTATAAAGCTGAAGAGTTTGTTTGTTTGTTTGTTTGTTTGAACGCGCTAATCTCAGGAACTACTGATTCGAATTGAAAAAATATTTTCGTGTTGGATAATCCATTTATCGAGAAAGGCTATAGGCTATATAACATCACGCTACGACTAATAGGAGCGGAGTAACAAAGAAAAATGTTGCAAAAACAGGGAAAAATTATTCCTTTTAAGAGCGTACGCTGCGTAAACGGTTAAATTTAAACGCGCAGACAAAGTTGCGCGGGTCAGCTAGTGGTCTATAAAACGAACTGCCAAACGAGTTCGTTGCCGCTATATTCTGGTTTTCACTTCAACCAATCAACGATCAGTGATTGCTATTGATTCCCACTTTTTTTATTTGTATGGCAGGGGCTATCATCTCTTCTCACAACTGGAAAGGTGATTAAGGCCCATGGGCACTTCCCTATCTTTATATCAATGTTTAATTCCCACACAAGTTCAACTCAAGTAATAGAGAAATGAGGAAGTAGAGGAAGTGGAAATAAGAAGAAAGAATGAGATGTAAAAGTTCTTCTAGCTCCTGAACTCTCAATGATAAAGGCGATAAAACACATTCAACGGTTTATAGGCATTTTACGATATCAACATCTTCACTGTGTTTAATACTTTCTCTACCCAAGATATTTATATCTATGACCCAAACAAATGTTTGAAAGCAGGGTATTTAGGTTTAGCCTTGCACCGGGTCACTTACATATGGCCGCCCCTCTAGGACCGCGTATTTATTTTTTCACATCCCCCTAATATTAAAAATGTAAAAGTTTATTTTTTTATCAATAATTATTTTTATATAAAAATAAGAATGAGTGATGAAAGACTGACGAACCATGTTGGTATATAAAAGCGAGGTGAAGGGTAAACATGGCCTAAGAAGACCAAGAAACACTTACACCATGACCAAATTGGAAAGGTTTTAAAAGACGGTGCTATTAAAAGTCTCCGGCGTGCATGTATGAGAAGAGTAATGACTGTGGAAGGGGCGAAAGGAGTATGTAGGGATACGGAACAAGTGGCGCTCGGTTGTCTCTACCTACCCCGTAAGGGACCTGGTGTGAAGATAAATACATAAAATTATACGTTTTATGTTCCTTTAATTCTTAAAACAAAAAAAAATGGTCTGGAAACTTGGTGATTAATTTACGTTTTTAATTATAAACAAAATGAATTATATAAAAAAAAGCTATACATTTAATTAAATTAGTCGTTATTTGCTGAAGTTCATTAGTGTATATACCTTATGAACTTCAGCAGAAATTAAATGATTGTTAAATTATAATATTGCTTTGCAATTATTCCGCTTATGATATTGGTGTGCTAACTTTGGTATGTAACACATACATATCACCAAGAAACAAACGAAATTTTGACACCTCCAAGGCCGTCCCTACAATTGACCGCACTGTGCAATGGGCCTATTGCCCATACGTCAATATTCCACTGTTTGAAAGACAAATCGGATCAAAATGCCTTGGTAATAATTATGTCATTCCAACATAAGCACATCCATCCAACTGAGACATCAATCTCTTGTCACGCTATTTGCTCTCACAGTATAGATATAGTATACTCGGCGGGATATCAGCGACGTGTGCTATATGTTCGATGTAATGAATGGCTCAATCGACTGCTCGGACCTTCTTTCTCAATTCTCGCTGCGAGTACCAGGAAAATGTCTGAGACAAAAACATATTTTGTCAACGCCACACGTCAATACCAACTACAGACAGAACTCCTTTGTTTCGAGAGTTTCTCAAAGAGCAAATAGCCTCCCTATTGATTTTGACTTGTTCTGCACCAGTAAGGGAAACATAAGAAGAGCTCTTACCAATCACCACTTTAACTGTAGTAATCATTAATTTACCTGTGTATATGTGCACATACGTATGTATATATATCTATATGTATTTGTCTTTGTCTTTAATACTTGTCATTTGTTTTATTTTTATTGTTTTTTAAGTTTTAATATTGTTATTATTTTGTTTGATATGAATTATTTAAAATTTCTTGCTCCCTTAATATAACTTTAATTTATTTTTATTAATATTATGCTAAATTTTTAATTATAAACTAATTCAGTTATTTTTATTTTGTTTTCTATAGTTTTTATGTTTTTTTATTTTATACTATATAGTTTTGTAATTGTTATTATATAATATAAACTGTTTAAGTTTCTTTTGGCTTGCATAAAAAACTTTGTATTTTTTTTTTATATTTTATTCAGAAATTATGTTGTGAAGATATATTAATAGTTCATAGTTGTTATATTATGTGAAATTTACTTAAGTCAAGTTTACTGTAAATCTTCTGAATAAATAAATAATCATTACTCTGAATAGCCAACCATGTGCAAACTAACAATCTCCGCGGCTTTGTATGCATAATTAACTATTTAGGTACCTAATTTAGATTATTTAAAAATGTTTAATAAACACACGTCCTAGGGGCTGTCGCTTGTATTTTATTCGCACTTTAATAAATTTATTCCAAAATACAAAAAAGGGAAAGCACTATTTTATTAAATTGTTTTTTTTTTTGTTTTCTCACAGTACTAGACGCCTAAAGACACCCGCGATAATAAAGAAAAAAAAAGAATATCTTTGGAATTATCATTATTGATCGCCCCACTATGCCGGCTAAATGATACAGTTACGAAGACGAATTGCGAAACATTAAGATTCTACTTTAATATCATCGCTGCTTCATCGTAAAATCCGTTTCGTAACCGCAACCTGACAGAAGACTGCCACCTCGAAAAGAAATCGATGCAGTAATCTCCTGAAAACCGGTGAACCCACAGACTAAAACCGAAACATGATTTTATTTTATGCTACGAGTATATTATGTATTTAATAAATTTTATAATACAGCGTAAGAAGCCAGAAACCCATACAGATGCAAAAACCGTCAAGTGACCTAGTCATGTTTCGGTTTTAGTCTATGGGCTCAACGGTTTTCAGGAGGTTACTGCATCAATTTATTGTCTAGGTGGCAGTCTCCTTTCATGGTGCGGTTACAAAATGGGTGGTTGAATTAACGATAAGGCAGCGAGTATATCAAAATATACTCGTAATGCAATTTTTTGCCACCCATTTCGTAATTGCACCATTTAGCCGGCATAGTGGGAGCGATCAATTATGTTTAAGACCAATTATTGATCGACCCCATTTATGGACTTTGTAGGTCTGATGATCACCAGGTAGATACAAAGTCAGACACTCCAAAAAAAAGAAATAAAAAATGTATTAGCGAACTCAAACGGCAGGGCTCAAGGAGGCCGCTGCGGTTCAATATTTCACTATTATTTTTATCAAAAAATAATTGGAGGCATTAAAATAAAGTTAATCCCACATTTGTTAGTAAAAGATGTTTTTATATTTTTTATTTGGTATATTTTTATTTTGACGTAGTGGTCTAAGATTTATAACGTAAAAATATTAGTTAAAAAGCACTGTCTTTAGATTTTTTCGATCGAGGGAATAATATTAAATAGGTACACCTATATAATGATATATAAAAAGGTAATTATATACGTGGTGGCCGAGTTGGTTAGACCTTTGACTTAAAAACACTAAGGTCCCTGGTTCGAAACCCGGTGTGTACCAATGAGTTTTTAATTAAAAAAAATATGTACATTTGTTTGACAACACCACTGTGCCTCGGAGAGCACGTTAAGCTGTCGGTCCCGGTTTCACTATACCAATTTGTGAAACTGTTTATAGATGGGTTATTGAGTCTATTCAAAGTATCGCGACGAGCCAGCCACTTGTTCGGTGTAGACTCATTCCATCGGCTACGACGAGGTGGGATTAAAAACCCTTCCGCTGGGTACCCTGGGACCGTCTAGCTAGGCTGTCTCAGGTGCCGTAAGACACACGTGTTGATATGTATGTATGTACACCTACGTTTTGAGACCCACACAAATACCAATAAAATGGTCTTCTTTGACATATACTATTGATAGTGAAATATTGATAGTGTAAAAAGCGACCCCAGCCTAGTGGTTAAGTCACTGCGCAACTCATAACAAGGTTAAGCAGAGGACAACAAATCCGGCCTGGGATGGGTGTTGCCTCCGAATACCATCGGCGAAATGAGGATGGGTTAATCCCTCCGCTGGGACCCTGAGGCCGTTCAAACGGTTCTCGGGAGCCAAATAGGCACCCGTGATGGTATTTGTTTATTTTTTATTTATTGATAGTGTACAAAATATATGTCATACAATAAAGTATAATTTTCACAGATAATAACCCTGTTAAAAAATATTTCGTCATAAAAAATCAACCAGCATAGTTAGTAAGTAAAAGCCTATTCAACAATCCCAGGGTTTAATGAGATCGTAGTTGTCCCAGGGGTACGGTTAGTTTGTGGTGAAGCATCCCTTAAGTATGATCGTTAAGGAGTTTTTGTACATTCCTTTATATTTATAAATATAGTTATGTTAATCCTTTAACCTAAACACCGAAAAGTGTTACACTAAAGCTATGGTGGAAAAATAATATCTATTTTGATCGCCTGACTAGTGGCTACGCCTTTGGCTTTGTATCGGGGGATCGTGAGTTCAATTTCCACCCATGGCAAAAAATATTAATACGTTTTCTGTAGGTGTCTACAGTTTGTCATGGAATTTACACACTTTGCTCTGGTCACAAACTAAGCTCTAGGCTTGTACTATGTGTACCAGAAACAATAATAATAATATGTAGGGCAATTTACACATATTGCTCTGGTCACAAACTAAGCTCTAGGCTTGTACTATGTGTACCAGAAGCAACGATATAATACATATTATATTTTATAAACACCCAGACCATGACAAACTATACAGAAAAATATACTAATATTTTTTTGCCATGGGTGGGAATCGAACCTGCGACCCCCGGATACAACGCCAAAGGCGCAACCACTAGTTTACGGAGGCTGTCGATATAATACATATTATATAATCTTCAGATAGAGAAGAATATTTGCGCCGTTTGTGTCACTTTCTGTCTGCTTAGCGGCAGCACCAGGTTTGTGACGTTAGTGGAAACGCTACATGCGCGTTTCCACTAACGTCACAAACTTGGTGCTTCAATATTGAACACCTTTCACCCTTCCAGAGCTACAAAGTCAAGGATTGATATATTTTTAATCAGGTTTCAGAACAGTGATTATTATTTAAAACAAACCTATAGACAAGAAAATATAATAAATCTAATTTGGTAAAAAAAACTAAGTACAGAAGATCTACAAAAAATATAGAGTTCAATCTTGTATGGAGTCTATTGGGTGAAATAACATCTGTAGTTGTTTCAATAACAAGCAATATCCAACGTCAATATTTCAGTCGGTCCATTTGTTCGGCCGTTCATTCGTCCAGCCGCATTACAGGACCCGGATTGTTCCTGAAAGGTCATTCATTCCAAAAGGTCATCCATTTCCCGTTTTACGTTTGACACACTTCACCGACCAAAGGTCAGCTTCTGGCTATTGCTTCTTGTAAACTGTAGCCATTAATTTCAGCGTAGTATATAAATAAATGTAGGAATGATTGTTTAAGGATTTTCGTACTGATTTTTTTGTTTTTTTTTATTTTAATGGAGCACGGCATGTGACTTTGTGACCTGGTGGTGAGCAGACCTACAAAATCCATGAATGGGGACAATCAATAATTGTTTTTAAGTAATATTGATCCCTCCCACTATGCCGGCTAAATGATGCGATTACAAAATGGGCGGATTACATTACGAGTAAATTTTAATATCCTCGCTACCTTATCGTCAATTCCACTACTCATTTCGTAGCCGCACCTGAAAGGAGACTCCTCGACAAAAAATCGATGCAGTAGTCTCCTGAAAAGTGGTAAACACACAGACTAAAATCGATACATGACTAGGCCAATTGACGGTTTTTGCATCTGGGCTCTACTGATCAAATCTTACTTTTCCTATAAAACCATGTGTTGCAAAAAAAACTTTACGTAATTTTAACATTACCAGTTTATATGGAGAAAGCCATTTTTTTTTCATTTGCGATTTAATATGAAAAGATATTAAACTTAGCTTATCTTAAATTCATTTATTTACTAAAAAGAGAACAATTAAAGTATTAACTATAAAATAATTAAAAACAAAATTAAAATTAAAAATACTTACCTATAAATTAAAATATTCTTCCAAATCACTGTCTGTTAGTGGCATGGTACCCAATACGCTGGCAGCATTTCCTCTTTGAATTATTATACTCAATTTTTGTATGAAATAGCTGCCAGCTTTATTGTTTCCCGAAACATCGACGAGCCTGGGGGCAATTTCCTTATAAAAGGCTTTTGCCTCAGACCCCCACGGACCCATCGTCTCTACAGCAAACGCCGAAAATATATAATCTTTAATAATTGATTGATATTTTCGACGCTTGCTTAGTTGCGCCTGTTCCGCCGCAGCCCCTGCTTTCACTGAGGTACCTTGGAGATGGGAGGGAGCCAATGTATCACAACAAGTAAAATCCCATACAAGAGACTGTCCCAAACTCCAAGGTACCAAAGTCATCCCGTCTGGTCGCTTGCCATCGTCTCGATTTAAGCCGTTGGGTTCCAAAATAGACGGAATCGAGACCATGGCAAGCGTCCTACGGATAAGGTCATTACAGGCACTGTGACGGAAAAATCGGCCAGCACTTTTAGAACACGAGAGTCCGTGGTGACCCAACTCGCCGACATCTTTACCACACAGACAGCGATGAGGTTCGCACACCTTTAATCCCAAGCGTAGGCAAACGGATGTTCTTAGTGTACTGTTATCCAATAACGTACCCAAATTTTTTGAGGGAAGCGCATTAAGCCATTGACTGGCCTCATACTCTGACACCGCAAGAATACGTGCGCGGTCATCAATTGTTGGGGATGAATCCACCAATTTTTGATGAACACGCTTAACCATTGGTAAATCCCACGACCTCTGTATTGTTGGAGTATTAGGAAGATCCTCCTCCGGACATACCACTTTCCAAGCTTCTTTGGCCTCTGCCAAGCACACAGCCTCGACGTCCCCAATGGACGGCTTTTGCCTCAGACCCCCACGGACCCATCGTCTCTACAGCAAACGCCGAAAATATATAATCTTTAATAATTGATTGATATTTTCGACGCTTGCTTAGTTGCGCCTGTTCCGCCGCAGCCCCTGCTTTCACTGAGGTACCTTGGAGATGGGAGGGAGCCAATGTATCACAACAAGTAAAATCCCATACAAGAGACTGTCCCAAACTCCAAGGTACCAAAGTCATCCCGTCTGGTCGCTTGCCATCGTCTCGATTTAAGCCGTTGGGTTCCAAAATAGACGGAATCGAGACCATGGCAAGCGTCCTACGGATAAGGTCATTACAGGCACTGTGACGGAAAAATCGGCCAGCACTTTTAGAACACGAGAGTCCGTGGTGACCCAACTCGCCGACATCTTTACCACACAGACAGCGATGAGGTTCGCACACCTTTAATCCCAAGCGTAGGCAAACGGATGTTCTTAGTGTACTGTTATCCAATAACGTACCCAAATTTTTTGAGGGAAGCGCATTAAGCCATTGACTGGCCTCATACTCTGACACCGCAAGAATACGTGCGCGGTCATCAATTGTTGGGGATGAATCCACCAATTTTTGATGAACACGCTTAACCATTGGTAAATCCCACGACCTCTGTATTGTTGGAGTATTAGGAAGATCCTCCTCCGGACATACCACTTTCCAAGCTTCTTTGGCCTCTGCCAAGCACACAGCCTCGACGTCCCCAATGGACGGGCTAAGTATTCTACCAATAAGGTCTTGAGTGCTATGGACAGAGGACAAGTATGCGGGTAGGGCTACGTCAGATAATTTTCTAATACCTAAGCCGCCAAATTTTATTGGTAAAGTAGCCTGAATAAATGCCTGTGAATTTATTTTGGAATTTAGTATTATTTCTAGTTTTTGTTTTAATGAACTATCAATAGTTTCGAGAATAGGTTGGAATTTCCAAACAGGGCTGGATCTTAAAATATATGTAAATTTTGGTAAGAATAAACAATATTTAAAAATGTACATGGCTATATGACTTTTTATTTCATAAATTCGATTTGATATTAAATTAAATGCATTTAATTTAGAATTCAGAAAATGAGGTATACTATCATCAAATATAGGAGCGCCTAATAAATTTAACGATTCTTTATTAATAATTTTTAAATTCGGTGCCAAAATATTAAATTTTTGAATTATATAATTTCGTTCATCTAGATTGTAAACTTCAGGAATGTATAATTCACATTTACCAAAATTTAATTGAAGACCAATAGATGAAAATTTTAAAATAATTTCTTCCAAATCATTGTACACTATATCTATTTCATCACCTAATGTGCCATCATCTAAATACCAAACATTTAGTTTAGATTTTAGTTTATTTAAAATGGAATGAATCGCTATACTGAAAATAGCTGGTCCGAGAGGATCACCCTGTTGACAACCAACAGCGGAAGATATTTCATGTTTTTTGTACATTAATTTAGTAGATGAACTGTAGCATTGATATACATAGGAATAAACTTCTGGTGTATGATTTAGAATTTCATTTAAAAATGTACAACGATCTATTGTATTGAAAGCGTTTTTTACGTCAATTTTTAATAAAATAGATGTTTTGCTTGCCTGGAGATATTTTCGTGTTGCATGCACGGCTGCTTCGCAACCTCCACTACACCCAAAGCCCAATTGAATAGGTTCAAAAATATTTTTCATTGTCGGTTTAATATATTTACAACAAATTTTAGATGTTATGCGCCGAAATGTTGAACCTATTGCAATTGGACGTATCCCACCATCTTTTTTTGTCAAAGCACAAAGGTTGGCACCATATAATATGGGTAAAATGTTAGATGGTACCTTACCTGTAAGCATTAAATTTATTAGTTGTGTAATGGCTGATATTAAACTCCGCCCAACTTCTCCCAGTGTCTTACCAGTTAGATCCTTTAGATGTTGAGGTGATATTCCATCTATACCAGCTGATGAACCACTGGGAAAAGATGATATGGAAAGAATCACATCACCTATAGTCCCTTCTAAATTTGGTTCCAGACGAACAGACGAGGATATTGACGGCTGTGGATGTTTACTTTGGAGGGCATTTACGGTGTCAGAATTATCAGGCGCCAATATGTCATGACTGAAAAGCAGTTTAGCAGCACCTTGTACATCTCCATCAGCCAATTTATTCTCAATTTTATTATTAATATTGTTGTACGGATGTACAGAGTCAGAATTTCCATAATTTGGTAAGTGTATATTTTTTATGTTAGATCGAATAATATTGGTCAAATTTTGCTTTTTTGCATTTTGTTTATTTATATGTAAAACTCTATAGGCAAATGTAAATAATTTTTCCCATGACTTGTTTGTGTTTTCATTACATACCGTAATTATTGTGTCTGCTAAACTCCTTGCCACGGAAATGCGCGCCCCTCTTGGTATTCTCTTAATGACTGGAATATTTTGCTTTAAATTACATAAAGTTAACCAAAAAGGTTCAGTGGTATTGGCAATATTATTGTTGTTAATGCTATCTGTAGGCTGATTAGAAAGGGGCAGCGAAACAGAATTTTGTCGATGCCAAGCTAGATGACGAGATAAACCTCTTTTGCCTTTAAATTGTCGACCATCAGTACACAAGGAACATGTCTGCCAAACTATATTATTCTGATTAAAAACTGTAGAATTAATTGCGCTTAAGGAAGTCAAGTTACTTGCCATTAAAAGAATATAGTAATTTAAAGGTAAGTATTAGGTATTAAATATAAATTACAACTATTAAAAAAAAAAAATCTAAATTAATATATCTATGAAAAATTATGTACATATGAGACTTTATATATATATATATAACTTTATAAAATTAATTTGTGGCCAGAATAAAAATTATGAAAATTTAACTAACAATAACAGTGATAAAAATATTAGGAATAAGAATAAATAAAATGTATTTAAACCTAAATATTGTTTTTTTTTTTAAACACGCACAGCTGCACAGCAAAGTATTAAAAATGTATCGCCAAAGTCACCATCATACTGAAGACATCTTAAATAGTTGCTTTTACTACTTGTATACTCAACCGCACAGCAAATTATTAAAAAAAAAATGTATCACCAAATTCACCATGAAATTCAAGACATCTTAAATAGTAGTTTTACCACTTTTAATTCCTTCGAGTTCATAATTTGACTTTTTTAGTCAGTGGGTATCTTTTAATGCTCCAAATATTTTATATAGATGAGTTTTATATATGAATCGTTTCTTGAAAAATTGCAGAATTATAATTTAATTAGGTAAACAAAAAATACTTGTTATTTTAGCTAAAAAGCTTTATATAAATTTTTTTATCTTAAATTATTTTTTATTAAATTACAAGTTTTTATCAAAAACATTCGAAAATATATATATTATTATAACATCTTTGTAAATAAATTCTATTTCCTTATAGGAACACAACAAAACAAGTTTATACGGGGTCAGTTGTATTGTGAGATGATTCTAGTAACCCTTGTCATTTACGCTGTCTGCCCCGGCCTACTGGAGTAGGCAATAACCGCAATTTCATGTTTAGTACAAATACATTAGTAACCTATATTAATAACCCATATGGTCCATGACAGCCTCCGTAGACTAGTGGTTGTGCCTTTGGCATTAGGTCGTGGGTTCGATTTCCACCCATGGCAAAAAATATTAGTACGTTTTTTTCTGTACAGTTTGTCATGGTCTGGGTGTTTATAAAATATAATATGTATTATATCGTTGCTTCTGGTACACATAGTACAAGCCTAGAGCTTAGTTTGTGACCAGAGCAATATGTGTAATTTGTCCTACATATTATTATTATTATATGGTATTCTGAATCTACACCGAACAAGTGGCGAGCTTGTCGCGAAATCTGTTTAGGAATGTTTCATATCTAAGATATTACCGGATTGGATAAAATTTAGTAGGCAGGTTGTAACATAGAAAATTTGTCTCTGCGAGATATAAGCGCCATCTACCGTAATAAATAAGAACTAGTTAAACATCTATTATTTAAGTTAGGTAAAATTAGAGACCATGCTGCCATCTAGCGGCTAAATGTCAGAAAATCCATAGCGGATGTCAATGTCGATCATTATTATAGTTCATAAACCCACGATATGATACAGAATCAATAATTAGTCTAGTAAATATATTCTGTTAATCATTATACTTATTTAAATAATTACATAAGTTAATTAAATGCTAATTTAAAATAAAAGAAATAATAAACACTTGTGTTGAATGCCCGTTGCATTGAAAGAAAGTTTGTGATTGGTCAAAAATAAAATAAACCAATCACAACGATGCGCATCAAAATTTGTCCGTGGAAAGAATAAAAAGGAGCGCAAGTGGAAGCGTCCCGCATTTTATATCTAAATTCATAGCAATAATTTGTCTTTTTAAATTTATTAAGTACAATTTTTATAAACCCGAAAGTAAGTGTAATAACGTATAAATCGAGTTCAAAGCCTGTGATTCAAATATTAATCGGATTGAATTTCACAGGGGTTCATGGTACCCGGTTAAAGTTACCCATGCGTGAAATGTCCGCATAGGATCTAGTGCTGGTGAAATCCGTCTGCGAGTTCTATCAGGGGCTGAGGAATTGATACAACGACCGAGGACAGATGCAGGACACCATCCACGTCACATCTTCGTCGTGAAGCTGGTGCTGCTGCCAAAAGGACCTCGGGCGTCTCCTCATCCCATGTGGAATCCTTGGCCTAAAAGGTGACCTATATGTTCTAAATTCGTGTTAGGCATTTGCTATACGCTTAGGCGGTAGTATGTCCCTCTTAGGCAGTGTCGCGGAACGACATCTCCAGTCAATGCTATAACCCATATATAAAAACTTAGTATATAAACTGTTAAATAAATTGTACCTTTAGTCTTAAGTTAGTTTGTAAGTTTTATTGTAAATAAATTAATTTGTGTGATTGTGAAGTGTATTTAATTCCACCTCTGTCAAGGCGCCCTGAGAGTTATAGAGTCCCTTTCCTTGAGCCGGTGGTAGCAGATTCTTTTGTCTCGAGAGGGACAAGAAAAACGGTTAAAACGGTAACTAAATTTTGGGATTCGATATGAGTCTACACCGAACAAGTGGCTAACTCGTCGCGATGTTTTGGATAGACTCAATAACCCATCTATAAACAGTTTCACAAGTTGGTATAGTGAAACCGGGACCGACAGCTTAACGTGCTCTCCGAGGCACTATAGTGATGTTGTCAAACAAATGTACATAAATTTTTAAATTAAAAACTCATTGGTACACACCGGGATTCGAACCAGGGACCTAAGCGTTTTTAAGTCCAAGGTCTAACCATGAAGTAAAGTTTGGTTATATTTACCTTGTTTTCTTTTTACACTGTATGTCAATTCATATATTGTCTAATTCAAAGATTTAGTATATTAGTAACTTACTAAAACTAAATTTACTTATATACTAATATATTATTTTGGTTTACCCACATAGTTTAAAACCTATCAGTGCAAATGCTTTTCGCTTGCTTAAGGTTCCGTAGAACAGATGAAAAAAGAGAAAATATAAGGGATAAAGGATAAAGTATTTATAATTCAAAGATTTAGTATATTAGTAACATACTAAAACTAAATTTACTTATATACTAATATATTCTTTTGGTTTACCCACATAGTTTAAAACCTATCAAGTGCAAATGCTTTTCGCTTGCTTAAGGTTCCGTAGAACAGATGAAAAAAGAGAAAATATAAAGGATAAAGTATTTATAATTCAAAGATTTAGTATATTAGTAACTTACTAAAACTAAATTTACTTATATACTAATATATTCTTTTGGTTTACCCACATAGCTTAAAACCTATCAAGTGCAAATGCTTTTCGCTTGCTTAAGGTTCCGTAGAACAGATGAAAAAAGAGAAAATATAAGGGATAAAGTATCCGAATATCATATTTTGAAAACGAAGGGTAGGACTAGTTATATTTATATGATGACCGGTATTCATAAAATACTCCTTGAAGAACATTTTAGTTATAGTAGGTTTTGTCTCTATTTCTTTCTGTGTTCTTAGCATCAAAAATAACAATAGTAATAAGATGCCCATAGGGGCATCGATTATAGAATCCGTTGATGCTCATAGGAGCATCAACGGATTCTATAATCTTGCGTTGTTAAATGTTGTTTTATTCTGATTTAAACCATAATTCAAATGTAGGCACATTTGAATTATGTTACAGTACCTATATAATATATTACTTTAGTGTATAACCAATTTTGTCATTCTTGTGATGGTATTCTTAATTCTTTATTGTATTTAGCTAGTGTTAGTTGTGAATCTGTGTGTAAAATTTTGTTGTCCCCTGTAAAATTCTTTAAAATTGTATACATTTGTAATTATAAGTAAACATTGAGTTATTCTGTATAACTCTAATACAGGCGTCAGCTGAAAATCAGTGCTTCATCCTAGAATGATGTAGCTTATACTGAGCTGATTACCTTTTAGTCGCCACGCAACACATTCCTGGTAAAAAATAATTTCATATGTTAATGTTTGTAATTGTATTTGAATATATTCTATTAATTGTCTATGTAATTGTGTTGTAGGCGAAAATAAAGTTTTTCTTTCTTTCTTTTCTTTCATGTGTGAGGAGAATGGCCACCTAACCATTCTCACTTATAAATACAAAGGTAATTTGCCTAATCATTTCGTATTACATTAAATATTATATGCAACATTAGATACACTATTTGCTTAGGAAAAGGTAAACATTCATCTACTTCGTAAAGCAAATTATATGTCTGAAATTCCATATATAAGCTCACTTAGTCTTAGTCATATACTATATTTTTTTTACTTCAGGTTTACACAAAATAAATATTTTATTTCCTGTGAACCTAAAGTAAGTTTATACCTATATAAGTTTAGTCAAAATTGGTAGACCACTTTCTTGGACGACTGTACACAGATATAGATATATAATACACAGAAATACAGATATATCATATACAGTAATAATAATAACATTTATATTATAAATGGAATTTCAGACATATAATTTGCTTTAGGAAGTAGATAAATGTTTACCTTTTCCTAAGCAAATAGTGTACCTAATGTTACATATAATATTTAATGTAATACCAAACGATTAGGCAAATTACCTTTGTATTTACAATGAACTTATTAACATTATTAGCTTTTTCCCGTAAATATAGTTTAGATTATAGGATATATTATCTACTATCTATGCCCTGCGATTCCACCCGCGGTTTATCATTTATTTAAAAAAACCGGATGTGAAATAAATACTAATGTATTTCAATTTTTTATTTTATTTTAATAATAGGCAAGGAGTTGGTCAACTGATTGAATCAGAAGTAAAAAACGGATACACCATCGCTCAAGTGCAAGAACCATATGTAGGATCAGGGTAACCACCGACTCCGATACCGTGAGTTCTCGTACAAATTTAGATAAAAAATGACGTCATTTATTCAAACGATATTTTCAAAATTCATAAGATTAGATAAGATAATAATAATTATTTATTTCCACAGTAAAAGTTTTACAATATACATATATGCCATTGATCCCCACACTAGGCAGAGCCTGTCTTGTGGGAGTCATTATTACGGTTTACAGTAACAGTTACGGCAGAAAAGAATATAAAAAGATTAAATGAAAATACAGAAAATACAAATTAAACAGTAACAACAAAACAAATAATAAAGTTATCCACATCAAACAACTTAAATTTAATCAAACTAAATTAAATCAAATTAAATTAAAATCAAATCAAATTAAATCATATATTATTAAATTAAATAAAATTAAATAGATCCATTATTGAAGGTCAGCGCAAATTAGCAACAAGCATCCAGGAATGAGTGTAGACAATGGTTCATTTATACAATGACTTTTATAAAGTTTTCAGTTTGTTCGTAGGACCAGGATATTAGGAGGTTTTTTATTTGACCTTTGGCTACATGTAAACTTTTATCGTCATATATCATAATATGATATATGACGGCGCAAAGTAACGCGTCGTCATATTTTGTCTATTTTTTAAATAATTTTATTTGTTTTATAAAATCAATAAACTCATTAGATTTAGTATCGAATTAAAGTTCTATACAGAGTGGGTAAAACATAAAAGTTTCGAAACCTATCAAGTTCAAATGCTTTTCGCTTGCTTAAGGTTCCGTAGAACAGATGAAAAAAGAGAAAATATAAGGGATAAAGGATAAAGTATCCGAATATCATATTTTGAAAACGAAGGGTAGGACTAGTTATTTTTAGATGATGACCGGTATTCATAAAATACTTATTGAGTCCTTGAAGAACATTTTAGTTATCATCAAAAATAACAATAATAGTAATAAGTTGCCCCTATGAGCATCAAAGGATTCTATAATCTTGCGTTGTTAAATGTTGTTTTATTCTGATTTAAAGCATAATTCAAATGTAGGCACCACAGAGCACGGAATCCACGCGCGCCGGCCGCCGCTACTAGAGACGGCATGTTCAACATATTTCATACAAACCAAGCGTGGGGGTGGGCGTTACCTTTAACTCACTCCGGTGACGTCTTGGAGTGCTGTGGCTGGGTCGATATTTTTTTTATCGACATTATTTTTTATGTGCAGAAATATATATTAAGTCATATACAATAAGTCATAATTAAAACACACGGATTTTTAGGTAGACGAAGTTAAGTGACACTAATAATTTTTCAATTTGGCAAAATTAGTGATTGAAACTGGTTTATAGTAAATCTTGTACATAATCTTAAATACAATTTGATATAACAGTGACCTAGTTAGTTAGACCCAGACATAATATTTTGATCAAATAATAATACATTTTTATTTGATAGACTTGTATTTATATATTTGAATTGCGTTTTTTGGTTCTAAATATTATTATTATTATTATTACTAATTAATAAAAGCAATAATGGAAAAATATGTAGATATTAGACTCCACTACCTTACAAAAAAACGCAACTCAAATATTATATCAATAAGAAGCCATTTTAATAAAAATGTATTATTTTTGAGGCAATGATGAATTGCGATGGACTTTGTAAATAATATGTATATTGTATTTACATTAAAGTATTCATTTCTTCGGCTATGTGACAATAAAAAGAGTTTTTATATAGCATAGCTTGTTTTATTTTGAAGTGGTTATTTTTATTAGAAATCGCCGCTTTCGGAAACAGTTCCGGAATTACATCTTCAGTATCAAAAATCAGTTCCGGGATTGTAAATCAATCGATATTGAATGCAAAATGAATGAATTCAAATATATAATAAGTCTGCCAATTAATTATTAAAACACTCACAATTTTTAAGTAGACAAAGTTAAGTGACACTAATAATTTTTCAATTTGGCATAATTAGTGATTGAAACTGGTTTATAGTAAATCTTGTACATAATCTTAAATACAATTTGATTTAACAGTGACCTATTTAATATACCAATTTCAAGTAACTTTGATCAGTAGTTGTATCAGTGTGTAAGATAATTTATACGGACAGACAGACAGACACCAAAGGCTCACTTCACTATAAGGGTGATTCCACTTCCTTTCTTTTTTGAAAAAAAACATCTTATTACTAAAAACATTTAACAAGCAATATAGCTTTCTTTCGATGTGACTTATTTGCCTCAACCTTTTTATTTATTTGTATATTGTTTACTTAGACCATGTTTAACCTGAACCCAATTGAAAATTATACTGGTTGGCATACATGTAGTTAAATAAAATCTGTAACCATTTCAAATCGGATCAATAGGTTTTAAGATATTCCTGCGGACAGACAAGGTATCTAAGTGTCACCTTATGTGAAGCGGCCAGTCATTAAATGTTTTTTTTCGAAGTTTGTAATAATACACAAGATACTATAGAAATAACAACTTTACAATGGCAATTAAAATATATTGGTACTCTATGAGTACGCTAACTTGCATAATCGACATGATGCCAATCAAGGCGTGCGTCCCCTCACTATTGCATTCACTAATGACTCGCGGCTTTCGCACGGCTGCATCGACGCACATTTTTAAAAAAGCTAAAAATTAACATTATTTACTTACTTGTGATATGATACTCCAGAATTTTGTTTGTTAATGTTTTTACTTTGGTTCT